>OX579656.1:15318205-15988201 GCA_951230895.1 Carpatolechia fugitivella
ACGAGAGAATTTAATGAAAGCTACCGACAGTACGGTTCGCGTAGCAAAATTTTGGAGAGACCATATTTTGAGTTATGCTGTCGACTCGAAAAAAAGAAGATCTGCCGTTTCTTCCTTCTACAGCAGTAGTTTTTTTATAAATAAGCTAAGAATGCTTTTTTTTACTATTTTACTCTAAATTACTCTCTCTTAAGACATAATTTTCTTAGAAGGTTTGAAACCATAGAACCACAAATAAGAATAAGTTAATTGAATAAGTTTTTCGAATTTCTTTAATAGTAAAGTTCAAGTATGTGCGTTTATTCGACGCTCTTACGCTGAAGGAAAACATCGTGATGAAAACTGCACACTCCTGCGAAGAAATTCAAAGGTTGCCTGTGAAGTCGACAAACCCGCACTGGGCCAGCGTGGTTGAATAAGGCCTAATCACCCTAATTCAGAAAGTCAAAGTCAAAGTCAAATTAATTTATTTCCATAGGATGTTATTACATCACTTAGATCACAGAGTAGGCTCGAGCCGTCGGTCGGTGGGAATGTTTATGAGCTGTTGATGATGAAAGTTCAAGTTAAAGTTCAGCGGTATGGTTGTATCTATCGTACATGCTATGTTAGTAAGATTTTAGGGTCGTGGGCACTTAACCTCTGCTAAGCTGAAAACACTATGTTTGGTCGATTTCGCGAACGATTCGCATTAGGTCGATAGAAAAGTAAAAAATATCATACATGGACGACGACGTATTATTATGCGTCTGGCAAACCTTGAACCGCATGTTATTAAATTCTTTTCCGCGAGATTGGTGATAGCAATCGGCTTATTCAATTACACGCCAAAGAAGGCACAATGGCTGACAATGACTGTAGGGAGTAAACTCCCATAAGGCTTTTTATTGCGAGTGTACATGTTTTGTTTTATTTAATTAAATTCTTGTTTCTACGAGTAGAGTGCCATTTTCTTCATAATACGACAAATAAAAATATTCCTAAACTTAAAAAAAAAAAACAAATTTATCATGTTTATTTAAGAGCGTCGGTGGTCTAGTGGCTAGGGCCGCTGCCTCCCGTCCGGGAGATGCGGGTTTGATCCCCACCACGTACCAATGTATTTTCGAATTCATATGTGCGTTTATTCGACGCTCTTACTTACGGTGAAGGAAAACATCGTGATGAACTGGGAAGAAATTCAAAGGTTGTGTGTGAAGTCGACCAACCCGCACCGGGCCAGCGTGGTCGACTAAGGCCTAATCGCTCTAATTTAGGGTAGGCTCGAGCCCCTCGGTGGGGACGTATATGAGCAGAGCGGTTGTTGATGTTTATTCAACACGATGATGATGAAAAACCTTTCGAAGTTTGTGTGTTAATTGGACCATCCCGCACTGGATCAGCGTGGTCGAAAGTAAGTCAGTCATCCATCATTTCAAGTCCTTATTTCAGGTTTTTTTTAGGATAACATAAGAACAATAAACTTCAAATTACTTTTATTTTATTCTTTTCATTGTAAATTTTACTTATGTGAAGAAAGTCCACAAGCAGGAAAGACACGGACATCTAAGTTAAGTTTAAAAAAATATCTTGTAACTTTTCGAACATTTTAAATATTTGCAAGGAAACCCGGAGGGAGCAAACAATTTCTCTGTACCGAGTCTTTTCTAGTTTTGTGTCATTTTTTTTTTAGCTGTACGATAAAGCTAGATTTAGTTTTAAATTATCTTGATTATTTTGATTTGCAACGATCTTTGCTAGCACATCCAATTTTTTTTTGTTGTCAATCTCAGAATTAAACGTGGACAAATAGGTCTATCAAAACCCCATCAGAAACAAACCATTTTCATCGAGAAATAATTATTTTCGTACCAACATCACGTTAGTAATCGATCTTCGCTTTGGTTCGGTGATCAAAATCCGCGGAGTCTGTCAAACGCACGCGTTTGTAAACCGGACGTTGTACATAACATAGCCTTTGATACTGAAGCTCCTTCGACCGCGAAATACGATCAGTGATTTGTTATTGCAAAATGGGAAATACATCAACAGTATTGGCAATGTGTAACTGAGTGATTGACTAAAACGAAGATTTTACTTTCATTTTGGGGTATATCTGCCTTTCGTAGTTCGAAGCGCAAGGCGCACCAAGCACGTACAAGATAATGAGTTTATCAATTTGTAAATAACAGTATCCAAGTAAGTTTATTAGACGATTTTAGATAACATCATAGTGATGATGATGAACATCGAACGTGTATCTACGAATTCGATGAATCTGCACCTCGGAGATCTGCACTGTCAAAACAAAAAAAAAGTGTGAATACCACATTAATATTCCTTATTATTTAAAAAAATTAAATTATAGTTTCTTTAATACAAATTCATAAACGTAACACTTTTAGCGCACGACATGCGACAGTTGGCAATAGGTATAAACAGTTAAACAGCTTTGGAATAAATAGCATTGTTTCCCACAAACCCAAAAGTGTAATAAGAAAAACAACCTAGCATGGTTTTTCTGAAAAATAACAATACAGCACTTTAAAAGCGTCCTTTTGCAGAGAAATCAAATAAAGAAAACAAAGTGTTTACCCCCAAAATAAAAGGTTTCAGTTCACTGAACTCCGAAAAAATGACTTGTGGCGTGAAATCGTTAGCACGGAAGCTATTGTACGTTTCCTTTGCCATAATGATATGATAATTCGATAGCCCATTGTGTATTATTGCGATCGGTCTCGCTACGGTTCGGGCCCACCGGGAATATAAATTTTCGAAGGTAAATACGTGAAAGGCTACGCTGTGAATCTTTTTACGACGCCATTGTATGGAAAAATAATATATTAAGGACGCGCCGCGATATTGCAGCGAGTGGAAAACGTTAAATTTCGTATAAATCTCGCGTTCCCGCGCGGGGTAACTCGAGTCCTGTCGTGTCGTATATTGCAGTAATCGTCACACCATATTTATTGACATTTTTATTTTATTTGCATTTGGGTGTGTTCAGACAGGGAAAATGGTTTATTTTTAACTACTTACATCCGCAACAAATTTTTTTTAACTGTACCATATACCAAATTACTTGAAAAAGTTTGGAACCATGTTGAGAAATTGTACCGGTTAAAAAAATACTTATATTACTTTAGTCTGTTCTTTAAGTTTCATGAATCTTAAATCCTTGGACTCTTTGGCTAAGGGTTATTTCTATATAAAAGAATATAAAGAACCTGACTAGGTACCGTTTAAATATTATAATAATAAACTAATATAAACGACTTGTAAAATATTTGCTGCACAACAGCAGGTAGCTCAAAATATAACTCCCTTGTAATAAAACATTTTATATATTATTGAAGAAGTTCTAACAATGCGTATATCGAAAACGTTTAACATCAAAATGTTGAATTAATTCTTTTCAAATTTGTAAAAAAAATAGAACTCTTGATTTAAAGCTAATAAAATTAAGATCTCATAAAAGTTGCTTGTTATGATTGTAACGCCTTCTTTCTATTGTTACACCAAACAGCGCCAACTTCTGTTAGTTATCCCATTTTAACTAAACCGTAGAAAAACTGAGAAAAAAACTCCGCTCGTCTTACAGATTAGTCCCATGAGCAATGACTAGACCGTTTTTAAGTTTTATGAAGCTGTAAGTAATCCCTGACCCTTTGGCTTAACTGACAACACGGTTGGTTAATGAAGATTCAGCCCTCGTGAGCCACCCATCACTTTTTGGAACGAAGCGTTTTTGCCAAAAGGGGATTAGCGTACCCAACTCGCTCCCGATTTTCCTAAGATGCTTTATCATTGGGGTTCCCGAATCCCGACTAACATGAGGTTAACTTGTAATCTTAGCTTTATTTGGACGTTGTACCGAGTTAATACCCTGAGCTCAGTAATGAAGTGGTTTTATGAGGACGATGCTTTATTCGATCCTTTCTGCTCGCTGTTCAATAGGCTCGTCTGTTTTATTTCTATTGTCTAGGGATTTGTAGGAACGCGAGTTAATAATGAGCGATCTTGGGGACGAAAATGTGCGTACATAAAAAAGCCAATGCGTTGGCTGGTGAGTAAGAACGGATTAATATTTTTTTCGAAATTCTTATCTAGAAGTCATTTTTAGATGGTCAAAGTCAAAGTCAAAGTCAAAATAATTTATTTCCATAGGATGTTATTACATCACTTACCGTCATTACATTTTTTTGGGTGAGTTCACTAACACAATGGCGGAATCTGTGGAGAAGAGCTCACCGAAGAAACTCCACAGTCGTCGCATCTTTTGCGTTTCCTTTTTTAAATAAAATATTGTCAATTACAAAATTAATGCTTATTACATATCGAAAAAGCCTGCTACTCAAACAATCTATACGATGATGATGAGATGGCATCAGTCCTTACAATCTAACAAAGTTCAACTAATTGATTTGCCTCGTCACAAAGTGATGCCTGCAAAATAACGTCTATGGCCACTTAATAACTGAAACGAGCCATTGTAGTCTTTTGTCCAGAGAAAAAAACAAAATTACGCAAACGAGAAGTTTTAACAAACAGGACATCACCGGATTTAAAAACTTAAGAACACTTAAAACAAAAGAGCAACAGATTAAGCGCAAAATCGGGGCGTTCCACAAAACAGTGTTACGAAAAAAATATGTAATTTGGTGAAAAACGTCGAGTCGATTTGTAAGCGTTTGTCTGGGCGCCTTTATTTGCCGGTCGAGCGGGCGCGGCCCGTGCCCGACTTCGGTAAATCAGCTTACATTTTTTTTCAAAGGCAGCCTGTGTTTGGCATACCTCACATGGTACACTTACAGCGTAAAAACCATTTCGTTTGAACGCGACCGTTGCCGATACAGTATGAATAGAATTTGATCCGATAAGTACGTTTTTGTAATTTAAAAAAGACTGTTCTCTTAATGTGTTGCGCCAATTTTGTTATTCGATTGGTACCTAGCTATGTATATATACCATTTTTGTATGCTTGTTAATAATTGATATCAAATATCCAAACCTATTTTCCTGCCTTTATTATATTTCCAAAAAATAAAATTCGCTCAGTATTTACCATCGACTACGTTTTATTTCGATTATTACTAGGATTTCTACTGTAGAAACTTGACACCAAGTTTTCATCACAATGAGTTCTTGTATTAAGATTCGTCAGGGTTAGAACTTCTCAGTTTCATAATGACGTATTGTGGATATCATGTACTTAGGAATTATCAGTCGAGTAAAAAAATGAAAAATAATAACACCAATACAGTTTTCAAGCTTCCAAAGGTACAGTCTTGTTTTATGCCAAACGGCCTCTAACTAGACCTTTACACATAAAATAACAAATCAAGGTATGAATAAAATCATTAACCAGATCTAAGTAGGATTTGAATGTCTGTCCGTTATCTGAAATCCTCACTGGAATCCGACATCGGCTCCGACATTTGTTGTCTCAACAAAAGGCGAGCCGATTATGATTCCGAATGTGTTTCACTTCATCGAACGCCGACGTCTAGATTGGTCGATCAGATCGGCACAGTATAGACGGAAAAGCTGGCTACAAACAGTAATACGAGTTCGTTTTCCAACTGCAACTAACAGTTCCAATCTTAAAAGATAGTGCGTATAACTCTTGGAAAGTTGGGTGAAATTAAAACTAAAACGTCGATGGCGTCTTGTAGGTTGTAAGCGTAGAGTTAATTAATAAAACAATAAAAGAAAAAATTACAGTAAATAAAAATATACACAGTATTTACCAATACAAAACATCTTCCAGCATCAATAACAGCATATTTATGCGTATATATAATATTATGTTCAATATGTTCACAATAATAAAAAAAAAACAGAATTTCAAATTGTTAAATATTAAGATATGTGTCAAACAACACAATTTTTAAAATTAACCAGTGATTTCTAATGGAATATCTTTTTTTTCTACTAAACACAAAATATCACCTAAATATATTTATTCATAAAAAAAAACTTTTACACGGAGCTACGTCAACCCTTCAGAATAGAGGGTCGCACACTGTCGAACGCCTATGCTATAAGTTTAAGCAGTTTTGCATAGCTATACTATACTATGCAAAACTGAATGATAGTAGATAAATACATCCATGCGATATAGTTACAGTTTAAATATTGTATCATGTATGAAATTATTTATTTCAAATACAAGACGAAGATCAGATTACCATTTACGATACGAGGAATGTGGAGAATTACGGTTTATTGGACAAGATTAAGCAATAGGGGATCGGACTACTTTTATTTTATTTTATAAATCCAAATCTCTCAGTTTATGCTATCAAAAACAAAAAGAAATTTGCTCTATTTTTAAAATTAACCAAGTTATAAAGGTTTGAAATTCAAGATTAGACAGAGAGGCACATACCCACTTGTGACGTCATTTGTTAGTAACGTCATATAATATCCATACTAAAAATCTTTTTTGAAAAAGACAGACATATTGAAACTTTAAAAAATCACTGTAAATTCGTTTTCCAACCGATTCTGGTTCGTTCTTCGCGAATCGTTTGCTACTAATCTATATTTTAAAAATAATTAATAAAATATGGTAAATTCATAAACGTAGACCGTATTCGGAACACAGTATTACGCTCCAAAACAGGCATACAAGACGTTGGAAAGAAGTCCGCGAAACTGAAATGGGACTGGGCTGGGCATGTCTACCGCATGCACCCGGATAGGTGGGCTAGGATAGCCACGGAATGGGTGCCAGAGGATGGTCGCCGCCGTCGAGGTCGACCACGAAGACGATGGCGAGATGACTTGGACGGATTTCTGAAGGGCTGGCATCGAGAGACCCAAGATCGGGAGGAATGGCGAGAGTGAGGGGAGGCCTTTGCCCAGCAGTGGGACACACAAGAGGCTACTTAAAAAAAAAAAAAAAAACATAAAATATGGTGAACAGTCCGATCCCCTAATTCATGTTGTGTCTGATCGAGATAATCTACTTCCCGCGCTACTACGGTGCCGGTGCGATCGCGCTAATTCAGACACTATGTAGTCAGATTGCATTGTAAGTGCGCTACGTACGCTACGTGAGATGAAGTGTTTTGGACGTGACTGTCATCCGGTACAGGCCGAAGTTACGCTGCCACAGCGCTGCTCGTAACATGAACTATCCGTGGGTTTGTATATTTAGTAGGGTTTATTAAACTTACCAATGTGGAAACATCCAAATCCACCAGTACTTACCGATGTGTTTTTGAATTTCGAATTCATATTATGTACTCTACTCTTCTTCGCAGGAGTGTGCAGATTTCATCACGGTGTTATCTTTCACCGTATGAGCGTCGAATAAACGTACATATGAATTCGAAAACACATTGGTACGTGGTGGGGATCGAACCCACGTCTCTCGGACGGGAGGCAATGGGCCTAGCCACTAGACCACCGACGCTCTTCATCATCATTATTATTAATTCGTTAGTCTGTCTCTTCGGCTTTTACGGCTATACTTCTGAACTACATATGGTTTTGAGCAAAGATACAAAGATATTTAACACCTAAGAACAGATAGAGTTCTTTTTACGGGGAAAAAATAGATCACGAGGAAACGTGCTCATGCCGGTGAAGAAATGGAAAGGTTGTGTGTGAAATCGTGCAACTCGCACTGGGCCTGGTTGACTTAGACCTAATCGCCCTTACTCCGGGTAAGGCATCTGGCTTTCAAAATCCACTTTATTATTATAAAACACTCTGTATAAAGTTTGTGAATCTATTTCTAAATGGGAATCTGCTAGCGAATTCGCGGCACGTCCAAGTCAGCTCTATCGCAGTTTTCAATCCCAACTCAAAACTAGGAGATTTGTCACGTTCCCACATCGCAACTTTGGCAAAAGGAGCCGTATCATTTCGTCACCTTTGTTCATACTTTGTAGAGTTTCTAAAGATTCGGAGATATCTGAAGGATATCCAAATCGAGGTCTTGAATATTCAGGACAAGTAATTCTTTGGGTTGTAAAGATTATTATTCAGTTGCTACTCGTAAAATTAGATAACAAAGAAAGTTTGACACAGTCAACAACTTAATTTAATGTACCTGTAGTTGAAAGTTATCAAAGATTAGAAAAGTTTTAAGACATTTATCTAGCTCTAACAGCCTCCGTGGCCGAGATTTCGACGCCCATTACGGAGGTTCCGGGTTCGATTCCCGGTGGGGACACAGTCAACTAAAAATCTCTCTGTGAGATATTGCAGGCTGAATCACCTGATTGTCCGAAAAGAAAGATGATTCCGTGCTTCGGAAGGCACGCTAAGCCGTTGGTCCCGGCTAGTATCGAGTCGTTACATGAGACAAGTCAGTGGCCTTTGGCGGCTCTATAACACTGACACCGGGGTTTGTGAGGTCGGTTGTCCACCTTACAACCCACACGATGATGATGATGATGATCAAGCTCTTCAACAAAAGAGTTCCTTATTCTATTATTCCATTGTTTATTAAATTCGTTAGTACCAATAATATACCTATATTATAGATCATTCAGCAAGAAGTGATTCAGTCTGAATTTCTGAAACTGCTCACCCCGCAAGAAATTAAGCGAGACCATTAATATCATACAACTTGCTAGCGCAGCACTTTTTCGATTTTTTTTTATTTTTTTATTAGGGTTAGAAACGGTTGTACAATAGGGTATTACTTATTCTAACTTACAAGCTAAACAGAGTTTATTGTGCAACCTGCACCGACAACCACGGTTTTAGTTCAGTTTAGTTTTAGTCCAGGAAAACTACTTTTGCTCCAAGAGTTCTGGATAAAAAACTATTTATGAATGAATGAATGAATGAATATACTTTATTGCACACACAGAAATAATAAATGACAGAGTGGAAGTAAGAACAGGTAGTCATGTACAGTTAGGCGGCCCTATTGCTTCATAGCAATTTCTTCCAGGCAACCTTTGTATACAGGAGACTATTAAAGTAACGCGGAATAGTGCAAGTATACCGTATAAACTACAAAATGTAGTTGTATACTAAATAATCATCAATAATACTAAATAATGACTTAAATATAATAGACATACATACAAGTACCTACATGAAATATATACCTACAATAACATACATATTAATAAGCAACTTACATACCAAAACTAAACTACATAAAAACGATATATATATATATATGCTTGTACCTGCTGCATAGGGAAACACTTAAATGGAGTAGGCACCTACCTACACTGTTTATTGACTCAGTGCCGTGGTGAGTTGATCACAATTAGTGTGAACATTAAATTTTTTAACGAATTTTATGTTTTGATACAAAAGTTGATCATTTTCATGGGCAGTCACCATCACCTGAGAGGTTTTACGTTATATCACCGTCACGTTGTATTGAATATAAAGGCCAGTTTATACTTTGACAAGTACAAGTGCGAGTTGCAAGTGCAAGTTGCAAGTGCGAGATGCAAGTGCGAGCTGCAAGTACAGTTGTTAAAACAAAAGTTTCATATCTTCTTGTTGTCTAAAACAATATTATTTCCTGTTGCCAAGGAAACACTCGCACTTGCAAAAAATTTACCGGACTTCTATTTTCAGTTGCAAGTTGACCGATGAAGTTGACTTGCAACTTGCACTTGTTACTTGTTGAAGAGTAAACCGGCCTTAACAATATATACTCTGTTTTTACAAACAACAATCAGCTAATCATTTTACGTTCGGCGGTAAACTAAATACATTTTCTTGATCCAGCGCATCACATGACCGAGTAGAGTATAAATGATCTACGAGTGCCCATCGATCACTATCCATCATATCGCGACCGCAGTAACTATGCTATCGCCTAGAGCAAGTACTATATTCTGTGCCTAGGTTCAGATCAACTATTATAATACCGATAGTGTAAAAAGGTTGCTACTTTGAAGTTTACATCATCTACTTACTACGAGTTGCTCCGTAAGCTTGGTATTTGTTTCTGATTCGCATTTGACATGTAATAGTACATTACTGCCGCGGCTGCAAAATTAGTTATTGCTGGACGAAGGCACGTTTAAAGTCCGAGCCGCAGGCGAGGACTTTTATTGTGTACGAGTCCAGCAAGAGTTATTGCGGCCGAGGCTTGTATAGTGTTTTTCTCTGAAACATGCGAGGAAATTACAAAATACTAAAAATAATGTGGTACTTTGAATTTAGATGTCTTGTATCACACTTAACTTATAAGTTCTAATCTTTATCACTTTCTACTTTGATTTCTTGAACCATTCATTGTTATAATACGAGTATTTCCCCAATTCAATGATTAGTTAACTCCATCATGAAAAATAAGTAACAAAATAAATACATAGTACGATAAAAATAAAAGCGGCGAAAATTACAAACAAACCGCCATATTGTACACTTTTCTTTTTTTTTTTTTTGTGCCAGTGTCATACAGAGCATACAGCCAACTCAAATTACTAAGATTCATATAAAATTTTACTTTAGAACATTAAAACTTATGAAGAGTATGCTATAAAAGACTCAAAAACATTGAAATTTCTGAACGAAAGTTACTTTGCTGGCCTAGGCCGTTTGAGGGCGCATTGCCAGCCGCTGTTTTGTATGGGGTAACGTTTTGTCCAAAAATGTGTCACTTCGCGTACTGTTTTTTACAGTAATGGTCACATTTTCGAGCGTGTCGGAGAAAATTAATTTTATGAATTAAATCTGAATCTGATTAATTTACCTACATGTTTCCCGTGTTAAGGCGAGGCCTTATACTAAATTAGCAACTCCGCGCTTTAGTTGAAAGACGCACTACTGAAATAACGTTCATATTAGCGTGCGCTGCTTCACGGATGCTTACGTCCGACACTGCGCAGGAATCACGGACCAAATAGGAATCGTGGTCCGTGGCAGGAATCGTGCGAAAACTCGTTTTTCTAGATTTCTTCTCTCTTTTTTGTGAAAAATGTAGAACAAATAAAAAAACTAGCTCGTTTCGCCGTTTAGGTATTAATATAGTCACCCAAAAATGACAAAAAAATATGTTGTTGTCGCTAAAAATATTGAGAAAACAGATTTGCAAATTTTGAATGTGGGGGGGTGATTTTCGGTGATTTTAATTATTTATTTTTTCTTTATCCCTTGACTATATGTAAAATCTACTTGGTTACGTCGCTAAATGATAAACTTCTAATAAAATCTTTTGTTGGTTGTAATTTTTTTGATTTGGTACATATTCCGAGACGTGAGAAACGCGAGTTAAAAAAGGGGCCCAAGAACGATTTTTCAAATAGGGCCTCGCCTTAAATCATAGTTTCATCATCAATAGCCCAAATACGACCCTACCGAAGGGCTCGAGCCTACCCTAAGTTAGGGCGATCAAGCCTTAGTCGACCACCACGTAGGCCTAGTGCTGACTGGTCAACTTCACGCACAACCTTTGAATTCTTCGCAGGTGTGTGCAGCAGAAACTATTTAAATTATAGCTTAAATCGTGATTATTTCCTTCATTAGGTTGTAATGATGTTAGAGAATAAAAAGTTATATTTGTATCTAGTCATAGTATTTTCCATTAAATAAATAAGGACCTGTAAAACAAGTGAATACGAAAATCTCTCGTATTCTTTTCTTTAGTGACACAATAAGTTTCCTTAAATAAAATTTAGTTGCAAAGTGATACGACTAAACTTCTTAAGTTTTACATTCAAGTTTAGAGAATTTCCAAGAGAACAGTTGCACTTTACAATCCTAAGAAATATGAAATTCTAGGAACTCGGATAGTTTTTAAATAAACTCACGACTTTAAAGCCAAATATCTTTGAATGTGGTTTTATTAGAAATGTGTTCATAATCTGCACGTTTATGTATAAGTTAAACTTTTGTATCGTATTTTTTAGTCGCCGTGTAGAATAGAATAGAATACATTTGGCACCAACCCCTATTCTTCCCGAGGTGTTGTAAGAGGCGACTTAGGGACTACACATTGAACAGGGAACGGGCAGCAGCGCTCTCTGATACGGTAACCTTTTAATCTGCGATCTCCAACCCGCCTGCTAAGCGTGGAGATTATGGCAAAACCCTCCACTTAAGTGGAGGAGGCTCATAGTCCAGCAGTGGACTGTAACGGGCCGTTGATTTGATAGTATTTTTTTATACTACATTAGATATTCTTGTATCATTTATTAGAAGGAAAGATATCTTACAGAGCCTAAATGAGTTGTATATGTTCACGCGTTAGTAATTTTGTGTCAGTGCAAACACTCCGTCCTTTCGCTTTCCATACTAAATAAGTAAAACAAAGAACATTATTAGCTTATTAAAATAGAGGTTATTATATCTTTGCTACCTTTTTAGCGAAAATACCCGGGTGGTAAAATCCCGCCGCACTACTTAGCGACAATGGAAGAAAATCCTGACGGAAAAAATAAGAAGGTCAAAGCACCTCACTCCAGACAAAGGTTCTTTCAGTGTAAGCCACTCAAGGTGACACTTTTCCCGGATTAAAGTTATCGCAGTCTGCCAAACTGAATACAAATGCAAGCGGCTTTGTAGACTCCTATATTTGAATCATTCGTATAGTTCGCGTCACGAAAAAGAGCGCCGGGTAAAGTGGAGATGTACTCGTATTGTGAATGCGTATTGTTGACGTAGAAGTAATTTCTACTGAAATAAAATAAATGAATTGCTTCATATATTAAAAATCTTCTTTATTTAGTTTGCTTTCTTACTTATTCCCGCCCGGTAATACACTCATAAAGTGGGAGATTACGCTTGCTTGCAATTTGACTAAAAATTAAAGTACTTTTAAACAATACAGGTAGGAATCTCAATTAGTAGATTTAGACCCCAGATTCAATTGAACTAAATATTATTATTTTTCTGTCAAATTAATGGGTACTATAGAATAGACACACCTCTTTTTATTTATATATTATAATAACATTAGAAATAGGAATAAGCTTTATTTGCCAAAAATGTGGTTCATAAGATGTTACAGTACTTATAGTTAGGCATGCAAAATTTTCTTCATATTTTCTTCATTGCTTCAAACCACTCGAAATGAAGGCGATTTAAGAATGAACCCCAGAAGTGTGCGCGTTGTTTCCAGCCAGATCCGCAGTGGCAGGACTCGTTACGATCGCAGCCGAAAACTAAACAGACAAAGAACGAGTTCGTTTAGTGTTCGAAACCTCTGTAAGCAAGAACAAATCGAATAGAATAGGTAGGTGGCTGTGTAGTGTGGTAGGTAGGTGGCTGTGTGGGGCGCTCCGTCTGTACAATGAAAAAACTACATAACGTCGCAGTGAAAACCTCGTAAATGTTAAATAAGATTTATTTCAAGACAAAGAGAAAACAGCGTCCTTTATAAGATATTTGTACCTATTTTAAAAAATATCGTGTTCTTTCTTACTACAAATTACAAATATTAAGTATTGGATGTTCATAAGTAAAATTAGGGCTTGATTTTCTATTAGAGCAACGAAATCATCCGGCAGAGGACCAAAGTCAAAGTCAAAGTCAAATTAATTTATTTCCAAAGGATGTTATTACATCACTTAGATCCGTCATTACATTTTTTTGGGTGAGTTCACTAACACAATGGCGGAATCTGTGGAGAAGAGCTCACCGAAGAAACTCCACAGTCGTCGCATCTTTTGCGTTTCCTTTTTTAAATAAAAAATTAAAATATTACAAAATTAATGCTTATTAAATATCGAAAAGGCCTGCCACTCGAGCAATCTATTCCCATGGACATCTGTCCTCTAAGTAATCAGATATCCTATAGTAACCTTTTCTATACAATTTCTGTTTTATAATTATTTTAAACTTGTCTAAAGGCAAGTTTTTAATATCAGTAGGGACCTTATTGTAATAGCGTATACAATTGCCTTTAAAAGAATTACTAATTTTATGTAGTCGGCTGACATAAGCAACCAACTTTTCTTTATTTCTAGTATTAAAATTGTGTATATCACTGTACTTCTGAAAATTACTCATATTTCGTTTTACATACACAAGATTGTCATAAATATATTGAGACACAAATGTCAGAATATTGATTTCTTTAAACTTTTCCCTCAGTGACACTCTAGGCCCTAATCTATAAATTGCACGAACAGCCCGTTTCTGCAGAATAAATATACTATTAGCATTCGCAGCGTGACCCCACAATAGAATACTGTGACGACTCTCCGGGAGAGAGCCGCCACTTAATAAATTCAAAGGCACTTATAACACAAACACTATTTTATTAAACTACGAAAACTGAACTTGCACTATTATAATAACATTCAATCGTCCGCACTCGACGGCGGACGGCAGGTGAGAACGTCAAATACCGACGGCCCCAGCCCGTCTGAAGTTTCTATCGTTCTCTTTCTAAACTGAATAGTTAAAAAGAGAACGAATATATTGCAAAAAGAATACTATCGCCAGTATCAAACTACATAGCACTCGGACCAACGAGGCCCGATGCTACAATACCATAGGTCATTAGACTATGAAAGAAACTAAAGTAGACTAGTCTAGCGGTGTCTACGTCGGTAAGAGCTCTAATTTTTTTAACAGCGAACGCTGCTGAACTCAGTCTGTTCGACAATTTAGTTATATGAGCATCCCATTGGAGTTTAGCCAAGGTAGTTGATATCGTCCAGAAGTGTAGCAAGCTGAAGTGGGAGTGGGCTGGCCACGTCTGTCGCAGAACCGACGAGCGTTGGAGCAGACGGGTTCTTGAATGGAGACCACGTCTCGGGATACATAGTGTGGGACGCCCCCCTGCCAGGTGGACTGATGACCTGAGGAAGGCCGCTGGTGGTGGCTGGGTGAGGAAAACGGGTGATCGTGCGCTTTGGCGTGCCCTTGAGGAGGCCTACGTCCAGCAGTGGACTGCAATAGGCTGATTGATTGATTGAACTAACAACAAATGAATGACGATAAACTCATTATTTTTTCTAACCTGAGCTGTCCCACTGCTGGGCAGAGGCCTCCCCTTTTTTCTTCCACCGTTCTCGATCTTGTGCCAGTGACTCCCAATAATCCTCGAAAGCGTCGAGATCGTCTCGCCAAAGTTTTCGAGGTCTGCCTCTCCCACGTCGTCGGCTATCATTTGGCACCCAAAATTTCCTAAACTCAATAGTGTAGTTAAATATCGTAATCTTGCTGCTGAAAATGGGTACAAAAAATGGGTTCTGGGTTTTAAGTTTATTGTCATTGATTTACACTGTTGTAAATAAATTTTTATTGTAGTTTAATGGTCTAAAATAAACCTAAAATTTTTAATAGCAATATCCGGCAAAGTATATTTTTTATCATTCTCGTAAGTAAATTGAAGTGGATGTTAATAGAAAAGCCGGACGAATAAAAATAAACCAAGCTAAAAGTTAATTATTAAAAGAGGAAGTCGTAAAATCCATTCTTTGTAGCAAAATGGAACGCACAAAAACGAAAGCGGATGTCTTCGTTGAGAGCGCTCCCCGGAGAATTACCCGGCTTTCCTGACATTTCGCAAATTCACGTTCGAGTTTTAAGAACTATCTTACGTCAAACTAGCGCCAATTCGGTTAAAAAAAAGGTGGTTTGCCTGGCTGGCACCGCCGTGTTTTCAATCGACGCAGCGAAGCAGAGAATGAGAGATTTGGGTGTAGTGGCAGGCAACCAGTCACTAAACACACACACTACACAAACACCACACACGCGCACACACACACACACACACTCACTAGATACCTACATGAAGAAACGCAAAGATTGGTACTTACTTCCGTTTATATGCGTGCGACCATATATACCTGAACCTCTCACTCAACTCTCAACTATAATGTTGCCAAACGTGGTTTTGGTACGTGTTACCAGGGCCCCGTTTCACGAAGCAACAAGTTACAATTTGATATACATTGCGTAGCCAATTCGCCTAAACTGTAAACCCTTATCGTTTTCTCTAATCGTCTACGCAATGTACGTCGAATTATTCTTGAAATTTGTAACTTGTAGCTTCGTAAAACGGCCCCCTGTGAGCCAACTGAAGCTTTGCTTGCCTTTTGGAGAAAGAAACGTTGGAATGCTTTTTTGGTTTTTCGTCGTGCGCTTTTTTTTTAAACAGCAAATTATGTTTAAAATCATCCTCTCATCATAGAAATATCGAATAGAAGGCAAGCTCTATCTATAAGTAGTAATGATAATAAGAGGGAGGAGAAATAGCTTTTCTTGCTTTTTTTATTGTAAAACAGTATTAGATTTATGGATGTGGCGCTAGTGTGCTATCAGGTAGCTCCTAAAGGTGACTGGATCATTTTCTTATCCCTCCCGTTTGAGTAAAAAACGTGTCCGAAAAACGACTTTTTTTAAATGGGGTAATCAGAAAGATCAGTAGTGTAGGTTTGTGGCCAAAAATACTATGAGGTTTTTTGCAATTAGACAAGTAGTGAGCCGCGGGTCGTTCTATATTATTTGCGTTATATTATTTTATATTATGTGAGTAGGTAGATCCAACCGACCCCAACGACCCAACTGACCCTACTAACCCAACCAACCCCACCAACCCCACCGACCCAAGCGGTCTCAACAACCCAACCGACCCTACTGACCCAATACACCCGACTAAATCCACCGACACCAAACGACAATAACTGTTCAAACGAACCGAGCCCGTCGACCCTACGGACTCCACTGACACAACTGACCATAGCGACACCAACCGAACCGACCCCACCGCCATATTGGCTATATAGACCCCGATTTGGAAAGTCATGCTCTAATTCTAATTTTAAAATCCAGCTATCCTTTTCATTCTTATCACCAATGAAAAAAAAATTCAGATGAACGAATGATATTATTTTGAATGAATAAGGGCATAGCTGTCAGATTATGAGATTTGAAAGTCGGATATTTACGTGCTCTCTAAAATTGTGCAATTGATGCGTCTATAAGGTTCAAATTCGATGTCTATCAGCTCTAATATTAGATTGGCCATCTCCTCTCCCATTTTGTCCTTTTAATGGTGAAAAAACTGATAACTTGAATTAAGGATTAAAGCGTGACTGTGTGAATCGCAACCATTGTTGCCGTAATTGAAGGTAAGCTTTCATCAGTTGCGGCTAACAACTTATTGTCAAAGCCTTACGAGGACGAACGATTATTTTGGTTGTAAAGGTAGAATCATCATCAACGTCGTGTGGGTTGTAAGGTCGACAACCGACCTCACAAACCCTGGTGTCAGTGTCATAGAGCCGCCAAAGGCCACTGATTTGGCTTGTGTAACAACTAGATAGTAGCCGGGACCAACGACTTAACGTGCCTTCCGAAGCACGGAATCATCTCTCTTTTCAGACAATCAGATGATTCAGCCTGCAATGTCCTAACCAAACTGGGGAAAGTCTTACAAAGAGATTTTTGCTTAAAAGTGAATCCGGGAATCGAACCTGGAACCTTCATAATGGGCGTTGAAATTTCGACCACTGAGCCACGGAGGCTGTTAACTCTATAAGCTAAGGTAGAAATATTCCGTTTGATTCGTATTTGTTTCAACTATTATGATTGTAATGAGAAATTTCTGCCATCGTTACTTGCGTCGCTACGTCATCGCTACATGCATCGCCGCGTCTACACAATAGGGTATCGGACTACTTTTTTTATTTTATAAATCCAAACTTCTTAGTTTCTGCTATCGAACACTAAAAGAATTTTTGCTCTATCTTTAAAATTGACCGAGTTATAAAGGTTTTAAATTCAAGATTAGACAGAGAGGCACATACCCACTTATGACGTCAACAAAAAATCGTTTTTTAAAGAGACACACATATTGAAACTTTAAAAAATCACTGTAAATTAGTTTTTCAACCGATTCTGTTTTTTTCTTCTCGAATAGTCTACTACTAATCTATTTTTTTTTTAATTCATAAAATAAGGTAAATTTAGGAACAGTCCGATACCCTATTGAAGTCACTCGCTTACTCGCTCTCACTGTTTTTCCAACAAGAAGATTCAACGAAGCGAACACTCCGCGGGACCTCCCGTAACGAACTCATTCACTCAATATTCTCTCTATCGTCTGTCAAATTGACGAGTACAATAAATGTTTATTGTCCGCGAATTACTCAAGTGGGAAAAGGAAAGAGTAAAGAATAGAGCGTGCGGAAGGGACCACGACAAAGACGATCTTTCTTCAGACCACCAGCCGTGACGGCGCTTACATTAAGGTTATCGTCAACCGCCAAACCGAATAGACTTGGAGTCGGTTGAATGGTGGAGTTGTCAAAGGGGCAGACCACTTCCACCACCACTAAAATGATGTTATAAAAAAATACAGTACACAAAAAAAAATTGTCATCGTGTTGTGCTTAGTCGTCAGACGAGCCATGTCAGTGGACTTTTGTCAGCTTTATAAAGACCGATTTACATTAAGTCAGTCGCTGGCGTCAACGAGCACTGGATAGACTAGCGCCCTATACACACTAACGTTTGCATGTTAACTGTTGTTAAAAGTGCTCGTCTATCCTGCGCTGACAGACGTCAGTTACGGATTCAATGTAAAAAATCGGCCTTTACTCTGACACTGACGCCAAGGTTTGTGAACTTGGTTGTCGCCTTTTTCTTCAAAAACCTTTCATCGTATAAATAATTTTTAACTTATCTTACCTTTTCTCTTTTGTCACGTAAAAGAATAAACGCTATACGATTTTCTCGCTTCATGAAAACCTAACGGCTTACCAAAAATAGGTCGTAAGTAAACTGATAAGTTTCTAAAAACTCTAAAACAAAGCTATATTAAATATAAAACCACATCATTTTTAGTCTCAACTTCAAGCTACGAGTATAAATCCAGTCATTTCAAAACAGCATTCAGCAGATTTTCTATTTGACTAGCTACAGGCCTATAAGTTTATCGTCAACTGCTAAACTGAATACAAGGGAAGAGCCCTGTGATTCATGTGGCAGACTCTACCCTTTATTATAATGCCGTAATTTTGTATTGAGAAAGACGACGCGGGCAACATTGATAAAATAAGACCGGTAGGTCGCGTCCAAGTCTCTGTGTATGGAAAACTTGGCGGAAATAAAAACATAGTCAGTGTAACAAATATGACTATCGGGCATTCTGATTTTTCTGGCTACCGTACAATTTACTTGTAGTTTGCGGTCCAAATCAAGTAGTAAAAAAATGGTTTTACGTCAGTTTACTAATTGTATTTTTGGCAAGTTTTTACCACTTCGTCGGGTTTTTTTAGTAAAAGGCAAACCAAATAAAAACAGCTTATTTTTCAAGTTATCACTCTTGTTTTAACTCTTGTAATTAAAATCTTTTACTAATCTAACCAGCACTATCCGGCCTAAATTATCCTACCTAATGAAGCGTGGCCACCCAACCCCAAGTAGGTGTTCAGGTGACAATGGTTCAGTGAGAGCGGGTCTGGATTCATCATGTTATTAATATTTTTATTATTACATACAAAACTGAGGTCGAGATGTCCCACGTTATCTCCGTAAAGCCTATTATGCTGGGTGTTATTTATATACAAGGGCAATAAATCTGAAATTGATTTCGTTTTGTCTTTTGTTTTACTAAGAGAGGAAATGAAACGGTTAGTCAGAAAGTGTATTTTCATTACTCGTACTCTGAAAGTAGTTAGGAAGTTGCCTGACGAGCAAATCGATGGTAATACTTTTCAGCCCGGAGGGAGAATCACTTTCAACTGACAGCTGTCATTGATTCATTCATTTTCATTCATTCTGGCAAATTATTAAAAAAAAAACTTGTTCTAATTTCCAATTTCTATTGAACTATGTTCCATCTTTCTATACAGCCACTCAATTACAGCGCAATGTTAAATTGAAATAACATAAAGTTAAGTATTAATTAAAGAATATATATTTTTTAAATTACTTTATTATAATTAACTTTCAACTATTTCTTTAAAATAAAATAGATTTGGGCAAAATATTTAACATTTTTCAACGATGGAAATTAAAAATAATGGCTCAAAATAATGGCCACAGCAAAAAATAAAAAATAGGCGAGAAAGCAACAATCCGATTACCATTTGTTTCTCGAGTTGTAGGGTTTTGTTTATAATGAGTTCATCTGATTCAGATATGGAAGTCACTCATTTTTTCTTTAGCTAATTCGTGTTTTTATTTTTACTTTCCTTGTATTCGTAATGAAAAGCACAGTGTTTACCTCTGGTTAAAGACTTATTTAGTGCCTCGAACTATTAGTGCCCAAACCCCGTCTCGGCGCTAAATAAGTTACTTTCACCCCTCGTATAACAATGTACTATTTTAAAACGTATCTGCCAAACTTTATCCGTAGGTGTATGCCATGGCGTAGTACATCAGTCGTATGACGTGTTATACGATTTATTATTATTATTATTAGCCTGAGGTGTCCCACTGTAGGGCAAAGGCCTCCCTCGCTTCCTTCCAATTATCCCGATCCTGGGCCAAACTTTCCCACTCGCCACAGTAAGCAACGAGTTCATCTCGCCAACTCTTGCGGGGCCGACCACGACATCTTGCTGCGTTCTGGGGCACCCAACTGTTGGTTTTTTTAGCCCACAGTTTGTTAGGCATTCGGGTGACGTGGCCAGCCCAGTCCCATTTTACATTATACGAGTTACAAAATTTTATTGATATTACATATTTATAGTAGGTTATAAATTAATTTATAATATAGACACAATTGGGACGTATATGAGCTGTTGATGATGATGACACACAATTATTTTACCATTATTATTTTAGTATTTCCTATCAGTCTATTTAGCCATGAAAAGCGATGTCTTTCTAACATTGCATCATAAACCGTCTGAACAAACGCTGGCAAAAGATCACCAATGTATCGTTTGAGATATACATATAACTCGCATTTTAATGGCATAGATATCATGAATGAAAGCGTTCGAGGGTTTACTGGTAAAACCGGTTATCTGCAATTTTTTGTCAAAATGAGTTAAATATGTACTTCGACGCAGAATTTTTTTCTTAATCGTCTAGTAAAACCAACTATTTGATAGGACCATTATTCCAGTAGATGTTTCATGTGACAACCGTCTATCAGCATAGCGTAATCAAAAAATGTATACGTAAAACCGTTTAAGAAGCCTTTATTGGGTTACGAAATTTAATTTCCAACTGTAAAAACATGTTACAGTATCATAACCGGTTTGACTTTCATACACATTTCTAAATGTAAACTTCACAGAACGGTTATGAAATCCTAATAGGTTTTACCAGAAACCGATCACAAACGTTATTTTGATTTCTGTAGCAAGATAAACCGATTACGTGTTCGTAGTCGTTATGCATATTTGTTTTCCTTTAGTTAAGTATTTATAACCGCTTTTACTTGAGATCTATTGTTAATTTAGTGAACTAGCTAATCTATTGTTAATTTAGTAACTAGAACAAAGTTAGTGAACTAACGGTTCTTAATTGTTGCGCCTGTGGAAACAAAATGACAAACATTATTCTACATCTTCTTCTTCTTTCGTGTCGGCAAGAACACGGGCTAAATCTTACTTGCCCAGAAAGCGGCTACCGTGGTAGCCCTCTGGTTACAAACAAGTAAGTCCTCACGCGAGCAGGTGGTCGGGCACGCGGGACAGTTAGTGAGGTGTACCATGGTTTGCAAGGGTTCTCCACATTCAAGGCTGGCGTCTGCGCTACTTGAGTACCCCCACCGACACAGGTTATCTTTGCTTCGGCCAACCTGGGTCCTCAGCCTATTTAGACTTCTCCAGGTTGGCCAAGGTTTCTTATAGCCTGGAGGCAGATTTTCGTTGGGGGGGTACAGTGAATGTGGATACTCGCTTGCCCAAAGCCTGCACCTCACGTTAGTAGGGTTTTCGTCGGTAGGCTGCGTAGATCGCAGGAAATTTTTGCGGCTTCGCAACCGACCTGCGGCGGGGGAGAGCAGTAGAGTGGGTGTCTCGGGTCACTTTCCTGTTTTTGTTTTTCAAGCGAACATGTCACCTCTCTACGGACTCTGGGTGGAGCTATTCCCGCAAGAGGAAACAGCATACCGACCGGGGTTGGTTTAAGACAGCCAGTCACTATGCGGCAGGTGTCGTTCAGCTCTGCGTCCACCTCTCTGGTATGTGCTAACCTAGCCCACACTGGACACGCGTACTCTCCTGCTGAGAAACACAGAGCTAGTCCTGTAGTGCGCATAACCGTTGGGTTTGCTCCCCAGTTGGTGGAGGAGAGACGGCGCAGTAGGTTATTGCGGGAACTAACTTTTTGTTTTGTGTTTTTGCAGTGGGTCTTGTAAGTCAAAGAGCGGTCCAGTGTCACTCCCAGGTATCTAGGAAACTTACAGTGTTGGATGGCGACGCCTTTCCAGGAAATGTTCAGCTCCCTGTTTGCCTCCCGGTTACGTAGGTGGAAAGCACACGATTGGGTTTTGCTTGGATTGGGCCTTAGAGCGTTATGCTCATAGTATTCATGAAGGTTTTCCAAGGCAAGGTTCAGTGTACTTTCCACGTTTTCGAAGGTCTTATCTTGGCAAGTTAGTGCAAGATCATCGGCAAAGATATATCGCCGAGTGTTAGGGTAGTGGGGCTGATCATTTGTGTAGACGTTGAATAAAAGTGGTGCCAGGACGCTTCTTTGGGGAAGGCCGTTTTTCTGACAGCGCCATCTGCTCTTCTTTCCGCAGAAGTGGCGGTTACGAAGAAGCTCGCTTAACAGTGACACGAAAGTGGGGTCGTTTGTGGCACTCGATACTTTAGACAGCAATTTTTTTATATTCACTGTGTCATACGCTGCTGAGAGGTCAATAAACACAGCACCTGTGACCATGCCCCGTTCAAATCCGTCCTCAATGAATTGGGTGAGATTTAGCACCTGACTGGTGCATGATTTTCCCGGCCGAAATCCAGCCTGTTCTGGGATGAGAGTGGGGTCAATGGTCACTGTGAGTCGGTTGAGTATAAGTCGCTCGAAAAGCTTGAATGCATGACACAGGAGAGAAATTGGTCTGACCCTAAGGTCAGATGGAGATTTCCCTGGTTTTAGTAAGGCCACAATTTTTGACTTCCTCCACAATTTCGGAATCTTCGCTGATGCCATGCACGCGTTAAATAAACTTAGCAGCCAGGATATAGCCACTGATCCCAGGTGTTTCAGCTGTTCGACTGTGATATCATCCAAGCCAGCAGCATTGCCGTTTTTGAGTGCTTTTATGCTAGTGATGATATCAGTGAGTGTGAAAGGCATGCTGATGTTGTTGCATGTCTGTTTCGTATGTTGGGCTGATTTTGGTGTTTTGAGGAGTCTTTTAGTAGGCTTTCCATTAAGTATAAGCTGGTGGGCTACTTGATGGGCTGTGGTTTGGCCCGGCAGTGATGAAGGGGGCGAGTCATTTGTCAGTTTTTGTATTGTAGACCACGCTTTCTTGCTATTGTGCGTCATATCAATAGTCGTGACGGTATTCATCCACTTTTTCTGCCTGCTGTCGCCTACCAGACTAAAAAGCTCTTCTCCGATCGAGATGGTCTGTTCAGAGAAGAGGTCTTCTGCAAAGAGTGCCTCATATTGTGTAAGTAGGGTAGAGGCTTCTGTTGTCAAGCCTGGGACGTATGAAGTGCGACAGCCTCTGGGTATGGTACGGCGGGATACTGACCAGATGACCTTTACAAACCCATCGTAGTTTTGAGGTTCAGGCGGTAGATCGAGAAACTGTTGGTCCACTTTTTCAGAGAAACTGGTCCAGTCGGCTTTGGCAAAGTTGAACCTTCTTCTGAATGGGACCTGTAAAGGTCTCACGGTAGCCACCACCTGAATCACTACAAGTCGATGTTGTGTTCTGGGTATTGGAGAGCACAGTTGTTTGGTACATTGTTGTCTTATATTCGCGCTGCAGAAAGCAAAGTCCGGGTTATAGCCTATATTCTACATGCCCTTGCTTGTTTCACATTCTCTGGCACACTAGAGTGTTAGTGATGGACGCGTCCTCTATGAACTAGGAATTTATTAGTTTTTTATAGAAGTTAAAGACTAAGCCAAGAGAAGCAATTAAAATAGATATTGTGGTATCATAAACCTTGCCAGTTCAGTGAAGTTTGAACAAATCGGTAAGTTTTTTATAAAAAAAAACATTTGAGGTTATATTGTTAAAAGTAAAGTTTTCCTTAATTGAATTAAGGAAAAAAAGAAAGATCTCGTGAAGCTATGTCAAAAAGGAATAATTCCTGATGAGATTCATGCATGGATTGAAAGTTTGCCAACCAACAACCAACTTGTAGATAGATTTCCAGATCTTGCTGCGGAGGTCTCCGACTCAAAATCCCATTAAATATATTTTGAAATGTTATTTTTTTGTAACTCTGAACAATTATTATGCTTATAAAACTGATTTAATACGTTGACTATTGTTTTAGTTGGTTTACAGATTATGTCTATTTACTGAACCTTTCTGGTAAAACCAATTACGTTTTTATATTTTTTCTCATAACGTAAAGTATGCTACACTTTTTAAGTATGTAGTAATTGATAATAGTTTCTATAAATTTCAAAAATTGTATAACACACAAGAATATTAAAGAAAGTCTTTTAAACACGGTAAAAACGCAATTTAAAGATATGCAAGTAAAACCGGTTAAATGCATGACCTTCTGCAAACTTTTTTAATTTACCTCTAATAATAAAGAAAAAACATATACTTTTTTCATCAAAGGGTAGATCTAATTAATCAACCTATCACTCAATATTATTATCAACGTTGTAGGAAGTACCTACAATTAGTTATGATTTTTCAAACTTTTGGAAGCAGTTATCTTAAGTCGGAATAAAATGCAAGTAACTGGTTTTACCAGTAAACCCTCGCGTTGGTAAGTTTAAAAAACAGCTTTTGCATATTGTTAACGCTAAGTAAAGTTTAACATCCTTGAATCTTACTTACTAACTTTTCGAATAATTCATTATCTATTTTATTATTGAACGATACGTCATGATTTTTACGTGAGTGTTTCCGTTTTAAATAAATAACAATTCATTATCTCTTATCCTTTATTTTAAGTATTTGATGTCTGCGTGAACTTTTCTCGACAAGAGATTATATTATAATACATTATTGTAATCCGTGGTTAACGGTGCTGGTTTCACAACTAGTTATACGTTAGTTCTAAGATGTTGCAAATAATCTGTGTTATGTTTACTGTTTGTTGACCCAAATAGAAAAAATAAAAAAATAGACGTTAAGGCCAATGATGATGAGTATTCAATGAATATGACGGCTTTTTAATAAACAATGAATTTGACGGCCCCAAAAAATAAGCTTGTCTCTATTTCATTTCAGTAACGCTAAAGAAAGTAACATAACTAAGTTATTGGCGTAGGTTCCTTGTACAGGTTTTGTTGTTGTAGGTAGCTACTGTTATTATTATAATTATAACGAGGTGAAGAGATAAACCGTCGTATACCTGAGGTCGAGAAACCCTTGTGAATATCTTAGGTGAGTCTATTTATGTAACATTTGCTTACTAAGACGATTATTCCAGTTATAACAGTCGAAAATGATGTTTATGTAGGTCCTACTGACAAAAACCGGTTTGGAAATGTGCTTGATTGCATCTCAGACTGGTCGTCATTTAACGATGTCGTCCTGTTTTTAGACGACTCTACAAAAAAGGAATGGAATGTGTTTAAGGTTTATGTATGTAGGTATGTGAGTTTCTTTATTCCACTAAACTTTTAAATGCCTGTACAGATTTGTATGTATGGGGTATCGTTAAAATTCTAACATCAGCCCGAGTGATAGTGGCTATAATTTTATAAGCAGGGCAGTCGTGTTTTTTAAGTAATTATTTTTTATATGTCGGGGACGTTATTTTCGGTAAGCAATAAATATGACAATTACACATTAACAAAAATCACTTCTTTTGGTCAGTGGGCGTTGTCTTTGTTTTTGGAAAACGTTCCTAATTTTAAAAGCCTAAAGGCGTAGAGTTGAAATAAGATTCCCGATAGTACCTGTTTGAAAAACAAAGAAATATTATGCTTAATGGATTGTATCGCTATCGCTTTAACAATCTTAATGTTGCTCCGTAGAATAGTATTTGGAGTCATAACAATTAAATTATTTTGTCAGTCAGTTAAGGCAGAAAATTATCGTTTAAGAGATCATTAGTCCCATTTTTCTGCAATCTTGAAAATTGTTGCTGACTCTTCAGTATATTTATCAGAGATAAAATTAATTAAATACCAAATAAGTCTTGTTTAATGGCCTTTGATAAATACTAGAACAAATTTTGGTCTCGGCTTTTACTTTTTAGAAATAGGCTTAATTAGTTTTTAGGTGTTTCAAGCGAAGCTACGTGTTTTAATTAATATTTAACATCATAATTTTAAAATGTACTTAAAGTAATTATGTTTTCATTTAAATTAGGATCTTATTCGACCCTATTAGTAATATCAAAGATGGCTAGAAAAAAATGAGAAAAACTTATTAATGTTTTTAATAAGTTTAATCGCGATGTAATATTTAATAAAATATCCTCTTATAACGATATCCTCCAATAATAACAATAACTCCAATAATACAATTTTTGTCGCACAACGCGAAGTATTGACTCGGTCTGACGAATTTTCTTTACCTATGTATAAGAATCTCAAAATACAATTTCAAAGTACCTCTTCTTACTTAGATGTACTCGTTCAACTTAATTCATAGTCACATAAGTTTTAATTTGATGTTTGACAGCTCTTTGGTTAGGGTTTTCATCTCCTGCCTGTTTTGTGTTTTAATAACAATATCTAACAATAAAATTAAATAATTTTCTTAAAACATACCAAATAGTCTTTCTACAGCAGTAGCACTTACCATATTCTTTATCGCACGCACATACATTGCAATAAATTTTTATATTGCAAGAGAACGCCATATTAGGTGGTAAAGTGCGTAATATTTCATGTCTGTGGGCGCTCGAGCCTACTTGATAACAGAGTTATTCCACGTGCTACTGAGATATTGTCTCTGAGAAAGCCTATCATTAACCTCCAGTGATAAGGGGACGCCTAGACACAGGGTAATGTTTTTTTAAGGCACTTTAATTTAGGTTTTTGTCTCTGGTGTTGTTTGATAAAGTTCCACTAGTATCCGGGGCAGAGTAGTGGAGCAAAATGAAAAGGTAAAGTGGTTGTCATTTCCGAGGTTCCTGGTTTGAATATCAGTGGGGACACTGCGGTCAAACCAATCTTTATAAGACTGTCACCAGTTTAGCAGGCTTGAATCACTTGATTATCCAAAAATAATGAATTCATGCTTTATAAAGCACGTTAAGCCTTAGCCCAGAATCAATGGAATAACTACTATAATATATAATAACTTGTATGAGTTATAACAGAGGCCATCGGCGGTGGCGGCTCGATTATAAAATTCAGACGCCAGTAGTTTTAATGAGATCGGTTGTCAACCTTAAGAACTGTCAACAAACTAATCTGATTTATTCGTATATATCGGTATAACCTAAAAACTTAACTTAAATATAAAAATAATAAAATCTCAATCAATTTATATGAAACCAAAATTTAATGGAAAAATTATTTAGCAGATCGATCGTGATAATGACCTAAACCCTACCGCCGCTTTACGCAATTAATAGACATCCCCTTGCCAGCAAAAAAGAAGGCCAGAAAGCTTTAACGCGAGTTTTACACTATCACAAGCGAGACAAATGGCAGGGGGAATTTGGCTCAACAAATTCTTAGATCTATACAAGTTACAAGATAAGAGTAGCCGTCGCCGGCGTAGATGTTTGCTACGATACGTCCGTAGCAGTTCGCTACGAGGCGGAGTGCCTACGAGCTACGCGCGCTTGCATTGCAACTATTTTGCAACGAATTTTTACATTATTATTTTTATAAAACTGACATACAAACCACAGTTCTAATTCATAAAACGTCTTATAGTGGAAACAAGAATTGTTAGTTTTTGACTGTTAATAATATTTTTATATTAATGTTTTTTGTTGACGATAAAAAGTTTAGAAAGAATTTCAGGTCATAATATTTTTTTAATGTTTAGATTAGAAAGTAATTTTCTTACCATTATAGAGTAATTTAAAGCTTATACCTACCAACATGTCTCGTCATAAATATAGTATTCAGTATATCAAGAATTATGTATTAATGCAAAGTGATATTTCTTTTTCTTGTTGAATTAGATGAAATCGTATTTTAATGACGATTTATTTTTCTCTAAAAATCAAACACAAAAACTCTTAAATAAAACTGCCTTTTTATGGAAAGCAATTTAGGAGACCAAAAAGTGTTGCCGTCTGCCATCTTTGTTCTTTTATATACTTTTTAAAATTTTCACGGTGTCAACATTGTAATAATTTGATCCTTTCAAACAGGATATTTACCGTGATTTGTATTTTTTTTGTGAGTGCCCGATAAGACGTATTTCGAATAAATTTGTGGCTCAGCAGCTGCCACGACAGGACTTCTGGACGCACGATGATAGCTAGTAGTTTGAAGGTGGTGAAGATGAGGTAGAAGATGAGGTAGAAGATGTAGTTTTAGTGAGGTGGCGTGGCAGAACAAAACAGGGTTCAGTCCAGATAGTTGCACATACGGTTTATTAGTATAAGAAATTACCGTAACACTTAAAAAGCTTACTTTCAAATAAAATTAAAATACGGTTAATAAGATGATCACAGTCTGACGACTTGAGGTGGAATGAGGAAATTTTGATGAAAAATGACAAAACCGAAACGGATGGATTCAAAATTTGAAAATAAAATGAAAATGAATGATGAGACTGCCAGTACTTAAAAGTACTGAATTGCCAGAAACAAAATAGCAGAAGAAGGTAGGAGCACTAGTACTGCTACATATTTTGTTCTTGCTGATCACTTTTATAAATTAAACTTACCCACAAAATTATCCATGAAGTCCAACTAGGTTTATTCTTCTTATTTAATATGTCTGAAATCAACATAATGTCTGTTTGTTTTTGAGTTTTTGAAATAAATTATCCGATTGCTAAATAATAATAATAATAATGTTATGTCATTGGCCGCTAGGTTATGTCGATGGATCGTCAATAATAATCCTAAATAATAATATGAACAAATAATTAGGTATATGTTTGCCCAATCTCGTAGGGTCAAACGTTTAAAGTCCATCGCTCGGAAGATATTATGAGCTACAAAAACATTTTTATTTATGACAAGACTAATAAAGATAAACATATTATAGGTCAAAAGAAACCCCACGTATTTTGTTTATGATGAAGGCTGTGCGGGCTGAAATATAGGCAATTGTCCGCAGATAAGAAACACACAGCGTGTGTTAATATTTCATACAGGTTGTTTCTCATCTGAATAGGGGAGCACTTGTTATTTCCTAGTTCTCAGATGACTTCAAGCAAGCATCGTGATTGTTTTGAATGTCATCAACATCAACGGCCCGTTACAGTCCACTGCTGGACTATGAGCCTCCTCCACTTATTTGGAGGGTTTTGTCATAATCTCCACGCTTGGCAGGTGGGTTGGAGATCATAGATTAAAAGGTTACTGTATCAGAGAGCGCTGCTGCCCGTTCCCTGTTCAGTGTGTAGTCCCTAAGTCACCTCTTACGACACCCACGGGAAGAGTTGGGGTTGGTGACAAATGTATTCTACTCTGCCGTCACCACACGGCTCGGTTTTGAATAAAGATTTATAGTATTATAAACAAATATATAGGTATATACTGTGCAGTTGGGTTATTGACAATTAATATACTTACGACTCAAAGGTGTTCAGACTTCTGTCCTGGCCTAGTGACGGTTGGTCTTCTCAATTTACAACGTTTTTTTTCCATGATATTTACCTTCACCGTGAAAACGTAGAGAAGGGGCTCATAATTCATTGAAAAATACGAATTTATATGTGGCGGGGTTTGAAACAGGGGTCTCCCTGACCGACCAACAACTAAATATATTTGGGCTTAAACCAACTATGATTACGAATTAGAAGTTTAACTATTCCAGTCACACAGTCTTACTAGATAGAGCGTCGGTGGTCTAGTGGCTAGGGCCGCTGCCTCCCGTCCGGGAGATGCGGGTTCGATCCCCACCCACTACGTACCAATGTGTTAATTCATTATGTACGTTTATTCGACGCTCTTACGGTTACGGTAAACATTGTGATGACACTGTTTATAAAATTGTTATGTCCAATCCAGGCCCATGTTTTCACTTCATATTTTATTTAAGACCTTTTATGTAACATGGTATGCAATAAATAATTTGAATTTGAATTTGAATTTTAAACCTGCATGCTCCCGCGAAGAAATTAAAAGGTAGTGTGTGAAGTCAACCAACCCGCACTGGGCCAGTATGGTCGACCAGGGCCTAATCGCTCTAATTCAGGGTATGCTCGAGCCCTTTGGCGGGGACCTATATGAGCTGTTGTTGAGTCATACTATAATAGTACTTACTATACTTACTAAAGTAGTAGTTTGTAAATTTTGAATATTTAACTTCACCATGTGGAAAAATGCATGTCATCAACAACTCGTTATATACGTCTCCACCGAGGGGCTCGAGCCTACTCTGAATTAGGGCGAGTAAGCCCAGTGCGGATTGGTTGACTTCACACACTACCTTTTAATTTCTTCGTGGGAGCATGCAGGTTTCAAATTCAAATTCAAATTATTTATTGCATACCATGTTACATAAAAGGTCTTAAATAAAATATGAAGTGAAAACATGGGCCTGGGTTGGGCATAACAATTTTATAAACTTAAGCTACAGTTATAGTTTCATCACAATGTTTACCGTAACCGTAAGAGCGTCGAATAAACGTGGAAGCGAACATGTAGTATTTCACGCAAGTTAAACCTATTAAAACTTGCGACTATAGGTAGACCCGAATTGCTTGCGGAAGCGATACAACTTGAAATGGAAACAAAGTTAACCCAATATTTGTGGGACTACACTTAATTGTTAAAGAAACTTTGTGTATATATCGCGACCTTTAATTAATAGGCGAGGCTATAAATTTTCATGTGCGAGTGTCGCTTTGTATGCGTTAAGGGTCTGGACAGACGAGCTGCGAGGTGACTGCAACAATACAATACAATACAAATATACTTTATATCCTGCGCATCTGACCGCTTCATCATCATCATCACTTTATTGACACCAAACGAAAACAAAAACAGGAAAGCATAACAGAAACATAAAAACATAAGAGTCTACAGGCGGCCTTATTGCTAGCAATCTCTTCCAGGCAACCTGCAACGTTGCGGGTCGAACGTGATTCAGAGGGAATAAAAAAATGTTTAGATACAGCCATCAAAGCTCAGTCCTTAACTGCAATGAAGTTAATTGGTAGTTTTATTTTCCTTTTATTACAACTGTAAAACGTACTGCTGGAAGTTTCTGTCCACTGCTTTCTCTGTAATTAATACAGGTATAAATAATCTGCCAAAAATAGCAATCAGATATTTTTTAATATTCTAGGCTGTCATTACTCGTTCTTTTCTGTGTTTTAACGGTTACTGTTTATCCAAATACTTTTTTCAATAAAATAAATATATAAAATGAATTTCCGTCCAAATTCTATTACTTTTTCAAGTAGGTACTTTAGGTAGGATAAACTTATATGTAATGTTTGAAGGAAACTAAATGACTGTTTTCTGGATTTTTATACAAAATAACGACAATGCTAATAAGGGTACAATACGCTTACCTACACAAGCTCTTACATAAAAAAAAAACAATCTTCTTCAATTTCGGAAATAATGAAGCATCACCTGACAGTTGCAGTACTCACAGGCGATTTGCAGCCCGTCTGGCTTTACCCTAAGAAACTATTAAGGCTGTATATTTTAGAACGTGGCCTGGAGCCGTGTCAGGAGTTAATTTGATAAGCCTCGCGTAATCCTAGCCAGCCGTAGTAACTGGTTTAACTGTAATATATGACGCGTTCGTCTTAGGAATATTCTCCCTATGATATCTATGTCTTAAAGGGTTAATACCTAGATACACGTTAATTGGATTAACCTGGTTAAGTTCTTTGGAAAATATATAAATAGACTATGATATAACGTAGACAGTCAAAGCTTTTTTTTATGCAATAAAAAAGTTAATTTTATTTATAGTAAAGGAAGTGCTTTGGTAACTCATTTACTATAGGTAAATGCTTGTTTATTTAAGTATGTACTAAATTATCTATTTTACTGTTAATTGGTAGTAGTTCAGAAATAACAAATCCCATAAAATATATCTTCTTGTATAGGTCTTACAAGACTAATACATATTTTAATGGAAACAAGATAAAAAACAACAACATATTTTCATTCAAACATTTCCCTCTTATATTAATAAAAAAACTTATTTCCAGCTCAAACATAGAAATAAAAACGTCGAATTAAATTCAAAGTAAAAAGAAATAGATGTGCCGATTCGGGCACAGCTGGGCGTACATAATCAAACTCGCCAAAAAAAGTGGATTGTCTAAAATACGACATCAATGAAAAATAATTGCACGGTGGCCACGTGGGGCGTCCGAACTTTCAGCAAATAATTCTCTCGCCAAAGAAAAAATGTGAAAGTATTTTTTTTTTTCGCAAAAAACGAGAAAAGAAAGATGAAGAACATTGACAACTCCTGATTGATATATTGGTGTAATTTCGGGCAGAATTTTATCTTGAAAGCTGTCAGTACGAAGTTTTGAAGTACCTACTTCGATGTTATGAAAAAAGACCGCCCACTGGATTCGGCTGTATGTGGTATATTCATTTGTTTAATTCATTTATGTGTCGTCCGTCATTGTGACGTCATCATACTTTGAAATATCTTTTTGTTATATTTAATTGCATGATATTATTTTTGCAAATAAAATCATGTACACTTCATCTAGAGCAGCAAATATATCATCAACAGCTCATATACGTCCCTCTATGCTCGAGTAGGCTCGAGCCTACCCTGAATTAGGGCAATTAAGGCTTAGTTAAAGGCTGGCCCAGTGCGGGTTGGTCGACTTCACACACAACCTTTGAATTTCTTCGCAGGAGTGTGCAGGTTTCATCACGATGTTTTCTTTTGAGGCTAGATTGTAATATTTATTTTGGATGTCTTAAAGGCAAACCAAATATAACAAATAAAAAAAATATATGTTTTCTTTTACCGTAAGAGCGTCGAATAAACGTACAATTATGAATTCGGAATTCGAAAATACATTGGTACGTGGTGGGGATCGAACCCGCGTCTCCCATACCGGAATTTCTTAAAATAAACTCATCTAATTTACAGCTTAGATAGAGCTAGCCAGAGTTATAGAGTTAGTTAGCTTGGAGCTTTTTTTTAGCTTAGCTTAGCTTTGCTTTGCTTTTTGTTGTTTTTTGCTGTTTTACTACTGCTGTTTTACTATTGTTGTTTTATTTGTTTTATTTGAAACAAAATTCTCTTAAGAGTGTATGAAGCTACGTTAAGTAGATTTATTTGAAAGTAAATTCGTGCAGGGAGCATCTGGCCGTGGTTCGAGAGATTTGCCTGATCAATATTCGGTGGGAGATTTCGCGAATATGTCAGTCGCTCACTCAATCATGCTGAAAGTTATTTTTAGTGTATTTTTATAAGTCGGAGGGTAAAATATACATTGTTTAGTCTGTTACGGGAACTCTCCTAAGATATTTAGTCCGGATACATTTTTGTAACTTTGTAACTTGTTCGTTCTGTTGACTCATTAATTCATTCTTCCATTTGTTGCTTGCCGTTAACAGTATGTCATCATTAACATCAACGGCTCGTTACAGTCCACTGCTGGACTATGAGCCTCCTCCAATTAAGTGGAGGGTTTTGCCATAATCTCCACGTTTGGCAGGCGGGTTGGAGATTGCAGATTAAAAGGTTACTGTATCAGAGGGCGCTGCTGCCCGTTCCCTGTTCAATGGGTAGTCCCTAAGTCGCCTCTTACGACACCCACGGGAAGAGTAGGGGTTGGTGATAAATGTATTCTACTTTGCCGTCACCACACGGCGTAACAGTATGTAGCTCTGTATTAAAAATGGTTTTAAAAAAAATGGTCGAGTGCCTTCTAAAAGTAGTTTTAAATGACAGCAACGGTGACGTACGTTATTTATATTCAATAATTCATTCTAATTTCGAATGACCAGGTGATATAGACAAGAGCATAGCTCTCAAATTAGAGAGTGAGAGGTGATATTGTTGCTGTTACAGGACTCACAGATAAACAGCTCAGGACAGCTCAAGACTTGTGAATGGCATAGCAGACCAGCGACATAGTTTGGAAAAAGTATAAAACTCGAACTTAAAATTTTTTTAAATAAATAGAAAGAAAGAAATCGGTACGTGGTGTAATTTTTGAACTGGCGCTTTCCAGGCGGAAGGTAGCGACCTTAGCCACACGTTAGCCACTCCACCACCAACCACCAACAACCACAACCACCGCTGCTTTTTTTACGGAATAGTTAATCTCTATTTCTACCAGAGTGGTAATACAGCGGGCGCGGACTTGCGGGCGCCGAATTGACAACTCATTTTAAATGCCTACTAATACTCGATTTACTAGTAAAGTGCGTGCGGTAATTGACACGCGGCCTCGATTTTAGGTGTTAGGTACGATTGACAGCACGCGACGCCATCTTGATTCAATATTCCGAACTCGCCCTCCAACTTGTCAGAATGCGGCGTTGGCGGGGTGAAAAAACGCCGATTGGCGGGAGCGGGTAAATAGTCGTTTTGTACGGTAGTACTATTATTAATTCTGTGTTTTAACTACTACGCCACAAAAACTATCGATATTCGCCTGATCAATATGCGGCTGAGGAACTCGGGAATATGTCAGCCGCCCACTCAATCACGGTGCAAGTTATTTCAGAGAATGTTCGCGTTCGCTCCAAAGCTGGATGCCGAACGTATGCTGGATTAAGTGAGGAGAGAGGCATGAAGAGAGGAGAGCGTCGGCAGTGTAGTTGGTGACCGCCCAGCGGGCGCCGGTTCGATCCCAACCACGTACTAATCTTCAATGAAATTATATATAACACAGCGTAAGTAATTTTAGGTGGATTTGACATTTAAAATTTCATTCGGTAAAAAAAACTAGGAAAAAACAAATGTAAAATAACTCGAATAGACTTTGAAATACTTACTTCCTTGCTTCTGAGAAACATTCGTTTTTCTTTTCCTCCTTATATTCTCCTCCTAAGTTGGTCTCTTTTAGTTGTGTTCTACTAAAAACCTAAACTTATAATACCGTGAAAAATTTGTTGTTTTTATTAAAGGAAGTGCTCAGTTCATTAAACTGAACAACTTTCCCTAAGGAACATAAGCAGTAAAACGACGAAAAAAAAAATGGCCTGCGACAAACAAAATCACGCGGCCAGCTGATCGATTAACTAATAGGGGTGCAACTTTTTTTTTTCGTTTGTCAGCCCTTGTTAACATTTAACTAAACTAAACCTATTAAACTTCACGGTGTATAAAACGATTTATTAAAGAAATCTCTAAACTACTTGTAACGAAGCATTCGTCCTCTTCTCTGTTTTATGACTGGCAACTTTTCTTGCTGGCAGTTTTATCTTTCATTTTAAATTCATTTTCAAATTTAGATTCCTTACGTTTCGATTTTGTCTTTTTTCTGCTAAATTCTTCACTTCATGTCCTGATCTCCAAGAGTAAACTCCCTAAGCTTATCCATGATAAGATATATTATTTATTAGAGACTAATAAATAAGAAATTATTATTGTATTATTAACTCTAAATACCTTTTCTTCGGACTGTGCCCTGGATATTGCCACATACCAATCTCTTACAACACTCTTCATGTGGTGCAGCAGCTTGTGGTGGCTGCTGGGTGACAAACTTTAATCTCATTTACTCACTGGTAGCTCCATTATTGCAAAGCGAGGTTGATATCTATCATCAGGCGTAATGAATTAACTTGGCGTTGGCGTCGACTTCGTCTGTATTAAACCCGGCCTTAGTTTACACCTCTCCCACCAGGTGTCACTAGGTGGCTATTATTCTTACCTGTAAATAGTCTATTCGGGTAGCTTTGAATTTGTTAGGACTGCAAGATCGTAGTCAATTCAGATAACAATTGTCAGGATAACACAATTCTAATATTTTATTATGTTCTTGTATTATCAATGAATCAGTTTAATTAGAAACGAAAACTACACATTGCTTAAAAATACAAAATTTCACGAAAGTACAGTCAACTGCAAAAGTGTAAACTTATTGCCATGGAAAGCGATTGAAGTTTCATAAAATAATTAAACAAAGGATTATATTAAAATTATTTTAAAACCAGCCTACGTGCATAAGTTGAGACAAAAATATTGTTATTATTTTTAGCTATAATGGTTGGTCGCTTTTAGTCAACGAACATTTTAAATAATACAAGTACTTCAAACTGAATGCATTTTTCTATAATAATTAATGCATTTACTGACCAATTGGTTTGTTCTACTTTCCATGTCTTTTGCTTTCATCTATATGAAAGGATATTAAATCCTTTAAGAAGCATGTATTAATGATCCTTAAAGGAAATGATGCTAAATGCATTCTAATAAATGTATAAAGAGCGTCGGTGGTCTAGTGGCTAAGGCCGCTGCCTCCCGTCCGGGAGACGCGGGCTCAATCCCCACCACGTACCAATCTGTTTTCGAATTTCGAATACATATGTACGTTTATTTAACTCCCTTACGGTGAAGGAAAACATCGTGATGAAACCTGCACACTCCTGCGAAGAAAATAAAAGTTTGTGTGCGATGTCGACCAACCCGCACTGGGCCAGCGTGGTTTACTAAGGCCTAATTGCCCTAATTCAGGGTGGGCTCGAGCCCCTCGGTGGGGACGTATATGAGCTGTTGATGATGTATTAAAAAAAAAAAAATAATGCTCAGCAGATTTTATTGCTACGTTTCTGTCTACGGCGTAGCTCGTAGCCATCGACGTAGCTCGTAGCCATCGACGTAGCAACGTCAGCATGTAAGCGTTGCAACGTTACTTTTTTGATAAGTGCAGTATTTTATACCTCTTGCATTAACTATTACTGCAGCTAAATCAGCAATCTTTCGCTTTGCTACATGGTTTACGTTGCAATATGATTCATTTCAATCTTAAATGGTGGTTGATTGGTAGTTTTCTAATTTCCAATAAGCGATTAAATTAAGTTCTGTTAGTACTACCGAATTTACCTCATTCTTATAAATAGTTGGATCCGTTTTATAAGTATTTAGAGTATTTTATTCTTATTTAGTAGCTGTTTCATTCAGTTTTTAGACATTTTTACCGTATTGGTATACCAAAGGTTGTGTGGCAAGTCGTCCAACCCGCACTTGGACTAGATCGCTCTTGCCATTTGATGGGTACGTTAAAGTATATAGGCTAATGATGAAAGGATACTGGCAAATCATGAATAAATAAAACGACATAGATATATTGTTTATTTCGATTATGTATATTTTTATTTTAAAATGTCATAAAATGATATCAACATCTTATTTTAACATTGATAAATAAGCCGCGTTGGAACCGTTAAATAAGTTTAACAATATGATATTTAATTATTTACAAATATTAATATTGATTGTCGATTATTATTGTCATTATATTAGTATTTTATTAATGTAGTTGTTTTGTTCTTAAACGTAAAATACGTTACAGAAATAATTCTCAATCTTTTAGTAATTAATAACTAAACTTAGTAACTAAGTTTCGAATACATTAAAATAAGTATACCACTAATCTACTAAAGCATAAGTTTATTTTTTGGGTTTTTTGCTAAAGAGCTTTTGATAAGTAAAACAATATCGGATTTAAAAAATTGTAGATTACATTTTATACGAGACCTTTTTATTTAATCGATGTCAGAGAAATAACTGTATTAGATAATTTTAAAACATGGTAAATTGATCGGCACCTGTTTTACAATGTAATCATATTCGTGTCAAATATTTCGTTTACTAAATTAAAATAAAATGGTATTTCAAACTAAACACATATTATTTACTTGACAAACAAATGTAAACTTAAGTAAAGATTAGGTTTACAATGTTAAGTTTATTGAATTGTATCATTAAATCCTACAGTGGCATTGTGTTAATTTCAAAAACAAGAAACCAGTTTTTTTACATTATTACATTTTTATACTTAAATAATAAGCTTGATATTATCGTTTATTTACTGCTTCCTTATCAAAAATCATTTATATGACTATTCCTACAGTAAATTCTTTCTCGTCTCTTACATTGCTACGGTAAAGTTTTATTATTCCCAGGATGTAAACAATGAAAAATGAAAAAAAATGAAAATCTTACATTGGTAACTTAAACTAGTAACACTGAAACCTGTAATAGTAAAAACTGTGCTACAGGTTCCAGGGTCTTCCCAAACTATGGTCTAAGATCATAAACATTTATAAAAAGTTAAGTATATAGGTATAAATTAAGCATATACGTATAACAAAGTAATAGAACTTAAGATTATGTGTGTGACTGTGAGTGTGTGTGAGAGAGAGAGTGTGTGTGTGTGTGTGTGTGTGGGAGCGGAAGTGCGTGAGAATATGAGAACTCTAATGAAAATCAATATTTTTTTCTCAATACCTACCTAATTTTATTTTAATAGCCAGAATTTTACTCGTATCTGTAGATTTTACTTGCTTTTATGATTTCTGGAATGAAATTAAAAGTAAGCGCCAAATCATTATTTGAATAATCTTGTTGGGTAATAATAAAAACTAAATAATTTAAAACGTTTACTTTTATGATTTCATCTGCGAACACTAATTTTGTATATTTGGAAGTTACAGAACAAAATTTTCTTATTTAGGTATATAAATAAAAAATATTTCAATCTGCTTTATTACACACTCGATCTTAAAGATAATAACGTAAATGTATTTGTATGTGTTTGACGTCCCGGGAATAATCCCTACATAACAAGTTCAATACGAACCTTTATTACTACATCTTCAAACTCATACACATTATTAAATGAGCCGAATATATTAATATAATACACTATTCGGAAGACATAAATTTATTATTTATTACATTAATTTTCAAAATTTACAACCTAGCAACCGATTTCAGTTTGAAAAGAAAGTTTTACGATATTGTCAACGATTTGATTCATTAAACCGATACGAATCCCAAAAGTTCTTATAAATTGAACAGAAAGGGTATTCAGAAGATGTTTCTAACTTTTTGTAGAGATTTCCCTGTTCTGATGCTACAATTTCAGCGTTGGCTACCGATTTATGTTTGAAAAAGTTTGTTTTGTCTTTCCATTCACTGATTCAATTTTAAAATACTTCATTTTATTACCGTGGGTACTTTTTTGATGTTCATAATGTCTGGGCACTTGGTAATATTTCTTTGCCTTATCTACGCCAACCAAAGCGTTATTCGGCGTGTGTTCTGTGTTATGATGTCCAACAAATAAATATTCCTGATTTATAATGTCTTCCGAAACCCAAACCTACTAAAATCTACCACGTTTTATATCAGAACAGGTTAGTAATAATAATGTTGTTAGCAAAAAGGTTGGTAACAAAACATATTCTATGTTTACTACAGCCTAAATACATGCAATAAATACATCGGTCTAATGATATTGGTCACTATGCACCTTACTCCTACATCTATATTGTCTTACAATTTTATTGTCACATAGAAAAACTATGATTCTCGTTATTATCAAACTCACAATATTATACAATTATTAAATTTTAAGCTTTCAATAAATATTATACAAAATTTATTAATTTCAACATACTGATTAAAATGTAGTTCAATACAACCTGGAGAATCCAATAAAATAATGTGTTAATCTTAAATTATGTATGCCAATTTATATGATATGACATTTTGATATTCGACAATTTATAAACCATTTTACATCTGACAATTTAATATAGCTTGACAAAAACACTAGCAATTATAGAATACAATAAAATATTGCCAACTAAAAATATTAGAGATACAAGCAACAACACTATGTTTTCTTGCAGTAGGTATAGCTTACAAGGAGAGTTTACCTAACAATAAGTCTAGCTTTTACTTGGTAGGGTTATTTTATAGTCTATCATACAGAATGTAAAGACTTCAAAGATTGTATGTCTCTCTACTTCTTCATGGTATCTCTCTAGTTTGAGTTTGTTCCTAACTAGTGTTTGTTTTTATCAGCTATTTCTTTCAACTAAACAATTTAATAAAAAAACATATTTTGATTTTATTTTATTGACCTCACAAAAAACATCCATAAAATCTACGACTGCTAGCGTCATTGCCGCTTACACAATTTTTAAGTCAGCCAAAATTTCAATACGTATTTCTCAAAACATTCTAATTTATTGTCATGTTTTACTGCTAAGGCTGTTAATATACCATTTATCTCTTACAAAATCGGGATGTTCTAACATACAACAACCTCAAAATTTATTCATAAAAAATTCAACAGCCATGTTTCCATCACTACCTAAACAGCTAATTATAAAAAGGAATTTGTATATTATTTAATATATAATAATAAGTTATATCCGTGGAATCTAAACAACGAGTTTTGCTAGACAAATAAGTAGTGAGAGAGTTGTTGCGTGAAACTGCGCGGCGGAGTTGTATATGAAGTGTCGGGGGGGTCCAGAGGGGCGTACTTTTTGCCGTTCGGTCCTCTGAGCGTACTCATTCGAACTGTTGACTGGACTGTGGTTCAGACTATTGTAGAAGTTAAAAGCGTTATTCAGCTCCGCTTGTCGAAGATCCGCTTCAATAGAATTCTGGCCGCGGTCGTTTTGCTTCTTCGGGTGCCGCTTTGGGGGTCGCGTTGTTGCAACAGCCGTCGTTGTTATCGGCGGTCGTGTTGTTGTTGTTGTTGTTGTCGTCGTCGTCGTTGTTGTGGTTGTCGTTGTCCGTACCGGAGTTTCTGTTGAAGAAGAGACGTGAACCGTTATCGCAGAAGTTTATCTTTATCATGGTAAATAAAAATATATTTTTTAAGTTTTGAGAAATAGTATTTTCCGAAATATTTAAAATAAAATTAAAATTAAATCCTGGACGTAGATAATTTGTATCGTTCGTTAGCTGTAAAAGGACGAATGAGTCTAGAGTTCAGAGTGGACTCTTTTACATTGACTTTGGATATGTGGAACACTCCAATTTATTAAAGTATTTCGTCTAAACAAATTCAAGAAAAACGCAACATCCACAAAGAGCCTTCCGGGAAGCGAGATGAGCATTCAGTTTCAAGTTTCGGGACTTACGTTTATACAGAAGTAATGGCGACAATTCTGACCGAAATTCTCTGGTTTTGTTATGTCTATTCCGTTTTTCTGAGAAACAAGTTGTTTGAGCGATGGGATTCATACTAAAGTATTTTTAGTGGTCACCTAAAAAGAACTACGTAGGTACTATAGAACTTCGATACCAAACTTAATGCTTCTAGTTTCACCCGCTTAAATTGCTTATCAGTCAATCACCGGAGTTTTAATACTACGAACGGATACTATTAGAATGAGACGTTTTGATCTCGATAGAGTAATATGAGGTTTTCAAATCCTATGTCCTACTGTCCTACTCACTATTAAACAACATTTTATATTATATTCCTAAATATATAAATATTTCTGTTATTCCTTACAAAACATAAACGATGCGATTTTTTTATGAGAAGTATAAAATGTCTCCGCAAAAACTCATTGTAATTAATGATAAATTAAACCGTAGCTTTCATTTATTGAAGAATGACGTCATTACTTTCGATTTAAATTCTAACTCTACGACTACTACAAAAACCTAGTTTTTATGCATTGTCTTTTTTAGGACGAACTTAATTTCAAGTTACCTTTCTGTAGGAATCGGGGGCATTACTCGCCAGCGTACTTTGATCTTTTTCATTCCGTATCGGAATGCGAGACGGGTTCGGATTCTAACCGTGGAGTTTATTTCACCACTCATTGAAGCTCAAAGGGAGTATGGTGAATTACATAGAGGGGTAGTTAGGCGCACAGTGGTGTATAAGCCAAGTTCGCACAACCAATAGATTATTTTTAGGAACTTATCATCAACTCATATACGTCCCCACCGAGGGGCTCAAGCCTACCCTGAATTAGGGTGATTTATTATTATATCTACATATTTTTCTATTTCACCAATGCCCTTTTTTAAGGAACTTATACTTATTAGATTTTATTCGTAGATTGTGAAAGTGAATTGCACGTCTGATCTGCATATCTTTATGTATTATCTTGTCATCTCTTGATATGCTGGAAAATATTTCCTTAGAAGTACCTGTTGTGTCGTCTTCATGTCTTGTTACACTAACATTCTCACAATTCGCGGGTTTGTTACCTCGGTTATATTTAATATTGTTACCTCGATATTGTTATTTGTAATTCACGTGTGTACAATAAATTGTAAATGAAAAAAAATAAACTACTTATTACTTGTGATCTCATTAAAGTCATTACATTCTTATGGAGAACTCCTTTGTTTTCTCTGCGTGTTTCAATTCAAGGGGCTTTAAACTAACTATGTAACTAGAGAATTTTGTAAGAAAAGTTATGATTAAGATACGAATTGTGAAAAGTTTTAAAGATATCACTATTGTTCTGCATACATCGACATACTGAAAAATTTCATTTCATAGACACCAATATTTGTATTGGAAAATATTTTTATTTGACTAAGGATAGGTATTACCTATCTAGATTTTATACAAAACAGATAGCAGAGTTGCTATCTTATTTTATTTTGAACTCAGTCAATTTTTTGACTAATGAAACGCCTGCTTCTATTGAGCAGAGTAATAATAATGACATATACCCCTTGGAATCTGTTCCAAGCTCTTTAAATTAACCCATAGGACAACAGAGAGTTACTCTGGCAGTAGCCCTAATATTTGTATAAATATACCTTCATCTTGCCCATTAAATCAAGTTACTAGTAATAAATGTAAAAGCAAGAATATTTTAAACGTGGTTCATCAAAATATACAGGGCATATAAAGCAAGGAATTAGAAGTTGAGTTATTCATGAACTGTAATAATATTGATATTTTATGTATTACAGAGCACTTTTTAAAAAGTTATCAGTTCATGTTCAGCTTTAATAACCACCACGTAGCTAGTTTGATCAACAGAAAAAAAGCAGAACGCGTTGGCTCCTTAATACTTATTAATAATAGTTTTAAATATAAGGAACGAGTTGACATAGTGAGCCTGTCTGTTGAGCGTACTATTGAAATAGCCTGTATTGAACTTGAACAACTTATTGTAATGAGCGTATACAGACCACCAGATTCATCTTTTGATTTATTCGAAAAGATAATGGATGAAGCGTTGACTAAAATCAGCGATAAAAACTATACTTTGTGGTGATTTTAATGTTAATCTGTTAGAGGATATTAATACTTGTACTAGATTTAAATCTTTATTTTTATGTCACAACATGAATTATCTTTTTTTGGAGCCTACTAGAATTACTGCAACATCTGCTACTTGCATTGATAATATATTTTCTAACATTACGCCCACTTACAAATCGGTCATCAATAAATCAACCTCTGATCACTCTGGTCAGATAGGTATATTCAATATTAAAATAAAAAAGGACCAAAAAGAGGATATTACATGTGTCCCATTAGTGACACTCGGCTAGAACACTATAGGAATAATATTTTAGATAAATTATCGGAAATACCATACAGTGACGATTCAAATTTATTGTATAACTCAGTATTTAACTTTGTCAAAAATGAATATGATACGGTATTTAAATCAAAAACTATAAAAGTTAATAAAAAAGCTTTGTTTAGTGATTGGGCGACAGCGGGAATTCATTGGAGCAAACGAAAATTATATGAACTCTATTGAAGAGAAATCATAATACAAAAGTACGGCCTTTCTAGATTTATGTTCGTAGTTATTCAAAAATGTTTAAGCGCGTTTGTGCCGTAGCTAAATCAAATTTCATTAAAAACAAAATTGAATCTAGTAGCAATGTAATGAAAACGACATGGAAAATTATAAATAGCGAGACTGGAAAAGCCAAAGCTACACATAATAACTTCAAGCTTAAAATAGATAATCTAGATAAAATAGATAAAATAAAAAGACCTAGAAGTAGCAAAAGCTTTTGAAAATTTCTTTACGGACATTCCAGTTTCAACAACTAAGTCTTTAAATTCATCTCCCGCCGCTGCTGAATCTATACTTAAGCAGAACTTTGAGGAATGTAAAACAGATTTTAAATTTAGACACGTAAATAATGAGGACATTGTAAAAGCGCTTAAATCCCTGGAAATGAAAAAGACGGCTGACGTCCATAGTCTATCTGTAAAAATTATAAGTTCCATTATAGATTGTATCGCACCTCACCTTTGTTGCATATTTAATCAATGTATAGATAATGGTGTGTTTCCTGACTTGATGAAACTAAGTAAAGTGATACCTTTATTCAAAGCCGGTAGTACATCAGACCCCACAAATTTTAGACCTATATCGATACTACCAACTCTTAGCAAAATATAAACTCATACTTAATCAATTGCAGAGTCATTTTTATGTCAATAATTTAATTCATGTTGCTCAGTTTGGTTTCACAAGGGGTCGTTCAACAGCCGACGCTGGTGTTGAACTAACTGACAATATTTTTGGTACCTGGGAAGACGCAATGGATGCAATAGGTGTATTCTGCGATCTATCCAAGGATTTGATTGCATCCATCATGACACTCTTGTCAGGAAGCTACGCCACTACGGTGTAAAAGATCAGGCTCTTGGCCTTCTGGAGTCATATCTAACAGATAGGGTTCAGATGGTCGATGTTAATAGGAAAAGATCACCTGGATCTTCAATGAGTATGGGCGTCCCGCAGGGTTCAATTCTTGGACCTTTCTTGTTTTTAGTATATATTAATGATTTACCTTATCTTGTTAAAGCAAAACATGGGTTAGTATTGTTTGCCGATGATACTTCTTTGATATTTAAAGTTAAAAGACAACAATCAAACTATGATGATGTAAACAATGCTACCTCTAGTATAGTGAATTGGTTTACTGTTAATAATTTATTACTTAATGAAAAGAAAACTAAATGTATTAAATTCGTATTACCCAATGTGAAACCGGTAACTACAGATATATTTATAAAAGGACAAAAATTGGACCTTGTAGATTCGACTGTCTTTTTGGGCATTACTTTAGATGCCAAACTACAATGGGATTCTCATATAAATAAATTGTCGAACCGACTGAGTTCAGCAGCGTTCGCAGTTAAAAAAATTAGAGCCCTTACCGACGTAGACACCGCTAGACTAGTCTACTTCAGTTACTTTCATAGTCTAATGACCTATGGTATTTTATTGTGGGGTCACGCTGCGAATGCTAATAGTATATTTATTTTGCAGAAACGGGCTGTTCGTGCAATTTATAGATTAGGGCCTAGAGTGTCACTGAGGGAAAAGTTTAAAGAAATCAATATTCTGACATTTGTGTCTCAATATATTTATGACAATCTTGTGTATATAAAACGAAATATAAGTAATTTTCAGAAGCACAGTAATATACACAATTTTAATACTAGAAATAAGGACAAGTTGGTTGGTTTTGTCAGCCGACTACATAAAATTAGTAATTCTTTTAAAGGCGATTGTATAAGCTATTACAATAAGGTTCCTACTGATATTAAAAACTTGCCTTTAGACAAGTTTAAAATAATTATAAAACAGAAATTGTATAAAAAAGGTTACTATAGGATATTATATATTACTTAGAAGATAGGTGTCCATGGGAATAGATTGTTTGAGTAGCAGGCTTTTTCGATATGTAATAAGCATTAATTTTGTAATTGACAATATTTTATTTATAAAAGGAAATGCAAAAGATGCGACGACTGTGGAGTTTCTTCGGTGAGCTCTTCTCCACAGATTCCGCCATTGTGTTAGTGAACTCACCCAAAAAAAATGTAATGACGGATCTAAGTGATGTAATAACATCCTATGGAAATAAATGATTTTGACTTTGACTTTGACTCTGACTTTAAATAAATAACAGTACTTCACGTAATATTTCACGACTCTTAGATAACCTGTACTTAGTAGATATCCGACAAAAAAACATTTTCTTATAAAATTTAAAAGTACCCAGAACTTGGCCATATTTTTACAGTTAACATTAATATCCGAAATTTTTGTTTTGCTTACCTTTTAACATGATGGCGCCCTCGGCTATTCCGTATCCATTGACGGCCGCACAAGTGTACTCGCCAAAATCGATCTTCTTTAAACGGGTGATGGTTAGATTCATACGCAGGGAGTACTCGTTGATTGACTCCTCTGATACTATGTACTTAGAGCTGTTGAGTAGCTTGTCTCTTCCACCTGCTGAATAAAAATAAAACCTCTTAACCAAACCATATAACTCTCTATGTTTCTACTGAAGGGTTGAAAATATCCATTTATAAACTGCCAGACCGTAGATTTCTTTAAACATAATAAAATATTATCAATACTACATTACTTGGAGTTTCTTCCAATAACAGAACAATATGAAATCTTTTCATTGACATCACGTTATTTGAAGTTTCCCAATACACCACACATTTTATACTAGTGAATGATAAATTATGAGCTAAGTAATGTCTTATAATATTGACGTAATAATTACTAGTTTTCGTCTTGCCGCGCTGCCAAATGTTGAAAAACCAGGGCGTTCTTCCACAAAACATTGCAGCATCTCTGTGTCTGCTGTCCGAAGGACCACAGTTCTCAACATCTACAGTAATATCTCCCTGTAATGTCGATAAGGTAATAGTTACCAACTTGCGTCTCCTCACGTTGCTAGGTATTCAGAAACCTTGTTAAAGCTTCCACATAGCCCTGCAGCATCACATATGTCTGCTGGTCACAGGATGCATCATCCATGATATACAACTATGTCGATGATGTAATAGTTACCAGCTTGCGTCTTCCCGCGCTGCCAGGTGTTCAGGGACCTGGGCGAGGCTTCCACGTAGCACTGCAGCGTCACTTGCATGTCTGCTGCTCGAAGCACCACGGGACTCAGGACCCGCACCACGGGCTCGACTGATAAACAAACACTCAGTGAACAACAATACGAGTTATAGACTTCTGAAAAGTGTCATAAATGCTCAACACACCATTGTTTTAATTACATTTTGTTTAACAAATTGATCTTGAGAGAAAAAGGGCAGTCACGAATCATGTTTAATAACTATTGACATTTTATCTATAATTTTGACACCATAAAAAGACACCTGAGTAAGTTTGTACACGGCTGTCCAAAAAAGGAGTGCGATGTGTTCACGGTTCATAGAATTTATGTATGAGATTTTTTTTATTCCACCATAACTTCTAAATTCCTAAACATATTTGGATGTATGGGATATCGTTAGAATCAGGCCGAGTGACTATGTTTTTTTTTTGGTAGGGCAGTCGTGTTTTAATTTTTAGACGATTTTTATGCTTGTCAAACTAGCGTTATTCTTTTGTTGTATATTTACTTTTTTTTATTGTAACCAGCGAAATGTATGAATCATCAAATCGGTAAATGTTTCTTTTTAAATAAAAAAGCAACAGTAATATCTATGCGCGTAGCAATGCACAATCGAAGTTCCATCAATACTTACATTGCACAGCAATGTCGTACCGCCGGCTCATAGAGGGCGGGATGCCGTTCGCAGCGATGCACAAATACATGCCCATGTCGGCTCTCTGCAGTCCTTTGAGGGTCAGCACTGGGCCAGCGTATGCGTCCACCACTGTACGAGATAAACACAAAATTAGACCATGATAGACTTTAGAGATTGCACGTTAGTTGTTTGATAAAAATTTCAGAATAACAAAAAACAATCGCGTGAGGCGACGCGCGTCAGAAATCACACTTCACACTAATATTTAAATGTAAAAATATATTTGAATGTTTGGTTGTTCAGATGTCTAGATGTTTCCTCTGCCTTCACCCTCTGCTTAAGTTACTCAATGGATTTGGATAAAAATTTGGAATGGAGACACATAGCATACATTTTACTGTAAAAAATCTTATTCCCACGGGAAAACCTTACACAACGTGAGCGTAGCCGCGGGCGGACCGCTAGTCTTTGATAAATACGCAGTACAGTTTGCTCTGATGTAATAGTATGTACTATGGCCCCGAATGCATTCAGTTCGCGCGCGGTGAGTACACACTGGACTAAACAATACAACAAATACAACGACGAATACATTTACGTGACGTCATGATTTTAATAGAAAACAAACAAGAACGAATTTCGGCGCTGCCACTATGCCCTCCGTGGTGTATTTGGTAAGCACGTTGGCTGCGTATATAGGCCGAAGGTCGTGGGTTCTAGTCCCGCCGGAGGGTTTACGTTTTTGGTAGTTTTCTCTGAATATAAAATATTTAACGAATACGTGAATGACGCAAAGCCACTCGTTTTGTTGATCAGTGCGTGAAACTTATCAATTTTAGTTCAGATCTAGTCAAATTACCCATAGTAATGATGAGAGCGTCGGTGGTGTACTGGTTAGGACCGCTGTCTTCCGTCCGGGTGACGCGGGTTTGATTCCCACCACGTGCCAATGTGTTTTCTAATTTCGAATTCATAATGTACCTACGTTTATTCGACGCTCTTACCGTGATGGAATACATCGTGATGAATTCGTACATGCTTGCGAAGATATTCAAAGGTTGTGTGGACCAACCCGCATTGGGTCAACGTGGTCGACTAAGGCTTAATCATCCTAATTCATGGTAGGCTCCCGGAAATCGATGTAAACGGAATAGTTCGTAACAAACTTTTGATAAGTTTGACCCATGTCAAATCAATCAGCCTATTGCAGTCCACTGCTGGACGTATTGCAGTCCACTGCTGGACGTAGGCCTCCCCAAGGGCACGCCAAAGCGCACCTTTCTCAGGTCATCAGTCCACCTGACAGTGCTCAAAAAAAAGTTTTAGAACTAATAAACCTTTGAAGACCCCGATTATCATATTAAAATTTGATACTAACATTTCAAAATTAATTAAGTAATTGGATATTCGAACTTATATATTTAAAACTACTAATTATATTAAAATCTTACTTTATGTTTATGTATTCAATATGAAATAACCAAATAACCTTGTTTTTGTAATATTCTAGGCCGTAAAATAAGAATTCTAATATTTTTGAAAGCAAGTCGTTATACTCGTTCAATTTAATGTTGAACAGTTATCGTAACTTAGGTTAATGGCCAATAGAGATACATAATGATCCCGATTCTAGCAGACACATTAGATTGAAGGGAATAAGTCAATAAGATTTTTTTCTGACCAACGAAATGGCAGGTGATGAAACAACGACTTCAGCATGTCTGAATTTTTATTTACTTTTCCTGTAAGAATGGCTTAAAAACTACTTTGTTACATAGAACTTCCATTATTTTCATTTCAGTAATGTCAGTTTATTGAAAAATCCTTAAAAACGAGGAAGATTTTTGGTATATTACGTCTTTTCTATTTAAGTTTTGAAACCCGATAATATTATAACTATCTACGTCATATTCCACCAAAAAAACAGAAACTGAATAAACAACTGTCTTCTATGAACTTTTTCAGATCATTTAACAACTACTATTTACTATTTCACCAAAGGAGCGTGATGCCAGAATCATGGCCAATGTCTGTGTATGTATAGTAGCAGGCAAGGCACATTTATAGAGATTTAAAAAGGGACTTTCAATGACCCATTCCAGCAGATTTAAGACTTGGTCCGTATAAAGGATTACTGTAACCAGTAAAATATTACTTTTTTGGCTATAATTTCTGCAAACATGTAAATAATCATCATCAACAACTCATATACGTCCCCACCGAGGGGCTCGAGCCTATCATGAATTAGGGCGAATAGGCCTTAGACGACCATGCTGGCCCAGTGCGGGTTGGTTGACTTCACAACCTTTGAATTTCTTTGCCTCCTGCAAAGTTTCATCACGATGTTTTCCTTCACCGTAAGTGCGTCGAATACATAATATGAATTCTAAATTAGAAAACACATTAGTCCGCGGTGGGGATTGAACCCGCGTCTCCCGGATGGGAGGCAGAAGCCTTAGCCATTAGACCACCGACGCTCTACATCGCTCTAAACAATATATTATACTGTTCCTTTTTTTAGGTACGTACGAAATTGATATTTTTTTTTTACTCTTTGATTAATCAGAATCGAACGACCTCTGGCTCGAAATGTATCTTCGTCAATAAAATAATTGAAGTATTTTATAATTTGAGACCTTCTTTTTTTATCTTAGAGCTTTTATTATAGTCTCTTAAAATTAAGAGAGAGAGACAGCATAATAGAACAGCTGATCCTAGGGCTGTCAAAAGTAAAATTGGATTTCAGACTCAGCGACTAAGCTGATGAATGTGCTTTGAATATCATACAGCTCTGAAATCAGCAAATTATGATAAATTTGAATAAATTAATATACGGAGAGATAATAATGGACCATGCTGTGCTACTGTTCTGCTACTATTGCTGTTGAAATGTCTGGCTTTATCCATAGAAGTAAAAAAAAAAGTGGAACTACAGTACTCACTTGTCAGGTCAATAACTGATCTTGACATAAACATTTTTTTTTTACTAGCCTACTGGATCCCACTGCTGGGCAAAGGCCTCCCCCGATTTTTTCCACCGCTCCCTGTCCTGCGCATGTTCTGTCCAGTCTACGCAAAAGGAATCCAAGTCGTCACGCCATCTCTTTTTTCCTCGGGCACCCAGTGCATAACGACTCCAGCCCACCGTTCCGGACCCATTCTACTAACATGCCCAGCCCATTCCCACTTGAGTTTGGCAGTTTTCTCTCCAACATCAGCGATACCAGTTCGGGAACGCAGGATGGTGTTCCTGATTCGGTCTAGCTGTGTGACACCTAGTATGCTACGTTCCATTGCTCTTTGGCAAACCTTGAGTTTGGACTTTTAACACTTGGTGAGCGACCATGTTTGAGCACCGTAGGTTAGAATAGGCAGGATACACGTGTCGATGAGTTTACGCTTGAGAGATAAGGGGAGGTCCCCTTTCATACACATAGATAACTTTAATTTGACACACAAACCAACCCAAACCCGAAGACCACTGACATGGCTCTGAGATAGTAGTCAGGACCGGTTGGTTGGTGCGGCTTGACATGCCTTTCGAAGCACGAAATCATATTTCTTTCGGATACCTAACCAGGTGATTCAGCCTTATATAAATAATTAAATTGATATGCCTGTTGAATCGCGTTGAATTGACATTTAAGTAGAATAAGTCTGTAAAAAGTGGCGAATCTGGAATGAGTTCTAAGGAACCTTTTTTTCACCTAATAGAGATAAAAAATGTTATTTACACAGCAGGATGCCTTGATATCGTCTTAGGCAATGGTATTTTGTTGCCAACTCGCATTTAGTACGTTTAAAATGTCAGACATTTTTCTATCCTTTAAAATTGTTGGGTTTGCAGGATAGTTCACAAATTTGTACTATTAGAAAAACAACCAAGTTAAGAACAGGACGTTAGTTTGGCTAAACAGAATGAAGGACGTTAGTGTGACTAAAATAGTTAAAGTTGACGAAAATGATGTAAGCGAGTGACAAGGCATAGAATGAAAAAACATAAAGCATTAGGAGGGTTACATAATCAATCAATCAATCAATCTATAAAGCATGATTGATATATCATTAAGAAAACGATACATAAGTGTTAGTTCCTCTATTAGTAATTCATTTATTTAAGCTGAAATTGATGATTACATTGATTGCGTATGTAATTTGCGGTACAAATTCAAACCACATGACATAGTCATAGTCGTTCAATTCAATTACGCGTAACGCGGCCATCAATGAGAGGATCCTCAGCTCAAGCTTCTAGCCGAAACCAAGTCGTAACCGCTAAAGCCGACTCCCAACTTCTAATTAAGTCTCGCCGTCGCTAATCTTAGCAACACTTTAATCAAAACATTGTAGCGACAATTCTCAATTCAACCGGTTGTTGTCAAATTAAATTTAAATGGAAATAATTTATAACTTTATTATTGCACACGACCCCCTTAAATCCCGGGCGTGGACATAAAGTACTGGGATATAAAGAGGTCGGAATGCACGGGCAATTTTACACGTTGTTATTGCATGGATGCGGCAGACAGCGCGGATGTAAAGTGCCATTTTTATTTCGTAGTTCCTTATGAAACACCATATCATAAAAAAAAATATATCAATCATCACCATCTTGTAGAATGTTACTGGATTTGCAACTCGCACGATAATAGAGTGTCTTTCAACACAAAAAATGCACTCTTGGTGTGTGCAACATTTTTTTGTATTAAATTTATCTGTATATCAATTTAATCAATTAGGAATCATTCGTGTGATGAGCACTTGTGTTTGCCTTGTGTCTGGATGTTGTTTATCTATGTAAGTATGTATTTGTCTATTTGTGTAATGTCATAGTTCAAGCTTTGCTCAGTTTGGAATGAGATGGCATTGTGTGAGATGTCACATATTTATTTTATATATTTTTTTTTTATTTATACTAGTTACCTTAAAATTACGTCACAAAAAATATTTCTGAATTTCATAGAGCTCTCTAACTTCCGAATCCGTTGGCTTATCCACATTCCAGCTAATGTTTGCCGACGTCATTCCAACATAATATCTGGAACAGGCCTTGTATGAAATTGTGTTTTATTAACGGGTAATAAAGTCGGGGTGCGACGAGTAGTTGCCGACTTATAACTCGGCGTCTGCGACTGAACTGCGTTACATTACTCGCAACTAATTGTTTTCCAATTCAGTTTTACAGCAGCGTTTTGAAATGTCAACCATGTATCAACTACGTTAGGTAAGGTTTTAGTTTTACCGCTTAAAAGCAGTTCCAAGATTGTCGATTTGACATTTCTTTTTGTTTTGAGAGGGTTGATTTTGGGTTAATTTTTCAACTTTTTCTCTTGGTTTGACAGCTGTCAAGTTGGCAATCGGGGCCAAAAGAAAGGTAATAAATAATTTCCTTATAATTTCATTGTTATTAGAGTACTAACGCATTTTAATCAAATTTATTTTTTCACAAAAACAACATGCCATGAAATCTATAAAAGCTTTTTTAGATCAGCCAATAAAATTGAAAAAAAAAAACAATTAAGTATGAATTTTTAATAAAGCTAAATTATCCGCGTCTGGATTGTTAAGGAAAATTATCCACTTCCTTGAGTTAATTTAATGATCCGTTTGCGATGTTTCATAATAATCAAGTTAATTAAAAGCTGGCTCTAAGTTTGGTGGTACGGTTGGCAACAAAATTACATACTATTACCATCATGAAAAGTTCGTAAGGAACTTTATTCCGATATTTTTTAGTAGATTTTAAGTTCTCACGTAATAACTCACCAAATAACTACAATTCTTCAAACGTAGATAGTTACAATATATGTTTTAAGATAGTTACAACCAATAGTGGCTTTGCGTTTTCATTAGGCAAGTTTTGAGACGAAACTTTGACAGCGCTATAGATAGAACGGGTGATACTGAATATCGTATAAATGCGCAACCCTTGTGGTTACTACTTTTAAATGTATAAAATTACTAGCTCCCGCGTTATGTATGATTTTCCCATGGGAATAAAACATTTTTCAATAAAAATTATCCCATGTATTAATCCAGGTTACAAACTATCTCCAAAACCAACCAAATCCGTTTGGTAGGAACAAACATCCAATATTTTCACATTTATAATATCAGTATGATAAAAACAGCTTTACACCGTATAGGCTGTGTACTTGGCAGCACCTTTTCGGTTAGGTATTCTTATAGAGAATTTTATTGTCCAATACAACCATTGCTTTTTTAACTGTACTGCATATTCCACACATACCTATAGATGGAGTCTGACAGCTGGTAGAGTCACTTTCATGCTAGGAATGCCAACGTCAACAGCATTTGAATGAATGAATGAAATGTACTTTATTGCACACAGACATAAACATACAGTAATTACAGAAGTAAAAATAGTACAATTGGCGGCCTTATTGCTAAGGTAGCAATTTCTTCCAGGCAACCGGTTAACATGGAGACATTTAAGTAGGATAAAAACGGTGCGGGTCGGTGCGCCTATTCTAAGCAAATAAATAAAACTGTATGATAAATAGATACCTATCTACATTCTACATACATATACAATAATTAATATAAGTATAATACACACATGCACACATACATAGCATTTGCAGCAAGACGCTATGAAAACTTATTTTTTTTTTAATCTGCTCTGTTGTTGGTGGAGTTCCCTCATTCTCCTGTTCTCCACTTTCTCTGTGACCTCCTGATACAACATGGTATTTACTCCTTCCTTCACTGGATCTTTAAATATTCCTCTCTTCATGTTCCTTCTACTATTCCCTAAATTATTTATTGAAAGAGTTGTTATTTTGTATCAGCATTTTACCTCTCCTGATACTAATCAAATCCACGATTTCCTAAATTTAAGATAGGCTCAACTGGGTAACTGAATCTTATTTAAAATAATATCTACTAAAGCCTACTATTGCTGACTGTACCGCCATATTGCGAGTCGAGCCGTGTCGCCTAAGTACCGCCTCGGCAATTACTTATTAACTACTCGTGAGTATGAATCACTTTTGTGATTTTCTCCGTACTAGTAATGAACAATATTAGAAATTGTTGAGGTGAATAACATAAAACTTATTCTTACATTTATTCCAGATCTCTGTACTATTAAGATATATTCTAGAGATTATTTTTGTAACAGATTACATCTGAAAATTATAAAGATAAAATAAAACGACAACAAAAAACAAACTAAAAATAATTTTTTTTTATTATTAAGTATACCTATTCTATTCAAACTCACTCGATTAAAGACGTGAATAGAATCCGACATCAAGATTCGGAAACGAAATACAAATAAAAAGGCAAAATATCTAGCGGAAGTCATCGAAAAGAAACGAGGAGACTAGGAACGAACGCTGAGTACCCACTCAAATGGCGATACCTATTTAGTGAAGCGTGTATAACATGTCCAATTAATACAGAAAAGGCGCCCGCTCCGCCACTCTGTTAACTATTACACCCCCCCCCCCCCCCGCGCACCCCCAAACAGTCTTTTGTTTACGCTTAATGGCTTAAATAAAACGGGTCAAATTCGTAAAACACCACCCTCAAAACGCTCCAAATACACCCCTAACCAACCAACAATTTTGCACCCAGTACCTTCCTCTTAAAGCGTAATTTAGAATACCAGATTACAGTGCTAAAAGGGCAGGGCATGTATGTGTTGAAATCTGCTAGTCGCCCTATAATTGCGTTGAGCAAGTCTTTTCACCTACTTGAATGACCGGGCCATTTCGGTGAAGGGTACGTCATTACAACTATAAGAGATAACACGCTTTGTCAGTAATCCGTTGGCTTAATTTCCTGCCCGAACCCGAATAGCTACATTATTTTGTTTAAGCAGTAATCGAGTTCATTGAACACGTTTTTTGAAGGAAATGAATTTAATCTCTGACCTCGGGCGGCTTTTGTCAGGTGAGAATTTAGACGCAGCTTGCAATGTGAACTGAAATTAAGATAAAGTTTCAGTTGTCACGGGGACTCGTTCAATTTATTCAAAGACAGTATTAATGTTGCATTTAGTAGGAATTGTACCGCAGTCGATTAAGGTTTCATAAGCTGAAGCGTGAGGGGTTATTAATGCAAATAGAGTCGTGCCACGTAGCGCCCCCGCTATAAATACTTCGGCTCCAACCGTTATCAACATACGAGCATTATTCAAATGTCATTCATCTCATGTACATTCGTTTCAGAGTTTTCTTTTCCAATATCTGAGATATCTTGATAAATCCCATAAAACTGGAATGTTTTAGCCGCACGGGCACCTGCGCCCGCTTGAGGCGGGCTTCGAATGCAAAATTAGTCTTGTCTTATTTCTTTTTTACCACTTACTTGGATCGCGCCGATGCGAATGAAATTCAAAAGGAAATTGACGTTTTATGTCCTGCTTTTTATATGCTTTTAAGCGGACGTCGATTATTTCCGCTTGAGCGCAATCTCCCCAACGAACTTCCAGACGATTTATTGATTACCTACGCATTTAATATTACATTTCAAAAGCAGCAAAGACTATGATAGCTAGCATTTTTAAACTATTAACGATAAATTTATTGAGTCCTCTTATCAACTTTTATTTGTCAAGTAACACAGTCATTTTAACCAACTGTGAGAAATAAAAATCTCTCCAATGTTTTAAAAATATATTCAGTTTTTCAGCACAGAAATTGACTCGACCATTATAAAAGAACTAGCGTTTCGCCCACGAATTCTAAGTATAGTGTTCGTTTAAAGCAACAGAGTTTCATACAAACTTTAACGCCCAATTTAAATCAAATCTTTTCTTAGTGCTTCTCTAGTTTCTAATCAGTAGTTTTGATCAATTTCTCTTTTAATAATATCACGGTAAAACAAGAAGCTTACCTTTCAGCACCTTCCCATTGTCATCTCTGAACACAATGTTCCTCCCTGAGGTCCTCCTCCACGATATGGTGGGCTGCGGGACCCCGATAGCGGAGCATTGCAACTCGACGGTCCCCCCCTCGGGCACGGTGTGTTCCGACTGCGTGTCGTCTGCTATGTTAGGCGGGATCACCACTGAGAGGTGTCCCATCTGTGGGCAAAGAATGAGTGTGAAGTTAACAGGAATCATATCGTAACGTTCTAATGTTTTTTATCAGTAAGTCCAAGTTTCAAAAGAGTCTATAAAAATAAATTTATAAAATACTAGAGGTCCGCCCGCGGCTACGCCCGCGTTATGTAAGATTTTCCCGTGGGAATACGACTTTTCCGGTAAAATGTATTCTATGTGTTATTCCAGGGTACAAACTATCTCTATTCTGAATTTCATTCAAATCCGTCGAGTAGTTTAGGCGTGAAAGTGGAACAAACATCTAAACATCCAAATATATTTTCACATTTATAATATTAGTGTGACGTTAACAAAAGAGAAACTCTAGCTACCTCCGCAGATCTGCTCTGTATGTTTTTAAATGTTTTACCTAAGTTTCATTTTGGGTGTGAACGTATATTGATGAACTTTTATTTTTCTTAATATTCAGTAACATACTACGACTAAAAGTCTCTGAGCTTAAATAATTCATAACAATTCCTTTCTGTGTCCAATTTGACGTTTCCTAGTGAACTTCTGAACACGGCTCATTAAAAAAAAATCGCATTGAAATCGGTGCATCTGTTGTGGAGCTACGACGCCACAGATAGATACACAAACATATAAGCCTCAAACACCACTGTTTTTTTTAACTTGCATCATTGTCTCCACAAAAATATATTCAGACAAGGAAACGTATGTAAAGAAATCTAAAGAGTAGTTGGTATTATACCTGCGGCAAACAGAGCGCGTGGCAAGCGGCCTGTCAGTCTGAGTTGCTCAGGAATTTAGTCAAAGTCAGCCGCCGCCGCGTCGAGCGGTTTGGAATGGCCACAATACGTCTTCATGCAACATTCGCCGACCTCTGCCCCAAAAACAAAGGTCTGTAACGTCCGATTTTGACGTGCATTGCTGCATGTAGGTTGGTCGTTAAAACTTTGGTGATAAAATTCATTTTTGTTACAAAATGAATGACTCAATATCAACTTGGCTTAAATTGGAGATATTTTTCGTAAAGCCCGCGGTTCTTCTTTATAATTTACTAGCGGTGCGCCCGCGGCTACGCTCGCGTTGTGTTATATTTTTCCGTGGGAGTAAGACTTTTTCCCGTAAAAATTATCCTATGTGTTGATCCAGGTTACAAACTATCTCCATTCCAAATTTCTTTCAAATCCGTTGAGTACTTTAGGCGTGAAGGCGGAACAACATCCAAACATCTAAACATCCAATATTATATTTTCATATTTATAATATTAGTGTGAATTTCATCTAAATGTGTCAGTTAAATATAACGCAAAACTTTTTAGGAACAATTATATAATTTTTGTAAATAGCAAAAAACAAAAACTCTTTTACAAATTGAGTCGATTGGTTGATTAGTTTGTACGAAAGTCCGAAAATTTACCTATTTTTTTATGATGTGGAATATTATACATACCTACTTGCCTATAGCTTTTTACAATGTTTTAGTTACCTATATTATAATGGGTAGAGCTTTTGTTGCTCAACTCATTCAAATTAGAATGCGCGCGTAACAAATCAAATCTCACATAAATTCGGAGTCAAATAAAAAAAAGTAAATAAGTCAAAAAGTTTTTCTTCCGAGCCAGCAATGTAAGCCAAAACTAACGACAACAATGTTCGGTGAACACCCCTTACATTATTAGATTGAGGGACTTGACTTACATAAACTATCGCATTCCGATCCGGAAACTCAATGAAACGTATTTCTAATTTTCCACCGCCGCCGCCGCCGCCAGCGGAGACCTACCAACTTATCTGTAAACTAAAGGGCGGCGCTAGTTGCTATATGAAATTGTATTTCAAATTGATATTTATATGTAAGCTATTTAGTTCCAGTTTTGGCCACTTTACAAATATTTTGGTAGGTCTGTAAATTAATTATCGGAGCGTTATTAATTTGTCACTAAGTCAGCTTTATGGTAGAATGTGATGTGAAATTGCTCTCGTGTTTCGATAGTTGAGTCAAATAGAGGACTTTAACAAGCTGAAATTATGATGATGATGATGGATTTTATTAACCTACAGTTACAGCCGAGCGTTCGACTTCGGAGGATAAGGATTCGAATCCCGGTAGGAACACTGTCCAACAAAAATCTCTTTGTGAAATTTTCTCTATTTTGGTCAGGGCATTGCAGGTTGAATAACCCGATTGTATGAGCCAGTGGCCTTTGGCGGCTCTATAATACTGACACCAGGGTTTGTGAGGTCGGTTATTGACCTTACCACCCACATGATGAAGAAGAAGACCGACAGTATTTATAGTAAAGAAAATTCCTAATTAGTGGAAAGTTTTTACCTTCCAAAGCGAAAGACGTCAGCCCACGTTATTATGACTGAAAGTAATAGGAATAATAAGAAAACATTTATGTACGGCACATAAGGGATTTATTTTATTGCACAGAAACATAAACTGAATCAATCAAAATCAACGGCCCGTTACAGTCCACTGCTGGACTATGAGCCTATAATCTCCACACTTGGCAGGCGGGTTGGAGATCGCAGATTAAAAGGTTACTGTATCAGAGAGCGCTGCTGCCCGTTCCCTGTTCAATTTGTAGTCCCTAAGTCACCTCTTATGACACCCTCGGGAAGAGTAGGGGTTGGTGACAAATGTATTCTACTCTGCCGTCACCACACGGCACATTGAATAGTATTGCTTAACTTCCCACATTGTACTTCTTCTTCTCTTTTTCTTCTTTGCCTTTTTCCATCATCTGGGGTCGGCCTTACTCGTTCTTAGGCGCCAGGACATTCTTTTTTGGGTTGTCTGTGAATTTATCTGCGCTCACTCCATATCCTTAGTAACGGTTGTCCACCACGTGGCCAAGGGCCGCCGTCTGCCTTTCTTCTTGTCTGGAATGGCCAAAGCTTTCTTAACAGCAGCGTAGGTATTCTTCGCTTATCACATGCCTGAACCGACTGTAAACTTCCCACATTTTACAGTCAATCAAAAATGTATTTTCCATCATAAGGTCGAATGTCTTTTGCAAATTATATAACAACAAAGATGATTTTTGTTCGTAGATCAGTCTGTCAGATTAACCCTTTTTCCCGGCTGCACAGCTTTCACATATTTATTTTTAAGTTGAGTCAAACAAACACACTTCTAGATTCAAACAATGAGACGAGTCTTCTAGATTTTTTTAAAAGAAGAAGTATGCGAGTTATTTTCTTTAACTTGATAGCATTTTCTTTTTGTGAATCACATAAGTGAGTTTTTTGTAGTGCAAAAATGCACGGACTGAAAATTGAAAAATAACATAATAATATAGTTTTGAAAAACGCATATTTTTAACAAAGTAGTCTAGAAGCACTTAAAATCGAATTAAGCATTCACTGTGTTTTTCTTGAAGCCGGAACCCCATAAAACTGCGAGGAGTCGAAGACGGTTCGTGCGCGGCGACATTAAGCGGTAAGTTAGATTCCCGCTAGTTCCTTTCTTGCTATAAAAAATCGTTTACACCACGCCAGTAAAGCATACCAGTAAGTACATATTTAGATGTAACCCAGGAAAAGAATAATCAAGTCTCAATGAGAAGAAAGTCAACTGTTGCGGTATTTTATTATCAACTTTGCAATTTTAGCCAAATTTAGCTCAGTCATCCAGGTGCCAGGTGGACTGATGACCTGAGGAAGGTCGGTGGTAGTGGCTGGATGAGGAAAGCGGGTGATCGTGCACTTTGGCGTGCCCTTGGGGAGGCCTACGTCCAGCACCGGACTGCAATAGGCTGATAGATTGATTGATGGATGAAGCTCAGTCTGATTCGTTATTATCATAATTTCAGCCGAAAAACGTCCACTGCTGAACATCCAAGGCCTCCCCCAAGAATTTTAGTCTACTTAATTTCCACAACAACTGGTCCTGTCAGGTTTAGTGCTCCAACTGTAGCTCTGCTCTACCCTATAGAGACAAGAGCATGATTATGTATGTATATATATATATGCGTTTTATGACTTGTACATTTATTTCTATAGGGTAATATTTTGTGTGTGAATGTAGTTACATAAGTGTGAATACTGGTATATATTTGTTTATTTATGCAATATCAACCAAGGAAACAAGCATGCTAAAAAGTACTCTCAGCTTACCCCGACAGTGCTTAACGCACTTTGGATTTAAGGATAGAGTCACCCAAGACGTGTCACAGTACATTCTACCAGATCTGTTAGCGCAAATGTAAATACCCTCACAGTTCACTGGCAAGGTGTAAACAAGCCTTTATATGCGCCACTAGTTCGAGCAATAATGGGCGTGTTTCCATTGTTTCCCGTCGTCGCGCGGCGCCGCAGCACTAATGCCCCGATTATCGTGCCCGGCACGTGCGATTTGTAATACGCTTGTTTTTTAATTAAAGCTGGTATTGTCTAATTGAGTTCTATGGAGCTGGGTCCTTTTTATTGTACTAGTAGGCACGAAGCTAGGACAAGGTTGAACAATTTATTCTGTATGTAAATAATGAAATATGAGGTAGGTAGCTCAGTCCGCAAAACTGAACTATTTATTGTTGATTTTTGAAAACTTTTTAAAATGTTATTATGTAAGGCTTTTTCTTTTTTGACAGTCGGATTTTAACCCGGATGAAATGCTTTTTCAGTATTCTTATAAACATGTTTTTTTACGGTAACGTTTACGTAACAAATGTGTTAGCTTTTACTTACATTGGCTATAGGTAAAAAAAAATGTGTTACCATTTATTCCCCAAACGAGAAACACCTATCGATATTTCTTATTAGGTATAAAAAAACAGGTAACATCAGTCATTTCTAAATAATAATGTCATGCATGCTTTAGACTTAAAATAACTAAGCAAAGGCTTTGTCTCCGGTGAAGAAATTCACCGACCCGCTGTCGGACTTTGACAAAATTCCTGGCGATCTCCGCTCGGGGCCGCTCCTCTGAATAGACGACATTCCTCTTGCAAATATGCACAAGTTATAATTTCTGTTATATCATCCTGTCCAGTAGAAAGGGGGAGTCGTGCTTGCTTTGTAAGAATGAATTTATGGGACGATTTTGTTGCAGAGTTATGGTTTTTTGACGTTGGTGAAAAATATATATTATAGTTGGTGGTGCGAGTCGGTGTCTAACAAATAGATGATTGATTTACATATATTTTTGAATTTTGTCATCATATAAGAACATTAATTTGATGCTGTCTTAGTGAAAAATCATCATGAGTTAGCTAGTATACGCCTAGGAATAAGTATGAAAATTGCGTGTAAAATCGACCATCTCAACTGAGTCAGCAATAGTTGACTAATCAAATTTAAAGGTGGCAAATAGGTCGTCTTTTGTTAGCATCTGACAATGGAGGACGTGTCTTCAATTTAATTTTTTTATTTTAGTTTATTGAAGTGTTTAGTGTATAATTTCGATAGTGTATTATTCAGTGAATGTTTCCTGACTATAAACTTTAATAAAACAATTGAATCGCTTACACTTTGCTGACATTTTTAGATGATGCCAAGAGGCCTTGTGGTGGCTTCAGTAATTGTACTATCACATTACTGAGCCCAATTCACCGAACAATCATCCAAGGATATATATCTTAAACCTACAAATATCACTCGACACTGGCGAAATGCGTCTACGTAAGATGTGTCGCCATTAGTTTAGGAAGAAGAAAAAAATAGATGGCAAATATCTGGTCGTTCTTATAAACAGGGTAGGTTCTTAACCCTCAATGGAGACAATAACCTAGAACTCGGAGGAATTATCTCCATGACCTAGAATAGATAGAACTGAATCCAGCATCCAGCTTCTTCTCGCGATTAATGATCTAACAAAGCCCAATTCGAAGAAGAGTATGGCTTACTCTCTTGGTTACGGAGATAGGACAACAGCCAGTCAGTGTTAAAACTATGTATATGTGTACTATGTATACTGTATAGGTATATGTGTGTGTAGTGACGTCTCTAAAGACACTCCAAAAGTCTCATATTATATTTATTTAACGTAAGGTCTGGGGCGCTCTTACTGAATGTAAATCTCCAATCCACTCGCTTCGTGCACTAGGAATTTGCATAATTCATCTGACATCAAGCTGCCGGTATAAAATTCACAGCAAGGAAACATGGAGCACGCGAAATGTTGGAGCTTATCTATTTCCAGTGACGTAGCAAGGGGGTCGTAGTATGGCAGGGGTGACTCGCACACGAAATGAAAATTCATAATCATCATCAACAGCTCATAAACATCCCCACCAAGGGGCTCAAGCCTTTACTGCAGCAGGGCGATTAGGCCTTAGTCGACCACGCTGGCCCTTCACACAACCAGACCAGGTGCAGGTTTCCTCACCATGTTTTCCTTCACCGTAAGAGCGTCGAATAAATGAACATGAATTCGAAATTCGGAAACACATTGGTAGGTACTTGGTGGGGATCGAGCCCGCGTCTCCCGAACTGAAGGCAGCAGGGCTAGCCAATACGCCACCGATGCTCATAAAATTCATAATACTCGTGATCAAACTGTCAAAAAACCGTGAAAAAAAATGATTCCGTGCTAAAGGCACGTTAAGACGTTGGTCCCGACTGCTATCTAGTCGTTACATGAGCCATGTCCGTGGCGTTTGGCGGCTCTATAACACTGATACCAGGCCAATGAAGGGTTTGTGAGGTCGGTTGTACAATCCACACTATGAAGAATAAGAACACAAATTCTGAATTACAAATTCAGGTGCATCTAGCAGAGTTTAATTGGTTTGATCAACTGGTCAGGGGTCTTATGAGCTGACTAGCTCTCTGCCTGCAACTTCGCTTGCGTTTCAATGTTTTATCTCCGAGATGAACTGTTCACTGTTCAGCACAAAAATGAAAAAGAAGAAAACTCCGCTTCTGGACAGCGTATCAAGATAAAACAAGCACCAGTTAGACATTCAGCAATGTAATTGTGAAAACCGCATCCAATTCCGTGCAGTAGTTTTTGCGTGATGCACGTTAAAATAATTGACAAAAAAATTGTTTTGGCTTCTACTGGTCAAGAGCCCTTATGTTATTATTTCTTAAATAACTTCTATGTAAAGTTTTATTAAAATGTACAAATAACAACTACAGTTTTCAAACTTAAGGGGACACCATTAAAATCCATACCGGGTGTCACCCGTGCTAGCTACGCCACTGTCTATTTCGTGACGAGGGGGAAGTGGGGGCTTTAAAACAAAGTTCTAAATAACAAAACCGGGTGAGAATTTCAGAACACATGGAATTTGTTTCCAAGTGTGGCGACATTAATATTGTAGGTATAAAACACAATATCGTGTTCGGAGTGTTTTAATAAACGGGTTTTTGTTGTGTAACTGAAATAATGTAAAGATTTGGCTGTTATATTTTGGTGTTGATGAGCTCCTCATTTTTCCTCTCTCACTCTATTGACTTTTATTGTAATTTGTTCTTGAAAAATTTACTAAATAACGTTACTGCTAGCCTTTTCTTTAGAAGATATTAGGTTTGATTAAGAAATAAAACTAGTAGCCACATAGAGCCCTATGAGCTGTAATTTTAAAAATGGCTGAAATATGTTTCCTTTTGCGTTTTTAACCCTCATATCTCAGCCATTTTGAAAAAATGTTTACTGAAAATCCTTGTAATTATCAAACCTGCTTACAAAAACACGAGAATCGGTTAAAAATGCGACCTAAAGAGAAGAACAACCGGACATCCGCCGGACATCCAGACACACGAAAGCATTTTAGCCCTAGCTGAAACGAAGACGCTTCGCTCTTACTCGGTCAATTAAAAAATGATTACCAAATTTCTACTTAACCAAGAGTGTTCTACTAATAACATTTTGAAAATGTACGATTAAAACTTTACATTAACAAAATTATGCGTTAAATTCAAAGGGTTTTCTAAAAATAAAAACAACCCATTTTTAGGAGCACAAGCTAAGCACTTAGCTCGCTCTGGTTGAAAAATGAATGGCGCAACTAAATAAATAAAAATTTGAGAATTTGTAATCCTCATCCCACGGCACGGTGATGGCACAGGACCGTGAGGGAAGGAGTGGCACAGTCGAGAAGAAGCCTAACCCAGCAGTGGGTGTATGTGGGCTGAAAATGATGACGATGATGATCCTACACTTCATACTGTAACGAGGCATTCGTCCTCTTGTCTGTTTTATGACTGGCAACTTTTCTTGCTGGCAGTTTTATCTTTCATTTTAAATTCATTTTCAAATTTAGATTTCTTACGTTTCTATTTTGTCTTTTTTCTGCCAAATTCTTCACTTCATGTCCTGATCTCCAACAGTGAAAAGCTTATCCTTGTTACTATTTTTCCAGTTTTATAATAAAAATTGTATAATATAAATACATTTTCTTCGGACTTAACCCTGGTTTTTGCCACGCTTTATATTATTATCCTCTACAACATTCTTCGTGTAGTGCTCAGCAGCTCCGTGGCGGCTGGTGGGCCACAATACTATGTTCATACTTAGACATCTTTAACAACAGATGGCGGGATGGCCAAAGACATAAGGGAATGGAAAGGAAGAAGAGGAAGAAGAGAGAGTCTTTGATCTGTAGACATTACAGGCTTTAGATTTATCTAATTTTATAAAATTATCTACCGCTATAAAAAAAAACCAATGAGAAATATCGAGTGGTTAATAATATCTGAGTGCCAAATATCCAAAACCGTTTTGCCGTTTATAAGTAACATAACACTTTCTATTTATATCATTAAAATGAAATAATACTAGAAATAAAGACAAGTTGGTTGCTTATGTCAGCCGACTACATAAAATTAGTAATTCTTTTAAAGGCAATTGTATACGCTATTACAATAAGGTTCCTACTGATATTAAAAACTTGCCTTTAGACAAGTTTAAAATAATTATAAAACAGAAATTGTATAAAAAAGGTTACTATAGGATATCTGATTACTTAGAAGATAGGTGTCCATGGGAATAGATTGTTTGAGTAGCAGGCTTTTTCGATATGTAATAAGCATTAATTTTGTAATTGACAATATTTTATTTAAAAAAGGAAACGCGAAAGATGCGACGACTGTGGAGTTTCTTCGGTGAGCTCTTCTCCACAGATTCCGCCATTGTGTTAGTGAACTCACCCAAAAAAATGTAATGACGGATCTAAGTGATGTAATAACATCCTATGGAAATAAATTATTTTGACTTTGACTTTGACTTTAAAAACTTATACGTTTGAAAACCAATACGTAACAAACATCCAACTTTATTTTAACGTTGCCATATACTTTGCAGTTCACGTTAATTGTATTCCGTCCACGCCACTCATGCGCGGGATTCCATTTCGCTGCAGGAACAGTCGAGTCACGTCTCTCCTTTCCGCGCCTCCGAAAGCCTCCTTTATACGTGCCAACATCAACAGGTAAGTGAGACATTTGTCTCCACTTCTTCATCGCGTTGGTTGTGTCGACAACCGACCTCACGAACCCTCAGTGTTATATAAGTAGAGTCGCCAAAGCCCACTGAAATGGCTCATTTAATGACTCGATAGTAGCCGGGACCAACGGCCTATCTTGCTTGCCAAAGTACAAAATCATTTTTAAACAATCAGATGATTCTACCTGCAATGTTTTATCAAAACTGGGGAAAGTCTCAAAAAGAGATTTTGTTTATAGGAGTGACCCCACCGGGATTTGAACTAGGAACCTTCGTTATGAGAATCCAACCCTCGACTACCAAGCCCAAATAAATACAACGAGATTATCTCATTGAGACTCCATCATCAGACCAGCTACAAACGAGATACAAACGTAGCAATTATTATTTTATTTTTTTAGATAAAAATACATGTTTTTCTCTACAGAGGGCGTACACTGGTAGTGAACGTGCCATCCATGATAGCTTTGACGTCGAGAAATGGTTTGTAACAATCTTAAGTCGAATAATTTTGATTTTGATGTTTGAAGTTAATATGGTTTTAACGAGTACCTTGCCATTTCTTCGTCAAAAAAACTTTTAAGACTATATTTTAAGAAACAATAATTTTTTCTTTTGCGATTTAAAACAATTTTAGAATGCATTTACATCACGATGTAATAGTGAGTATTAGCGTCTTCAAACAAAAACCTTCAATTCTAATATCACCAAAGCTACGAATAAAAGATCTGACTGCGAAAGCAAGAATATAACTTGTTACCACAGCAACAGTTCAACTTGAGATATCGGAGATGATCTCATGTATTAGGAAGCCATGAAATGAGGAAGCCAAACAGTTTTACTGTTTGAAGAAAGAAATTTCAAGAGAAAAGTACTACTTGTTTTATCGTTTTGTTTTTGGTAGGTATTTAAAGGTTCATCAACAGCTCATATACGTCCCCATCGAGGGGCTCGAGCCTAATCTGAATTAGGGCGATTAGGCCTTAGCCGACCACGCTGGCCAAGTGCGGGTTGGTCGACTTCACACACAACCTTTGAATTTCTTCGCAGGAGTGTGCAGGTTTCATCACGAATTTATCTACTTCTTTACTATAATAATATATTCTATCTTATTTTTGTTCTATTTTTATTTCTTTAGTTTTAATGACATTTCATGTTAGCTAGCACATAAAAAAGAGAGGGTACCTCTAATATTCTATTAAAGCCGAAACTTAGAAGACAAACAAACAGAAATCTCAATATGAAAGTTACAATAATCTAAGCAAAATTATAAACAATATAATAAAATAATAATACAATTTAAGCTAACATACATCTATGATGACTATAGTGATTTAAATAAAAAATCACTATTATATGAATCCGGAAGTAAGTACTCATTAAATCATTTTGATTACAACCCTTAAAAGAAATAAGGCAACACACTCAACAAACATAATGCAGAAAAAAAAAATGGATGTTATTTGCAAATTTATTAACAACAAAGTTTGATCTGCCAAATACTGAAAATAATGATATTGTTTATCTAGCAAACTTCTTTCTTCTTAAGCGACTGTAGTTTATAAAATAAAAACTAATACATTTTCGTCGGCACCTGTAGCCCACAACAAAGAATCGCTGAGTAATGCCTGTCGATTTTTCGGCTAAGAAATAATTCACTTGTTGATTCTACTCTCTAGCTCCCCACTTACTTTATGTATTATTTATTTTACTTGGAAGAACTTTTGACGCATTTTCCTTGGTCTCAATTGTGTTCGGTGCGTGTATTGTGTTATAAAAGGATAAGAATACATATTACATTGTCTGCAATAACTTCTTGTTATACGGATTGTCGTAAAACAACGTTAATATTATTATTTTCTTGGATATGTATTTGTTAAGAAACATTGTTCTATTGCTGATTCACATTAATAAAGATTCATGTACACACTTTTTGTCTCTAATGTTGGGTTTCATGTGAATTGGTGAAAAAATAATAACAATGCTAGAAGTCTATTCAACAATGTGTTTTTTTTTTACGTTGTCTGTATGTATATGGAATAAAATATAAATAAATAAATATGTAGGGACATCTTCACACAAGGCCATCTGATCCCAAACTAAGCAGAGCTTGTACTATGGGTACCAGACAGCTGATATACATTACTTAAATTGACATACTTATATAGATAAACAACAACCAGACTCAAGGCAAACACAAGTGCTCATCACACAAATGTTTGCCCTGGGCGGGATTCGAACCCGCGACCCTCTGCGTTGGAGGCAGATACACTACCACCTGGGCTACGGAGTCGTCAATATATTATATATATTAACGCGGTTTTTGTCATTTTATAATAAATTATAGTGACTTTTACAAGTGCATTGTAAAGATGGGTAAATTAAATAGGCCGAATAACCAAGCCAGCCATTGAACTTCACTTGTGATATTATGTCGAACTTCTCAATTTAGGAAATACCTACAAACAACTTTAGAAAATTACCCGTTGATCCCTTGTGCAGAAACAGGAAGTAAATTATTAGATAATATCCCAGCCAGCTCACACTAATCCTTTGAACATCGAAATTCCCGTATAGGAAGCTATGCATGCCACAATATTTAGAGGCTGGCTTTTCAGCAGTCGCTTTAAGACCTCGGCTTTGCATTATTAAATTAAGGCCAAATAATTATGTCTCGGCTTTGCGTTTTACGATGTGAAGGTGGATTCCTTAGAGCAGTGAGACGAATTCTTGGGGCGCGCCGGCTAAGTGCTTGCTATCCTAAACGTTAGTGCGATGTCAGAGGCAACTATGTGTCGAAGAATGTGTTTACGGTGCCAAGAATGAGGCTCCTTAGCGAGGGGGGGGGAGGATTCCTCGCAGTTCGTTTGTCTTTAGCACGACAACGTGTGACATCTCTGTTGGTAGTTTGTCGCTGGTTAGCTGCCAAAATACCTGAACTGACTTTTTGAATCTACTGGCGTTAAATAAAATGTAGAGTTACAGTTTAATACTGTAGTTGATTGGTAGAGCGCTTCTGCGTTTTCTTTAAATAAAAATCAAGCGAATTAATATTGGTTGTGGGTTCAACTATTGGTACAGCTGCTGTCTATATTTGAGCCTGGCGAGTGGCGGCGGATCCAAGTGGAATGAGGGATATGTTCAAATTTCTCATCCATCAAATGGCTAAAAAAGATGAAGCACCACAAGCTATACATACCACAAGCTATATATACTTACAAGTATTTATTTTATTTAATATCATATTTCAGTGAGGTTGATGGTGAAAAACAAAAGAAAATCGTAAAAAATACTTCTTCGTCTTCTGTGTCGAAATTCGAATAAATGACGATTATGACATCCGTTTTTTTACTAGATACAAGTATTTTATTAATGTGTGTGGAAGCTTTTGTATACCAGGTTTCCACCAACAAACGACAAAACTTCGGTAACTTTTCAAAGCTCGCTCCTTTCTTGAACTGCACTCGTGCGAGGTAATCCTTTACGTTCACTACGAAACTTTAATTTAAAATCTAATTTCGTAGACGTCACATGCTTATACAACTTTTAACTTGTTACTTACTTCACCCGTTTCTGACAACAAGTACGATTGTTTCCTACAAAGGGAATCCTATTCTTGATAAATTGCATGTCTTGTTGAAACCCTATTCTTTTGTCAATGGTGTTCTGTAGAAACAATTATTTGTTAATAGTGTGGTTAGGCTACTACCTTCTCTTTGCAGGTTACGGGTCTAACCGTGACTTTTTTTTTATTATTATTAAAGACTTAACCTATTTTACATGTTTACAAATTCGCCAAACTACAGAGAAGTTTGTTGGCGATTGCGCTCATCTATGCTATTATAATTAACCAATGCGATTTCAAAGTCATATGATTACAACACTTTTAAGGTAAAAAAAAATATGCATGTAAAATTAGCTGTATGATACTACAAACAAACAAACAAACAACAAACAAACAGATGGACACATAAAATCAAAGGCCAAGCTGAAACAGAGACGCTTCGCTCGCTCGGTCAATAAAATATAGTTATAACAATTTATTGTTTATCTTTTATTAACTCATATTTTAGGTGAAACGCTTTTTGCTTTTAAACTTCAATTTGTTGGATACATAGCCTTTGCCTCTGAAGTATAACGCTCTTGTTATGAAATACTTCAAATTATTATCCTACCAGGTACATGAATGGTTTGTATAATTTGTAAACTTTCAGGATTGTGCAAATACTTTTGATCCTCCAATTTGATTAATATTTTAAGTGCTTTAAAAACATACCTGGTCAGAAATTTGAGAATAGTTACTTGACTTTGACTCTGTTGATCTTTAGATGTAGGCGTCTTGATATTGTAATATAAATTATTAAAACATTTATTTTTTCTGAAAATGGCTACTCAAGCAGGCCTGGCTGGGCTAAATTTGTATTTACAAGACAAAAATATCAATTTTCGAAACTTAATTTTTACGTTAAAAATTTTGCAGTTTATTTTTATATTGGGAAGTATATGAGCTGGATGATGATCTTTATTAACAATTATGGAATTATTTTGTATTGGAAAGTATTCAGTGCATAATTTTCTTTTTGAGCTTCAATAGCACAGTCTGAAGTTCAATCAATCAATAAATTAAAATGAATCAATCAATATGTTTTTATTAGAATTAGGATTTTACCAATGATGTTATATGTAAAGTGAGGTAGATGTCATACTAGTGCGCATTAACTGAGGCGGTCAAATTAATACAAACTAGTGTCGTAATTTGATTTAAGAAAAATAAAAAAACTATTGCTTGCCTGCCAGCATTAAAAAGGAATCAACTTTGAACACCGAATAGTATCAATATACGTCATCTTTACTAAAATTTCATTGGATTTTACAAAATTATTTTTGACTTCAAAGCTAGCAATAGAAAGCCTGTTCATACAGCTGCAGTGAAAACGTCACTTAACCACCAAGATTCATTCGTAGTGGAAGGAGCGAAGAATATTATAATATTCTTCGCTCCTTCCACTTGTTTTAACTAAAAAAACAAAAAAACCCTTTGTTTATTGATAAGAATATAAATTAAGGGCAAAGTGATCCGAAGTAAGCATTAAGTGTAAGAGGAGCGATTCAGCGCCATAAACATTTCGCAAACGGGACTTTAATCCCCACCATAAAAGTAATCCTATCATAAACTCACGCGACGATGGACAACGCAAGGGTACGGGTTTCACAGACATCCAGAAGTAATTAAGATAAAAGACCAGCGCATTCAAAACCACCCAGTCATACAGCGGATTCAATATATCCATCTCTGTCATATTGTTTTGAAAAGACTACATTTCTAAACGCTCAAGGCTTAGTGCTTTATGTATTTAACCGGACCCAAACTCAGTCGTTTTTCAACGCTCATACCTAGTTAATCCTCGAGTATGCAATAAAGCTGCTAAAGTATTTGTGTGCCGGCAAAATTACCTATATTGAAAACACGCCTCTGAGCTAACGCCCGCTAAAGGCTTATTTATGTAGACGTGCCGTATAATTACATCTTGCTTTAAGCTCCTGCGCGTATTTTTACTTGCGGAAATTATTATTATTTTGTTAATTAAATCTCATTTCGGTTTGTCTTTTTTGAATACCGGTGCGGAGACACTGTCATAAAAACAACAATCATTTTGTTAGATTTTCCCAGTTTGGTTTATTGTACTACGAAGTTGTAGAATGAACAACACTTTTTCCTTCTTTTGTACTTTAAACTGTGTACTAACTTTGATTTGTTCATTAGCAATGTGAACAATTTTTGTAAAGTTCTCACATCTATCCATGATCAATTTTAAAATCCCTGATTATATACTTCGATCAATAAATAAAAATAATCGTCGGTTTGCCGCAAGAGTTTTATCGATGAAATTTTTATATCATAGCGCATTAAATTGCAAAGGAAGGGTTGTCGGCTGTTGGCAAAAAAGATCGTCCATCACTGCCTCTGTCAACAAGGCTCGGCGTCAGTGCGGCAAAAACAATTAGTAGGTCAATATTTATGTGATTACCAGAAGCCACTTTGAATGATGACCCTATCGCATCTGTCTGTTTCTTCTCCTCTACAGGTCGCGTTTCTCGTGAAATTTTGTGAACAGGTTCGATAATATTTTTTTTGTCGAGTCAGTTTTAGGAAATTTAAAAAAATTACAGAGTTATGAGAGTTGAAAACCTAAAAAATAAAATATCAACCATTTCGAAAAAAAAAATAACTCGCGAGGTCTACAGCTCACAGAGCTACTAGTTTTTTTAACAAATAAGTCATTTCACTGTTCGAGTTACCGATGAATCCCGAAGAATTGCAATTTTAAGTTGCTGTGGGCGGGATAAATATTGCTCATTAGAACTGCCATCCGTTGAACTACGCACTGAAAAAATGCAAAATGCAACCGTAAAAAGTTGTAAGATTCCATGTGGAATAGATTCTAGTCAATAAATTTGTTATCATTTAGTAACTGATATAATTTAATATCTTTTAATGTACTTATGGAACCATGAATAACGAAAAAATATATATATTATATACTATATCTAAGATATCGTGAGAGAGCAAACTATCGTGAGAAAACCTGTACACTTCTGCGAAAAATTTCAAAGGTTGTTTGTGAAGTCAATCAACTCGCACTGGGCCAGCGGTGGCGACTAAGGCCTGATCACCCGAATACAGAGTAGGCTCGAGCCCCTCGGTGAGGACGTATATGAGCTGTTAACGATAATATTTCGATCTATCATGTTCACAAAATGTAAGTAATACCTAACAAGTTACCTGAAAACTTTCTCCGCCAACAACCCAACAAAGTTTACACCGTAAACATGTTATCAAAGTTGCGTTTATAGATAATCTGATTCTGCAACTATCTTCCGATATCATGGGAACAAAGACAATACTACAGGAAACAATACAGGAACACAAGACGACGGCATGTTGGAGCAGTCACGTGGCAGCCCGAATATTTGGAGAGTTGGCCCGGCATGGTGGCCTGAGGCGAGTATGCTATTAGTGATGGGAAACTATCGATAATAATAAATAAAATAAATAAATCATTTATTCACTATTTCCAACATGACCTTACATTTTATACTCTCCGTCAAACTACATTGCAGTTTATAAGCGGAATGCACCCTTTGTACGAATTTACAATAAAAAATTAAATTATACATCAAGCGTGTTCTTAATACATTGGTCATCGACCTAATAAATCTACAAAATAATTTTATTTATTTATTTATTTATTGCATATTAATAAAATTATCAACCACTTTCACGTCCCTGATGTAAACCTTTGAAGATTCTCGACATTATAAACGAGGAAAAATTTTCATGGAATAATTATGGGTTATAATATAGGAGTCCGACGACATAGATATTTGACAATAGGGAGCATGATTTTTGTACAGTGCATGTAAATAAATTTTATTATGTGTTTATAGTACATAGATACGTAATGAAATGCAGTACACAAAATACATACATACATAAAGTCACGCATTTTTCCTGGAGGGGGAAGTAGAGACCACGTTCCTCCACTTGCTACGACACACATCAAATAATAAAATTAAATCTGGTTTAAAATAATTTTTGCTTTCTTCGACATTTTTTTTTTTTATAGCAAACCGGAGGATAGCGAGGACTCTCTATTATGCCAGACGTCACAATTAAATGGGCAATGGTGACAACCTTACGTCCATTATAATTTACTTGTCAAAATCATCGATAACCTGTCTAAAATTCCCTGACACATCACTTAAACCAGGGTAGCATGAAGATGTCGCAGGGCATTCCGTGGTCGAAGCATTCCTGCCTCGACCCGTCCACACGCCACAAAGGTAAACTTAATAACTGTCGCCGTCCCTCCAAAGCTGTATTTAACTAGAAACTCCCAACTAAGTTCCTCTAGCCGCCTTTTTTGCTGACTAACGACGTCACATGAGCGAAGACCTTTTTTGTGTTTATTACGCAAAAAGTAGACTTGTAAATTTTGTTGTGGAGCTCAGCCGGACTTGGCCCCTTTTTCGTAAGTTCTCAGGGTTATTTGCATATTTTTTTGTAGCTAGCTTTTTATTAGTCAGTCATATTATTTGCGAAACAAGATTAAATTTATTATATGTAGTTATGTAAACGAATTACTTAATTTATTACATGTTATTCCATATATGATTACCTTGTCTTGAGAATTTTTTAAAAATTCACAGTTTTCATTAAGTAGAACTGCCAAATTAGTACACACGTTCACCACTTAGCATAGCATCTAAGATTAGCAAATTAATATCAATGGACAAAATATTATTCTATTACTCTAAATTATACAAAAAGTTTAGATTGTAAGTATTACAACGTAAAAATAAATTTTACTACGAACGGCGTAGCTACAACACCGTAGCACTGTAGCAATCCTCTACAACACTCGAATACAGACTAAAAGACTAAGCAACAAAATTCAAGTGGAAAAACACATAAAACTAGTCGTAACACTTTTACAGTAAGCCATTAGCTTCCATTAAGGCACGGACGGTTGGTATCTCCCCAAAGACGTTTTCCAGACCTCTACTAAGACTATAACTTACGGGTCTAGACTAAAGCTAACAAGTGCTTATATCCTCAAAAAAGTATAATTGTTCTAACTGTTTGCCTGCGACCAGTGTTTTCGTAAGAGTAAAAAAGTTTTTATAATTAATGGATTAAGAAAATATAAGGATAAGTCAAACTTCATGAGTAGTTTATTTTTTAATTTCTCCGTAAAAAGTTGGTAAATACATTTTCTATTTGGGTGCTTCCTCTGAATTCGTTCAGTTTATGGGTCATTGCAACAAACTTTATGAAAACAATAAAGTAGAATTGTAAAACGTGTCTATAAACTATAACAAAGCTAGGTCTAGACAAGACCGAGACAAAGGAAATAAAACATAATTTAAACAAATGCTGGAATGTTTATTTATTACTTCGCTCGCAACGGCGACGCGGCATTATGTCCTAACAAGAAGAAATATATATTTTCTGGAAATGTCCCTGAGGCAGACTTATTTGAATGATTTCAATAGTCAATAAATAACATGAGCTTAAGACATTTTGTTATAGGAGTGAAGTTAGAAATCTTAAGATTGCCTGGAAGAAATTTCTACCTTAGGAATAAGGCCACCAATAAGTATAATCATCTTTTCTTTGTATCCTGAAGGGGTTTGAACCTATCTACTTCGAACGGAAAGCACCAGGCCTGGCCACATCATCTCCACCGACGCCTTTTTCTTATCACATTCACTAGACCCCTTCTCGTGACTACAAACTTCAAATAAATCGCCCGTTACAGTCCACTGCTGGACTATGAGCCCCCTCCACTTAAGTGGAGGGTTTTACCATAATCTCCACGCTTGGCAGGCGGGTTGGAGATCGCAGATTAAAAGGTTACTACATCAGAGAGCGCTGCTGCCCGTTCCCTGTTCAATGTGTAGTCCCTAAGTCACCTCTTACGACACCCACGGGAAGAGTAGGGGCTGGTGACAAATGAATTCTACTCTGCCGTCACCACATGGCGCCAGAGTAGAATACTACAAACTAACACCTACGTCATCTTCCATCACAATAATATACTTATATTTATTTCATAAAATTTATGGAAATATGAATTCATTATACTGGTAACAAAGCAAGGCTTGTCATTGCGCCGGTAACGAGAAGAAATAGGATATTTCCTGGAAAAGTCCTTTAAGGCGTATCCGAGCTGAATTATTGCTCCGACAGACCTATTTCATTGGCTGTCAAAGAAAACTAGCTCTAAAAACTACGGTTGTTAGGAGAGGAGATTGAAATCATAATGAAATATACAGGAAGTATAAAATAATAATAACAAGTGAGAAAATAATTAATTGGAAAACTCTTTTAGTGCGATTATCGACTTTTATTCTATAGTCTCAGAGGGTATTAACAATTTAAATTTGTGAACACCAAACACAAAATCATCAAAAAAACTATGATAAGTAAGTAATTTTTTTTAAGATTAGTTTCGTACAAGGTCGTTTTATTTTTTACTAATACAAAAATAATATTAATTTTGGACCAAACTTTCAGTTCTATTTAAAAAACTGGAAAACTTTATTTCATGCTATGCTTTATACGTCGTCGTGTGAAAGAAAATACATGTTAATAAATAAAATCAAAGACGTATGATTATGCTCAGGCAACAGACGACCATCAACAGCTCATATAAAAGCCCCACCGAAGAGCTTGAGCCTACCCTGAATTAGGGCGATTAGGCCTTAGTCGACCAAGCTGGCCCAGTGCGAGTTGGTCGACTTCACACAACTTTTGAATTTCTTCGCAGGAGTGTGCAGGTTTCATCACGATGTTTTCCTTCACCGTAAGAGCGTCGAATAAACGTACATATGAATTCGAAACACGTTGGTACGTAGTGAGGATTGAACCCGCGTTTCCCGGACGGGAGGCAGCGGCCCTAGCCACTAGACCATCGACTCTCTAAAAAGACGTCCGCTTCTAGACAAAAGCACTATACAGCAGCTTTCCGTAAACTTTATCAGATCACCAGTCCACCTTGAAATATCCATAAAGTAACTCTAAAAATATCTGCTCCTTTCTCTTATTCGGCACTTTTCACCATGTGATTGAAATACAGGATGCAGATAGAGGTTGGGAGCGTTGCAGCATCGGATGCAAGCTGCAGATCGGATCGATTGCATAAATTTTAATATTGGCCACGTCCGGTGTCTGACCGCCATACCGCACAGACTGGATCTGCCAGTTGAACAGTGAAATCAATAATACATTAGACGTGCTAATTTATAGATTGCTAGTCTGTTCTAATGAGAATGATTGAAGTTATTGACGGCAGTGTTTATTCAAAAACTGTTTGGTAATGGGGTATTTTCTGACAGCCAATTTAAAAAAAATAGTTTATAAAACTTTGGATGACGTTGACGATTCGTGAATCCGAAGAAATCTGACGAGTCACCCAGGGCCATAAAAGAATTAAGAAAAAAGAAGCCACGAAGTACACCTGGCGCCATCTATCGTCTTAATTAGAACTATTATTTTTATTTTTGAAATAGTTGTCAGAAAATCCCTGAAATTCAAACAAGATTCCATTTACTGACGGACCTAATCGTTATTTCTAGCAAAGTTGTAATACCATATAAAAGGCTTGCGCACTTTAAAATATCCTGCACATCTGACCGCTTCTGTCATCATCAATACTATACAGGTATAGGGGCGCGGACTTGACTAAATTCCTCTTAAAAAATGAAAGAGGTAAATCCTGAATCTATTAAAAAAACAAACTCTATTTTTAATTACGCTAAATTATAGTTTTGATTTTTTATAAAAAAAAAACTTTTGTTACCTTTTTTGGTCTTTGAATATAAAGTTCAGCAATTTATAAAACTTATCTTCATCTTAAGTTTCTAATCAATATTGAAGCTTTTCTTTTTGTTTAACTTAATATTATGTCGTAATGTAGTTGATAGTCTTTCGGCATGCGGCAGACTCTTTGTCACTAAAACTGTTTCACGAGCTACAGAGCTAGCCATCCGGCACAGCAGCCGTAATTGCTCTCTATTATCGATAAACAATCAGAGCTACGATCAGACATGAGACTGTAATCAGTTTGCAAGAAACAAGACAACTCTGATGAAATAATTGCAATCTATTGTGATATTATTAGTATTAATCTTTTTATCAACATCAACATCAACGGCCCGTTACAGTCCACTGCTGGACTATGAGCTATCCTCCACTTAAGTGGAGGGTTTTGCCATAATCTCCACGCTTGGCAGGCGGGTTGGAGATCACAGATTAAAAAAATACTGTATCAGAGAGCGCTGCTGACCGTTCCCTGTTCAATGTGTATTCGCTAAGTCGCCTCTTACGATACCCACGGGAGGAGTAGGGGTTGGTGACAAATGTATTCTACTCTACCGTCACCACACGGCTTCTTCTTCTTATAATATTGTCTGAAATTAAAATCTCTTTTTGAGACTTCCCCCAGTTTATTTAGGACATTAAAGGCTGAATCACCTGATTGTCCGAAAAATAAAGATGATTCCATGCTTACTACCTAGGCAGCCGACAGGGGCCTTGAGCGGCTTTATGACACCAGGGTTTGTAAGGCCGATTGTCCACCTTACAACCCACACTATGAAGAAGAAGATAAAGAATGCACAATAGGCCTGTGTCGTAAATTTTAAAAATGGCTTATTTCGTTAGTTTAGTACCTGTATTACCCCAAAAAAATAATATTTCATGATAAAAATTATATTTAAAACACATATTTTAAGTTTTAAGAAAATATTTTTAATCTGGCGTAAAAACACAAGAAAGTGTCATGGCGTCGTGAATGACGTCACAGTGGCAAACGATTGTGTTCACTTGTGCTGTTGTATGAAAAAGTTAACCAAGCGTCAAAACAACAATGGCGGCATACCACTATGTGACGTAATACATTCTGATTGACGTTCACAGCGGAGGGGCCAGGGGGGGTATTTATTTGATTTTAATTTGTAAAAATAACAATAATCATTAATTTTTATGTGGAATTATTTCGGTTTTCCCTGTTTAAATATTACAATTTACGTCTAGAAACATTCATCCATTGATTTCATTGTTAGTTGACACAAGCCTATTCAATCAGGATTAGCTACTAAGCTATTGGACAAACAAACATACTTTAGCATCACATTACACTAGAAAACAAACAGACAGATGAAAGTATTTTTTAATGTTTAGGAGTTTGGAAGTTTGTACCGCTTTTACGCCAAAAATACTGTAACGAGGCATTCGTCCTCTTTCCTGTTTTATGACTGGCAACCTTTCTTGCTGGCAGTTTTATCTTTCATTTTAAATTCATTTTCAAATTTAGATTTCTTACGTTTCGATTTTGTTTTTTTTCTGCTAAATTCTTCACTTCATGTCCGGATCTCCGATTGTACATTCCTAAAGCCTTTCTACTATTTTCCTTGACAGTTATATAAAATATAATATATAAATACCTTTTTTCCTTCGGACTGTGCCCTGGTTATTGCCACATAACCCTCTACAACACTCTTCGTGTAGTGCTCAGCAGCTTCGTGGCGGCTGCTAGTACTATACGGATTAGAATGAAATTTGGAATGGAAATAGTTTTTAGGAGATAGTTCTAGTTTATATTCATTGTAAGATATTTCGGTATTATAGATTGACTTTGAGACAAGCGATCAATGCTCCAAGTGGATTTTGTTGAAAGATGCTGAGAGCTAATATAATTAACTAAAGTCAATCTCGCCAATCTATTGGATTGATGAGCAATCTCAGTTTATTGAGATGTCTAAAACAGTCTCGCTTTTGAGAATTAATACTATTTTTAACCGACTTCAAAAAAGGAGGAGGTTCTCAATTCGTCTGGTTTTTTTTATGTATGTTATTAGATATCTCCGCCAATTGTTAACCGATTTTAATAATTCTTTTTTCATTCGATAGGATTTACTCTCGAGGTGGTCCCATATTAATTTCGTCAAGATCTGATGGTGGAACATGAGGTAAAACTTGGAAATTCCTCAACGGAATGTAGCATTCGCGTCGTTATTCGTCTATTCTTTTAGTCATATCTCAGTCAGTTTTCAACCGATTTCGATGATTCTTTTTTTATTCGATAGAACGTGCTTTAGGGATAGATCCATACCAATTTTGTTAAAATCTGATGATGAAATAGCAAATAAAAGCGGAAACTCCTCAACTGGTAATAGCAACATGCATCGCGATACCGTTGTTGTATTGTAGTTTGTGGTGGAATGGTTGCTAGGCAACGAAATAAATTTGTTTTGTCAGTTTGCTGAAAATCTACGTTTCCCTTGTTCCAAAATTATATTATTCGATTTTATAACATTTTTGGCAACTGTGACAGGACAAGAACCTCCTCGGAAATCTTCGGATATTGTATTGGAAATAACAAATAATTTAGCTTCTATGGCCGAGTGGTCGAGTGCTTTACTCTCTTTACGGAGGTTTCGGGTTCGAATCTCGGTTAAGACACTCTTAAACGAAAATGTCCTTGTGAGACTTTCTCCAGTTTAGTTGGGACATTGCTTACCTAGCTTTGGATAATGAAGAAAAATAATAGGAAATGTGTCGAGGTTAGGATTAATTACTTACATAAAATATATTGAATGAAACACTGAAAATCATAAAATAAAAATAATTTTAACAAAAAAATAGAAACCTCCTTCAAATTACCTTATATGGTTATCTCCACTAAAATGTAACAAATAAAATAACATTTCAGATGGAACATGAAAAAAATATTGCCAATATCCTCAATTAAGTAGATAGGTAGTGTATTAAGTAAATATTTAGAATTTTGTACTTCCTTTTGGAGTCGGTGCCAGCCAAAAATTCGTCGATTAGTCGTGGGAAACTGTTTTAAGTCGTCGTCGTCGTTAAGTCAGTACATATTTCTATATGACTATCAATAAAATTCTTTGATAGTCTATGATATAAATGTTTTGTTGTGCTGCGCGGGATGCAATGCCTCACCCGACCAAATGCAGGGATAACGACAGGAGCGGCTACCAAGAAAGTCCAGGTAGGTTTTATTCGATAAATCATATGAATTTTTGGCTGGCACCGACTCCAAAAGGAAGTACAAAATTCTAAATATTTACTTAATACACTACCTATCTACTTAATTGAGGATATTGGCAATATTTTTTTTCATGTTCCATCTGAAATGTTATTTTATTTGTTACTTTTTAGTGGAGATAACCATATAAGGTAATATGAAGGAGGTTTCTATTTTTTTGTTAAAATTATTTTTTGTTCTTTGAATTAAAATAATGTATTAACGAAATTCGAAACTCACATGTTTATAATTAGTTAAATATTTTGTCTATTTGTAAGAATATTTATTACAATTTATGTGCCAAAATTGATCTAAAAAGATCTAAATATAATAATTATTTAACAATTATAGATCTATTTATAAATAAACTAATTATAAACATGTGAGTTTCGAATTTCGTTAATACATAATTTGTATTTTATATTTATGTTATGTATGCTCATGTTAGTTTAACTCTTTGTAAACAATTTAAATAATTTAAAAAATGCTAAAGTCTGTATGTGTGTCTGTTCGGATCTCAAAGCAAAGCGGCCTCTACTGCCTATTCCGATGTTTGGTACAAAGAAATTTTGACACCCAAGGACGAACATAATAGTACATTGTTATACGAGTGGTGAAAGTAACTTATTTAGCGCCGAGACGTGGTTTGGGGTCTGAGCGTAGCGAGAGCCCTAATAGTTCGCCAGCCTCTTGTGAGCCATTATTTTTCATTTGCATCATTGAAAAATTGTAAACATTTTGCCCAAATCTATTTTATTTTAAATAAATAGTTGAAATATATTCCTTAATTAATACTTAACTTTATGTTATTTCAATTTAACATTGCGCTGTAATTGAGTGGCTGTATAGAAAGATGGAACATAGTTCAATAGAAATGTGAAATAAGAACTAGTTTTTGTTTTTATAATTTGACAGCTGTCAGTTGAAATTCTCCCTCCAGGCTGATAAGTATTACCTTCAATCCGCTCCTCAGGCAACTTCAGACCTACTTTCCGAGTATGAGTACTGAAAAACTACTTTTTTATCGCGAGCGAACACCTAGTAATATAATAAGTCAGATACCTACATTACTAATGAACTATTTTCGAAGTCACAACCACCTAACACGCATGTTTTCGAAGTGAACATAATCAAAAAAGCTACTGGACCAAAATTGTTTTATTTTAATATTTGTTTAGATCTTCCTTTGTACAGATTTCATATAAAATCAAGCGCGGGTGAATAAAATAAAATAAGAAAAATGTGACGACGTTCGGATAATCGAAACGAGGGTCCGCGACGCATGTCGAAAGCTTTGTTATAAGTATTTTCCTTATAGTACGGGAAATATTTCCGATTCATTATTATTGAATATCTTTGAATCTTCGCCGTTTTTTTTTACGGATAATGATCTTACACGGTGACGTACAACACCTTTTAATACAAATTATAACATTGTATGTTGACGGGCCGTTGATGTTGATGTTGTATTGATCCGTACCTACTTAGTTTTTCACACAATACACTTGGGTAGGTAATTCAGTTTTATTTTGTCAATGACAAACATTAAACATGTATTTTTATAAAAATATTAAAATAATTTTATCCACGATAAATATGAAACAGCGTACCTAATTCTTGCAATCTCAACTAATGATACTGAAACCATTAATGTTTTGCGAATAATGAAACAGTGACCTCACCTGTATCTATATAAGATCGATAACGACCTGGCAAACATATTAGTTAAACTGGTAAAATAGTGTTGCGGCATTACAAATTATTGAAAACCTTTCTGGCTCATCATAGGGTCTGTATTGACCTGGCACATGTAAGTTCCAGACGCTTTTGTTTCCACATCTTTCAGATGTTGTGACAGCTGTGGCTATACAAGTAATAAATACCGTTACCTGGCTCATCATAGGGTCGGTACTGACTTGGCACATGTAGGTGCCAAAGTCTTTTGTTTTCATATTCGAGATTCATAGCTTCCAGGTTTTGTGACAGCTGTTGCTATATGAGTGAAAGAATAACTTACCTGGCTCATCATAGGGTCGGTATTGACTTGGCACATGTAGGTGCCAGAGTCTTTGGGTTCCACGTTCGAGATGTAGAGTTTCCAGGTGTTGTGACCGTTGTGGGTGACTGAGAGCCGAGGGTTAATCGTCACCATGTGTGTGTGGATCGCTAGGATCGTCTTCGTGTCAGACTTTATCCACGCCACCTGTAGAATAATGTTTTTATTAACTCATAGTCATAAGGTCAGACTCCATGGCCAGGAGGTCTGAGATTCTGGATTTAAATCTCAGAGGGTAACAGCCTTCGTGGCCGTGTGATATTTTGCCGCTCATTACGGAGGTTCCAGGTTCAATTCCCGGTGGGGACACTGTCAAGCAAAAATCTCTTTGTGAGACTTTCCTCAGATTGGTTAGGACTTTGAAGGCTGAATCACCTGATTTTCCGAAAAGAAAGATGATTCGCCGTGTTAAGCCGTTGGTCCCGGCTACTATCTAGTCGTTACATGAGCCAAGTCAGCCTTTGGCGGCTCTATAACACTGCCACCAGGGTTTGTGAAGTCGGTTGTAGACCTTACAACCCTAACAATGATGAAGAAGAAGAGGGTACACGATCAAAAATGTTGTGAGAAATTCCCCAGTTTTATTCAGGTATTTGGTATTTTCAGGTATATTTATTCAGGCCGTGTGGTGACGGCAGAGTAGAATACATTTGTCACCAACCCTTACTCTTCCCGTGGGTGTCGTAAGAGGCGACTTAGGGACTTAGGGGTTCAATGTGTGAACAGGGAACGGGCAGCAGCGCTCTCTGATACAGTAACCTTTTAATCAGCGATCTCCAACCCGCCTGCCAAGCGTGGAGATTATGGCAAAACCCTCCACTTAAGTGGAGGAGGCTCATAGTCCAGCAGTGGACTGTAACGGGCCGTTGATTGATTGACTTTTTATTTTAGATTCAGGTATTACAAGCTATATAACCAAATTTTCCGAAAAGAAAGAAGATTCATTGTTATGGAAGTCCTGGCGAAAATAGTCGTTGCACGAGCCATCAGGGGCCTTTGGTGATGGCTCTACAACACTGATGCCAGGGCTATGAGGTCGGATGTCGACCTTACCACAAGATGAAAACGATTAGACTGGCGGATATAGTTTAATATAACAATGCTTAGCTTTTTGATCGATGATTGAGACCTTGACGAACTTGTAAAAACAATTTTAGATTAAAAGTTCCTCATTATTGTCAAATAAAAAATGGCTGACGACATTCATTTTATTTTTTTATGAACTAATCTCAGAGAAACAAAAGATGATCGCTCGAGGCATACACTTAAAACTTCCTTCTCTTTCTCCGATCACCAAAAACAAAGACTTAAACCGGTTTTCCCTAGACGTTTAATTTGAAGAAAATGTCGAAAACGCAAACTTTGGACAGTTGGCGCACAAAACGATTCCATTCAGTCGAACCGTAAAAAACCGAATCCAATATCACTCCAACTTAATTTACATTCCACATACTGCTGGCTAGAAGTTCTTATAAGTATAGTATCCTTAGAGGTTATACAGTGCGCATTTTTGAAGCTTTTCCTCCTTCACGTCATATAGTAAGAGAACGCGAGATTTTGAAGGAATTTCATTTTGCAGTTTTTCATACAAAAAAAAAAACACAAAAAAAAAATTGCATATTTTTAGTCAAGTAGGTACAATTAGTGTAAGTACTCGAAAGATAGGTACTACAAATAGAAAATAGAAATAAGTACAAGTATATGTGCGAAAACGAGCGCGTCTCGCCATCAAACTGTGAAGTTTGGCGAGTTATTTACGTTAAAAATGTAACCTTATTTTTATTAAATAAAAAATAAAAAAAATACCTTCTTTAAGCGAAAAAAATACTTGAAGAAAAAAATAAAATTTCATCACCTAGGTACTTATTTTACAAATAAATATGTGTTGCAGTGAGACCACTATTAAATGAAAATTTAAAAAAAAATATAAGTATAGCAGGTACGTAAGTTTATTTAAAAAACAGATTTGAATTATCTGTTGTTGAAAAATCACAAAACACAATTAACATTGTTAAAATGCAGTTTCCTGAGAGAACCACTCTTTTGGTAGTCACAGTCAAATTGGATTAGTTTATCTGTCTGAACCCTTAACTCCAAACCCTACCAGCTACCCATCCACTTCTAATCTCAATAACAACGTCTCCTCAAACCAACCGATAACAATTCAATTTATCAATCTATTCACAAGCTCAGATTCTGTGTTCCGAAAATAAGCTATATTTGGTGAAAATTTGACAGGGTTTCGATATTGGTAGAATAGCAATTTATTGATTCAATACCATTTAATATAAGCTGTCCACCCACGGCTACGTTTGCGTTATGTGATATTTTCCCGCGGGAATAAAACTTTTCCCAGTAAAAAGTAGTTAACGACCTATTCTTAGACCTACCGAATATACACAAACAAAAACATAAAAATATGAGTTTGGTTACAATGAGAATGAATGAGGATTTTATATATTTAAACCAGTATAAGTCATAACTTCATAATACCTACATCACTCGATAACACCTATGCCTTGTATGATTTGAATACAAATCTGAAGATCTTATCTACAGTCATGATCTCATATTACTCATCTGAGTAGACATTATCATTGTAGTACAATGAATAAGCTGAGTCTGACTTGTAACTTGTTGTAATCAATAAATTGAGTATTAAGTACAACCCACTGACATAATCCACTTACCATAATTCCATCAAGAAGAAAAATACCAGTATATAACGTTTTATCCAATACAGTAGAGTAGGTAAAGAGAAAAGTATCAAAAGTAGGAAGCGATAGGAGAGTGTCGCCGCCGGCTGTACACACACGAGGCAAATGTTTGTGCAGACGACAACTATTTGTATTTCGTCTGGGCTTTGCTGAGGCTTAAAATCGGTTAACCGCTAACCGAGTTTTGTTAGTTTAATGGTTAATTTATCATCATTAGCCAAAAGACGTCCACTGCTAAACAATGGCCTCCCTCAAAAATCTCCACAAAGATCGGTCCTATACGTTGCTTGTATCCAGTGGCTTCCCGCGACCTTCACCAGGTCCTCGGTCCACCTTGTAGGGGGCCTACCCACGTCAAGATTAAAATATGGTAAATTAATTTGTTCTGGCCTCCGTGGTTGAGTGGTCGAGATTTCGACGCCCATTACGGTGGTTCCGGGTTTGATTCCCGGTGGGGACACTGTCAAGCAAAAATCTCTTTGTGAGACTTTCCCCAGTTTGGTTAGGATATTGCAGGCTGAATCACCTGATTGTCCGGAAAGAAAGATGACTCCGTGCTTCGGAAGGCACGTTAAGCCTTTAGTCCCGGCTACTATCTAGTCGTTTCACGGGCCATGCCAGTGGCCTTTGGCGGCTCTATAACACTGACACCAGGGACTTTGAGGTCGGTTGTTCACCTTACATACAACCCACACGATGATGATGATGATGGTTTGTTCTGGCCATAAATAGCCTTGGCTTTGTTTTGACTAAATTGAATCACAGATCTTAGTAGCATATTGGGAATTGCGCCTTTGTCTGGCCCAAACTGCGAAGCTGCAGGTTTGAGTCCTGTTTAAAATCGATATTTTTTTATTTACTATATTAATAATTCGTAAGATATATTTGTATGGTTTCTCACTGCTTTTTTCGCCAATCATCACGATCACGATGGATTCTTATATGTTTTTAAATAATAGCGGTTAAATTAACCGTTAAACCAATCCTCATTTCTGCATGACCCACTATTTCCCTTCACATGCATCTGGGGTAACCAGGGTCGGAGCACTAAAGCAAGAGCTTTATATATTTAAATTTCACTCAGCACATACCTACATGAACTGAGATTTTTTAGTTAAGCAAATTATTTTACTAGACAGATGATGATGTTGTTTTTGATGTCAGTATGATCATGAAATGGATTAGCTACACGAGTACATGACTACTTGTGTATGTCTCGAAACGTGTATTTTTTTTTTACATAAAGGGCCAAATAGTGACGTTATTTTTTTTTCAGGTGCCTCGTCCCATTCAACAACAGCTCATACGACCCTACCGAGAGGCTTGAGCCTACCCTGAATTAGGGCGATTAGGCCTTAGTCGACCACGCTTGCCCAGTGCGGGTTGGTCGACTTCACACACAACCTTTGGATTTCTTCGCAGGAGTGTGCAGGTTTCATCACGATGTTTCCTTCACCGTAAGAGCGTCGAATAAACGTACATATGAATTCGAAATTCGAAAACATGTACGTACGTGGTGTGGATCGAACCCGCGTCTCCCGGACAGGAGGCAGCGGCCCTAGCCACTAGACCACCGACGCTCTACCGACCACCGACGCGCTATTCGTCCCATGGCCTATTAAATCACTCCCATGTTATGTTCTGCGATAATTTGTAGTTTTCGAGTTATTATCATTTTCCCAAATTTTTGAGAGATTTCATGGTTAGTAAGTTTTTTGGACGTCATGATTTGGGCCACCCTTTATAAAAAACAGAGCACTGGCGCCAGCTCACACGAAAGAAGGACTCAATTCAGCCTTAACCTTTCCAAGATATTGGTCAGTGGACATAAAAAGATTAAAAACTGTGGACCAGCACCGGCTGCCACCGCATATAAAATAGACTGCGCGACATAAAATGCAACAATAGTAACGCAGTTCTTGTCTTCGTGCGACATAATCTTAGATACTTGGTGGCACTATGTCACGCGGTTTATTTTGTCTACGGTGGTCATGCAGTGCAGCCAGTGCAGCTTACCTTATAAGTGCCAAGGTCGTTGACAGTGCAGGTGAAGTGGACGTCCCTGCCCTGAGCCACTGTCAAGTTCTCCAGCGGTGAGAGGAACTCCGGCTCCTGCTCACTGTAGCCCGACCCTTGCAGCTGGCCTGCAAGAATATATTATGGTTTTATTTGTCATCCTCATCAGAAAGGTTGCCTGGAAGTAATTGTTAAGAAGCAATAAGGCCGCCTAACTGTACATGTCTTCTTGTTCCTGTTCATATTCCTGTGTTTGCAATGAAGTATATTCATTCATTCATTCGTTCATAATGTCAGTGACCAACCCGACAGTCTTTACTTGTAAAAGACTAAATGACGTGGTGAAGACGCGTCATCAACATCAACATCAACAGCCCGTTACAGTCCACTGCTGGACTATGAGCCTCCTCCACTTCAGTGGAGGGTTTTTCCATAATCTCCACGCTTGGCAGGCGGGTTGGAGATCGCAGATTAAAAGGTTACTGTATCAGAGAGCGCTGCTGCCCGTTCCCTGTTCAATGTGTAGTCCCTAAGTCGCCTCTTATGACACCCACGGGAAGAGTAGGGGCTGGTGACAAATGTATTCTACTATGCCGTCACCACACGGCACGAATTTCAATTGCTTAGTTATCATCAACATTATTTTGATACCTAACGCTTATTATAATTAACAGTCTGTAACATAATGTCCATAAAGCCTGCAATGTCCTAACCAAACTGGAGAAAGTCTCACAAAATCGAAATCGAAATCTCGACCACTCGGCCAGCGAGGCTGCTACTATTTGATTGATAAGGAGGCTTAGTGTTCGGATGCTCCGGCACGGTACAAGAAACATTAAGAATATTGATTGATTGATTGTTGTAAACATTTTTTATATAAAGCAAAAAGAACAGAAGATGCGAATGCGGAGTTTCTTCCGGCCGTTCTTCTCCACAGTGAGCGTACACTTGTAGTGAACGGACCATCTTGTTTTAACGTCGAAAAATTATTTTGTTAAATCTTACTTCGAATAAAGACATATTTATCTTTTATCTTTAAACTAATTATAAATAAAAATAACTTTTATTCATTATATATATATATAGGTATATAGGTACTATTAAGAAGTGGCTAGTATCGTCTTTTTTTTAGTTTATGCATTCAAATAAACAGCAAATTAATTTTAAATAAACTTTTAAACGCTGGTTTAGTAACATGGAGGGAGATAGAACAAATAAAACTACTTTGTATGCTAACGCACTTGTTGATTCGCATAGAGTAAAATTTATTCGCAAAGTGTAATTTTAGTGAAGTAAATAAAATAATGTAGTTAATTGTCCATTTTATAGTTTATAGTGTGGGCTAGTGAGATAATGGATTTAATTTATTAAGGGAAGTGGGTGCATGGTTTATATACTCCCAATGGCCTTCTTCTTCATCATCGTGTGGGTTGTTAGGTCGACAACCGACCTCACAAACTCTAGTGTCAGTGTTATAGAGCCGCCAAAGGCCACTAGCATGGCTTGTGTAGCCAGGACCAACGTCTTTACGTGCCTTCCGAAGCTCGGAATCATCTTTCTTTTCGGACAATCAGGTGATTCAGCTTGCAATATCCTAATCAAACTAGGGAAAGTCTCACAACGAGATTTTTTATCAAATCCGGAACTTCCGTGATGAGCTGCGAAATGTCGACCACTCGGCCACGGAGGCTGTCAGGGGTATTAGAGGGGCATAACTATCCCAGTTGTGCCTCTGGGGTACAATTCAGGGGTAATTCTGGTCCTGGACTGGTTTTAGCGTGTGATCCTTGGAAGGTGACTCTGTTCACTCCTATGGGGAAAGGAGTGTGATCTTATACATAGTTTGTATGTAGTAAAGGCAGATGTCATAAAGATTTAAAACAAAAGTTTAAAATATACGAATTCAGTGGAGTTTCTTCCGGCCGTTCTTCTCCACAGCAAACTTACACTAATAGTGAAGGTGCCTACCATGAACAAGCTTTCCTTGTCCTTGGTATTTATTAGCTTTGACATCGAGAAATTACTTGTAGAAATCTTAATTCGAATAAAATGTTATTGATTTTGATGATTTACTCATTTAATAACCTTTTTCGGACACACCGATCTGGTTTAAAAATAATTGATTAAACTATTTTAGCCGCTAAAATAGGTGATTTACAACGAAAATTATTTTCGTCTACCCTATCCTGTCCTATCTTACTACCTGGCTATGCCACTATAGTTTTCAACCTACCAACATTCCCAATTCATTTTTAGCTGTGAGCAAACTCTATTATCTTTCCTCTTTCCACGATTTCCCGTATCCAATTAAAAAAAACCTTGATAGATAAAACCAACAGACTCATATTGGCTTTATTTCCGGATTTGGTCAAATAAAAACAGAAGAAGAACAGACTCGTTTATACTTTGCCAGTAAGCTAGGAAAGTAAAGTGAATTAGCACTGGCACACTAAATTATTGTGCTAGCGAAAACAGTTATTATATTCTTTAATTCACATTATTATGACGGTTTCTCACCTAAAACCTCGAACATACCCTAAATTAGGGCAATAATAATAATATGACAGCAAACTCAAATCTTACTTATATCTTACGAATATCCTTACAAGCGTGCGCAAATTTCCCTACTGGCTCTTTTTACATGCAAACAGCTAGGAATGTAGTAGACAGTTGCTCACGGAACAGCTCACATACCAATACTCACTGTACTGTCGTGGTTTATTGGAATGATGTAAACGAGGCATGCAGGTCGAATTGGCCTTTCAAATTGGTTGAAATTGGGTCAGGCTGCACAAACATCCAGCGAAAATGCCAATGTCACCCTCCCAGTAACGTCGTAACAATTGATATCCCATAATTAATTGAATATTTACACTGACAACATAAATCATCAATTTGGATCAACTGAATTTGAAATCGTAACATGATACAGGTGAATTTAATTATTTTTTGATACTTTAAGAAGTTGAAATACGCAATACTTATAAGTTGAAAACTTTTCAAACTATAACAAGGACAAATGTTCTATCACACTTTTAAACAATTATATTATAGGTATATTACATGTCATGTTAATTAGTTATTAACTCCCACCGATGCGTACGTTTACCCAGAATTAGGACGATCAGGCCTTAGTCGATCACACTTAGCCCAGTGCGGGTTGGCACATGGGTGTAATGTGAGTGACAGTTCTCTACAAAATTATAGGATGCATTCAGCCTATGATTTATATCGCACCGGAATTTCTTTCAGGAAAATCGTGAGGAATTTTAAAAAGAATTTAAAAAAATAAAACTGCCATTTTTTCCCGTGTAGTGGATAATAAGATTTTTGTGTTATTATTATTTTAATTTCATTTTTAATTAATTTCGTTATTTCTTTTCTTATTGATTTATTATTTTCCAAATTGTAAAATTATAATTTAATTTTAATTTTATTTGATAATTTAATTTAATTTGATTTGATAATTATGTTATGGAATACTTTTGTATACGTTGGGCCTAGTTTTTATTTTTATTCAATAGCGGCCAGTTACAGTCCACTGCTAGCTGGACTATGAGCCTCCTCCACTTAAGTGTTTGGTTTTGCCATAATCTCCACGCTTGGCAGGCGGGTTGGAGATCGCAGATTAAAAGGTTACTGTATCAGAGAGCGCTGCTGCCCGTTCTGTTCAATGTGTAGTCCCTAAGTCGCCTCTTACGACACCTATAGGAAGAGTAGGGGTTGGTGACAAATGTATTCTACTCTGCCGTCACCACACGGCAGGTTATTATTATTATAAGCAGCTTATTCTACTTTTAAAAAACATTCCCGTTTGATTCCCCCTTTTTTGCAACTTCGGAAACAATTTTGTTTTTATTTTCCTCGGGTTTGGCGACGTTGTTGCACAAAACTCAGCCATTATTCCATTTCCGTTATCAAAAGCGGAATGCAGCCACTATTTCTGCAAATAATGTTAAGTTACTAGCAATTTGGACTGCAGCATGCTGCTTACACGGTTCGCCTGAAAAAAGGCTATAAAACTTGATAGCTATTTTCCGCTGTAATATTGGTTCATATTTTGCCATTCACTGTTTTACTACTGCATCATTTAACGCTATTACGATTAAAAAAAACTATTTTTGTACTGTATATGTACGGTTTAAGACCTCACATAAATCTATTCGTGCTTATACGGCAACCTAGTTACCGCGTTAATACGAATTTATTAGCTATGTAATGTTTTGTTCTTAGTGTGCATTTATAACTGAAGGAAAGAAGTCGCCATAATTACATATAACTTGTGAACTTTTAACTTAATAAACTGTGTGATTATAAGTGACCCGTTTTCCTGCACCTCAACCAACTTAATTGTAACTTAACTTCATCAACAACAACTTAACTACTCAACTACATCATCATCAATCAATGTTCATATTGAACAGTATACTTCTATAATAATCACAGATTGCAAAAATGGTCACGTCGTAGAAAAAAGTCACGTTTATCAATAAAGTTCTCAAATTGAATATTTTCCATGTTTTGAACACATCGATAAACATTTTAATTGGATTGCACACAAATAAATGAAACTGATCAACTTCGTTCCACAATTTTTTTTTTATAAAAGAAATAAAATAAAAATTGAACTATCATACCAAGCTAATCCAGTCAATTTGTATGAAAATCAAAAAGTCCATAAACTACTTCATAAACAACAGGTTAATACGTCCCCACCGAGGGAGGGGCTCGAGCCTACCCTGAATTAGGGCGATTATGCCTTAGTCGATCACGCTGGCCCAGTTTTGGTCGACTTCACACACAACTTTGAATTTCTTCGCAGGAGTGTGCAGGTTTCATCACGATGTTTTCCTTCATCGTAAGAGCGTCGAATAATCGTACATATGAATTCGAAATTCGAAAACACATTGGTACGTAGTGGGGATCGAACCCGCGTCTCCCGGACGGCAGGCATCGGCCCTAGCAACTAGACCACCGACACGCTCTCGTAAACTAACTCTATTATAAATTGTAAGAATACAATATAACAAACAACAAAGAGCTAGTCCAGATTGGCCATAATCCCAAAAAAACACCAATTAAACTACTTGAATAGAAACAAAACAAAGACCATTTTTAAACTTATCTCAAACTGAATCGCGATAGAGATCAGTTTTATTTACAGCCCCAGATTAGTTGGACACAATAAATTAGTGAAGGAAATCCCGATATCTGTTGATCAAGATATAAACAGTCATTTGTACAGTCCTCCACAGAGAGAGGCGATTAGTATCCGCCGTTAGAATGTGGCGGACCGATGTAAAGTTCGGCTTTCGTTCGGCATTGGGTGATTAAAATGAAAGGCTGGCCGCACATGAACTTCTAGAAACCTTCCACTAGTGGTCGGAGTTTAGTAGCAGCCATTTAGTAACGCTAGTCATAATTTATAACCACCAAATGTAGTAAAAGCATTCACATAGAAGCCACTCCATTTTTTTGGTTGCCTAAGATACAAGTTTATTTACTTAGTTTAGGCATCGCAGTCATATTATGTTGTTTTATTCTTATCTTTTGTACTTCTATACTGTGTTTTTAGATTAAGCTTGATTGAAATAAATTTTATCTTATCTTATTTCACGGCTTCAACGGTAAAGAAGATATGCGTGAGAAAGAAAAATTGAGATGATAATTTAGTACTTCATGCAGTTTGAATTGATCTTTTTCAGTGTCACCATTTATCATCATTCCAGCCTAAAGACGTCCACAGCTGGACAAAGGTACACTCCAGGGATTTTCGCAATCACCGGTCCTTCACACAACTATCATCAGGTCGTCGGTCCACGCTCTCCTATCCATTCATGTTATGTATTGTTTACACAATTAAAAATTTGCCTGTAAAGTCGAATGGAAACAACATTGACATAACCAAAACAGACCTGCTGTTAGTTTTTTCAGGTAATGAGCAAGAACCTTAGCTCATTCCATTTCTAGGCAGCATTGAGTTGGTGGCACAGACTTTTCTTTTTTTTTATTCTGTAATTTATTAGGGACTTTTAATCACCTACAGTGATCATGTCAGCCCCATCTTACCCTAATCTTATAAAAGTAAATACAAAAAAAATAATTACTATATCTTAATACTATCTAAAATTAATGGTACACCATCTTAGCCTCCGAAGATGATGGTAAAGCTAAACTTGTAAACCACTTTGTAACTGCGGCGCGTGTGGGACCGCCCTAAATTGAAAGTGCCTCGGGAGGTCAGGGTATAAAAAGGGTCACACATGGGTCACACTAAACGTCCCATACTGTGACATCAAAACGATTAATGACTGTGAAGCGAAACGGCGAATATTTTCGTTCAATCCCCTTAATGCGCGGTTTAAAATGTTTCATTTGCAGCGTGTGAATTTTACATCGCCGGTGAATCTGTTTTACAGGAAAATGTTACGATTACAATGAGCGGGATGTGAGTTACATTACGTGATGTGTTCATATCTTTTCCAGTTACAAGGTTAAAATATTCACCATCCTGTTCTTCATTGTGTAAGGTGTACGTGCAATGAACTAGTCCATATGTTATTTTTTATTCTGGGGACAATCTGAAAACAAAAATTTTTATAGCACACTGAGAAAAAGTTAGAAAAATTTAATGAACCTTACATAAGTAGCAAAGCTCTAGAAAATACGTAGGAAAACGGGATAGACGGACGTAATGAGCTAGACACATGACGCGTATGAGTTGGTCTCATTATAAGTACAATTGCTACTTAATTTAGAGTAATTCGTCGACTCATTATAAAGAGTCCTTACCCCAGTGACCTTTTTTCTCAGTGCATCTTTGTGTTATAGAAGAGAGCGATAGATACGTTCTATAATTTCACAGGCCGAATCACACGAGTGTCCGAAAAGTAAGATAACTTCATGCTTTGGAATGCACGTCCCTTTATCGTTGAGCAGTTGGTCGCGGCTATTATCTGCTGAAAGACTTCAGGGTGTGTGGAGTCGGTCACAGACGTTACAGCCCACCTTGGATGAGGAAGTCTGAGCAACTTTCACGATCTAATAATGACAAATAAGTTCACATAATGGCCTCGATTCGGGATGTCATGTTTTAATTCTAATTTTAAAATCCAGCCATCCTTGTCGTTTTTATGACCAATAAAAGAGAGGTGATGAACGAATGATATTAATTTGAACGAATGATAACTTAAAAAAAGGGCATAGCTGTCAGTTTAAGAGATTTTTAAGTCGCATGTTTTAAGTGCTCTCTAAAATTGTGCAATCGACACGGCCATAAGGTTCAAATTCGATATTTGACAGCTCTAATATTAGGATGGCCATCTCCTGTCCCTTTTCAATCTATAAAAGGTAAAAAGGACAGACTAACTTAAATTAAGGATTAAAGCGTGACATCCCGAATCGAGGCCAATAACGAATTCGAAAGCTGCATTTCACTCCCTATAATGCGTTATTAATTAAACAACCAGAGGGCCGTTTCACGAAGCTACAAGTTACAAATTATAAGTACAATTCGATGTACATTGCGTAGACAGTGAGTTTAAAACAATAAGGCCTTACAGTTTAGGCGAATTAACTAAGCAATGAATATCAAATTGTAACTTGTTACTAGTAAATTGTTGCTTCGTGAAACGGGGCCCAGCAAAGCAATCACTAATATCGAGTCTACTTAATTAACGATTTAATTGCTACCGTCCTTATTGAGGGTGCTTTTCACCAAATTATGGTTAAACGCAACCCCTGTTCGAAGTAAGGTATTTTAAACAACGGTTAATAATAAACACAAAAGTTACTTTTGTGGTTTGGAGTTATATTGTTGCGGTTTTGTATGAACCTGTGATAAAAAGATGATTTAAAATTATTTTCAAATTAGACAAGCGAATACAGTAAGGATTTATTAACATGCGACTAGTTTTAAATAGGTTTAGGTCTGCTAGATTGTGTTTGGACGTATTGATTTAAAAAAAAATCGTTGCTTTTCGAATGGATTCAAAGATAAGAAATGTAATAAGAATCTCTGCCACCTGGACATCAACTGCAGTGGTCGACATGGAAGTCGCTAAATCGCTTGCGTACCCAGGTTGGTCGCTGCAGAGAAAACTTGGCTGGATGGGGTTTCATAGACCAGACGCATAACCATTGTGAGTATGGAGCCCCGTCTCAAAGCATGGAACACTTGCTCTCTTGCCCATTGTGTCCCTTCACCTGTACTAAGCAAGACCTAAATTTGGCTTCACCCAGCGCCATAGCTGTAGCAAAGTACTGGGCCGAGAAAATATGAGTTTTTATCATTGACACGAAGAAGAAGAATAAGATTGCTCCTGTTCCAATAATAATGTTCATCTGTAATACCAGCAACAGGGGATTCCTAAATTTGCCATATTTTATGAATTATTTTTAAAATATTGAATAGTAGCAGACGATTCGACGAGACGAAAAAAACAGAATCGGTTGAAAAACGAATTTACAGTGATTTTTTTAAGTTTCAATAGGTATGTCTGTCTCTTTCAAAATCGATTTTTTGTATGGCGTTACAAACAAATGACGTCACAAGTGGGTATGTGCCTCTGTCTAATCTTGAGTTTCAGACCTTTATAACTCGGTCAAATTTAAAGATAGAGCAAAAATTATTTTAGTGTTCGATAGCAGAAACTAAGAAGTTTGGATTTATAAAATAAAAAAAAGTAGTCCGATCCTATTTTAATATTATCCTACTAATATTATTCAATAAGATTATTAAATATATTTATTATTATTTATATAAAAAAGTAAGATCGGTTGAAATGAATATACTTTATTGCACACGCAGAAATAATAAATGACAGAGTGGAAGTAAGAACAGGTAGTCATGTACAGTTAGGCGGCCTTATTGCTTCGTAGCAATTTCTTCCAGGCAACCTTTGGATACAAGAGTAGTCTCTTGTATCCAAAGGTTGCCTGGAAGAAATACTGTTACTGTTTTGTAGTTTATACGGTATACTTGCACTATTCCGCGTTACTTTAACTATAAAGTAACGCGGAATAGTGCAAGTATACCGTATAAACTACAAAATGTAGTTGTATACTAAATAATCTATACTAAATAACCTACATGAAATATATACCTACAATAACATACATATTAATAAACATACATAATAATAAGTACTTACATACTATATCACTACATAAAAACGATATATATATAGATTTATGACGGACTCAAAGCTTGTACAATGTACATGCATAGGGAAACACTAAAATGGAGTAGGCACCTACCTACACTAGGAGACAGAAAGGAAGTGGGCTTTCAGACGGTTTTTAAACGCGTCAATAGACGGGGCACGTCTTATGGTCGGAGGGAGCGAGTTCCATAGCCTTATGGCTTGGACGGTGAAGGAATGCCTGACATTCTCAGGTAAAATGACCTTTATTTTGCTTATTTTGTGTCACACGTCTTTGTATCGATCAAATATAATTGTACAGTACTCTTAAAGAAAACAAGAGACCTTATAGGGAACATGCTTAAAAAAAATTATTAGATTTTTTCATAGGTCATCTAAGAGTATACAAAAATATAATACTGACAGTCAAAACAGAATCGAAATTCATCGATAAAAAATAAATTAAAAATTTTAAAACCCCCGAAGTATAATATCTATTGTTGAGCCATCAAATTCGATTGAGTAATATTTTACCTATATACTTATTTTAATTTTATTATAGAAATTGATGGATAGCACGATTTGGTTTGCACATTGAAATGACGCTATAATATCGCGTCGGGGTACCGCTTAAGTCAGACGCTTCATTTGATTGAATATCTATTAATTTGTTAGCATATCCGACCAATTTACTTTGATACGATATATTTTTTTAAACTTAGCGGTACCCCGACGCGACGTGACAAAATTTTCTATGGCGGATGTATGGCCCGCGACATGACGTCACATGTGTCGTCGGAGCTCTCTGTCTAATCATCAACTTTGAAGCCTATAAGAGATTGAAACTTGTAAAAGATCACATTACATTACCCAAACAGAGTTTTTGAAGCTGCTGTAATTCCCTGCAAATCAAATTTGTATATTTTAAGCCCTCATTAATCCGGCCGGGTGATGCAAGGCGCGAGACCGCATTCGCGGCGAACGATATACGAATTCATTCACGCACTAATTAATCGTAATTTTACAACTGAAATTAAAGAAAAAGTCTTTTGTTTTTACATAAAATGAGGTTTGGTTTACGAAATTTTCAACAAAAATTGCGATGTTTATATTAGTTGTAGTAGATTATTTATGCCTCCTCTAGTAGCCCCGTTGTCCTTACATGAACAAACTTGAACAACAGGAATAAAACGTTAGTAGTGTCACCCAGCAGCCGCCACAAGCTGCTGCACCACACGAAGAGTGTTGTAGGAGATTGGTATGTGGCAATATCCAGGACACAGTACGAAGAAAAGGTATTTAGAGTTAATAATTTCTTCTTTATTAGTCCACAATTACAAGCTAAAGACTAACCTTGAAACCAAACACTAGCTTCATTTTAAAACTAACATGGATAAGCGGAGTTTACTGTCGGAGATCAGGACATGAAGTGTCAATAATTTAGCAGAAAATAAGATAAAATCAAAACGTAAGAAATCTAAATTTGAAAATGAAAAAATGAAAGATAAAACTGCCAGCAAGAAAGGTTGCCAGTCATAAAACAGGAAAGAGGACGAATGCCTCGTTACAGTAGCTTTAAACTTTATTTCAAGATAGATTTGGATATTTAATCGAGCGGATCTAGAATTGAGATCCGCTTTTATTGTACTGTTGCCTGAACATTTAATGTTGCCTGCATTTATTTTAAATAAAGTTGGGCAGACCTATTCGACTACCTAGACACAGTGCAGATAGGTCAATTCTCACACAACTATAAATTTCTTTACCAGGGCAACCAGGATGTAAATTAATGTTATAAACGTAAGATACTATTCTGCTACAAATCTCTACCATGCTACACGTCACTTAAACAAGCACACACGTCAAAACTATACAAATCAAATCAAAGATGATTACAGATACCGCCTCAATTCCATTACAGTTCGATTCGGTAGTGCGAGTGTGAAACTAGGTTACCAACACGCCACCGCCATTACGGTTACGGCGATATGCATCCCGATTCCCGCCCGCACACATTACCGATTCACCAAGTGTCACTACGTCACGTTCCGCGTTTTAGTGTAGTAAGATCCTATGCACTTATCAGTAATTTTACTAAAATGTGATTTTCAGTGAAACATCGCATCAATAATTTTTTACGCAACTACCTACCTTCAATATCTGGTATTTCGCATTTGATATAACAATCAAGTCTATGCATGATTCGTCTATGCAATAATCGACAAAACATAACCTTGCTGCAGCTGTTGAAAGTTGCCAGCACTATAAGATATAGGAGCTTTTCACAGCATTTTAGCTTTAACATCATCTTCGAAAGCTAAGATGGTGTACCTTTTCATTTTACATAGCATTAAGAAATAGTAATTATTTTTCTTGTATTTTAGATTAGGGTAAGATGGGGCTGACATGTTCACTGTAGGTGATTAAAAGTCCCTAATAAATTACAGATTATAGAATAAAATAAATATTCTTGTGGAAAGATTTTATTGGAAAACGTAGCGGCGATGTAAGATCCTATGCACGAATTCTTTTCATTTGAACATCAGTTCGTTAAAATAACAGTTAGGTAGGTACATGATTTTACATTGGATCTTAGACTACAACCGATTCACCGAGTATCACTGTGTCACGTTTTGCATTGAGTTACAAACCGCACGAAAGCGGGATACAAGCAAATTGTTGCACTTTGATCGTCTTAACTGCAAACTTGCTTCAGGCCTGTTTACAGGTTTGTTGAGGTAGCTATGCTAGAACAAACATTACTCGCCGCAAATCATACTTCCTAAGTCGCCACCGAAGCGTTCAATACTGCCTTGGGCGACAAAACTAACATAAGATTTTTTTGCAGTTTTATAACTTACTACCTACCAAAAACATAAGAGTAATTTTAAAATCGAAAACACGATGACATTATCGGGTAGCAACGACCTTATTTTAATAGCCACTTCAACTGATATGTTTGACGCGACTCTTCTATAAAATTTTAGTCTACAAAAAATAAATTAACGAGCATACGTAATTCTATCTCACATACATCATTAATTTTCACATTAAACAAGGTGTCAAACTGGGCATTAGCGCAAAGAAATAATTTCAACGCAAAACAAACGCGCGTTTTTAAATTATCCATGACCCTAAAATATATTTCCCTGGAACTCGTTCTTTAATGAATGGTTTTCTTGAAACACATTTTGCAAAGGTAAACAAAATGTGGTGTAATTAAAAGAAATGGCAAGCGAAGTGTTTTCAATTAAACGCGGAATCCGGCTCGCGTCAAGTGTACGTCCGTGAGGGAATTCCAAGGCTGTTGCTGCACTTTTAGTGCAACATTAAGTCAGTAAAATCTCAACGATTTGCTGAGTTTACGGCGTGGTTCTTTAAAACAACTTGTTTTTCTGAGCAGTGGCTTTTACGAGCTTTCATTTAACTTCAAGTGTGTGGTCATTAGCAAGCTAATTAAATTATTTGCTCGCAATTTTTTGCATGTTTTTTAAGTTCTGTTGACAATATGTAATGTAATAATATAACCTGATTCCACAGCCAGAAACGATTCTTTTCTCACAAGGAAACTACACAACGATTAGTTGCATGGACACAACAATTTAATAAAACATTTAAAAGCTTGCGTTTAAAAAGTATTTCAAAAAACTAATTTGCTAGAGCATGAGCGAGTTATAGAGCAGGCCTATGAATCTGGTGAAAATGTCTTTTGTGCTACCAACTTTGTAACTCGTGGTAGGACACACTGAAAAGCGACTGACCAATCACGAAGCGCAACCTAAACCTCAAATGCAAAAGTTATAGTTAAGCTAGTCTAATTGGTAGTGGTACATGTACCTTTTCTAGATTTGATGAATATAAAACAATGTTCCAAAACAAACTGCAAATTATTTATCTGCTTATAATTTCAATATATTATCATAAGTTTTATTAGGTAGTTAATAACTTTTTATTCAGGTACCAAATAAAAAACAAACAATACAATCAAAACAACACAAAAATATATAATAATATATTATCTGCTTATAAGCAAAATCAAACACAATTACACAACAACACACACAATTATTACATAGATAGATGAATAGATGATAGATAAATCGTTTATTCAGTGACACAGTACCAACATAACAAAACAAGTATCTGAATAAAAGTAACATAACTGCTTGCCTGATTAAATAAATAATAGTTATCAACAACATCAACGGCCCGTTACAGTCCACTGCTGGCCGCTTATAATTAATTGTAAAGTGAACTAGCTCTTGATTTTAAGACAATACAATTTTAAGATGCAATCGGCGTGGTGATTGGTTGGCTGCTTACTGCATTAATTGTAAAGTGAACTAGCTATTTATTTTAAGACAATTTTGAGATGGAATCGGCGTGGTGATTGCTTGGCTGCCCACTGCAGAAGTTTTATTTTTTTCTCGACAACTTTTGTGGTCCTGTGTGACCTCAGCTAAGTGTTTTCTACAACTCGCTCGATGTGGGGATGGACACTCGGATCGTTTCTATATTTTGAGTAGATGAAAATAATGGCATTGAAAAAAAAAATTATTATTATAACAAGTTATTAAATATATATGTGAAACGAGTACAAGTGTTTGTGTTATCATTAATATCATGGAATTTCACCAAGTGCCGACCATCGCAAGTGTAAATTATTATTATAACAAGTTGAACATGAATAACGACATTAACTGTCCGATAAATCGAACAATAATACTTTAGTTGGCAAATACAATTCCAAATTATATTGCAATAGATTGCGGCTGCAGCCACGTCATAATTTGAACTAATAATTTAATTAATTGTTCGAGAAATTTGTGTTCGAACGTGCACAGAATTGAACCAAATTCTATCAAAATATAATTTTATAGGTATAATTATTATACCGATAAGTGTAAACTATTAATAAGTAGTTGGAATACTGAATAGACTATACTGAATACAAATAAACTATCATATCGATTTGATTTTGTTGTCATTGATAGCTATACTAATTATGTGATCATGGGACAGAAGGATTATTACAGGAATATTTTTAGGGGGAAACCTTTATTTTTTTTAACTAATATGATAACTTAACAAACAGTGACAGAGGGTTACTTACTATTTGTAGTGTTATTTTTTAACTAGATATTTATTTTGGTGTGCCAACCTGAAAGAATTGTATAGCCATTTATAAATAGGCACTTAATTTTCACCTTAAACTTCAACTACACACTACTCCTTGCTACTATTTCTACTTTTGTTATGTTTTTTGAAATAAGAAGATAAGTTTTAGATTAATGTAATAAAAAAATAAGGCAGCCATTTTGTTTTATTAAAAGTAAACATCTACTCGTACAATGAATTCCGGCCAATGACATTTGAGTTAACAATTTTTACCGAAGCGACGATATTTTTAATATAAAAGTCTATTTATCGATGGCGTGAATTTTATTTACATAAAAATTGCTTTTGTGTGATAAATTGCTAGTGAATGCAGATATTGGAGTTTAATCACAGTGCGAAATATTTGATTGAACGCGCATTTTGATATCGAAATCGAAATGCCTGTGTGTGACAGAAGGAATTTTTAATTTAGGTTGCATGATGTGTTAAAATATATTCTGCGTACCTACTAGGTACCTATTGAATAAATTGATTAAATTGATTCAAGCCACAGAACACCAGATTCCACCACTCCTAGATTTAGCTGCAAAGTGTAGCAAGCTGAAGTGGCAGTGAGCTGGCCACGTCTGTTGCAGAACCGATGAGCGTTGGAGCAGACAGGTTTTCGAATGGAGACCACGTCTCGGAAAACGTAGTGTGGGACGCCCCCGTGCCAGGTGGACCTGCCCTGAGGACGGTCGCTGATGGTAGCTGGATGAGGAAAGTGGGTGATTATGCGCTTTGGCGTGCCCTTGGGGAGGCCTACGTCCAGCAGTGGACTGCAATAGACTGATTGATTGATTGTTGTCTAGTCTCACAAAGTAAATTTGCTCGAGTACCGTCCAACGGGCTTCCAATGTGGAACATACGTAAGGACAGCCAGCCAGACGCTATGCTGACTACGAAAGCTGTTCGAGTCTTGTCTGCTCTGGGTTAGAAAATAGTATAATATTTTAGACTTAGCAGAGTAGATTAATTAGTGTCATTTAATTAAATATAAATATTTAATTATTAAAATTTACTTTTTCTATATTGTACAGTCAGTTGCAAAAGTGGGGTCATATCACGTGTTTTTATACTTTGAAATATCTTTTCATTTCTTTTCTTGAACTTTGTTGAATATTATTATTTATATTCATAAAGTTCCGTACACACCATACGTTAATACAAAATCCAAGAAAAAATAACTATTAGAAAATAAGTTATTTCAAAGTATAAAACACGTGATATGACCCCACTTCTGAAGGTGACCGTACATGAAGGCTAAAATTAAAATTGGAATTTATCTTTCCCCTGGCATCTGATCTGGCCATATAGGAACTGGCAATATTCAGCTGTCAGTTGCTATTTAAGATTCTAAATGGCACTATACGTGTACGCCTTTAGTTTAAGAATCTGTGGTGTACGCTGTACGGCCTTTCTACTTCGATACTTCCAACTTGCCCCCGAACTGCGGGGTAAGGTGAGGTAACTGGGACTGGCGGGAGGGGAAGATGGCCGTTCTAGTACCATATCAAATGGTATAGTAATATATACCATACTATATTAATTATGTGGCTGAAGTCTAAACGTTGGGTCGGAGACGCCGCGCCGCGAGCGTTGTGTTATTAATTTTCATTTGACGCGGATAAGGCTCCGGCTATCTCATAAAGGCAGCTTTGTACATCTCTAACTCGTTTTGCAACAACTAAGTAAGTATATTGCAGATATTATTATGAGAAAGACGTTGGAAATGAATAATGAGTTGCAGATGGATTTGAAACACGAAACACAAAATTAGTAGGTTACGTGCCCATAGATTTCCGTGGTAGATGGGTCATTTTCGTCTGACGTCAGCTTGAAGTGGTTTTATACATTTTCATATAAACGAGAAATGTCGGGCTTTGTCGGCTGTCGTATGTAATTTTTACATGAAAAAGAAGTGTAATGTGTTCAGGGTTCATGTATATATGTCCGTGAGCTTCTTTGATCCACCATAAGACCTCGTTTAGGGAGACGCGGGGCGTTGCGCGGCGCGTCGGGCGTCCCATATGTTTGAAGCTGGGCGGTCGTCGCCTCGCGCGGTATATGACGCCTGACGACGACGCACCGCGCAACGCCCCGCGTCTCCCTAAACGAGGCCTAACTTCTAAATGCCTAATCAAATTTTAATGTATGAGGTATCATTAGAATCCTTACATCAGCCTGAGTGTCACTGGTTATAGGTCTAAATGATTATTTATTGGAAACCCTTAACTGATTATAAAAGCATATATTTAAACGGTCCCACCTGGGAGTCAAGCCTATAAAAATCCTTTTATTAATATTTTTCAGAAGCCATCTTCGTCTTTGTGTTTGCGCTGTTGGGTAAAAACTAAACAGGCACAAAGGCGCCCCAGTATCAGGGCGTTATTAATTTTCATTTGACACAGTCGTCGGGCAGGCCCGTGCGTGACAAAGCTCAGTGACTTACGTTCCCTGCCACAGTGTAGAGATTTCAGTAGCTTTAATAAGGAATACCAGACCAGCAGCATGGTTTCTTAAAGGACCCCAGTATTAGGGCGTTATTAATTTTCATTTGACACAGTCGTTGGTCGTTGGGCAGACCCGTCGTAACAAAGCTCAAAAAAATTCAGTAGTTTCAAATTGATTTTGGTAGTTTTTAGAAAATTTACTTAATTGCTCTAATTATTATGAAAGATAAATCTATTTAAAATTTTTCGTTCCTTTAAAAATATTACTTACTTCTAAGCAATATCGTCTTTACAAAATAAATTATTTTTATAAAATTTTCCAAAAGCATATTATTAGCAGATTTTATTGGTAAATTTTCACCAAAACAAAAAGTTGGATGGACAAAAACATGTTTTTTTTTGTCTGAAATTACGTTATAAGTACCTATGCTTATTGATAAGAAAAAATAAACATATAAAATGAATCTTAAATAAATACGTATCTCCCTAATTTCATTTAGGGTAGGCTTTACTCGGCAGGGCATATAAAGTCTGATAACTATGATTCTTGTAACTATTTAAGAAACAAATTTTTTAGTTTTGCTTGTTTAAGTCAGGTATTTTATTTTGTTTGCTTTTTTCTTGTAAATGTCGTTGTCGCCTATAATTGGAGCGGCATTTAGCTTGTTACTTACCATGACTGTTATATTTGTTACTTTTTTTAATGTACGCTGTGTTGGTGACCTAATAAATAAATAAATAAATAAATAAATAAATAAATAAATAAATAAAATGAAATAACTATTTCTAAATTTTCACTTTTATTTTTCAAAAGTTTGTTCTCAGTACTTCTTTTGTGCAATACAAAACACTTTCGTGTTGTTTGCACGTACTGATCTATTTGCACTGTGTCTCCAACCGCGCTCCGACTAAGAACACTCTCTGTTTGCTCCATTATCGTCAAACGTGGAACAGTCACTCGGAAAATAGCGTTCGCTATAGTACTCCGTCTGCTTCAAGCAGGATTGGAAGAAGCCGGAATGAAATCGAATCACTTACGCACTTGCATGTACTCTTCCTTCGAAACGAGAAGATTTTCATTTATTTGCTATCGTTTAGAGTAAAATAAAAAAAAAAAACAATCGACGCCATGTTTTTTTTAATTATATCTTTTTAGGAAAGCACCCTGTAAATTGTGTGTCATCATCTAGGCCCGAGTATTAGAAAGAAAGAAAGAAAGGGTGAGCTCTTGTCCCCAGATAGAGATATTTTATGAGCTGATTTTATTTTATTTATTTTAGGGATAACAAAAAAAGATAAAAGATTAGAAGGATTTTTTTTTTCATACAAAATAACATGGTCAGTTGATTAATTAGTATTTAAATTGTAAGTAGCTTTAATTAACACGTATAAAAAATGACAAAAAATCTACAAAAGTTAATGCATATTTTGGAAGCAGAAACCTATCTACCTCTATTCTCTGCGTGTAAGTAATTGTTCTTATCATCAACATAAAGTCATAGTCGTAAACTAAATCAAGTAATCAAATATTTAAATGCAGTTCGCCAAAGTCTAATATTCTATTTGATACCTCGGAAATTTAGGTCTAGTTTCGACTGTAGCGTGTCCTAAACTAGGTATAATTATTGCACTGCTAATAGCTCCAATGAAAGCTTTAATATTCGGGCAGCTTCTGCCTTTTGGGAATTAATTCCATGTTCCTTTGAACGAACTAATGCGGACACTCCCCTTGTTTCATATTTTCCTGGTACCTAGTTGTTTGCGTCCATTCATGGAGAACATTAATTGAAGGTCTAATAATTTAATACTCTTATTTTGGCTGTGGGTAAATGGTTAAAATGTCGGTCTGCGGATGTGATGGACCTTGTTTGATAAAATCATAAAAGATGTATTGAATTTCGATTCATTTTTTTAATGTGTTGGATTAGGCAGGTTTAATTTTTTTAATTATTATTATTAAATAATTTATAATAAAAACGTCAATACAATAGATAATATAGTCAATATACAAATAAAAACTTAAAAATAATTATATGTCAAAAATAAAATAACAAAATAAATATCTAATTAAAGATTTTCAAAAAGGCCGCCCCGAATCGCACCATTAATTTTTTTCATCTTACATGCTCTGAATGTAGTCCAATAATGACCTCAAAGTAGAGATGTAAGTCCAACTTATGGTTACACTATAAGCTCCCTCACTAGGCTCGCGCTTCAAAATACCTTCCTCGGTCACCACGGTAACAATCTACTTTATAAAAAAAACTTTTCTTTTTTTTCATTGTGTATGACAACTTTATAGCATTGTGCCTAAAATTTGGGCTATTGGACTCATTAACAGCTCATATACTGGGGGGCTCGAGCCTACCCTAAATTAGGGTGATTAGGCTTTAGTCGACTACGTTCGCCGAGTGCTGTTTGGTCGATTTCTCACACTTAACCTTTGAATTTCTTCGCAGGAGCGAGTGTGAGGTTTCGTCACGATGTTTTCCTTCATCGTAGAGCACCGCCGTGCCTAATGGCCGGACCCGATTGAACGTACATTTTAAACGTACATTGAATTCAAAATTCGAAAACACCAATGTGCGTGATAGGGATCAAACCTGCGTCTTCCGGACGGAAAGCAGCAGCCCTAGCCAATAAACCACCGACACTTTCGCTCTAGGGCTAAACCCTCTTAAACCCTTATTAAAAACTTCACCAATAACTCATTTCATTATCATCAAATAAAAAGATAAACAGACGAATATATTAAAACCTCCAATTTATTTTGCTAAATGGATTTGTACAAAACGTGTACAAATGAAAGGTATTGAAGATAATGCAGAGGAAGCGGGTAATGGATCTTCGGATCAGCGATTGATATGACCCGCACAAATGAATACATCTCTGATTTACCGGCAAGAGCTCTAGCGATGCAGCTACTAGCTTTGGCTTTAGTTGGTTTGTTCACTAATGTTCTATATTGGTAGGTTTTATAAAAAAAACAATATGGTTATGAATTGAATTAGGCCAGAGTTTCTGGGATCGTTTGTCATCCTCACAACCCCACAACAACGTTCTAACTAAATAGCGCAGGTTCAAAAAATTTTGTTATAAATCTTTTCAAAGATCTCAAAAATTTTTGTGGAAATTGATCAGCTGATCGAGACAGTTGAAAATATGTCACCGTAAGATTATGAACGCCGTCAGTTTATAATCTTACTCGCGATATTATAAACTTACGGAAAATTGTAAACTGAAACCAACCATTTACAATTTAACGTATTATTTCTCGTTAGTTTATATTATTACGATGTAGTATATATCTTGATGTCTGGAACCTACCATGGATTTATATTTACCGAGTAACAAAGTAAGACAAGCAAGTCTTAATATTCTCTATGTAGGCATGGCAAAATTTCAGACCTCTAAGAACTTACACATTTATGCTAAAAACCCCAGTGAGAGACGGGCACGTCGAATAATGGTTTAACTAAACTATTAATTAGTGGCTATTTTGCAAAAAATCTGACGAAGTGTTGACGCGGAGCTACGGTTTGAGTTTGGTTTTGTATGGAAACGTATTATAAATATATTAATGCACCCTAGAAAAGCCAAATCTGAAATTATAACAGGTGTTTTATCCAAAAAACTACATATTGTTATTTCTCAATCTGATCAAATAGCACACACAATAATGCAATGACGAAATATTAATTTATTTTTTTCAAGCTCACCTGCGACTATTGTGAGGAGTGCGAAGGTGGATACTAGTGGTAGCCCGCCAGTCTCCATGGCGACGGCTCTTCTCCTTGACGTCTCCATCTTCACCATAACACATCTGATCCCATACAGCCTTCAGTTCCCATCATCATACCAATACTTAAGTTACACTTAAATCTAATTATTGTCTTGGATCCATTGCATTTCACTTGTATATTTCTCGTAAGTTTATATTATTATCGTTTGTTTTTGTCTTCTTATTGTAAATCTGAAACAAGTAAAGGATTAGGTTATTAAATTTTGAATCTTAAAATAAGCAGAACTGTGTTTTTAGTCGAATGGAAACAATTTGAGAGCTGGGCCCCGTTTCACGAAGCAACAAGTTACTAGTTACAAGTTACAATTTGATATACATTGCGTAGCCAATTCGCCTAAACTGTAAGCCCTTATTGTTTTATCTAATCGTCTACGCAATGTACGTCAAATTGTACTTGTAATTTGTAACTTGTAGCTTCGTGAAACGGCCCCCTGTTGTTAGGTTTATCCACCTCCGTAGGTCTTTATGAAGATTATTCCCAAGGATTAGTCTTAAGGCACAACAACAAGTACTAGCGGTCCGCCCGCGGCTACACTGGCGTTGTGTAAGATTATCCCGTAGAAATAGGACTTTTTCCCGTAAAAAGTATCCTATGTGTTTATCTAGGGTACAAACTATCTCTATTTCAAATTTCGTCCTAATCCGTGAAAGAGTAAGTAGGTAAAGTGGCGCTAGCGGCCATTGCTGCAGCAGTACCTACTAATTTATCATCCCAAGTGCGACCCAAACACAGCAACGTAATCCGAATTTGGAAGTCTGGAGAGATGTAGTTGATGTTTAAACTATTTCATTCGCTATCCATACCTTTTAAGGCCTTCACGGCTTGATTAGCCAATCGAATTTTGCTACAAAGACTTTGTATTTTGTGGTCTTACAGCGTTCTAACGCGCATCGTAGGTACGCAACGGTGTACCCAAGAAGCTTCACGTGCACAGTTTATTTGTGAACGGAGTATTAAGCATTTAAAATGCGACGACGACGACGGTCGTATGAAATCGGCGAGGTGTGCTTATAGCACAGAATTAATAACAAAAATTCGTTCCAGAATAATTTTATTAATGAAATTCAAACTAAAGTGTAAGAGAAACGGCTAATGTGCAAATAGTGGACTCAGAGTTAGGAAATTGGTTACACATATTAAAAAAAGGCACTACTTTTCAGATGAAACCAAACAAATTAGGCATTCGCTTGCTCTACGTGTTTTGCGATTTGGTCAAATGTGGTTGTATCGCAAAATTCCAATAATCAAGAGGCTAGAATATTGCTCTAATTTTGCTCTAATATAATAATGTTCCAGATTCTTGCCATTTATTATTTTTTTTGCCTCTCATGATACATCCCTTCAATTATCTTCAATAGCTCATATACGTCTCCACCGAGGGGTTCGACTATACCCAGAATTAGGTTGACCACGCTGGCCCAGTGTGGATTAGTCGGCATAAACATTGTTTTACTTTTATTACGGTGATAACAGCTGCCTGAACTGCGGAATCGATTCAATAAAGTTTTCATCGAAATTAATTAACCCGTTTTCGGGACCATTCACGTAGGTACAGAATTGATGTCATACTATAATAAAAAATCCCCCAAAATACCTTTGCTTTGATACACGAATATACGAGGTGCGATACTGTTGAATGAATTGACAAAAGTTATGAAAGCGCGGTGAAATAAAAAATGGAGTTACGGCACGTGTTATCTGATTGGTTCCCTGGAATGACCGCGGGCCGTTTTGTATCGCTTGCTATGCGATTTCCACACATACAGCTATTGGATGACTGATGATAGACGATATACAAATTGTATACAACAGGCATTTTGTGGATACATTCATAATGTAAAAAAAGGATTTGCAACGACATGCAGAACTACTTTTTGCTGATTGATTAATTTCAACGGGGGGGGGAGGTGAAATGGATTGTTATTTCCAGTGTTGGAAACTAACTAAATCTATGCTTTGTGTTTGAGGAGTTTTCCCAAATAGCCCGAAAGGTTCTGGAAAAAACTCATTTTATAGACATAGTTCTCCGAGTATGTATAAAACCTTTTTACAATAAAATAAAATTATTGTGATATATTAATAGTATTTGATGAGATTTTAAAATGCTGAAGTTATTTAGAGCCTACAAGCAACGGTACTGTAAGCAATAACTTTCAATTTGGTTGATTTGCGTACATTTTCTCGATTTTATTTTCTCTTCAACATTGTAGTTTTCGGCAATGCAGTATAATATTTTATTTCCAAACGCAGTGTATATCCAAACGGCATGTCAGGTGGTATATCATGCGCATCCTCCATTTTAACCGTTTCCACGAACGTATCTAGTATGTACAAACACATGGTAGTTTTTATGACGCCAGTTTCCGCCACAACGTGAGCAAACCGAGATATAACAGAAATGATTGCTGCTCTGTCACGATATTGCTTCAAATGTTAAGTACTTAAAAATACAAAAACGTTTCAACTTTCTTACTGTGTGGGTTGTAAGTCTACAACCGACCTCACAAAGGTGTTATAGATCCACCACAGGACACTAACTGACATAGCTCGCTCGTGTACATACTTCTGAAAATAAATGGCGGGACCTTTCAAAGCATGGAATCATCTTGCTTTTCGGATAAGCAGGTGATTCAGCCTGCAATGTCCTAACTAGAGTAAGGACAGTCTCATAAAATTATTTTTGTTTGACCACTGTGTCATCTAGATTCAAACCCAGAAGAGAGGCTCAAGCCTACACTGAATAAAGGCAATAAGGCAGACATACATGTGAATGAGTGCCAATTTCAACTAAGAGATTGGCCAATAAAAGGTGTGAGATCTACCGAACCTTTAACCGCTCAGCCACAGAGGCTGTAGAAAAGAAAATTTTCTCAAATGTTAAAATAAACGCCTTTTTTTCTTCATATTTTTCCATACGATCCACATACCTCTCCGTCTGCAATTTTAGTTTGGCTTTTTTCCATTCCATATCCGCTTTTTTGTTCCTTTACATTTGACTCGGAACTGACGGGTAAAAACCTCTCGAATCGTTCCTTTGCAATAACATGTGATCTGTTCGCTCTCGTCTTCCAATCGAATTCTCCTCCACATTCCAATGTATCATAAGCATTTCCGTATAGAATTCCTCCCTTCAATATCGCAACTGACGAATTTTAAAGTGAAGTCAATGGTGCTGACACTTACCGACTGTTTTAGTCGACACTTTGGGGAGATTTTGAGTAAGTATTAGGTACATTTTTAGTTTTCTCTTCTACATTTCTAGTAGTTATTGCAAATTCATTAATAAGAAATTATCTTGTTCTCAGCTCATCGTAAGTGAGCAATTTAATTTCAGAATTTATGTCATAGATTCCGTTGCCAATAGCCAAAAGTGCTGATATTTTTTTCGCACAATTTTAACAGAAGTCAGAAAATTCATCAAACAAGAGAGCAAAATTAAAGATTTTGTATAGTTCGAACTATATCCAACCAAAAAGAAAACCTTCCGACAGCATGTCACAGAAAACCAACAGATTTGAAAGTGAAGTCAAAGACATAAAGTGGGGATAAGTACTGCCGTTCACAGACAGGAGTACAATAGTTCACTCGGGGGATCGGTATCAATTGAAACATGGCGGGGACGGCGCGGTTACGGCGCGGCTTCTTTGCCGAGCGCCGACAATAAACAATACAAACAACGTGGCCTGCGTTTGACATCAGCCGTTCGGAGTGGATTAGAGCCCCACAGGGAGTTCGGCAGCATTTAGGGAACGTAATAGCCTTCCGCCGTGACCTGCTTTAGTTGCGACAAATAGAGATTTACGGGATTGCCACCGGGGGATTTCCAAAGGCGGTCTTCTTGTGGTAATAAAATTGAATGGTGTTTACTTTGCTGCTATTTTACAGCCGTTGTTTGTGTAATCGAAGTGCCGTAACACGTTCCGGGGTAGTAGCAGATTGGTCTCCTTTTGACGATGAAAGTCACATTAACCTTAGCGTAGATATTTACATATTGAATAGTAACCTGGGTTGTAGCATCAGCGTACTTTGTTACAGAATTTCCTAAGTACTATTTTGCATTGTCATGAATAAGGTATATCGATTTGTTTTGTTCTCTTCTATTCGTCTTCTTATGGTGTAATTATATTCGACGATGGATGACATCACACGAACTAGAAGCCGTTGGTGGCTCAATAACTCTGACATCAGGATCTGTGGGCTCAGTTATTGACCACATGAAGTTGATGGTGATCTTATTATTGTTATTATATTTAATTGAATTTGCTAACGATTTTTAAACTGGCTCTTAGGTATATAAGTAGACTACGTTTGCTTGACACACTTAAAAAATACGCGTTAATTTTTATATAAAAAACGCCTTCAAACGGGTGTCATTCCACAGCGCTTCGACAGTTTGTCCGACAAACTTTCGAACAATTTAATCCCGTTTGAAATGTCCGACATTTTTTTCTAAAGCAAATTGAAACGAGAGATGATTTTTCTCGAAATTGTATGAACATGAATTTAAAAAGTATTGTTCGCAGTTTGAGTCTGCGCGCTGCAAATAAAAACTAACTACGATCTCTTTTTGTACATTTTTCTAAAATGTGCAAGCCTTTTTTATTTTAGAATAAATTGCCCCAATTTCATTTTATTTTATTTAAAAACTAGCGGTCCCCCTGCGGCTACGCTCGCGTTGTGTAAGATTATCGCGTGGGAATAAGACTTTCCCGTTAAAAGTATCCTATGTGTTAATCCAGGGTACAAACTATCTCTACTCCAATTTTCATCTCAATCCACTCAGTAGTTTTTGCGTGAAAGAGTAACAAACATCCATCCATACATTCATACTTACAAACTTTCGCGTTTATAATTTTAGTAAGCATGATTAAGTAAGATGTTTATTTTTATAGATGCATTATAGTAAGTATAAAGTATTATATATCATGCTAGATAATCGATGAAATAATATGGAAACTAATGAAATTGAGTTCCATAAAAAAACCGGAGGAATATAATGATTCAGAATCATAGCTTAAATGCATTCTATACATATAATCACGCTTCTGTGTATCCTATCATTTATGTGAAAATCCTCTCACTTACAATTATTTAATTCTCGATTCAAATGTGCATTGCAATTAACATAAACCCACAGACAAGCAATGCTATACTATAAAACAAGGTATCAAAATGTGCCGAAAACAAACCCCCTTCAAGAGGCAACCGGGGTAACTCGCACATAGCATTCCACTGCTATAATTTTACATTTAGCACACAAAGACGATGCTCGGTTATCTCGCGAGTGCCACGCGCCTGCTTCACCCCTACCTCCCCTTCCCTATTGTCGCATTTACATTGTCTATGCTCATTCCATAATTCCGATTAGCCCAAAACTACCCCTCAATACTTATGTTACTAAGGCAACTATCTCTATTTGACAGGCAACTAACTTCATTATCTTGAATAAATAGAACTGGCTTCGCACCGCTTGGAACCACTTCGCATTTCTCACTGAATGCGCAACTGCTCCTGTTTACGTTCGAGTTTGTCGTGAGATCTGAGTTTGTGTATCTAAGGCTTGAGTTGGCAAAAGTTTCTTGTAACAGGTAGCTTTGCGATGGACGCCAAAGAAACTTGCGCATCTAAAAGGCTACAAGTGCGAGAACTGCAATAAATAAAAGATTTTGTTTGTCTTGATAGGGAATTTATAATTTAATTTTCCAGACAAACAGATACTCAAAAAATTCTGAAGCACAACTTTAATCTAACATCCTCCATGGCCAAGCGCTATTATATAAAATCACACTAATATTATAAATTTGAAAATATATTTGGATATTTGCTTTCACGCCTAAACTACTGGACGGATTTGAATAAAATTTGGAATAGAGATAGATTGTACCCTGGATTGAACACTGGATACTTTTTACCGGGAAAAGTCGTATTCCCACGGGAAAATCTTACATAACGCGAGCGTAGCCACGGGCGGACCGCTAAAGTATTTATATATTCCTGAGGTTCCGTGTTTGAATTCCGGTTGATAAACTGTTAAACAAAAATCATTTTATAAGACTTTCCCCAGTTAGGTTAGGACATAACAGTCACTTGATTATCCGAAAAGAAAGATAATTCCGTGCTTCCAGAGGCACGTTAAGCCATGGGTTCCAGCTAAAATCTATTGAAGTACATGAGCCTTGTTAGTGGCCTTGACGGATCTATAGCACTGGCACCAGGGTTTGTAAGTTCGATTGTCAACCTTGCAACCAACCCGTTCATCATCAGCATCGTGTGGGTTGTAAGGTCGACAACCGACCTCACAAACCCTAGTGTCAGTGTTATAGAGTCGCCAAAGGCCACTGACTTGACTCATGTAACGACTAGATAGTAGCCGGGGCCAACGGCTTAACGTGCTTTCCGAAGCACGGAATCGTCACGGAATCGTAAGCTCCAACCTGATGAAGAAGAACTAGATAACTGTACAGCATGTTACAAAAATACCCATAAAGCCTAAGTCATAAATCCATGATACTGATCAATTTCCTCCAAAAAAAAGCGATCAGCTTAGATTTAGAGATGCGTTTTGTTTTTCTATCTGACAACTCTATGGATGAATTGTCTAATTTCATGATCTGAATTCCTCCCTTTTCAGTTTACGAGGGTTCTTTACACCATGTCTAAGAACACATTTTATTTCCTAATCGCTTCTACAATTTCCTCTGCTCATTGATTACATAAGGCTTAGGAGCATAAATTAGAAGCACTTAAAAATGTGGGCTGGCAACAAAACCTTTCTTGACAATTAATTACAAGGCCCGTGTTCAACCTTTTCACTTCCCACTTTCTTAATTCGCAATTAAAAAGTTAAATTGTCCGGTTAATTTCAGGCATTGTGGTGGACGGAGCTTGATGATGGCAACACTGAATAGGATTCGATCGACGAGGCTGAACGAAATTGAAGTTTGACCGGTTTTACCGTGTATAATCTAAGGGTTTTACTTTCTTTTCCTGCGTTGAAAAACGTTGATGGCGTAATGTGTTTTCGATTTTTTGAAGTATTATGTAATTTGGATCCAAAAATGCAACTGGGTGATGGAAGAGATGATCTGTATTAAAATTTGAGATTTTTATTAGTGTGCTGTATATAAATTAATATATCAATCAATCAATCAATCAACGGCCCGTTACAGTCCACTGCTGTACTATGAGCCTCCTTCACTCAAGTGGAGGGTTTTGCCATAATCTTCACGCTTGGCAGGCGGGTTAGAGATCGCAGATTAAAAGGTTACTGTATCAGAGAGCGCTACTGCCCGTTCCCTGTTCAATGTGTAGTCCCTAAGTCGCCTCTTACGACACCCACGGGAAGAGTAGGGGTTGATGACAATTGTATTCTACTCTGCCGTCACCACAAGGCGTAAATTAATTATAAACCGAAAAATTGAAAATTTTGTCGATCTTGGACAGGACTCTAACCTGCCTCTCTTGGCTACCCGGGCCAGACACAGGCAACATAAACATAACATAAACGGCCCGTTACAGTCCACTGCTGGACTATGAGCCTCCTCCACTTAAGTGGAGGGTTTTGCCATAATCTCCACGCTTGGCAGGCGGGTTGGAGATCAGAAACAGGCGCATTACCAATATTATGCCACCAAGCTCTGTGAAAAGTCGACACATTGCTTTTGCATTACAGCTCCATCTGTTGGTAAATATTTCTTATTGTTATGATCAATCATATCACCATCATAAAATGTACCTACTACTTTGCTGCAAGCCGTACATTAATAATTTTCATAGCCCTCGCAAGTTAAACAAATAGGGAAAGATCTGTTTTAAAAGCCGTGTCCGAGCGGTTGAGCATTGGGTTCTCGTGATAAAGTTCCCAGGTTCAAATTCTGGTTGGGACACTACTGTGGTCAAACAGTTGATTAGGTAAAACATTGCAGGGTGAATCATTATAATTTTCCGGTATTCAAGATGTAAAATAGTCGTTAAAGGAGCTTTATCAGAAGTCTGTAGCAGCACCATTAAGTTTACACCAAGACACAGAATATATAAAATTGGATTATTGTCGAATTTACAACCCATATGACAAGAAGAAGTGCTAAAAGCAAAATGCCTACACTTACTCCATAAAAAATAAAATTATATACTGCAAATAATAGAGAAAATATCCTCTGTGCTTGATAATATGCATCCCAGTTAATAGAAAACCAGTCTAATCTAAACCACCCAATATAATTTAATAAAGGCCTTTTACAATAGCCGTTTGAAATTTGGTGAAAAATTGTCGGAGGAAAATCACAATAAGTAATTAGCTTATCTCTCAGAGTCACGCGGAGCTGGGTTGAGGGGGAGAAGGGCGAAAGAAGTGGGTTGAGGGGGTTGGGGGCAGCCAAAGTTCACGTCTTACGTTAAGCTCTCAGTGTTAATCTCGACTGTTTAATAAACGAAGTGAAGAACTCGGATTAAACAAATGAGAGTAGCCGAAGTCGCGGTTTACTTCCTACCGATATTTGAGTTCTGTGTTTGATGTTGTATGTGCGGCCTCCAAGTTACACATCGCGGGTTTGAGTCGGTGTCTTTGCCCCTAAAGGACCTTTCAAACTTATTTATCTTAAATATTTTTGTACATTTGTAAGTAAATCATAAACATTGACACGACAAGAAGAAGATACTACCACCATGCACCATTTTCATCAGTGCACTGATGGATGTAGGCCTTTCCCAAAGCGCACCGCATGATCACCTGCTTTCCTCATCCAGCCACCACCGACCTTCCTTTTATGTTATATCACAGAATTAATATAATACTTATGTATTATAGTTATATACTTGACTAGCGGTCCGCCCGCGGCTACGCTCGCGCTATGTAAAATTTTCCCGTGGGAATAAAACATTTCCCTGTAAAAAGTATTCTATGTGTTAATCCAGGTTACAAACTACGCGGATTGATAAGTTTCCGAAACGACAAAGAAAAACTTTAAAAATCGATTTAAAATAAATTTATTTCTCAACGTAGTTTCCTTCTACCTCGATGCATTTAGTCCAGCGCTTCTCCAATGCCGTTACACCAGTTTGATAAAATGTTTTCTCCAACCCCTCAAAATACTCGTCCACGGCAACAATGACTTCTTCATTTGATGAAAATCTCTGACCACCTAACCATTTCTTCAGGTTTGGGAATAAGTGGAAGTCACACGGGGCCAGATCCGGGGAATAAGGTGGATGCGGTAGCAATTCTAACCGCAATTCATGGAGTTTGGCGACTGCAACCATTGACGTGTGTGCAGGTGCGTTGTCATGGTGGAACAAAACTTTTTTCTTGGCCAAATGTGGTAGTTTTTTCTGGATTTCTTCACTTAATTTTTGCAGCAAGCTTGCGTAGTACTCTCCATTTATTGTTTTTCCTTTTTGCAGATAATCCACTAAAATAATCCCTCGAGCATCCCAAAAAACAGTCGCCATCACTTTGCCGGCCGACAAAACCGTTTTTGTTTTCTTCGGCGCAGGTCTTCCGCTCTCAGTCCACTGCTTAGATTGTTCTTTTGTCTCGGGAGTATAATGATGTATCCAGGTTTTATCGACTGTTACATAACGCCGCGAAAACTCGTTAGGATCTCGGTTAAACAGCGCCAAACACTCCGATGAATCGTCCACTCGACGTTGCTTTTGGTCAACAGTGAGCAAACGCGGCACCCATCGCGCGCAAAGCTTTTTCATTCCCAAATGATGGTGCAAAATATTAAAAACGCGTTCAGATTAAATGCTCACCATCTCTGCTATCTCTCGCAACTTCAAGCGCCGATCATTCAATACAATTTTGTGAATTTTTTTGATCATGTCCGGATTCGTGACTTCATTTGGACGGCTAGACCTGTGGGCGTCTTCGCAGCTCTGTCTTCCACGTTTAAAATCAGTTACCCAGGTGTGAATTGTACTCAATGCAGGAGCAGAATTACCTAAAACACTGTCTAGCTTGGTTTTAATCTGGGTTGCTGTTTTCTGTTTTAAAACGTAAAACTTTATCACCGCACGAATTTCGTTTCTTTCCATTGTTAAGGGGCTAGTCCGGGAATTTTCAAGATTTTTGTTGAATCAGATCTCATTATCTACGCCAGTAAATGTATTGATTTTCTAAAATATGTTATTGGACTCTATTATCTACGCTTACACTAAGGTCAAAACATGTTTGGTAAAAATCTTCTCGATACAAATGTTATCCAAAGCAGCGTCTTCGATTCTCGTTATTTGAATCTGAGAGGTAAATGGTAATTTATTGGTCGCCGAAATTTAGTTACAAGATAGGTCTCCGACTGCTTTATGTTGTTCCTAAGCAAATTAACAAATCAAATTAGTACTTTTTATATAAACTGAGAAAGTAAATTTGGCACTTACGCCATTTACTTGGAGCGCGCGAACATTATTTCTTTCTCTGTTAAACACGTGCGGAGAAGCTTAGCGTCATCACTTTCCTTTCTTGAGCTCAGTCGCCCATGATCTTTGCCGACGACGGATGTGCGCTCGGTGGCGCTCCAAGCCGCCCGGCTCACGAAATAATTTTATTTGGAGAAGACGTACTATGAGTAGGTCCGTCACATCCATCCGTCCGATCCGTTACATTGACAATATTTCTAAATCGATTTTTAATTAAATAAATATAGGTTGGGTCCATACCTGCTGCTTGTATACTTAGTAAGGTTTAGTCAAGTTTGTGATACTATCACTTTCAAGGTCGACACTAATAATACGAGTACACTACGCAAAGGGTATATGTGTATGTACAGTGGACGGCACATCAAGGTATACATTTTTTTTTTTTTTCAAATTAGATATTATTATACTACCTAGTTACAGATGTCGATCATTTTATTTTTATAGTACAACACAGGCAGGCGCGAGAGGAATAGTTAGGTATTTCTATTATTCAACCAAATGCGGTTTTTTAGAATTATTTTTATTGTGTTAGGTAGGTAAGATATAATTTATTTATTGATTCAAAAGTAAAGTTTGCATACTCGTTACGTAATTTTATAGCCTATACCTAGCTTACAAAAAACCAGCCAAGTGTGTGCGGGGCCAAGTCTTATTTCCAGTCAAAGGATTATATCCCTCACGGGGGAACAACTAAGGATTTTACCCGCTGTCCCCCAGTATGTTCACTCGAAAAAAAAAACAGGGGACAGTGGGAATAAATATTACCGTTCTCCCACGTTACAAATTATAATTATAAAATGAATGACTGATTTACGAGTATTTTTATTCAAATGATATTTTGGATGAGTAATAATTCTTTATAAAAAAATAATTATAATATTGAACAAAATGAACTCATATATTTTTTAACTGACAGTTTATTATTTTGTTAGTGCTCTGATTACGATAAAACTTGGGTTACTGGACTATTCCATTAAGAAAACAACAATTTTTTTTTCTATGAGTTAATGGGTTTGATGAAACTCGGTTAAGAGCACTATTTTGCCAAGGAAACAATGAGGCAATGTTAAAAATAAAAAAAATCCAAGAATCTTGGTTTTTATGACAAAATAGAACCTCTAATAAATATAAGGAAATATTGTCACACTTTAGAAATTCTAAAATACTTAATGAATTTCTAAAGAGATATCGTTAGCTTTGCCGTGACAAATCAAAACTAAAACGTGTCAACGTCTTAGCAAAATAACGTAAAACCTCTCGTGTGGTAATAATCGGCCCATGAAACTGAACAACTTTCGTTCCAAAACTTTTTTAAACTCGTATTTTTTTCAAACAAGGTGATCAGCTGATCGAGTTAATTTGTATGAAAGTTTAAAAACATTTTTGACGGTACTTAGGTGTCACGTGGGATCGATCTCTGACATAAAGAGAGAACTGCCGCAAGCTTAAGAGTAAAGTTGGTGCCCGGAACAACATCCTGAGACGCCTTACCACTACCCGCTGGGGAGCCAGCGCATGCGTTCTTCGAACGAGTTGTTTTGCTCTCGCTTACTCAGCAGGCGAATATTCGAGTCCAGTTTGGGCTTGTTTAGCCCATGCGAGAAATGTGGACACAGCTCTCCACGAATCATGACGTATAGTCACGGGCACCCTGAAACCGACACCACTGAGAAAGCTTTACTCCATGGCAGGAATTGTTCCACCCAGCGTGAGACGTGAGGTCGCTTGCGATATTGAAAGAGCGAAACAGTCTCAAGACAGCAGGCACCTCCTTTACGACACAACCCTCCTCTTTTCCGTCTCAAGAGTCGCCGCAGCTTCCTCAAGAACTCCACACCCATCTAAAAAGACCCACTTTTAGCACGTAAACATCCTATCAGATCCTCTTAACACATTAATACAATTTTTACGAACGAACACGTTATATTTTTATCACTAGCGAATCGCGATGCACAGGACTGTCCATACTAGGCAGTGTTGGCAGGGTCACCATGCATGAGGTATGGAGACACAGGAGCGTGTCAGAATGAAAGACGTGTTGTGCGTCAGACAAACATATTGACTACAAGCTACTTAGATGCTAAATTATATCTATCTAGATGTGGTTGAAGTGAGTCATACATATACTACAGTTGGCTGAATAAAATACATTTTTTGCCTAGTGACAAGCAAAAAATTTAGGTATGAAGTTAGCTGTCATCGTATGTCATCAAATGTATTTTAGTGATGCCAGACCAAGCTCCCTAATAATTTCAATGGTAAACACAAATAGTCGATGCTTTATCAATAAAATTTCGCGGCGTGGGCAGTCTGATATAATACTAAAGTAAAAGTTTTACAATTAAATATATTTAAATAGCAGATCAAGCTTTACACGTGGCGCAAGATTCTGTGCCATATTCAAAGATGAAGTTTGACATTTGTGTAATTTTTTTATATATCTCGTTTGTCAAGGCAGAGAATCAGCCGTATATCAAATCAAATAAAAATATTTTATTCAAATTAAGATTTTTATGAATCATTTTTCGACGTCAAAGCTACCATGGATGGCACGGCTACAGGTTACTTTTTGGAGGGCACTTGGAAATTAAATGATTTTATAAAAAATAAACAACCGTGTAGTATTTTGAGCAAAAAAAATGCAAAATATATTTAGGAACCAACCTTATATCTCGAAATGGTTTTGCATTTAGCATACTTTTTTTAAAACTTTGCATACCCAATTTTATTGACAAAACAAAAACTTTTGATCTTGATTTGAACCAAATATTTGATATAAGATTTCTTTGGTACCAATTACTCATCATAATGACAGTGAAAGAAAAAAATAATTGATGTGTTGAAGTGACGTGTGTGTGATAAAAATATTATAAAGACATTTATAGTGATCATCCTGTTTAATCTAACACAAAGAAAAAAATAGACACGATGAAAACATTATGTATTTCCGGAAACATTCACAATATTGATCGTATCAGAAATAAGTAGATACGTATCGATCGTATTGTAAATCGTAAATAAACATCACATTTTTATTTTTTTGCATCCAATTAATAAATTGACTTCAGTTTGGAAACAATGGAATAAAAATACTCGAAAATCTGTAGGTATTTTATAAATAAATTAAAGTGGTGACAACGGGAATTATTTTCCCCTTGTCCCCTATATAATTTTGAAGTGAAGATACTAGAAGACAACAACTACTGAACGGATTGGTATGAAAGAAATTTGGAATAAAGTTAGTTTATACCCTGGAACACATAGGACACTTACATAGGATACTTTTTACGGGAAAAGGCTTATTCCCACGGGAAAATCTTACACAACGCGTGCGTAGCCGCGGGCGGACCGTATTATAGTAATTCAAATTATACTTACTATTACAATGTCAAAATGTCTGGAATCTTGAAATACTAAATCTTTTATTTTTAGGTGAAATTATAATCATTACTACCCTACACTCCACTACACTAAAGACCAATTAAAATAAAATAAAAAATATATACTCAAAGAGCGAATCATACATAGTAATATACTTTGCGCGATTACATCAAATTAAACAAATATAATATTTTATCATTGTCGCAGAGGTCATAGACCCGCCTCGATGTTTTAGAGCGGGGTCTGTGCGGGGCGGCGCGGGGAGCGGCTGACCGACGCGGGGCGCTGCCCGCGCCGTCTTCCTTAGACACACCTCTTGCGCAACAATTTTTTTTCGGCGTAGCGCCTTAAGAAAATTTACGACAGAGAAAGTTCTACGTCCTATCAAACAAATTCCACCAGTTCGATTAAATTCAAATTTGGCGTTCTATTTTCAAAAAGATGACAAAATATAATGTAATATTTTTTTTTTGCGTATCATTTTTTTTAAGTTCGTCGTTTCGGCCAGTTATCAATCAGCCCAGGTATCTTTATTCCAAATTTCGTCCTAATCCGTCTAGTAGTTTAGGCGTGAAAGCAGAACAAACATCCAAACATCTAAACATCCAATTATATTTTCACATTTATAATATTAGTGTGCTAATTTAAATTGTACAAAAAAACTTGCAGTACATTAAGGATTTTTGTCTAAAAAATATTCATTTCTAATATTGTTCAGCAAGATACTTTATAATAACAAAATTATAATTTACCAAGCTAAATTTCAGCTGAAAAACTTTTTGTAAAGACACTTATAAGATTATTTGGGCAATAAATACACAGCCTGCTTTGTATACAAAACAAGATTTTAGGGTAACAATTTGGCAATTTTATAAAAGAAAACATAATTTTCATTTGTTTACTGAATCACTTAGATGAAATACCTGTTATATTAAGAAGGTGATCTGTCGACCTCGCGAGTTTTTTTTTTCGAAATGGCTGATTTATGTATTTTTGTACGTTTTCAAACCCATTACTGCCGCCATTTTGAAAAATTCGAAAAACTGACTCGTCAAAAAAATCTTTATTTATCGAAACTGCTCACAAAATTTCACGAGAATCGGTTAAAAACGCGATTTGTAAAGAAAAACAAACAGACAGATGAACATATGAACATACAAAAGCAATTTTGGCCAAGATGAAACAAAGACGCTTCGCTCGTTCAGTAAAATCACGTTTTTATTCCCAAAGGAGTTAGCAGAGCCTTAGTTAGCTAATAGAGAGCACATAACAAAACAACGCTTGGAAACAAACATTCGATATTCGAAATTTTGACGTTTCTTACCACGTTCTTTTATGTAATTTCAGTTAACCTATATTTATGTCTCGCTGACCCATTTAAGCAACTTTTTGACGGCGCTGCGTACGGACCTACACTTCATCGCAAAGTTAAAAAGAAGTCGGCAATTAATTACGATTTTGTCGTGGCCTGAACTTCGCTCGTTACGACCGATTCTCAAACCAGGTTTAATTAAGTACTAAATCCCTTTCGCTGGAGTTTTCAAAAGAACTATTCAACTGTCACTGGCACGCAAAAATACAAAGACACCCTTTAGGAAAGTTTGTCTAAAGAGATTCTTGAAGTTTCAGGCGCGAATTGAAACTAACTTCGGGTACTGTTACAACGCTATGAGTCAATTTTTGAAATCACTTTAAGGTGGATTTATTATGAATTTACACAAAATTTTAGTTTCAAGTCAGTCAACTTTTAAGTCTAGCTAGATTATGTATAGGTGACCATTAGTAGTTTTTATGGATTATCAATCGTTTTGAAAAAAATATATATAACACACACGGCCATCTGATCCCACAAAGCTTGTATCAGACAGCTGATATACATTACTTACTTAAATTGATAAGTATAGGTACTTAAGTAAATAAACAACATCCAGACACAAGGCAAACACAAGTGCTCATCACAAAAAATTTGCCCTGGGCGGCATTCGCCCTATGCTTAAATAAAAATACATGTTAATTAGTTTTGTTTACAAGGATTTTTGTTCTACAATACAATAATATTAAATCTTACCAATTCATAGACTATTTTGAAAATGCAGATCATTTACCATATCTTTTTTTCTTCCACAGTAAGATCCAAAGACTACTAGATTGTTCTTGCTGCGGGCGAATTTACCATATAAGGTGTAATTAAATTAGCTGACACTATTTTAAACGATCAACCTACCTATGAAACTCAACAACTTTCCCCAAGAAACATGGGCTGTCTGACGAAAAAAATATGCATCCTCCATTGTAAATCGACTAGCTGGCCGCGCGGTTTTGTATGAAAGGGACAACTTTTTTTGTCGTCCAACGGCCTATGTAATGTATATCAGCTGTCTGATACCCATAGTACAAGCTCTGCTTAGTTTGGGATCAGATGGCCATGTGTGAAGATGTCCCCACATATTTATTTATTCATTTATTTTCATTTATGTTTCTTGGGAAAAGTTGTTCAGTTTCATGGGTAGGTTGATCCTTTAAAATAGTGTCAGCTAATTTATTTACACCCTGTTTAAGTGAAAAATTTAACACAAATCAAAATCCAGAGGAATTCAGTTGGTGAGACTGGCAAGTGCTTTCCAAATATTGGAGCTCCGCTTGATCCAATGCGAGGCCCGGCTTACGATACTATATAAATAAACAAATCTCGCCTGCTTGTTTGCGTTTTGACTGCCAGTTTGTTAATCATTCTCACCTAAAGTTTGGGAACCGCTGGAAAACGAGAACTAGTTGCACCTAGTCGGCTAAAACTATACTCATCCAATTATAATTTCTTACAAGACTAATTCAATTTAATTACCATACCATTTTATTAATTTTACCAGTATTTTGAGAAGCTGTGTAACGTTTTTGTTTTGGACTGCGAGGCAACCGATATTGCGAGCTATTTTAATTTTACACTTTTTTTCAGAATTTTCAGGCGCTCAATGCATATATTAGTTGTTATTGGGCAACGATTTCTGCAATTCATTTACATATGAATTATGTATGTCTCATAAAAATTGGGTTGTTATCAGCCTATATGTAATTAGTAAGAGCGTCGGTGGTCTAGACTGTAGTGGCTAGGGCCGCTGCCTCCCGTCCGAAAGACGCGGGTACGATCCCCACCACACGTACCAACCAATGTGTTTTCGTATTTCGAATTCATTATGTACGTTTATTCGGCGCTCTTACGGTGAAGGAAAACATCGTGATGAAACCTGCGAAGAAATTCAAAGGTTGTGTGTGAAGTCCACCAACCTGCACTGGGCCAGCGTGGTCGACTAAGGCCTAATCGCCCTAATTCAGGGTAGGCTCGAGCCCCACCGTGGGGACGTATATGAGCTGTTGATGATGATGTAATTAGTTCTAGTACAGGCGACGGCCTAATTTGAACTGTTACTTACTTACTGCACACCTTTTCAGCATACAAAATTATAATAATATGTACGGGGTCGAACTACCTTAAATTAGGGTGGTTTTCCGTTAACCGTGAGCATCGAATGAATTCTAAATTCGACCTCCCGGTTGCTAAGAATGACCATCAGGCAGCTGTGAATAAAATAAATTCTGATTTAGATCGTATAGCCAAATGGTCAGATAGAAATTGTCTGATACTAAATCCGACGAAATCTAAGTTTCTAATTACTGGTTCTAAGGCCCAAGTACGAAACATAGAAGCTAAACATCTAAATATTGAGATTTTGGGAGCAAAGGTTGAACGTGTGCCTTCAGCTCGAAATTTGGGGTTGCTGATTGATAGTAATTTAAGGTTTGAGGAGCACTGTTTAAGTCTGGTTCGTAACTGTTTTTACCGCTTGAAAATTTTATACAATATTAGACCATTCATCGACACGGAACTTCGAGTAAGACTGTGCGAATCGCTCATTCTTTCCAAATTCAACCACTGCATTGCAGTCTACGGTAACTGCATTTACGGAAAAACACTATCGCTCATACAAAGAGTACAAAATGCATGCGCACGTTATTGTTTCGCCATCCCTCCACGGTCACATGTGACGCCGTTTTTAAACTCGTCAAATGTCCTCAAACTTGGAGGTCGTATTAAGCTATTTTTGTCAAATTTATTATTCGGCGTAATTAAAACTGGGAAACCAGAATATCTTTTTAGAAAATTGTCCTGGAGATATGCAAATCACAGATATGTGCCTAGATTGATTTCTCCTATGCTAAGCTTACCTCGACATCGAACTGCAGCCTTCCGCGGTAGTTTCAAGTTCCAGGCCTCAAAGTGTTGGAATGACCTTCCTCCGCCACTTCGTTGTATAGCCACCAAAAACCGTTTTAAAATGAAGCACGGAACTATTTTCTTACACAACAGAAGGAAACTGGATAATTTCTGGCATAGGAACCATACAAGTTTTGCTTCAACCGCATTTTTTCCTCACTTTTTACTTTTTTTATTTTTTATTTGTTGGGCGGGTAGGTGACACAACACATCTTTCTTCATTATTAAATATGTATTTTTAAAATAATTGTATATTTATTTAGTATTATTTATTCACTTATATTTCATATATTACACATATTATAATATCATTATATATATTTATTGTTCACTCCATTGATTGCGCACTCCAACTGAATAGGTGCTAACAGAATAACAGCGCTGTGAAGTGTGGTGATCCTCATGTCACAGCATATGCTGAGTTAGGGCCTAGTTAAGGGGCGGTACACTTTTTCTCTTTTTTCTTTACTTTTTTGTCTTTTGTCTTGTGTTCTCTACTGATTGCTTTTCTTTCTTTTTGTGTATGATGTACTTTCCCTTAATAAATGTTTTATCTATCTATCTATCTATCTAAAATAGGGTTAAAATTAATTTTAATAGAGCTTACTGTAGGGGGGGAGTTTAAGATAAGTAAAAATTTAATTATTTTAAAACCCATAACCAGAGCACAGTACAAGGGTCGTGGGTTGTGGCGGATATTATCGACTGTAGATCGCAACACTGACCTAACAACCGTTAGACCACGTATCGTTCTATAGGTCTGATAACACAGATGCGTTTGCAAACTTTCACTTTCAATCATAATTATCATCAGTGGGTTGTAAGGTCGATAACCAACCTCACAAACCCTGGTGTCAGTGTTATAGAGCCGCCAAAGGCCACTTGTCTTGGCTCATGTAACGACTAGATAGTAGCCCTTTCAACTCGAAAGCTCAAAAGCACAAGTTAAAAGCGCACCACCACCGCACCATAGCCTATAAAGTATCTCAATGAAAGGTAAATCTTCCTACGGACGAGAAGGATGAATAGGACTGGGTACGTCTTCTGATTTTGTTCTACAAAGGGAGAAAAGGTACATGTTACTTATTCATTCATGCTGTGTATCAGCGAAAATAACTTTACAAATAGATAAATAAATAAAAATATAGGTTCAAAAAAGATAAATGTTAAATTTTAATAAAATTTTTGTTTTACTTCGAGATGCATTTAATTTTATAACAATGCATAAGATAAAAGTAAAAACTTGCGTCACATAAAACTTATTTGTAAGAGATGGTCCTTTGTATAAGAAGTATGAAGAAAAAATATAGATGGATATATCTTTATTAATTACACACCACACACGTCTATGATAATTATTTTTTCGCTTTCTGATCACCTATAAATTACCTACATTTTATTTTACTATCCCGTTTCTTGCCGTATGTGAGGTCTTCTCCTGTTACTTAGTCAATGGTCCGCGTTATCCTATGAGCCTACCCTCGTTTCATTATCTGTCCGCGCCATATTTTGTTTCCGGTCAGTCCGGGCCTATGTTACTGTGGTAGTTAACGTGTTATATCAAGAACACATAGTCAGAAGATACAATTCTTTGAAGATGTGGTGTAGCCTTTAACTCTAATAGTGTTAAGATGTATTCCTGGGCCTCCTAACACCGGCTTTGCTTAACAGGAGACCCTGACAACAAATTGTCATAGTTTTCCATAAGCAAATAAAGAAATTATTTATTTTATTTATTGATTAGTCGCCTTCGTGGCTGAGTGGTCGAGATGTCGACGCTCATTAAGGAGGTTCCGAGTTCAAATCCCAATGGGGACACAGTCCAGCGAAAATCTCTTTGTGAGACTTTCCCCAATTTGATGAGGTAGATTACAGGCTAAATCACCTGATTGTCCGAAAGTTGGTTCTATGCTTCAGAAGGCACGTTAAGCCGTTGCTGGACGAGTTTGCCACTATCAGTTTTATAGGGAAAACTTGGGCCTGGTCCCATTTTGACGCGGACGAGCTTTCTAGGACTAAAAAGTATGATGCAACACTTACCTAAAATGGGGTTTAAAACACACACTGAATATATTCTTAGCAGAATAAAATATGTAAATAAACATATAACTATTTTTAGATATGTCCCATTTATTAAGTTAGTCACATAAAATACAATGTCAAATTTAAAACAAAAATACAATGTCAGAAAAAAAAGAAAAACAATAAAAGTCTTTGTACATATTTAAAACACCATAATATTCGTCTGTAAATATACATTATCTTATTTACATTACTTATGTATATATTGTTAATAAATTATATTACCCGACGCTGGCAAAATGTCCCCAAAAATGGGTAGACGGTTGCTATAAGAAGAAAAAAAAAAACCTTAGTCAAATAAGGATCCTTACCCCTCTCCCTTAACCTATAAGACTTACTTAAATAAATTGTAAAAAAATAGATAGATCTATTGATAAAAAACCACACGTTTAGTGGCGCGGAGGTGATGGTCTAACTTAAAACTGGTCATCATCATTATCGTGTGGGTTGTAAGGTCGATAACTAACCTCACAAACCCTGGTATCAGTGTTATAGAGCCTGCCTAACGTGCCTTCCGAAGCACGGAATCGTCTTTCTTATCGGACAACTAGGTGATTCAGCCAGCAAAGTCCTAACCAAACTGGGGAAAGTCTCACAAAGAGATTTTTGCTTAACAGTGTCCCCACCGAGAATCGAACTCGGAACCTTCGTAATGGGCGTCGAAATCTCGACCACTCGGCCACGGAGGCTGTACTTAAAACTGGTGCATGGTCGTCTTGTTACAACGCCTAGAAGCTGAGTTACCTTGTTTTCAATATTAGTAGTAAAAAAAAATCACCTCAGAGATAAAACTTTGATCACAGAAGCAAAGTCGCCACGGACAATTAGTAAATAATATAATATAAGCACAAAACTTCTTCCAGACAATATTGTGTGTGAGTTCCCCCACGCAGGTTGTTAGTTGTTCAATGTTGTCACCAGTGACAGTGATTTGCAGACATCCAATAAGATTTGCCAAATTTTCCTCCTTACGTACCCACGTCGTCGTGTGCTTCCCTTGACTTTTTGTAACAACATCAAAACTTGACTGCAAAGTATAATTAACTTTATTAATAGCAAATTTGATAAAATAATCACACTTCACAATGTGAAAATATGCTTAGATGTTTGTATGTTTGTTCCGCCTTCACGCTTAAAGTACTCAACGGATTTGGATTAAATGTGGAATGGAGTTAGTTTGTAACCTGCATTAACACATACGATACTTTTTACGGGAAAAAGTCTTATTCCCACGGGAAAATCTTACACAACGCGAGTGTAGCCACGGGTGGACCGCTAATACTAATTAAATTAAATACTGTTAGTATTACAGCCTTTTTCAGTCTCGACAACACTCGAAACTTATATAAAACTCGATACATACAATTTTGTTTTAAAATATTAGGTTATGAAAGTTTTGACGGTTTTGAGGGCAATTTTATAAAATAATTACTTTAACTTCGACGCTTCGAACAATAAATACTACCAAACTTTTATACGAGCTTAGAGAAACAATTAAAAACGTTAACACTCCTGCAACGCTATCTAATTATTAATTAAATTTAATCGAAATGAAATCCACTGCATGCTTAGTATTATTGTTTTAATTAAATAAAACATAAATTATGTAATAAATTATGCTATCTTCTAAAGCTGCCATCTAATCAAAATATAAATCTAAACTTAGAATAATTTAAATTAAAACAGCCTGCACAATACTTAAATATTATTTAAAAAATGTAAATGAATGTTGCCAACTATGCTCGCAAATAATGAGTTTATTTGCAAGGGGCCACGGTGGAATGCAGAACATTCCTCTGGAATTTCACAAAGGGATTTGAATTCTGATCTGTTTTGCCCAGGTACCAGGTTGGTAGACCAAAACTTAGATATTCTCTGAATTATTTCTAACAAGGCTAAGTATCAATTCTATTTTTTTTCAATAGCCCTTTTTAGTTGTCCCACTGCTGGGTTTTTCCTTCCACTGATCTCGATCTTGGGCCACTTTCATCCATTGCCGTTCAAATGCATCTAGTCGTCGCGCCATCGCTTCTTAGGCCTCCCTCTTCCCCGACGGCTGTCTAGGGGAACCCAATCAGTAGCGGCTCTGGCCCATCTCTCGGGGTGCATTCTACACACATGACCCGCCCACTCCCATTTAAGCTTCGCGGCTTTCTCGCTTACGTCAGTTATGCGGGTTTTGGATTTCGCAATTTTGGCGGACAATTCTATATAATTGAAATTATTACTCAAAGGGATTTATGGCATTACTACCGGTCCGCCTGCTGCTTTCCCGTGGTCCAGGTTCAAAATCCAGGTAACAAACTATTTCCATTCCAATTTCATTCAAGTCTACTTTGTAGTCAAGTACGGTTAGGGCGTGAAAGCGGAACAAACATCCAAACATCCAAATATATTTTCACATTTGTGAATAGTGTTGTGAGTGATTGTTTTGTGACTTTCTAAGTATATTGAACCAGACTGAATTTCACAAAATTACAGAGATACATGCCTACTAAATCAACATACAAAAGTATAAAAACATGACAATAATGTATTCTAATCACTAAAAATGTAACTCTATTTCTTTAAAATATCAAATAATGTTTCTTTTACAACCTTTCAACGATTCAACTTTTTGGTTATAAGGCAGCCTTTTGTTTCACAACAACTTCAAACACAAACATTTAGTTTGTATTTGATCCTATAAACGGTTCATTTTTCATCATTATACTTGGGTCGGTAAATACGAACAATGAAAGCTATAGGTAAATAATAAAGTGGACTATTGTTGGCCGGCACGTGATAAAAACAAGGAAAATGTCACAAGCAACGAAACAATATCGTCTTCCGCTTTTCTTAAGGCTGCGATTTTACCAGAGATGTGCGAGGAAAATGAGCGGTGTTCGAAGTAAAAATCAGCCAACAGCATCACTTCATTTTCCTAGCCTCGCTCAGCTCAGCTCTGGTTTTCTACATTAAAAACTGTCAAAACAAGCAAGAAATGTGTGCAAGGGATGCTTTTCGAGAAATGTGTTGCGAGGAATGTGTGCAAGTGATGCGTGTGACAAGTCCAGATAGGTATCTGAAATGAATCCGCTACGCATCTTCACACCACTCATCTGCACACATTTCACACCTCCACACGCATCTTTTCACCGCTCATCTTCCTCGCACATTTCTGGTGGAAACGCCCATACATTTTGACAGCTCCGCTACACATCCTTGCACGGGTCGTTTTCCTCGCACATCTCTGGTGGATTTTCAACCTTAAGGTACGTTCTCGGCAATAGCATTCGCGCGAAATGAACATTCGATTTGGAACATTTGCAGTGGACACGTGGACCCCGACTTAATAAAAGCACGAAGTTTATTTGGTGAAAACATTGGCCGCATTTTGAGCAATGGATACGTTAAATTGACATGGCAACGCTATCACTTGCACTCATGAATTATAATTAAAAGTTTTAACATTACTTATGTACAATTTTTAAAGTGGATACTTCCCCTTAGTCTTTGACTTCACCTCAGAACTGAGTCTTTATTTATGAATATTTTTAATTCAGTAAAGGTCCAAACGCTGTGTGGTGACGGCAGAGTAGAAAACATTTGTCACCAACCCTTACTCTTCCCGTGGGTGTAGTAAGAGGCGACTTAGGGACTACACATTGTACAGGGAACGGGCAGCAGCGCTCTCTGATACAGTAACCTTTTAATCTGCGATCTCCAACCCGCCTGCCAAGCGTGGAGATTATGGCAAGGCCGTTGATTTGATTTGAAAGGTCCAAACTTAGAACTTAAAATTTCAAATACATTTAGTTAGGAACAATTAACTAAATTACAGACTTTTATGTCTCATTATTGCTAACTATACTCGCTCCATGTTATACTGTGGTACCACAGTATAGTAAAACTTCTTGTTCAAACTTAGCATAGGAATACCACGAAAATAACGTTTCTTTTGTATGCAGAAAAGATTATGCCCCAAATTTCCATCACCGTGCGGCGACAACGCCTTAGACAGACGGACAGATTTAGCCCAAATCGCCTAAATAAACCAGAAAGATGAAATTGGTCGTGAACGAATCGCAAGTAAAAATATGTATATTTGTATATTAGTGTATACACGAACAGAAACAACAGAATGGATGGGTTTGGTGGGCTGCAAGGAAGCTGATCGATTAGGACAATAAATCTGTTCACGTGTATAACATCTACAGGCAAATTCAGACTGTATTATATTTATCTTAAAGATAATGTTTAAACAAGACTGTGTAACAACAATGCTAGGTCGTCAGTGGATTTATTGAATAATAAACATTTATTTTCTTGTTATATCAACTGCGCAATGTACTAAGAATTGTAATTATAAGTTTTATTAAATATAGGCCCCTGGTGGGAACCTATACCAAGGTATGTCCTGATACAGATGGCGAGAAGACACGTATCCACTAGACTAATGGGAAGACTAGGAGGCCTCCATTCCTCCAGAGGAGAGGACTTAGGAAATGCCAGGAATGGGACATAATAGGGTAGTATTGAAAAAGATTAAGCTAAAGGGGTTCGTTCCTCATCACAGGTACCAATGTGTTTTCGAATTTAGAATTGTACGTTTGTTCGATGTCCTTACGGTGAAGGAAAACATCGTGATAAAACCTGCACTCTCCTGCGAATAAATACAAAGGTTGTGTGTGAAGTCGACCAACCCGCACTGGGCCAGCGTTGTCGACTAAGGCCTAATCACCCTAATTCAGGGTAGGCTGGAGCCCCTCGGTGGGGACGTATTTGATGATTGAAGATTATAATCTTTTGTTTTTCATTGCACAAAATTGTACATCAAAAGCTAAACCGGAGTCTAGCTATTGTGTAGAGTCAGGCTTATCCCCGTACGGTCGTCGCCTACTATTGATTATACATTTAAAGGCTCAGTGTTATTGGGACGCGGGTCCGCTCACATTGTCCGTTGACACCGTACTTTGTTCTCGGGGTGAATTATTGTATCACGTGGCGGACACCAAATTCATTTTTGGCTTTCAGAGTGATTAGGGTCCATGGAGGTGCTAGTTAGTATTGTGGAAGCCGAAGTTAAAAAAAAGTACTTCCTATACAAGTAGAGATGTGACAATGTCATCATCATCATCTCAGCCGGAAGACGTCACTCACTGCTGAACATAGGCCACCCCATAGGTTTCCAACGTGAACAGTCCTGCGCTACTTACTCGGACCAACCACCCACTTGACACCACATGTCAGGGCGCTACTTTGCGAAACGCATAGATGCATTTGCACATATTATACTCTGGGCGGCATTTTCTACCAATTATGAGACCTGTCAATACGTTGTGTAACATCCACTGGCGCCAAGCAATCTTCACCAAGTCTTCTGTCCACCATGAGGGAAGTCGTCCAAAACTACGCCTTACGGCCAATTCAGACCCGTAGTCGCCATTCGAGAATCTTTCTTCCCCAGTGATTATCGGTTCTTCTAGCTATAGGGCCTGTCGTCCAATGCAACTTTAAAACTTTGATTATCCTGAGTGCTATGTTGATGAGATGACGTTAGTCTTTCTTGCTTCGTACGTAGCTCGGAGCAGCTTTTAAATTGTCTGCAAATTATGTAAGTGTAAATAAAACTTGCCTGGTACAGCACACCGACACATAAAGATAAAATTTGGCTAATTTAACATTTTATTTAGAGCGTCGGTGGTCTAATTGCTAGGGCCGCTTCCTACCGTCCGGGAGACGTGGGTTTGTTCCCCACCACGCACCAATGTATTTTCGAATTTCGAATTCTATGTACGTTTATTCGACGCTATTACGGTAAAGGAAAACGTCGTGATGAAACCTGCACACTCCTGTGAAGAAATTCAAAGGTTGTGTGTGAAGTCGACCACCCCGCACTGAGCCAGCGTGATCGACTAAGGCCTAATGGCCCTAGTTTAGGGTAGGCTTGAACCCCTCGGTGGGGACGTATATGAGCTGTTGATGATGAACATTTTATTTCCGTTCGCCCACGTTAGGTAAGATTTTGCCAGTGGGAATAAGACTTTTTCCCCTGAAAAGTATCATTTATGTGTTAATTTCAGGGTACTCGCATCGGGCCTCGATGGTCCGCGTGCCATTTTGATGCTGGCGGTATCATTCTCAATTACCTATTTGAAAGGAGAGCAAATTAAACATCAATCGGGCTCTTCTGCCGGGGAGTTTGACAGGGTTGCTTCCCGTCCACCATAGAGCGAACGATCTTTTTATATAAGTTGCGACGCTACCTTTTATTTCCATAATAAAGTTCTTTTACAGATAAGTGCTTTTTATATACTAATAGAACAGCCCGAGGACCGGGCTGACACAGAACAAGCCATCTCTATTCAAAATTTCATCCTAATCCGTTTTGTAGTCTAGGCGTGTTACGAGGCATTTGTCCTCTTTCCTGTTTTATGACTGGCAACCTTTCTTGCTGGCAGTTTTATCTTTCATTTAAATTCATTTTCAAATTTAGATTTCTCACGTTTCGATTTTGTCTTTTTTCTGCCAAATTCTTCACTTCATGTCCTGATCTCCAATAGTGAAAAGCTTATCCTTGTTACTATTGTCCAGTTTTATAATATAAATTATATAAATACATAAATAATAGTACATTACGATACAAGGATCCTAGGTGGTATACAAACGAGGTGACTTTTGTAAGCCCGAGCCGCAGGCGAAGGTTTATAATGTCACGAGTTTGTTATAAAACCTAAGATCCGTGTGTTGTACGACGTTTTTCAATACACTTGTGAGAAAACTGATAGTAAATAATTAAATTGAAATGGTTAAGAAGGTACCTCTACAAAATCTATGATAGTACAGGTAAAATTGATCATATATAGAAGTTGTAAAAACTAACCTTTATTATATCGTGCGCAGTTTGAGCATCCTTACTATTCACATTTATCACTAAATATCAACACTTAATCACTCATAAAACAATATTCAATGTAAAACAATTAAGTGAAAATTTCACAAAATTGGCGCCAACCACAAATCGATATTACTTATGTTTCTTTTTTATAAGCATAATTACGGAGAAAAGGCTCTGGCGGACATTCAGCCTCTACGAATTGATTCTTTGTTAAATCAAGATAATTTTATTTTTATAATTAAAATATTACTGACTGATAATATTCTTGATACAATTTGTTGAAATAAAAAAATATAAAATACTTTTTTCTTTGTATGAATCGATTTAAATATTTTTTAGTGTCAAAATGATCCTGGCTGAATAATAATTTTGAAGACCGTAGGAATTAAAAAAAATTGTAATAAAATCACACTAGTGCGGTAAAACGCATTTACCGCACAGTTTACTGCCTTCGTAAGTTCAATTTTCGAGCAAGGTGTATTGAAAATACCTTTTCTTCGGACTGAACCCTGGTTTTTGCCTCGCTTTATATAATTATTCTCTACAACATCCTTCGTGTGGTGGGCCACAAGCGTAAAGCGGAACAAACATACAAACGTCTAAACATGAAAATATTCTGCGTTAATAACCGATTCCGTCTCATTAACATCACTCTCACATTTATAATTGTGATACAACAATTTATTGTACACAACATAAAAAGACAAGAGCATACAGAAAAATGGCATAACAGACTTACTTATTTCCAAGGATATAAATAATAATCAAGTACACCCGGAACTTAGACTATAGAACTTGAAACTTTTAACTTAATGAAAAGGAAGAACAAAACTACAATATGATTTTAAAGAACGAGAAAACTAGCCCGGTAAAGTGTTAGCACTAGGAAGTTCCTTCACCCCATTTCCTCGGCCACTAATCATATTTTGACGCGTCGCGTTCCAGCTATAATGCAGCGTTCGATGAAACCAGCAATTTCTGGGAAATATGGACACACTCTTTCAGAACACATCAATAACGCTTAAAATACTGCGGTACCTAGAAACGCCAAGAACAAGAAAGTATTTTCACCAAAGTCCACGTCGTCTGCCATACAGGGTGTAATACACCCGGTGTAAGAGACAGAAATAGCCTTAAAACTGAAAGGGGTTGATTTAGTTTGTGAAAATGAACAAGTTTCCCCAAGGAAAAAAATTACCCTTTCATACGCGCAGTTAGCTTATCTGGTTAGCTGATCGATTTATGCTATGGGAGATGCCTTTTTTTCATCTGGTAACTTATGTTTTCGGGGAAGTTGTTTATCTTCATGGATTGAACTCCCTCCTTTACGGGTATTTTTTTAACATCCTGCACACCTATGGAATATAACGAAAAATTTTTCATTTACTTCAATAAACGTGTAATGTTCACCCCTGCGCTGCATACCGCAAACCATCCACTTACATTTACGGAAGGGAAATAAAAGCTGGCAGCATTGTGAAGTACCCGATGTTCTTATTACTTAAAGTTTCGTACATGTGGCAAGTAAAACTCGTCCAAAGCCTGTCATAGCCATTTTCCCCGCTTGTATGGCTGAAAGTAAGAGCCGAGTCGTAAAGTTTTACGCTTCCAATAATAACGCATCGAAAGAAAATTCGAGGTCAGTGCGTTGTTATTTCAAAGAAAAATATAACTGAACTGTGTTGGAGGCTGTGGTGTGGCTTAGTGCTGCTGTTTTCCGTTTTTCCTACAACGGTGGGTGTTTGAACTTGTGAATGTCCCAATGTTTTTTTGAACTCCAAAATTGGTTGGCTTACGTGTGTTTCACGACGCTCGTGTTATGATAAAGATTCTTTGTAAGAAAATCTGCACAATATACAGCTTGGCAAAAAAGAGTTTGGAGCGGTGACAGGTGGAACTAAATATTTAGTTTGCTGCCATTCATGCTGGGTTGATTTTTATTATCCCATTGGTATGCTATGTTGTATCTTATTCGTTAATTTTACAATATTTTATAAATGAAGTAATTTTTCCTTTCCTATTTGACTACGAGGTGGCCACAAGTGCGATAGAGGCGCCCTCATTTTTTTCAAACTCTTTTTTGCCAAGCTGTACTACACTCGATAAAATTCAAAATATGTGTGTAAAATTGACCAATCTGCATTGTGCTACCAGCGTGGTCAACTATAGGCAACTAGTGGAACGTAATTACAGCTGTTACTTACAATAACAACTAATAAAGAAAAGTAATTTAAAGACTGGAACATTATTATTGAAGAGAGAAATACCGAAATACGGAATAGTACAGTCTCGATACGGCAGAAACAGGCACATATTCCTGAAAACATTCGCAGCTAAAATTGGTCACAAACTTATCTAGTTGACTACGTTTCGAACGGAACATCTTTGTACATAAAAGAATACATTACTCTGTGCAATAGTATGAAATATTTAAATGGGGAATGGTGATAAAAAGGAAGGGTTTTTCTAACGTTATTAAATTGTGGTGTAAATAGGAATACATTCGGGAGCGTGAACGGAGCGCTGCGATCTTATGGTTCATATCTGCGCACGAGTTTTGGATTCACTAACATACGAAGACTCTGCTTCTCGCACTGAATGAATGAATGAATCGTTTATTAACTTTTGAATGTTACATCTCTCAGTTTCGTCATTACTTATTTTATTACACTCTTTTGGACTGTGCGCGGTTTGCTTATGTCTTCATTTCGCCGTCTGTCACGTTTCTTCTAGTAGTAAAGCTATATTATCATCTTCATCATCATCATCATCTCAATCGGATGAAGTCTACTGCATACAAACGCATTTGTTGTTGTATGGTATCTTACATGGGCCTCCCCCATAGCTTTCTACCGTGAACGGTCCTACACTATTACCTCCACCGACGACGCCCAACAACTTTCACCAAGTCATCTATCCATCTTACGGGATGCCGTCTAGCACTACACCTTCCGGCCCGTGATCGCCATTTCAGAATATTTCCTTAGAAGTTATCGGTTCGTCGAGCTATATGACCTGCCCATTGCAATTTCAACTTAGTTATCTTGAGAGCTATGTCGTCGTCGGTGACATTTGCATTCTACGTATCTCCTTATTATAACTGTTGTTGCTGTTGATGATAAACAATATGGTATTCATATCGCGTTACTTGGACGACTCGAGACTTCAGTATAATAGGGAATTTGACTGTTCCTAAATTTACCATATTTTATGAATTAATTTTAAAACATAGATTAGTAGCAAACGATTTGCGAAGAAAAAAACAGAATCGATTGAAAAACGAATTTACAGTGATTTTTTAAAGTTTATATATGTCTGTCTCTTTCAAAAACGTTTTTTTTTTATGGAGATTATATGACGTTACTATAGCAAGTGACGTCACATGCTAGTAAGTGCCTCTCTGTCTAATCTTGAATTTCAAACCTTTATAACTCGTTCATTTTTAAAGATAGAGCAAAAAATATTTTAGTGTTTGATAGCAGAAACTAACAAGTTTGGATTTATAAAATAAAAAAAAGTAGTCAAATACCCAATAAAAAGTAGTAAAACCTTCCACTTGAGTGGAGGAGGCTCATAGTCCAGCAGTGGACTGTAACGGGCCGCAGATTTTTTTTTTTTTTGTCAAATACCCTGTTATTTAGCGAAATCCTCCCCGCTCGTAGGTCGGTGCGCTGCGCCCGTATCTTCGCGTCAAGCCCCACGCCCGCGCCGCCGCCGTCGCCGCCGGCTGTCCCGGCTCCTTATTGGGACATGTATTGGAAAAATCTTTATGTTATTATTTACGCGACGAGGAATTTCGCGGCACGCTAATACCCGTCGCCTGTACATTTATTGAAGTTTTTATTAGAAAATACCATACATACTCGGTGTCGCTCGAAAAGGAATTCGACTTATTAGCAGACTCCATAATAATATATTCCCTGCCTTTTGTTTTGGAATGCTCAACATGAAAATCTCGTTAAAATATCACGTTCATTCCGAAAAATTATTGGCTTTAATATTGGATTTTGCGTTGAATGTATTTTGGGGTGACTCGATATAATATTCATTCTTTTATATTTCAGTTGTATGGCTTCATTAGATTACACCTAATAGACGATAACATTTTTAAAAATAGCTTGCAGGTTCTTGGAATATGCCAGTCAGGCCCCTAGAGAGAATGAGAATGAGAGACATACTATCGAAGTCTACACGCGCGTTTAGCTCTTGCCCTCAACTTATTCAATTGGTCGACTTTACATTTAACTTTTTAATAATTTGCAATTCATATTTACGTGTATTCGACGATAGGGTGATGGAAAATATTGTTATAAAACTTACATACATACGCCTGCAAAGATATTCGAAGGTTGTGTGTGAAATCAGCCAACGCACTGGGCCAGCGTGATCGACTATGGCCTAATGGCCCTTATTCTGAACAGACTCAAGCCCCTCCATGGGGAAGAGGATGAATACAAGATATGACAGTGCGTCATGTGCAGGTTGTCTAAGGATATTTTAGGAAAATATTAAATAACGCTGTCGATATTATTAACCCGTACCATTACCACACACATTTGCGAGTATTTCTTTTATTCGCGCCATATTGTGTCGTGATGTAGGTCATATAGATGGTCGGGATTCTGCAGAAGGGAAATGTATCGATTACGCTCGGATACCTTTTACGAATAAACGGATAAACAAACAAATACACGGCCACTGTCACTATCTACGAGTTCTGGGGCTTACTTGTTCTTTATTATCGTTTGGACCTCGGAGCGGGTTGAGCTGAAATTGTGCTGGGTTTTATCAAAATACTTCCGCCGCGCGCCCGGCTTGCGTGCTGATACGGTACTCGGCTGTACCGAAAAACAGTGAGCATTCTGAATTTAAACTTCGAATCTTGTGACCTGATTGCTCGTAGGTAGAGTATATTTTTGTAAGTAAAAAGTTCTACCTGCCGGTCCAGGGTATACGTGAATCGAGTTTCTAATTTAGAGCAAACCGAGTTTGACCTCTGGATTGCCAGATCGTCATTGAGACTTTAGAACCAATCCTGTTTTAAATAAAACAAAAAGAAAAAAATTAGGGCGAGAATTAACTATATAACAATGTTGTTATATATAGGTTCGTGTACTTGAGGAATATATGCATTTGTATTTTGTATTTTTGTAACTTGATTTAATTGGTTTAGAATTTTGTACTTTACTTATGCATAAGTTAGTGTTTCAGTCTGTGGTGTAAGTATCACTTAAATCTGCCTACCCTATGAGGAACATGAGCGTGATTTAAAAGACTTTCAAAAGTTGCATGGTAGCCGCATCGTTTTCAAAGCTTACCTGAAACCAAGTACATTAGAAAACTGGAATCAAACCTTTAGCTCAGTTTCACAGACATTCCGTACCATGCAAGTGATCAATAAATCACGCGACCAATTCGCAGCTATGTTTTGGCGTAGTTGCGGCCTTAGCTATGGTCAGCAACCAAGTCAGCGATGCTTCTATAAACTAGATACTGAAAAAATACTGAATTCTTTTAGCAGAACCCTGTGGGTAGGCTATGGGCGCCGGTGAATGCATGTTGCACAGAACCATTCTCGTTGGAAACCTACGGGGGAGGCCTATGTTTAAATTTGCTGGAGAGAGGAGCAGAGTTTCAGTCGGTTTAAAGGAAGCTCGCACTAAAACCACGTTAAAAGTTTCCATATATGCGCACGTATATGATAGAAAGGTATGACCATCATTGTCTTTCTTAGTGCACGTAGTGTAGTGACAGATTGCCACAAAAATGTTATATGAGGTGGTCCTATTTTTAAGCTGGGTATCACGTTTTTTTTTTTTCAATGCGATTTTACTTGCGTTGTTGTTAATGAAACATTTATTAATTCAATCAATCAATCAAGCTGTAACCATTGCGGTTGCCAACTGTACATCCGGACGCAAACAGATGTGCGTTCACCACAGTCGTCCAGCAGAGTATGCTAACGCGTAACTAGTTGTATAACAAATTAGAATGCCTGAATCTAGGTTTACCGTATTGTTTGTTATCAGTACGTGACGTCATTTACCAAAAAGCTCGAGCCTACCCCGAATTATTGTATAGTGCCTTAGTTAAAGAAAACTTAGTGCAAACTGTTCAACGCCTGGACTAACAGCTTCCATGTTCTTCCACGTTCTGGACTAACAGCTTCCATGGCCGAGCGGTAAAACGTTCCATCATTTAAACTAAAAGTGCCGGTTTTGGATCCCGTTAGGGACACTGTCAGATAACAAACTCTGTCTGAGACTTTTCCAGGTTGGTTAGGGCATTACAGGCTGATTCACCTGATTGTCCAGAACATAAGAGATTCCGTGGACCCGGCCGGTGTCCTCATAATAAAACTGTATTGAAATCGGTACATACCACATTTAACAACATTCCTCTTTACCCTCAAGGGTTGAAAACTATTTATTTACAACAACAGTCTCTTTTGATAAGTTTTTTAATATTCTCCAAAAACAGCTTTCACAGTAGCGTCTGTCTCTCTGAACAGCTATACTGCGTTCCTTGCAGATTTGTGCACTCGCGAGCTTGCAACATCTGCGTGTGACGTGAAACGCAATCTTGCTAAGCAATGCTCATTCTGCTGATATTAATCGGAAACATCCTTCAAACTGTGTGTTTATTAAAGGCGCGATAGTCTAGTGGTTAGGGCCGCTGCCTCTCGTCCGGGAGACGCGGGTTCGATCGCCATCACGTACCATTGTGTTTTCGAATTTCGAATTTATATTATGTTCGTTTATTCGACGCTCTTACGGTGGAGGAGAACATCGTGATAAAACCTACACACTCCTGCAAAGAAATTCAAAGGTTGTGTGTGAAGTCGAGGAACCCGTACTGGGCCAGCGTGGTCAACTAAGGCCTATTGTCCTAATTCAGGGTAGGCTCGAGCTCCTCGTTGGGGACGTATATCCGTATAGATGTTGATGAAAGACAAGTTCAATAACCAAGAGTATGGTCATATCAGGGATCAGTGGCCTCTAGTATATAGTTTCTGTGCTTTTAAAGGCACATTAAAGCTTTGATCCCATGTACTATCTTAAATAGTGATTATTAGAGACCATTTAAAAGCATTTAAAATAGCATTCAAACCATTTAAAACATGACCTTCAATATAAACTGAAAGAAGAAAAAAAAAAAAAAAATTAGACACCTTTGAAAACAAACTTGACAGCAAAAACGTGAATTCAAGCAGTATTTTATCCTTTCTTGTTTCAACCTACAATGCCAATATTGGCTAACACACACAGAAATCCAATTCTGCGTGCAGTTGGCGATTGATATGGCATGGCATAAAGGCGCGTCTGCTCTTCTCGTTTTGTGCACAACATGCAACAATGAAAATCTGTTTCAGAACACTCGTATTGTTGCCCAGTTTCAGTTTACACGCGTTTTGAAACACGATGACGGTCCACTCTTGGAAATAGGATTTCATAGCCTGCTTTAGCGGTTTCTCAAAAGTTTTTGAAAGTAGTAGCCGGGAACAACGGCTTTACGTGCTTTCCAAAGCACAGGATTGTCTTACTTTTCAAAGTCAAAGTCAAATTTTTTTTATTCGAATTAAAATTTTTAGAAATCATTTTTCGACGTCAAAGCTATCATGGATGGTACGTTCACTACCAGTGTAAATGTTCAATAAGTGATTCAGCTTGCAAAGTCTTAACTAAACTGGAATGGGTAAACAAAAAGATTTCCGTTCGACTGTGTTCCCAGGATTCGAAACCGAATCTTCCGTAATCAAAGGCAAACGATTTACCGTTCGACCACGGAAACTGTTTCAGTTCAAAAGCTCCAATAATAATATTAGTCAGGCTAGACACAAACCTACTTGGGTACGCGTTTAATGAAAAGACACTTTGGTTCAATACATTATGGTGCTTTCGCTACATGTAATTTTGCCCAAGTAAACGCTTCACATGGTAGGTAATAGAAAAGGGGAGATGGGCCAGGAGTATCAATCTACGAGTAGTATATATTTATTGAATTCGTTGGCCGGCCACGTGACTCGCATGCCTGACATCCTGTGGGCTAAGTTAACTACTTACTGGAAACCCCCAACTAACAGGCGACGACGTGGCAGACCTCGGCGGAGATGGCAGGACGAGTTAAAAATAATTCCAAGACCTGGCTTACCGATGCTCTAGACAGAGAAGTGTGGAAAGAAAAAAGAGAGGCCTTTGCCCAGCAGTGGGACAGCAAAGGCTAAGTAAGATAAGATAAGAAGTTGAATATATAACATGTTGTTGGGTGGGTGATGCCAAACGTAATTTTTTTCTGCCATCAATGTTCTGATCTTAAATACAGACAGACAGATAGATGGGATGACTTGACGAGACAAATAAATAGTGAGTAGTGCAAAAGTCTTAGAAACGACCGTAGAAGGTTATTAAAACAACAATTTTTACGATGATGCTACCGCAGTTTCCTCTACTATCGTTGATATTCATTGCCATTCGGGAGTGTTATAACAGAATTGAAACCTTAATCAATCAATCAGTTAGCCTAATGCAGTCCACTGCTGGAAGTAGGCCTCCCCAAGGGCACGCCAAAGCTCTTTCCTCATCCAGCCACCACCAGCGACCTTCCTCAGGTCATCAGTCCACCTGGCAGGGGGGCGTTTCACACTACGTTTCCCGAGACGTGGTCTCCATTCGAGAACCCGTCCGCTCCAACGCTCGTCGGTTTTGCGACAGACGCGACGTGGCCAGTCCACTGCCACTTCAGCTTGCTACACTTCATAAAATTATTGAAACCTTAACAAAATGATTGAATTCTGATATAAATTTATTTAAAGTCATGTGCAGGCATCTGCACGACATTTGTTTTTACCGAAAGAGCGTCAAATAAACGTAATAGGATTTTAAATTCTAAAACAAATTAATACATGTTGAAGATCGTACTGGCTGTTTTGGACTGGATGCAAGGCCCTGATCGATGCTCCTAAAGCTTAATGCACTAAAACAAAAATACTTCCCATCTCCCTACTCATACATCTACGCTTCTACACTAGGGGAGGCAAACACATAACCGCGTTCTCTACTGAGGCAGCTATTAGGCGTGCAGCGGTGTACCGTACTCGGAACAAATAGCTGCAACCTAGTAATTAGCTCGCTAAATAAATAGGAACGCGCTGATCTTAGTATAATGGTCGCGGAGAATAGATAAATCCACAAAATGCTTGTAGTTTTATAAACATCATCATCATCATCATCGTTTGGGTTGTATGGTCGACAACCGACCTCACAAACCCTGGTGTCAGTGTTATAGAGCCGCCAGTGGCCAGTTTTATAAAGCTACCTACTGTTACGGCTTAATCTGGTGGACATAGTGGTGGACTGTACCATAGAACTTTCCAGAAATCGCCAGTCATCAGTAATCTTTGACAACCGACCAGAAAGTTCGAAATACGTGTCATATTCCTACAAAAAGTATTCGCTACTCGAAACAGCAGACTGTCAAAATTGGATAGAAGACTCAAGAAAGGACCTATTTGAGTTATGCCCGACTGGTCACTGTCCCTCGTGAATAAATTTTTCAATCCCTGAACCCCGCTCGCTCGTAACAATATTATATTTGACCCAATCCATGTCTAAAGCATTCATTGTTTTTTTTTTCATAGCGTTCACGTTTTCTTCTTTTTTCTATCTTATCCACTCTTTTTTTCTCATGTTCATTCATACATTAATTCATTCCTTTAAATATTTTGGCCCAGGAACTAAAAGTTATAGGTGCTAATGCGGCGTCGGCCATCACATTAAACTTCTTGTTTGCTCTGAACTTTCAGTCCCAACTCCATTGTACAGTCAGCATAAAAGATGTTCGAGCAGAGTTTACAGTTTCTTTGGGATTAGGATTTCCCTGTTACTAAAACTAACAATGCTATCTATGAACGCGGAGAACTACAGATGGCGCTGTTTTGGTTATTGAATTACATTGTTGTGACGAGGTGCTGCTGTCCATTCACAGTTAGCTCAGATTTTGAACCATTACAATAAAATAACAGTTAGTTATTTAAGTGACAACTTGCACTAGTTGCGTTTTTAATTGTTGTGTAGTGATATTATGGATTGTAACGGGCCGTTGATGATGACCTTAGCATAATAACCTATCGCACATTATAATATCCCATGTACGAAAGATCTAGCTACCCATAGCAAAGAGAATCCTAGTTTGGGAGCTAGGCACATGTTTGTATGATAAGACATGTTTTTCTAATAAAGAATTTATTTATATATTTTTAAGCTGGAAAAATAGTAAACTTTTTCCGTTTGTACGAAACTCAACTTGTGATTATACCAAATTTCCTCAAAATCAGTTCAGTACCTTATCCGTGTAAATTAACCGTGTGGTGACGGCAAAGTAGAATACATTTGTCACCAACCCTTACTCTTCCCGTGGGTGTCGTAAGAGGCGACTTAGGGACTACACATTGAACAGGCAACGGGCAGCAGCGCTCTCTGATACAGTAACCTTTTAATCTGCGATCTCCAACCCGCCTGCCAAGCGTGGAGATTATGGCAAAACCCTCCACTTAAGTGGAGGAGGCTCATAGTCCAGCAGTGGACTGTAACGGGCCGTTGATGCTGATGACCTTATCCGTGTTAGCATAACAAACAGAGTTGCTTTCGAATTTATAATATTAGTCAGAATAAGGATGGTGACTCACTACCAACCAGGCTGCCCCGTTGCAGACGCCACCGTAAAAATGCATTATTTGAAATTCTTAAACTTAGTGCACTTCATAAATTGCAGTGTTTTGTTGCATCGTTTATTCTCAATGTCTGTTATTTTCTTTCAAATTCACTTACCGAATGCAAGCATGCATGTAATAAACTATGTTCAATGAAAGCTAGGAAATCGTCGTTCAGTCAAAAAAACTGTAATGATGATGATGATGATGACGATGATAAAAACGTCGGTGGTCTAATGGCTAGGGCCGCTGCCTCCCGTCCAGGAGACGCGGATTTGATCCCCACCGCGTACCAATGTGTCATATGTACGTTTATGAGTATTCGACGCTCTTAAGGTAAAGAAAAACATCGTGATGAAACTTGAACACTCCTGCGAAGAAACTCAAACTTTATGTGTGAAGTCAACCAACCCGCACTAGGCCAGCAGCGTAATCGACTAAGGTTTAATCGCCCTAATTCAGGGTAGGCTCGAGCCCCTCGGTGGGGCCGTATATGAGCTGATGATGATGATGGATGTGATGATGATGATCTTTCCAACCGTTTTCGGCCCTGGCGACCACTTTGATTCCTAGTCAGTCGAGCGCACTAAAACTGTACTTACAATGTGTCCCAAAGAACTTGGGTGGAACCTCGGAGGAAAGAGGATGGAACAGATGTAAAAACATATAAATACGATTTAACATGAAAGATGCATTTCTATTTTTCTAACAGTATACATTATATTCTTGAGGCGAAAGTTGTTCAGTTACATGTTCTAATCTCTGAAATGTAAAAAATGTTAGGGATATTTTACGTAGTATGCTTATAAATTTGATAAACAAAAAAGATCAATAACACACATATCTACCGGGTTATTACTACGATTTTGGTTTAAAATAAGCTTTTTCATGAGCTTACCGATATTTCGAATAAACAACTGCGAAAACCTAAAAGTGTTTCTACGGTAGCGTTTTCTCATCTATTCAATAAAACAAGGCAAAAAAGAAATTTTTCTACTTGGTTAGTTGATAAACTATTGATTAGTTCATTTCCAATTAGTTCCGCTTGTGTTATTCAATTTCTAGGAGTTCCTAAGAACATCCCTTACTAAATAATTGATTAGTTCATTGATACTAGTAATAGGTATAGGATTGTTTACAAACTAGCTGACTGCCTACGGAAACTCCCGCGTGGTTTTCGATTATTCCAAAAAAAATCCTTAAAATCCAAGTCGTAAGACACAAACTAACTACTAATATCTTACCAAGAATCCATTGTTATTCTAAAATTTCAAAGTTTTCTTATTTAAATCAAATAAAAGTTAAAGAGAGTAAGGTTGTTTGCTACGCTGATCGTAGCACACGTACTACGGCGTAGCAGGCGTAGAACTTGCTACGACTATGCGACGCAGTCCAATAAAATTACTCGTTATACCTACTCGTATTTTTTTTCTCTGTTAGTTTTAGAAATTCTCTACTGATTCTGAATAAATCTGATCAGTAATGTGTTTAGATTATGAAGCCGCACCGAAGCTCGAGCTCTCGGTAATCTTACCTACCCTAAATAAGGGCAATCAGTATTTTATTTAATAACTTGGGCCCTGTGCGGATTGGTTGACCTTAGAATCTTTGAAATTCTTCTCAAGCTTTCTTCCGATAATTCACATAATAAGGCTAGGTTTTTGTCTAAAACCCAGCTTGTCCATAGTAGAATTATACAACGTTAGGAAAGAGACGTTTATTTTTTTCAAATAAAAGACAGTACTTGTCAAAAGTGTTATCGTTTGTATTGAATGTACACAAAATGGACAGTTTTTGTTCACAGTGAAACATTGACAGATCTATTGTGGACACGCACAATGAACAAACGACACTGCGCAAATTTACCATAATAGGTCTCTTTTTTCACAAACATCTTATTGACCGAACAAGCGCGAAGCGTCTCCGTTTCAGCTTGACTAAAATTGCTTTTGTATGTCTATCTGTCCATCTGTCTGTTTGGTTCACTCTACAGGTCGCGTTTCTTAACCGATTCTCGTGAAATTTTTTGAGCAGGATGGGTAAATTTTTTTATTTTTTTTTGCCGCGTCAGTTTTTGTAAATTTTTAAAAATGACGGAGTTATGAGGGTTGAAAACGTAAAAAAAAACATAAATCAGCCATTTCACAGAGCCACTAGTTTAATAACGTTCTGAAAAAAAAACTGAAGTACTGAAGCTATAATGGAGATAAGTGACCGCTAGTTGATTTTAGATGGAGCGTTTTATGTCCTTCAGAAAGCATGTTGCCGTCGAATATAGTGATGAATCCAAATTAGGGACAATACGATATGCTTTGCAAACTTAATGTATTTCTACTAGCTGAAAACATAATGTTATGAAGAACAGACACTTTTTTACACCATAACCTAAAAAAATATTTGTAAAAAGGGGTAAGATATTTTTATGTTAATTTAATATTTATGTGTGTTTGTTTAGTTTTATAAAACGCACTGTTTTATCTTTTTCAGAAAAATGTACAATATTTTTTTAATAACAAATATACAATATTATTATTTTCTTTGTTTGGGTAAACTCAACCATCTAACATCAGAATGTTTATCACAATTTATACAATAGAAAAACAAACAATGACGTTATATTTAACCCAGCCTTTGAAGTGCGTACATAACAAAACCAACAAAATATGATTCATATTCTTAACGAAATAATTTGAAAACAAAACAAACAAACGAGCTTCACAAATAAAGGCCGAAAACAAAACTCTCCTTCGAAATTTGAAATTAATGAGAAATAGTTAAGCAAGTAAACTTTCCAACTTATAACCTAAAGTATTCGAAGAATGGACGTGCCGCAACCGAAATTGAAAATAGAATTAAAGAACATAGAAAAACAAGTGAAAACGACTTACCCCATGGTGATGGTGAAGTGCCGACGGTGACCACAAGGAGAGAGTGAGACAGCGAGAAGAGGAACACAACTTTTTAGGAGCGCTCGAATTTGTAGCGAGCGGAGCGCGAACCGCGGATACCGGCGCCTCGTTATGAGCGAGCGTGGAGGCTGAGACCCCCCGCGCGCCCGCACGCCCCCGCGCCCCCCGCCGCGCATGTGCCTTCTTGCCCTCCAATCGCAGCCCTGTTGCTTCTGACGGACGTCAAAACGCAAAACGCTATGAATACGGTTAATCGCCACGGAATCTGCCGACAATCTCGATGATCTACGCGCTTAGATTAGGCCAACTTCGTGGCGGGACGGCCTTATTGTTATGCCAATGGGGAATACAATTCACACGTTATTGTGCGGGAAATCCACTTTTCTCGGGGAAATGATAAACAGACGGCATTTTTTCGTTTATATTTGGGTATTGTATACATCTTCATTTGGGAAATTGTAAATTGTAGTGTATTTTTACGAGTTTTGATTAAGAATTTGGAAAATAACAGAATAGAAATTTTTACAGAATTTATATTTTCGTATTTTTTTTTAATTTTTACAGTTTTGGCTCTTATAAGGAAAAATTAAAATTGTTTTTTTAAAGGTGTTCGCAATCTTCACTACTAAGTTAAAAACACTAGCTCCCTCTAATTGATATTTTAAATTGAATAATAGTACCAATATTTAAATAGATGTAATGAACAACACGACAACAAAATACAACAAAATATAGTTCCATAAGTTAAAGATTTTATTAGAAAGAGAATTTTAAAATTATCTTTAACTTAATTAAAACTTTGATCCTGTAAATACCCTACTGAACCTCCATCACGCTACTGGCTAAGTCGAAATCCCCTAAATGTGTAGCCAGATATTTATGGCGAGGCTAATAGCTTGAGTAAACCAGCGACCATGCCCTTAAAGCTTAGCCTCACATTATTACCCAAAAGATAATACATAATGCTTAGGTATACATTTTACAAATAATGTTCTTATTATCTGTACCTATATGTAGCGCTTATAATAAAAACAGCTGTGGAAGTTTAGTTTCGTAGATTTGAATAGGGAATATGCATAAAAACATATTAGTTTCATACAATACCGACAGACAAGACAAAATTGAATTTGATCAAAAATCAAACTAGGTACAACATAATTAAACAAATATATCTGTAACCTTCAACTTTGAAGCCTTATAACTTTGTTTCTGAGCAAGATATCTGAAAAATATTTTTTATGTGTTTACCTGGAACTTGAAATATTTCGATTAATGAATTTAAATAAAATTAAGCATAATATTCCCTTTTACATTTTTTAGTAAAGGACGCGTGAAGTGAAGTCGACCAACCCCCACAAGATTTTCTATTGCGTTCGTAAAGTCATGCATCTTTCCCGGAGGGGTAGGCAGAGGCCACGTTCTTCCACTTGCTACGATCCATACGTACTTCTTTCGCTTCATCCATTGATCATTCTCTTCATTTTCTGTTGCACTGTAAGTTTAAAAAAATTACATAACATTAAAAGAACTATCGAATTAAAATTCATAGAAATACATACTTTTAAGTTCACCTAGGGACACATCGCTAGTTTATGTAGTTCAAATCCAAGATCGCTATAATCTGCGATTATTTATGTGCCCTCCTTTGAACATGCGTGAACAAAACAAAAACAAACGAAGTCAAATAAAAAATCACTTTGACCACTGTCTTGTTTCTAATGATAAGCCCCTCGCTGTCTCACAAGAAAAATAATCAGATAAATGAATACCCCTGAGCATCTCAGAGACGCCCTTTGAGATTTCCGAGATAAAGAAAAATGTGGTTAGAAGAGGCACGCAAAAAGTAAACCGCAAATTGAGACTTTTGAAAAGAATTGTTTGCGAATATTTTTTAATACATAAACGAATATAAAACATGGAAGAGGGAGGGTGGATAGTCTGCATTCAAAGTTTCAAATTAGTTTTTTTTTTAGTCTGACAAGTTTACCTAACAATGTCTTAAGTTTGCTGTTTTGACTGCCTATTTTATTTGATATACATTATACGTGATTGTACGTATTCTTTACGCAAAGTTTCATGAATGAAATAAAATAAACGTTTATGTTTCAGGTTTGGTTTGTTTTTGTTTTAGATGAACGAACAATTTGTAGTTTTCATGGTAAATGTATGAAATATTAAACTCTTGGCTCGAAAGAGTTGGGTTATTTGCTACGTCAATCGTAGTACACCTGCTACGCCGTAGCAAGTGTAGTATTTGCTACGATGGATGGCTGCATACGAAATGTTGCATTCTGACCTCTTAAAACTTTGCAAATTGTATAATTACTACAAGTTTTTCTCATAATATATATCTGTCAGTCTATGTTTTTTGTAGCGTAAAGATATTTTTTCAAATGACTTCGTTTGCATGCTTTTTTATGTAATTCCAAAAATGAAAACTTACTATTCTATATAAAATAAACGATTAGCATAAACATGATAATCAAAAATCTATTCAGTTTACAATAAAATTCCATATAGAAATCCAACCCATATTACACATGATTTTCCTAATTTACTCAGAAAATGACCTTTTATACGCAAAACATAATGTATAGGTGGATTTGTAACGGACGCACAATCACAAAGTATGGTAATCCCCTATTTTATGTCGTGTAACAAAATGGCCTAATTCAGGGCTCAACCTTCGTCAAAAGCGGACAAGTTAAAAGTCAATCACCCTGGCACCATCCCTGGCACCAATTCCGCCATTTTGATGCCTCAGTTTTAAAAACTTTGACACATTAGGCGTTTGTTATTTAACGATAATTTATGGTTTAAATATTAGTGCTACAAAAATTTTAAAATAGACTTGGAAAAATTTGTCAAAGACTTTAGCTTTTCCTTTTTCCAAGACTAAAAACCTTCGAGCTCAATGTAGCTATAGATGATTATTGTTACACTTTGTGACGGCCTGTCACTTACACGGGTTTGGTTCGCCATTGTGCTCAAACAATTGGCTTGGACTCTAAATTAACTAAATTAACAGCTAGCGGTTACACAGTAAGCCTTTCGGCTTACTGTGTAACTGTGTGTGAGCTTCGTGAACTCTCTTGTTCATATCGTATGGGTTCTAAGGTCAACTAAATTGCAAACTCTGAGCTCAGGTGAACTATTATAACGCGTCGGTGGTCTAGTGGCTAGGGCCGCTGCCTCCCGTCTGGGAGACACGGGTTCGATCCCCACCACGTACCAATTTGTTTTCAGATTTTGAATGTACGTTTATTCGACGCTCTTACGGTGAAGGAAAACATAGTGATGAAACCTGCACACTCCTGCAAAGAAATTCAAAGGTTGTGTGTGAAGTCGATCAACCCGCACTGGGCCAGCGTGGTCAACTCTTAATTGCCCTAATTCAGGGTAGGCTCGAGCCCCTCGCTGGGGACGTATATAAGCTGTTGATGATGATTATAATATAACACCAAATGTAAAAGCGATTATCATTTACATTTTCGTCTGCAGCTTCTCTCGTATGCATTAAGATTTCGCATTGTCAAAAGAGGCAAGTGAAAATTTAACATTTAAAAACTTGGAACCCTAACACAATGAAGATATGAAGGCATCTTTTAAAATTGTAATGCAATTATTTAATTTTCTAGGACTAGCTCGAGCCACTTGTTGGAGATGTAAATAAGCAGTGGTTGATTTTTTTCTTTAATAATAATAGCCTTATTATCATTGTCATACAGTCGAAAGACGTCCACTGCTGGACGAAAACATCCTAACGATCTCCACAACGACAAGGCCTGCGCATAAAATTACGAGGTACAAACATTTCTTAGCTTAATAATTAACATTACATTATTCACACTTATTTGTCGTGAGCTTACAGGATATAACGTCACTTACTGTTACTGAAAGAAGTAAAATGCTGTGTTTCAGCATCTTCTTTCTGGTAACAACACCAATAACAATTGAAAATATAATTTTTTGATTTTTTGACAATTGCTGTCAAATGTTACTTCCTTCCGCCATTCTGGCATGGTGCATGTATCGGCTTTCCATGTGCTAGTAATTAACGTGCAAATACTAATTTCAATAGCGAACTTTGTTAACTACAAACGGTGTTTTTACTGTGCCACGACCCACTGGAATAATCACAGCAATATAGAGATATAGTCCACTTCAACCCCAAGCTACCGAGGCCTTTGTGTGCATCTGTACACTTTCAAAAATATACTTTCGCCTTTTCGAAGAGCGTTACATGTATTTATAGCTAAAAAGAGTCGGATTCAAATACGAGCGATCGGGAGATGCAAATAACCGCAATCGAGAAGCTAAAGGCTTTGGCCGAATCCTCCAACCACCCCCTTTAAACATTCATATGCCGACTCCCCTCGAGCGCGTGTAAGTGCGCGGATATTATTATATAGCCATTTATACGATCCATAAGCACCTGACACCGTTATATTAACTTTAAATGAAATGTATTTGACTCGTTATTTGAAGGTACAGGAGGATTTTATTTTGATTTCTTTTAAGATAAGATAAGTCTTTATTTGCCAAAAACACGGTATAAAAGGTGGTAAAATAAAAATAACGTACATACATGTTTTGCCATAAAGATAAATAGCTATATCCTTGTGTGCAATAAAGTATATTCTATTCTATTCTATTCTATAAATAGCATGCAAATATAAATGAAATATAAATTAATGTCAAACAGTAAACTAAACTACAAATTGACAAATTATTTCATTTATGTCATATAAACCCTTGGAACCTAGCCATTCATACATATAAACTCTTGGAACCTAGCCATTCATACATATAAACCCTTGGGACCTAGCCATTCATACATATAAATCCTTGGGACCTAGCCATTCATACATATAAACCCTTGGAACCTAGCCATTCATACATATAAACCCTTGGAACTAGCCATTCATACATATAAACCCTTGGGACCTAGCCATTCATACATATAAACCCTTGGAACCTAGCCATTCATACATATAAACCCTTGGGACCTAGCCATTCATACATATAAACCCTTGGAACCTAGCCATTCATACATATAAACCCTTGGAACCTAGCCATTCATACATATAAACCCTTGGAACCTAGCCATTCATACATATAAACCCTTGGAACCTAGCTGTTGTAGGTAGACTTAAGATTTTATAGAGGGTACCTTGTGGTTGCCAATAAATCAGTCGTTCCTCACACGCTGTTTGATTGAGACACATAACTTTATTACATGGTGTAAATATTTCGCGAAATCGGTCTAATATATCGAAAACACAAGCAAATCGTTTTTTGTACTCGCAAAAGTGTTAGTTTAGTTAAGTGCAAATATGTCGGAATCGAAAGGTGAGAAGATGAGTGCCAGTGCGATGATTCAGCAACCGGCGCCATTACAGCAAGATGGTAACCTTGCTAGTAACTGGAAGGAGTGGAAATCATCTTTTGACTATTTTTTGATCGCAGCAGGAAAAGATTCTGCATCCTCGAAAGAAAAGTGTGGCTTGTTTATGCACGTAATTGGGAAGTATGGCCGAGAAATTTATGAAGAACTGGATGTGACGGAAGAGATAAAACTGGATTACAGTTCTTTGTGCAAAAAGTTTGCTGAGCATTGCGATCCGACAAAAAACATCAACTATGAACGGCACATGTTTTTTGAGACTTATCAGCACAATAATGATTTTGATAAGTATCTGGGAGAATTGAAAGTTAATAGCAAAAACTGTGAGTTTGGAAGTTTAAGGAATAGTTTAATTCTAACGCAGATGATTCGTGGGTTGAAAGATAATCACATGCGTGAAAAATTATTGGCTAAAACAAAGTTATCGCTGGATGAGGCTATTCAGTGGTGTCGTGCGGCGGAGCGAGCAGGACGGCAAGGAGCAGCGTGCGAGGCGAGCGCGGCGCGCGCGGCCGGCTGCAGCGCCGGCGCCGCCGCCTCGGTGGAGCAGGCGGCGCGCGGCGCGCCCTCCCGCGCCCGGCGGCGAGCGCGGCCAGGGAACCGCGCCCGTCACCCGGGCTCCCACGGGACCCCTGCCTTGGGGTTTGCGTCTCCGCGTAGTGATACATATAGGTCTCCGGGTAGTGTATGCGGAAAGTGTGCGTATCAACACGCGAGTGATCGTTGCCCAGCAAGTTCGGCTAGGTGTCGAAGGTGCCAAATGGTAGGTAATTTTGCTAAGTGTTGTCGAGTGCGTTTCATGAATGAAGTGCAGGAACGGTATGATGACTCATGCGGTGAGGAATGCGGGGACTACGACAATGGTGAGCTACTTATGTACAATATTTCAATCGAATCTTCTGACAATAAGTTGTGCGAGTCTTGGCATTCAATTATAAACGTAAACGGAGTGGAATTAAAGTTCAAGCTTGATAGTGGAGCGGACGCGACAGTCTTATCAGTAAATAGTTATGAAAAAGCCGGTTTTGATGTAAATAAGCTTAAGGAATGTACCACTGTGCTACGAGAAATCAGCAAAACACAATTACCTGTATTAGGTTGTTTTGATGCAATTCTTAAATATAATAATAAGAGCTGTAGACAAAAAATTTTTGTTTTGGACTTGAATTGCAATAATTTATTAGGGTTGGGTGCGTGTTCAAATCTGGGTCTCATAGCACGGTGTGATCAAAAGTCTTTAAACAGTGTACAAGTAGATGAAACTATTTTTACCGGAATCGGTTGTTTACCTAATCAGTGTTGTATTCAGATTGATGAGTCTGTGCCGCCGGTAGTCAGCGCCACGCGAAAAATTCCTATTAAGTTAAGGCCTAGGTTAAAAGCAGAGCTGGATAATATGGAAAATTTACAAATAATTAAAAAAGAAGACGGGCCTACTGATTGGGTGTCAAGTATAGTAGTGGTAGAAAAGCCCAATAAGAGCTTGCGTGTGTGTTTGGACCCTAGAAATTTAAATCGTGCGGTTAAGCGAAGTCATTTTCAGCTACCAACGCTGGAAGAGATTTCTAGTAGTTTATCTGGTGCCAGGTATTTTTCTAAGTGTGACGCGAAAAACGGGTTCTGGATGATAAAACTAACAGATGAAAGCTCAAGACTCTGTACGTTTTCCACGCCGTTCGGGAGATACCGTTTTTTACGTTTACCATTTGGGATAAATTGTGCACCAGAAATCTTTCACAATGAAATGTACAAAATTTTCAAAATGTAGGGGGTAGAAGTCTACATCGACGATTTATTAATTTGGGGTAGAACAAAATAGGAGCACGATGATAGATTACAGGAAGTTCTACGAAGAGCTACGGAGAATATGGTCAAATTCAATAAAGAAAAATGTGTATTTGGAGTTGAGGAAATTACATTTCTAGGCCACAAGTTCAGTAGTGATGGGATAAAACCAGATAAAAACCGTGTCAAGGCAATTAAAGAGATACCTACGCCTTGTGAGAAGAAGGAGCTGGAGAAGTTCCTTGGGGTAACCAACTATTTAGCTCGATTTATTCCCAGGTACTCCGAGACAGCAGCGCCACTCAGGGAACTATTAGGTAGGAGTGTGGAGTTTGATTGGCAGCAGGTTCATGAAAACTCTTTCAAGTGCTTAAAAAACATGATTAGTAGTGCACCTGTATTAAAATATTACTCGCCAGATGAACCGGTGACGGTGTCTGTGCGTGTCTAATGCAGGGCGGGCGGCCTGTGGCTTATGCTGCTCGAACGCTGACGCCAACCGAAATGCGGTGGGCGCAAATCGAAAAGGAATTGCTGGCCGTTGTGTTTGGCTGCACACGTTTCCACCAGTATATTTACAGTCATTATGAAGTGACGGTAGAAAGCGATCACAAGCCACTGGAAGCCATCTTCAAGAAGCAGCTGAGTGAAACACCAGCACGCCTCCAGCGTCTGATGTTGAGGCTTCAGAATTATTGTGTGAAGTTGCAATATAAACGGGGAAAGTTGTTATTTATAGCAGACACGTTATCGCGAGCCGCGGTGGAGCCCGCGGCACAGTTAGAACGTGATCTTAACGATGACGTCACGGTACATGTCAACATGCTGTTACAAAACGTAAAAGCGACTCCACAAATGCTAGAGAAAATAAAATCGGAAACAGACAGAGATCATATATTAAATAAGGTATGTCAGTATCGATCTACTTGTTCAAATTTGTTAGTCTATACTACATATTTATGTGAATCCTTTAACCATAAAAAGCAAATTGACTGTATATACACGGACTTTTCCAAGGCTTTCGATCGAGTTAATCATTCCGTGCTGTTAATCAAGTTAAAACATATGGGTATTCATGGAAATCTCCATCGGTGGTTTGAGTCCTATCTTACTGACCGTTCCCAGATCGTAACTCTAGGCGGTTACGATTCTGTCCCTTTTCTTGCGGCATCTGGTGTGCCTCAAGGTTCTAACCTTGGACCTCTCTTGTTTCTGGCGTTTATTAACGATCTACTTGGCACTTTTTCCAGTAAATGCCTAGCATATGCTGATGATATCAAGATATACAGACAGATTAACAATTTCAATGACTGTTTGGCATTACAAAACGATGTGAAAGTTTTGGAGGAGTGGTGTGACAGTAACTATATGTGCCTTAATGTAAAAAAATGTCAGGTTATAACTTTCACACGTAACAAAAATCCCTTAAATTACAGTTATAAAATAGGTAGTGATGCATTGGAACGAGTGAATGTTATTCGTGACCTGGGTGTATTTTTTGATGCTTCATTGTCTTTTAGGGTGCACTATGATTACATATGTAATAAAGCAAATAAAATGTTATATTTTGTCGTACGTAATGCTAGACCATTTAAAAAACAGAGTTCATGGATTATTTTGTACAATTCTTTGGTTCGTAGCATACTTGAATACTGCTCTTGTATTTGGTCACCCATTTATGGCATTCACAATGACAGGATAGAATCTGTGCAGCGCCGGTTCGTTAGACTGTTGTGTACGAGATTGGGTGTGAGGCGAAAAATACCGGACTATAGGGATAGAATCATAAAATTCAACATGCAAACTCTCGAAGACCGTAGATGGATATCAGATCTCTGCACCTTGTACAAAATTGTGAATGGTGAACTAGATGCTGAGCTGCTGGCTAAGACATTCTTTAAGGTACCAACAAGATCGGTTCGTATACCGCAGCTACTAAATATTCCTGTCACTAATAATAATGTGTCGCAAAACAATCCGATTCTGAGAATGTTCAGAGAATATAACAGCATTTGTGCTGATGTTGACATATTTCGTGGCAGCAGTCTGTATGCCTTTAAAAGTAGTGTACGTAAGCTGAGAGACTAAATCCATATTTAATCTTTTAATTCCTCTTTTTAACACAAAACACTATGATCTGCATTGTGTAAGTAAGTTTTTATAAGTTATTTATATAGACTTTAAAACTATTATATTGTAAGTGTTGTGTACAATTTTAATTGGACTTCAGGTTTAGAGTGTTTTATTGTTAAGTTTTTTATGTATTTTTAGAGTATACGATCTGTTGTCTGTTATTGTACCAAATGGAATAAAATAAAAATAAAATAAAATAAATTACTATAACGGATGGCCAACAAACAAAAGAGAAACTGACATAAATGTGAGAGATTATTGGAAGGTACACGAAGAGTTACATGTAATAGATGGAATATTATTTAGAAATAATCAAGTTGTTATACCAATGACGATTCGTGAAGAAATGTTGCGACGAATTCATGAGGGCCACCTGGGTGTAGACAAGTGTCAGCAACGCGCGCGTGACGTCATGTGGTGGCCGGGCATGAGCGCAGCCATCGAGCACACCGTGCTGGGCTGCGACACGTGCCAGCGACACCGCGCCGCCAACCCGCGCCAGCCGCTCGCACCGCACCCTGTGCCGGAGCTGCCTTGGCAGGTGCTAGCTACTGACATCTTCGAACTTAATGGTAAACAATATCTATTGGTTGTTGATTATTATTCCAAGTTTGTGGAAATTGCTTTATTACCCAATATGCAAAGTGCTACGGTTGTAGCCGTATTAAAAAATATGTTTAGTCGCTTTGGGATCCCGCAAAAGGTTGTGAGTGACAATGGGACACAATTTTCGTCACAGGAATTTAAAACGTTTAGTGAAAAGTGGGGATTTGTTCATGTAACGAGCTCGCCGTTATATCCACGATCAAACGGGCTCGCTGAACGCAATGTACGTACAATAAAATCATTGCTGACTAAAGCACGTGACAGTGGTGAGGAATGGCAGCTGGCGCTGCTGAACTTTCGCAACAGCGCCGTGACCGGTGAGCAGTACTCGCCGGCGCAGCTGTTGATGGGGCGGCGGTTGCGGTCCAGACTGCCAGCTAGTACACAGACACTGCGTCCAGCGGCTGTGGACGAGCCCGCGCTGAGAGCTCGCAGGGAAATGAACACTCAGAGCACTAAAAGAAATTATGACAGGGGTACACGGACCCTACCACCGTTACACCCTAACGAGCCGGTGCGAATGAAAAATGATAAACAATGGTTAAAATCAAATGTGGTAAAATTGGCACAAGATAACCGTTCGTACTGGGTTAGAGCAGAAAACGGGCGTTTGTATCGTCGCAATCGCCAACATCTCATGAAAATACCTAACGCAAATAGTTCTCAACATACACGTAATGCAGATAGGTATCTTGATCTGGACGATTACAACAGTAGCCCGTATTTACGTCAGCAAAGGCCGGCAGTGGCGCCGGCGCCGGCGCGCCAACCCACCCCGCCGCGGCCACAGCAGCCCGTGCCCGCGGGGGCGGGGGCGGGGGTTACTGTCACTAGAAGTGGTAGGGTAGTAAAACCGCCTCAAAGGCTAATTGAGTTTGATTAATTCTTAAAATACTTACCTATGTTAAATTGATCTAGTTAAAATTTAAATGCCAATATTGCAAAATAAAATAAAATAAAAACTGTGTCAAATAGAAAGCAACAATGTTATAGGTAGGTATTTTTAAATAATAATTTAAAACTAATAATATATAAGTTAATAAAATAAAAATGTTATACCTAGTATAATGTAAAAGTAAACAAATGTCTAATGTTTGAGTTAGATAAAAATAAATGTACTTATGTATAGGTATAGTTATATTTCAGTACTTAAATACTTAAAAAAAAAACGCATGGATTATAAAAATATAATAGGTATTTGTACGTATAATTTTATTTATGTACTTAAATAAAATAAATTAAATGTTAAATAATTTTGTTCAAGTATTTTAAAAATAGAAATAAACTAAAAAAAAATATTGCATGAATTAAAAAAATAAAAATGTATTGCCTATTTAATTAGATATTAGAAGGGAGATGTTGTAGGTAGACTTAAGATTTTATAGAGGGTACCTTGTGGTTGCCAATAAATCAGTCGTTCCTCACACGCTGTTTGATTGAGACACATAACTTTATTACACTAGCCATTCATACATATAAACCCTTGGAACCTAGCCATTCATACATATAAACCCTTGAAACCTAGCCATTCATACATATAAACCCTTGGAACCTAGCCATTCATACATATAAACCCTTGGAACCTAGCCATTCATACATATAAACCCTTGGAACCTAGCCATTCATACATATAAACCCTTGGAACCTAGCCATTCATACATATAAACCCTTGGAACCTAGCCATTCATACATATAAACCCTTGGAACCTAGTCATTCATACATATAAACCCTTGGAACCTAGCCATTCATACATATAAACCCTTGGATCTTGGCCATTCATACATATAAACCCTTGGAACCTGGCCTTTCATACATATAAACCCTTGGAACCTAACCATTCATACATATAAACCCTTGGAACTTAGCCATTCATACATATAAACCCTTGGAACCTAGCCATTCATACATATAAACCCTTGGAACCTAGCCATTCATACATATAAACCCTTGGAACCTAGCCATTCATACATATAAACCCTTGGAACCTAGCCATTCATACATATAAACCCTTGGAACCTGGCCATTCATACATATAAACCCTTGGAACCTAGCCATTCATACATATAAACCCTTGGAACCTAGCCATTCATACATATAAACCCTTGGAACCTGGCCATTCATACATATAAACCCTTGGAACCTGGCCTTTCATACATATAAACCCTTGGAACCTAACCATTCATACATATAAACCCTTGGAACCTAGCCATTCATACATATAAACCCTTGGAACCTAGCCATTCATACATATAAACCCTTGGAACCTAGCCATTTATACATATAAACCCTTGGAACCTAGCCATTCATAATTTTTTTTCTTAAATAGTCTTGGTTATCATTACCATCATTAACAAATTATATTTCTAATAACTGGCTGATCTGATGGAGTATTGGCCCCTATAGGTAAATCGATGATCTGGTGAATTTGCAGGAAACCATTGAGTTCGATCCCCACCACGTACCAATGTGTTTTCGAATTTCGAATTCATATGTACGTTTATTCGACGCTCTTATGGTGAAGGAAAACATCGTGATGAAATCTGCACACTTCTGCGAAGAAAATCAAAGGTTGTGTGTGAAGTCGACCAACCCGCACTGGGTCAGCGTGGTCGACTAAGGCCTAATCGCCCTAATTCAGGGTAGGCTCGAGCTGCTCGGTGAGGACCTATATGAAGTGTTTATGATTGGGGGAGGCACACAACTATCTGATCCCGAACTATACAAAATACATTAATAAATAAATAGCAAACCAACCAGACACAAGGTAAACACAAGTGCTCACCACATAAATGTTTGTCCCGGGCGAGATTCGAACCTACAACCCTGAGTTTTTTAGGCATGTACGAACTAGGCTACAAAGCCGACTAATGCATCCATGGCCTGGTCTCGCAGCTACAATTCGTTGATAAAATAGCGATCATGCGCTTGTTTTTTTTTTTCTTTTTAATCCCATCACAGGTATCCTTGATTAAAAAAATGTTTACCTGTGAGTATTGCGTTATCGAGTTGAATGAACCGAACTAAACACATTACCAGGGTAGGCCGTAAGCGCAGGTGTGTAAAATCAAATGTAGACCTAAATAAGTATCGGGTCGGGCGGAACCCATTTGCCTTAATCCCCAACGCGTACGGAGATAGGAACAAATACCGTAGAGTAACACTTCCTCATTATAATGAATGTACAGTCAGCAAAAAGACAATAATCAGGAGAAATTGATTTAAATTAGGTTACTCGAGTAATAGAATTTACCACAATTCGCCGAAGATTTAATCATAATTATGCACTCCTAAATTAAATAAGGTCCTAGCCTGAATATCTGTTTTTCTGACTCTACATACTTTGTCTAGGTAAATGTTGCTGTACGCCTGTTCAAAGCGCTTTAAATGAGCAAACTAGTTTTAGTTGGGATTTCATGTAGTTTTTTGTTGGTAATGGAAATCGAATGTGCGTTAAATAATCAGGAAAATGATGATACCAGTAAATAAGTTGATTTGCGTTAATTCATCATTGGGTATATAAGTAATGTTTATACAGTAATTCGCCGTGTGGTGATGGCAGAGTAGAATACATTTGTCACCAACCCCTACTCTTCCCGTGGGTGTCGTAAGGTGCGACTTAGGGACTACACACTGAACAGGGAACGGGCAGCAGCGCTCTCTGATACAGTAACCTTTTAATCTGCGATCTCCAACCCGTCTGCCAAGCGTGGAGATTATGGCAAAACCCTCCACATAAGTGGAGGAGGCTCATAGTCCAGCAGTGGACTGTAACGGGACGTTGATGATACAGTAATGTTTTTGTTTATGATCTTAAATATTACAAAAACAATTCTGATAATCTTATAACCTATTCATCTTCGTTTCTTCAAACGACCTTCACTTTAGTGTTCGTTATTGCACAATACCAAGATACTACTATCTTAAAGTGGATGTAGTCCCTTTTAACAAGCAACTTAGGTATTGTAAGGTAAATTCTTAAGCGGCCTTGGACGTAAGTGTAGGTTGGCGCTTATTGGGAGAGCAGGGAAAGCTCCGGCAAGTCTATCCGGTACTAGTGTATCCCAAAGTTGACAATAATTTAGTCGTGGACTTTAGAATTCTATTCATCATCATCATGTAGTTTATAAGGTCAATGAACGATCTCAAAAGGTGTCAGAATTCTCGAACCGCCAATGGTTTCTGACTTGGTATTTGTAACGGCTATTGCGTAGATAGCAACAGGGATCAACTACTTTACTCATCCAAAAAATGTTATAGCGAATCTAACTGACGACGTAAAATCTTCTTTATCATAATTATGGATAATACAATATTTGACACTGACTTGGACTTTTTCGGCCAATTTGGTGATGTGAATCTGCTTATTGATGATTTAAACACTTGTACTTAACAATCGCAAGTATAAATGATTCTGCTTACAATGACCGACCTAAACTTTTTTTTGTTACACAAAATACTTTTTTGGCTAAAGTGCCCCTGGGATTTGGACCTAAGAGTTCTGTGACTAAGCCATGTCATGGTGCGGAAATGTGATATAGTTGTGCTAATTCTTCGTAGGCTGTGCTAGTAGCCCAAAAGTTTAAAATCATTTTTTATATCATCGGTCGGAATAATTACCGGTACAATTCAAATTATGCTGTTTTAAGGAAATACAGGTTATATTATGTTAGTTTATTTACGTTCTATTATTGTGCATACTTAGTCCAATACATAATTTTGGAGATATTTCAACATAACATGAATTGTACTAGTTATGATTCCGACCGACGATATCTAACTAAGAAAAGTATAAGTTCAAATAGCTCATAGTAAGCTACTCAGCCCATAAATCGCTCGCTACACGATTGGAATCTAGTATTCAAAATTAAACGAAGCTATACTAAGCTAGACGAAGCTAGACTCGTAAGTTTGGGAAGCTCTGACCCAATCCAGATACAAAGGCATGCAGTTCCCGAGGGAGTGCCATTTCACCTCTGTTCGTGGTAATTCGCACTTTGACTTCCGGAATTGAATCCTGTACAGTCGTATTATACCTTGTTTTACTTGACGAACTCATTTCGTGCCGTTGTCTGGTTGTCTGTGTCTGTTTGACCGTAAGAAGTTTGCTTGTGGGATTTTCACTTCTTTTCTTTTTCAAATATAACTAATAATATTAGTTAGCGTTAAATTGTAGACGAATGAAACTGCGTAAACAGAGGACTGGAAAGCATGTTATTAAATAGCGGTATTCAACACGCAAAGAAGAGGAAGTAGAAGCGGTATTAAGAGAGTCTTTTATTCCTCAAAATATAGCATAATGCTGTCGCTTCTGGTTCATCATCATCATCATCATCATCTCAGCCGGAAGACGTCCACTGCTGAACATAAGCCTCCCCCATAGGCTTCCACCGTGAACGGTCCTGCGCTACTTGCATCCACCGGTGCCCAGCAACTTCTTGCTTCTGGTTACTGGTGCAAATACTGCCTGGTAGATTTTCAAACCAAAGGCCATTTGGAGGCTTGAAGTGAGAATTTGGGGCACCAGACACCATTTTAGTTCATAGCTGGGTAAATGCTTCAAATGGAAATCCATGTCTTGCGATAATCTAACCCCAAACTATTAGTCCACCTAATATTATATATATTAGTAGCTTTTATACCCGGCTACGCCCAGGACTGAAATTAATGAATCGCAAAAAATATTTTAAATGAAGAATTAATTCTTTTTCTCTATTTCACAAACATAATAGCCTATAACCTTGTCAGTAATCTCTTCTATCGATTTGTACAAACCCTATCGAAATCGGTGCAGCCGTTCTCTAGTTATAAAAGGACAAACATTGAGTTTTATATAGTAGATCTAATTCTAAATGTAGTATTGATTAAGCTCAATACAGTTCTGTTAGTATAATACGACAAATTACTGGCTTTGCAGCCGATAAATGTAAAAATGGGGTCGATTAATAGCATCCGTCAATGGCGGTCGGGCTTTCGTTTTAATTTTCGTTTTTGTGTTAATACACTATCGAAATTATACACTAAACACATCCAGTGAATGACTCTGATCAATAAACTTTAATAGGACAATTGAAACGCTTGCATTTAGCCGTCATTTATTGATGACTTGCAGCGGCCACGTGGTGGCTTCAGCAATGCTGCTATCATATTACTGGAGTCTTTCACCGTACACAGCACCCTAGTCTTAGGATTAGGACTGTCTGTGTATCTCGTGCTAACCACTTGATACTGGCGAAATACTACAAGTGAAACGCCATAATTAAAAGATTGAATTGAATTGAAATGTAAAAATATTATAGCCCCATCGAAATCAATTTACAAAGTATTTGTAAATGATTCCGGCTTGCGTAAGACGAGAATCCCGTTGAGGGTCTAATAAAATATGCAGATTTGACTGCGGCCGTATTTTTCTCAGTGTAATCTGCATTATTCAGTCTTTGTCACGAACTTCGACAGTTTAACAGCGTTTATCTCCCGCCTTGCAAATTGAGCTACGGCTTTAAGACAAACGGGAGTCAGTTTCATTACCATAATGGACGGCGGCCGATTCTTTGTTGGTAGCGGGCAATGAGGATGGAGCTCTGGCCGTTCATCTTCCCCTGGTACTTACCCTCGTTTGGTGGTTCAGTTTTATTCTTATTTTGAGGATGTTAGATCGTGTTTTTGGTTGCTTTTCATAAGATGCTGCACTTTTTTGAGTCACGCAAAAAATTTCCACTCTATGCTTTTGTTTTTCTTCGTAACTTACTATGCGGGTTTTTTAATAAAAATTGACTGTTTCATAATATTGCACGTTCTTCCCCGTAGTTTTTAGAAAATAATACTGCTTTAAGATGTTGAGGAGTTAATTTTAGTTTGTTTAATCACAGAACAAGATAAATGGCCTAATTAAGTGGAACATGTCAAATATATTAAATAAATGTGATTTGGACATTATCATAATAAATGGCTACCAAATTTTTGTTTGTAATTGAGTAATGAGGATGGATGCCGCTCTGGCGCATGGCGGTGCGATAGATAGCTTCTAGCATCCATCTTCTCCTGGTACTTTCATTTTGTGGCTTTCTTTTATAACAGACAGTGGCCTCTCGGGATGTCATGCTCTAATTCAAATTTTAAAATCCAGCTATCCTTTTCATATTTATGACCAATGAAAGAGAGGAGATGAACGAATGATATTAATTTGAACGAATGATAAACTAAAATAAAGGCAATAGCTATCAGTTTAAGAGATTTCAAGTCGCATGTTTAAGTGCTCTCTAAAATTGTGCAATCGACACGGCCATAAAGTTCAAATTCAATATTTGACAGCTCTAATATTAGGATGGCCATCTCCTGTCCCTTTTCAATCTTTAAAAGGTAAAAAGGACGGACTAACTTATACTAGTGGCTCTGTGAGCTGTAGACCTCGAAAGTCTGTATATATCTTTTCAATTTTTTTTTCTCGACAAACATCCCCAACCCCTTGATTTTTTTTCTTAACTTTGTTTTATTTTAATTTATTTTGTTTTATTTGAATTTATTTTGTTTTGTTTTTTATTTTATTTTATTTTATTTTAAGAAATGTGACCTGTAGAGGAAAACAGCCTCAGCGGTAGACCTTGTAAGCTGGCAACCCCCATAACTTCGTCCTTTTCCAAAAACTGACTCGACAAAAAAAATCGATTGATTTATCGAACCTGCTCACAGAATTTCACGAGAATCGGTTGAGAAACGCGACCTGTAGAGTGAAACAAACAAACAAATCCACAAACAAACAAACAGATGGACATACAAAAGCAAATTTGGCCAAGCTGAAACAGAGACGCTCCGCTCGCTTCGTTCGCTCGGTCAATTAAGGACGTGTGTGTAATTTTTAGAATTTCTTGAAAATCTTCTAACATAGAACCTGACTGGGTTAAGCTAGAAATACATTCGTCAAAAAGCTCGCACACGTTTTTAGCGAGAGGCTCAAGCTTACCCTGAAGAGGTACATTAATTACCTTTATTAATTTATTAAAATCCAACTAAATCTAATCTGGTAAACAGCCCTAATACAGGAATTAGATGGCCATATAACACGGCGATTGCAATGCGCAGGGCAAAGAGCGGGCAGTCTCCACTAGACCAAAACTAATCGCTGATAGAGTGGTGCGAGATACCAGTGTCATAGAATAGTTAGCACAGATACAGAGGGTCCACTTCGAAATACCTGCATAAACGTATCGATGAAAACGTAACCTATATCATGTCTTACAGCGCCAGTGCAGCGGCGTAAAAAGTCAAGAGTTCACAGAACTGAATAGTTTTTGAATTTTTTTTCTGGCCATATTATAAGAAATATAATAATAAATAATAAATAAATTTCTTTATTTAATTAATTTGTTGTACATAGATAGGGGGGGCAGGAGTCTCCCAGTAAGTTCATCACTTGTGTTGGGAGGCACCGCTCTTCTTAAACTATAGTTACAAGTAATTTTACAAGTAATTTTCTCCAACTGAAGGCACGTATGCGTATGCGGGTGTGTTTGCCTATGCGGGTGCATTGCGCGCGTGTGTGTGTTGTTACCAGCTCTTTATTTAGTATATTGTAAATTTTTGATGAACGCTTGTGGTATTGCTTGCTAGCAAAAACCGTTTTAGTTTAAGAAAATATATTGAATATTCATTTTTTAGAATCTTCTAGCAACTTCCGAGCCGACCGCTCTAAAACAGTTAAGTTTTCCTGAACCTTTTTTTTATATCATAAAATCTATTCTGGCAAGCAACCTGATACCGACCCGAAAATTCTGGTAGACTGGAAACAGGAAAGTTTATTTTTTTACTTTGGTAAAATACTTTTTTACAGCTTCAACAGAATAATAAATAGGTAAAATCATACTTAATAGTAACGAAATCAAAGGCATCGAAATTGTATACAATGGTCTAACTATTCGAATGACACATTCAGGGACCGGACTACCCGTTGAAAAACCCCTTCAGTCGTTTGGGTTTTATGTATTTACAGAATGATAATTAAAATAAATACCTATAATGTTTATCAGATTCCTTGATAGGGTTGGATTTGCAAACGTTTGAATAGAATATACTTTATTGCACACAAGGATATAGCTTGAAAGTACAAAAGATAGATGAAGGGGTGTACGGATAGGCGGCCTTATTGCTAAGGTAGCAATTTCTTACAGGCAACCTTAAACGTTATATTATAGCATAATAAGAGTACGAGATGGCGTTGGTCAAAATCGTAAGGGTTCCGATTCCTGGACACACTATTAAATTCATTAGTAAATTTTTACTTTTCTATGGTGCTAAATTGCTGTGTGGTGACGGCAGAGTAGAATACATTTGTCACCAACTTTTACTCTTCCCGTGGGTGTCGTAAGAGGTGACTTAGGGACTACACATTGAACAGAGAACGAGCAGCAGCGCTCTCTGATACAGTAACCTTTTAATCTGCAATCTCCAACCCGCCTGCCTGCTTAAGTGGAGGAGGCTCATAGTCCAGCAGTGGACTGTAACGGGCCGTTGATTGATTGAATTGCTAAATTAGCACCTCTGTGATGCTTCTTTACTGTAGGTGTGACTCCAAACTCGGACTAGAGTTATACCCACCAGAGGCAGAGGTCTCGTGGTTCGACTATGCTATCGATCCGCTCCCGCTCCGCCTCCGTAAGTATGCGATCCTTTGATATGAAATCTAGTTAACCGTAAAATTAAATTATTAAAGGTTACTTTGAGGTACAGGATTGGTTGCTGGAAGGCCTACGAAAATTTGATTTAGTGGTATAACAAGTCATATAGTTAGTCCGTTATAAGCTTATACGTAATTACGTTTCCTCGCCGGGCCGAGTCTATCATAAATTAAATCAATCACGCTTTGGTCGACCACGCAAACTTATTTAACAAGGATTGATCAACTTAGCACACTATCAGTATCATCGTAGATAACGAATTTTATTCACTATGTTTATTTCATAGTAGGAGCGCTAAAGAAACATAATGTTCATACATGTTTCATACACTGTTTTTATTATTTTAATACTCTAAAGATAAGACAAATAATAACCAAAATAGAATTTTACATTTTATGAAACTGATACTTTGAAAATTCCAAGAATCTCTGTCGTCATCAACAGCTCATATAGGTCCCCACCGAGGGGCTCGAGCCTACCCTGAATTAGAGCGATTAGGCCTTAGTCGACCACGCTGGCCCAGTGCGGGTTGGTCGACTTCACACACAATCTTTGAATTTAATTAATTTAAATTTAATTAATTAATTTAGTTTAGTAAAGAATCTCTGTAATGTTCTCCAATACGTACCCTTTAAGTACAAAACTAATATAAATCACACGAGATCATTATAAAAAAAGTTTGTTTACCACATCTGAAGATAAGTAAAATTTAAGACGTAGGTTTCGTAGCAAGAAACTACGAGCGTAGCACAGTTGTAGCAAAGTTCTACATTGTAGCCAAAGTTAGCTATACTTGTTGTTTCTCTTAAAATTATTTGAAGACTAAAGACATGACACCTAATAACATCCAGAACAATAGTTTAACGTACGTGTCGAAGCACGAAAGACGCTGTGTAAGGAAACGAGTAACGGTCACTAGCCAGCCATTCTCAATTTATTAAACTAAAGATAAGATAAAAGCCATATGAATCATAAAAACGTATAAAAGCTTGTACAAGTTACTGGCTTCATAACAGCAACATAACATTTTAATTAAAACTGCTTGCCATTGTGTAATAATAATAACGTCTCGTGGACTCGCTGGCCGGACGAGTCAACTTTATATTACAACACAATAAATTTTATTGTAAAGGTTTGCTCTACCTAACATTTTTTCTCTAAAATAACGTTACTAATGTTTATGTACTCAGAAATGGGAAATAAAAGCATTCAAATAAATGTATCGAGTGTTTTGATTTAATTATTTATTCACAGTATTGCATGTTTTTATTATAATTATTATTATTTAGAACCAATTTTCATGTGCTTAAATTAGGGTATAAATAAATAAATATGTGGGGACATCTTCACACACGGCCACCTGATCCCAAACTAAGCAGAGCTTGTACTATGGGTACCAGACAGCTGATATACACCGTGAAATTTACATCGTTTTGTTCCCGCCGTGTAGTGATAGTACCCGTCAAACTGAACAACTATTCACGAAAAAAAAAATTCCTGCGACAAAAAAATTTTTGGTCTCTCCATACAAAGTGAGACTCCCGACCGACCCATTTTGTATGGAGAGACCAAAAATTTTTTGTCGCAGGAAATTTTTTTTTCGTGAAAAGTTGTTCAGTTTGACGGGTACTATCACTACACGGCGGGAACAAAACGATGTAAATTTCATGCTGTACATTACGTAAATAGATAAATACATACTAGATAAACAACAACCAGACATAAGGCAAACACAAGTGCTCATCACACGAATGTTTGCCCTGGGCGGGATTCGAACCCGCGACCCTGTTCGTCGGAGGCAGATACACTACCACCTGGGCTACGGAGCCGTATGACTACTACTTTTCGACCAAGCGAGCGCGAAGCGTCTCCGTTTCAGCTTGGCCAAAATTGCTTTTGTATGTCCATCTGTTTGTTCTGCTCTACAGGTTACGTTTCTCAACCGATTCTCATGAAATTTTGTGATATAGTTATTTTTTGTCGAGTTGGGTTTTGGTACAAAATATCTCGCGAGGTTTACAGCTCACAGAGCCACTAGTGTTTAGAAATCAAACTTCTTATTTCTTATTATAGAAGAGTAAAAGCCTTATCGCCCTATCTTTAAAATTTACCGATATATAAGGTTTGAACTTCGAGATCAGAAAAAGAAAAAAAATCTTGTCACAAAACAGTAACGTCATACAGCAAAAGACAAGACACATAGAAATTGAAACTACTGTAAATTCGTTTTCCAATTCATTCTGTTATTTTGATTGCAAATCGTTTTCTACTAATCTTTAAAATCCGTAAAATTCAAATATCTTATTTTGCGTAATTTAACAAACGTAGTGTATCACTCAAACAAATAAAAGTTAATGAATGAAAATGTTAGTGAACTCACCCAAAAAAATGTAATGATGGATCTAAGTGATGTAATAACATCCTATGTTGTCTTATTTGTAAGCAGAAGAATTAGAATTTAGCTTTAAGTATGTACAGTGAACGGCACATCAAGCTATACATTTTTTGTTGTTGTAAACTAGACGTTAACCACAACGCGCAAGATGTTCCACCCCTGTGTATGGCTTGACCTGCTGTCTACTGTTCCTCATGCAGCTATATACTTATATAATGAGAGCTGTTGTCTCCGCCAACAAACTGCCCTGCAGTTTGGCGGGCTCATTGTGTTTTTTGTAATGCTGCTTTTGTATAATAAATCATTTTATTATTATCATTATTATGGAAATAAATAATTTTGACTTTGACTTTGAAAAAGAAGAAGAAGATAATATTATTTATTAAGAAATAAAATATGCTCTATTAGAAACGTTTTCACTTACGATTCCAGTCAATAACACGGTGTATTATTACGTATGTGACATTGTGGGGCGAGGCGCACGATTTACGACGTCTGCGCCGGCCTTCAAATGCAGGCTTCGAGTGCTCACTACCCATATTTAGTGCGTGCGCTCGACTGCACTGTTTGTTTACGTTTGATCCAACTGTACCTACCATGCATTTGTGGGATCCGGAATTTGGACTATTGAGGTTCATTTACAGTCAATCTTTACTCATTGGTCTCGATTCGGGATTTCATGCTCTAATTCTAATTTTAAAATCCAGCTATCCTTTTCGTTTTTAAGACCAATGAAAGAAAGGTGATGAACGAATGATATTCATTTGAACGAATGATAACTTAAAATAAGGGCATAGCTGTCAGTTTAAAATATTTTTAAGTCGCATGTTTTAAGTGCTCTCTAAATATCTCTTAATCTTTAAAAGGTAAAAAGGACGGACTAACTTAAATTAAGGATTAGAGCGTGACATCCCGAATCGAGGCCATTGTGATACAAACTTCAATTTTGGCGCACCCCAAAACTCATTTACACGATATTGAAATGACTCTTCCTTTTATTTCCTAACCTATTAGCTATATCCTTGTGTGCAATAAAGTATATTCTATTCTATTCTATTCTATTAAGATGTGAAGCATAGTAAAACTAAGCACTGAGAGTGGTTTGTTTCGTCAATGTAAAAAAAACTATGTTTATGGATTTCTACAAGTCATTTTTGTAAACTTGAAATAAAACGGGTCCTAAAATGTCTCCTTGTAGCACTCCGATAACAAGTTTAAATTATGAAACCTCTCAAATATTTTAAATTATGCCTTGTATGAATAAATCCACAATTTAGCGCTTGACATACAGGAACATTACCTCCAAGCGACGAAGAGCGTTAATACTAAAATATCCTCTAAAGTATACAAAATGGAACTCTCAAGTAAAATCCTTGGAAATTTCCAAGGACACGTCATTAAAGTCTTAATAAAAGTGCCGACAGCGGCGGTAGTGGCTGAAAACATTGAGTCTCAGATTTGTAGCAAAAAATGTGACAAGTCATCAAATCTACATATTTTATTAGACTCTCCCTCGCCAAGTTCGACCCTCTGTCCGGACCGCTGCTACTAGAGATGCTCTCTCTTAAGAAATATCGATAAAGATCTTAGACAAGAAAATAAAATATAACTTTTTGGATTTTCATTATTAAACTTTCAAACGTTTCCTCTAATATTTCGTTTCTTAAAATGAAAACTTTGTGGCTAATCGAGCTAGCTGCTAAATTATAAATTCCGAGTTTCAGATTTAGCTTACTTTTCGGGCAGTTGTAGATCAACACTGCAATATCCTAAGCAAACAGGGAATAGTCATACAAAGGAATTTGTCGGTGTATCACTGAAATTCGAACCCAAAACTTCTTAAAGAGAACCGAACGATCCTACTTCTAAACAAAAGAAGCTTTTGCTGTCATGTCCACAGAAACATTACAAGTCTTGTAGACAACTCAACCAGCTTTTGAATCGTATTTTTTACGTAGACATTCTTAATCTCTTCGTTTGAAGTATTTTAAATGCACCAGTTTTCAAGTAGAAACGCGAATGCAACGCGAGCAAAGTTATGAAAACGTTTCACTGTACATTTTATCTGAAATCCCAGGTAGCTTAGCTAACTTTAAATGGAAACAAGCAACAGAAAATACCAACAATAAACTGTACGGAAAATGCGTTAGTAACTCAGTAAAAGAAAGGGAGAAATCCGAAACAGAATCAGGTTAGCCGTTGTAAACTGTTATTTAGTGCCAAGTCGGACAGCGAGAGGCGAGTATTGCATTGGTGTAATGGTACTAACACACGTGCTCCTCGAAGAGTTCTGTAGGCGATAGATGAATATGAGCAATGACATTTTGACGACGGGTAAAAACGGAGCAGCTGATCTCGTTGTATGAAAATGTATGGACCCAATATGGACCTCTTTACGACAGATGACATAAGACAGCTGATAAGAGACCTTTTGCATCACTTTCGTCTATGAACGTGAAAGTTCACTGGATGCTGATAACGGATCATGATACACAGCTAATATGTAAAAATTGCCCCAGACTTGATTTTAAACAAAAATTTTGATAAAATTTTATTAATTGTCTTTCTTTTTGCAATTCTTGGTAACTTTGATTTTTCTGCAGCAACACCAGAAGAGGCAGCATGGGCCCCCCACGAGGTTGACCGACGATCTTGTGAAGGTCGCGGGAAGCCGCTGGATACGGGCAAAGCACACTAAAGAAAGATGATATGCAAATTGATGATAGGCAATTTGTTCTCCTTGCTAAGCGTTCTAAGTAATTCTATTGAGAGAGTGTTTGGCTGTAATGGCGTCTTTCGATAATGATGATGATAACAGTCAAAAATGCTCATTAAAAGCATACTTTTACCACTGTGTGTTACCATCTTAAACGCTACAAAGTATCGATAATCGTAGTGTATGTGACAGTCGAGCAGCGCAGTCCAATATCACGGACTTTCAAATAGGTATCAACGCCAGCCGGCGGGGGGCGCAAACGCGGCGACTCTTCATAAAGAACACTTTTGTACCGAGCCTTCTATTTATGCCCTTTCAAATCTTTGGATACGTTTTGTTGCGCGCTTTAACAAACGGCGTTCTGTTGGGTAGCTGACGGACGGTGTTTAAATTGTTTTATAGTTTATTGGAAGTTTTTTATACTTGAAGTTTTATTAGATACGATCTAATAGATTTACATACGTGACGTACTATTTGTTTTATTATTCCTTATTGATATTTCAAATCAATACAATAGACTTCATTCTATAACATAATCATAACAAGTAGAGTGTACTGTAGCATCGAGCCTCGTTGGTCTGTGTGCCGTGTAGTTTGATACTGGCGATAGTATTCTTTTTATAATATATTCGTTCTCTTTTTAACTATTCAGTTTAGAAAGAGAGCGATAAAAACTTCAGACGGGCTGGGGCCGTAGGGTTTTGACGTTCTTATTCTCCGACCGCCGTCGTGGCAGGTTGTTTTTAGTGGGCCTAGCCCACGGGCAAGCCCTGCCCGGGGCAGTGGGCTTTGTAAAAGCAAATAACTAAGGAGTTTATAAAAAAATGTTAAAATGTGCTATAGATCTCCGCTATTTTTCAAATAACGTGAATAGAATATTAAGATGTAATGAAGAATAAAACAAATGAAGAGCGTCAAGGAAAATATATTAAAAGAAGTTTGTTGCTGCTGTTGCTGCTGCTGGCTAGTGAGCCAGAAGCTGCTTTGGAGATTATGCCGTGGTTTCTTCACTGAGCAATGTCTGGAGAAAGAAGAGATGGACAGCAACAGTTCACCCCGCCGAGAGAGCTTATGGCACCCCGTCTCGATGATGATGATGAGTGTCGTGTTATGGAGCTCATCGAGAGGGAGGAGTATTCCCAGCGAGTACCCCGCAGAGTATTTTTATTGATTTATTGAGTATAAACGCACGGACGAGGCGGCCGGGAGGCGATTGGCGACATCGTCAGCAGGGTCGCAGACATAAAGAGGAAAGTTCCAAATTATTTTGATTTTATCCCAGCTAATATTTTATTTATAATTTTCCAAAGAATTATCCATTGTCAGTTTCAAAAATGGCAGATATTTTCTTTGTTCTTGACAGTTCAACGTTTGAATGTTTAGTCTGTTATAAATACTTCTTGGAGTAAAATGGCGATCCGTTTTGTCAAAGATAACCACTCAACAGTCGACGGTAAGTTTACTTACCGGATTTGTAACGTGCGCACGCGCAAGTGGACTGTAAAATAAAACACAAATGCATTATTGTCACTAGTTTTTATGAATTGTTTGTATGTTTTTTAACATGGGTTGGTAGTTGAGGTAGTTGAGGTTTCGTGTACGATGGTAAGGTTGAGGTTTTTGCATAATAAGTTGGCTGATTAGGCACTGTTGATACACCTGCTTTAAGAGACATAGGAGCTTTGTAGGGTGGTCTGTTTAGGATCACATGTATTCTATCTTTCCTTTTCTAGGTTAGTAAAAGGTTGAGGTTTTTATTGGTTATGATGAGATATGGTATTAGAGTATGGGGAGAAGTGATAGGTAATTATTTTAAATTCATTATTAATGTCAATCCAACTTGTTGTCATTTTCAAATCCACATATTTAATAATTTGAATATGATTTGTTTCTTGTAAGAAGATATTAATGTAATGTACTTTTTCTTGTGATCTTAGACTCAATAGTTATTTTTCTTCCTAGTTGCTAGTTATCTTGATATTGTTTTTATTATATTGTTATTTTCTGTGTATTGATCCTCTTATTTGTTTCATGTGCGGGCTGATAAAACTTTTATATTTAAAAATTCATTAATATTTACTTCTACACCTCTTTACTGACGCGAGATGTACTTCAGGACATCAGTGATGCCGGAATGAAAAGAAAATAAATATATTTTTTAATTTTCATGCAAAAAAAAAAACAAACAACATTTATTTCTTAGCTCATCTGATTTTTTTCTATATTGCGTTATGCTTAAATGGGGTGGTTGTATTGTTTTCTTCTTTGTTGTTGGGTAATTTAATTTCATACTATCTTTTAAGTTTTTTCCTTTTGAGTTACAATGTTATTTATTATGTTAACTTCTCTTTCTTTTGAAACATAGCTACAATTTTAACACCTTAACTTCTTTTTCTATTTTGCTTTTAAATTAAATGTAATTTAATTCTTGAGATTCTTGAGAGTATTGTGATTGGTGTTAACATTGTTTTAATTTTCTTGACTGAATTCTTTTATCGTTAACTTAAATGTATTTTTTTTCATTTTGAATTTTTCATGCTATGTCCTTGAAGAGTTTTATAGATTCAGGTTAGGGTTTGGATTTTGTGATTGAGGTAGCTGTTAACTTTGATTTAGGATGGTAAGATCTGGGTCCTGTTTTAAGTATTTTTGGAGAGGTTTTTTATTTAAAATTATTATTATAAAATATTTTTCTGGTAATTAGACTTTAGCCAAGTCCAGGATCTAAGTCTTCCTTTGTTTTTTTTTTTATTAGATTTTTATTAAGTATATTTTTCCCTCTCTTAGGTAGGTAGTTAGTTACCAGTAGATTGTAACTTGTAAAAAATTATTTGGGTCTTCAACCAAAAAAAATTTTTTTCAGAGAAGACCGGGGGTATTTCTAACATCGGGCCTCGTTGGTCTGTGTGCCGTGTGGTTTGATACTGGCGATTCTTTTTATAAGGAACGGAACGGAGGCGGTATATGCGTTTGGGGTAAGAGTTTGTTTGTTTGTTTGTTACCTTCTATCTCGAAAACCTGGACCGATTTAGTTCCGGTTTTTTAACTATTCAGTTTAGAAAGAGAGCGATAGAAACTTCATACGGGCTGGGCCGTAGGGTTTTGAAGTTCTCACCTGCCGTCCGCCGTCGTGCGCGGACGATTGTATATCTTTCAGTGCAAGTTTTGTGATATTGATTTATTAAAACAGTTATTATTTTGTTAGGAGTGAGTGGCGGCTCTCTGTAGGAGAGTCGTTACAGTACTGATAAGCGGTTTTAAAGCTAAAGGTAGGAATTTTTCCAGGCAAAGTTCAGGACAGTAATTACAAAATAAAAGATGTTTCATAAAAAGAAGCTCCCTTCATGGGTGAGCAGTACAGCTTTCAGTTCTCAGCAAATGCCATTGGTCTCGGTCATAAGCTACAAAGAGCGCTACATTTTTATCGGATCTTATACAAATCGCAATACAAAGTAAAATGTGCTAAACAATTATTCACAAACAACTCTTCTCCAAGACTCATTTGAAATCTCATTTTTATTTCTCCTGCTGTGACATTTGAGAGCAAAGAGCGAGTGGAGATAAATCACGGCCAAAAGGAATAAACTTATTCCGCATCAAATTTTAGAACTGAACTTTTTCTAGAATAGAGAAGAGTGTAAGAAAACAGTCTTTGCATTAGTTGACATGAATCATCAACAGCTCATATTTCCGTCCTCACCGAGGAGCTCGAGCCTACTTTGAATTAGGTCGATTAGGCCTTAGTCGACCACGCTGGCCCAGTGTGGGTTGGTCGACTTCACACACCACCTTTTGAATTTCTTCGCAGAAGTGTGCAGGTTTCATCACGATGTTTTCCTTCACCGCAAGAGCGTCGAATAAACGTACATATGAATTCGAAATTCGAAAACACATTGGTACGTAGTGAGAATCGAACCCGCGTCTCCCGGACGGGAGGCAGTGGCCCTAGCCACTAGACGTATTCGTTGACATGATTTTTTTTTACTTACTTAATGAAATTTGCCACATTAGCTTAATTCCTGTATATATTTGATCATGTTTCATCGTGTGGCTCAAATTTTTTATGGTCACGCAAACCCAATGTAGATAAGTCCAACTTTAGATAACTTTTGAATTTCTCCATAGAAGCAGGTTTCGTGGTGTTTTCTTTTGCTAGAGTTTCAAATTCATTTTTATTATATTTCGTTTGTACTTCACGGGCACGGTACTAATTCGTTGTTTGACAGCTTTAGAAAGCGACAAAGACCGACAGACTTCAATTTAGGTTTAGAGCGTCCACTATGCACAATTTTTCAGTTAGCATTACTGCTAGAATCGGGATTACATCTTCAATACACACAAAAATTGCAAGTAATACACTGATTCGTGCCACGCAATGTACGGTGAAGCAGTTCCCAGCAATATCTGGAGTTTTTTATGAGACCACAGGTGTCCTTTATAGAACGTTGCTGTTCCATTTAATAATGGCCGCTAGCACCTTTCATATTGCGCTTATTTTGTGCAAAGTTAGGGAGTCTCCTTTGTTTTATTGGCGGTGTTCGTCTGGTGTGTGAAAAAAAACGCAGCGTTTTTTATTTAGGGTATTTCATTGGTTTTTAAGATTATTAGTATAAAATTTGATACTTATTTTTTTATCAGAGAATAATTTAGTGAAACCGATCAAATTAAATATGCTTTTCTAAATAAATAAAAAATTGAAAGAAATGTGTTTCTAATATTTTGTGGATGCTATTTTATTGCTTCTGTCATTTTAAAAAACAGAATAAAAGAAAAATACCCGAAAATTGTGATAATGTTAGTGTAGAATAAAAGACAAAACACAATGATATTTTTCTTCATCTACTAAAATGAGTTTGGCGACTATACACAAACCACATTTACATACAAACATATAAAAACTCCACCCTTCTTTCAGGCAGTTGGTTAAAAAAATACCAACACAGTTAACTTGAAAACTCAATTACTGGAGTCCCGGACCGGAGCGCCACCGGTTTAGTTTTTCCTCGCGTGTATTGGACGTCCATTACTTGCAACAAGCCAGCGTTACAATTTCGCAAGCAAGTAATTCGTAGCTCGGCCCGCTCCACTCGCTAGAATAAAACATTCGAACGCGGACTTAGAGACAGAGAAATACCCACGTAATTATTAAATTAAAGACTTATTATAATTTTTAGTGTTTTCACAACTGATATCTTTGTTCTCAGATTTTTCGTTGAGTCTATTGGACGTCCAGTACTTGCAACAAGCCAGCGTTACAATTTCGCAAGCAAGTAATTCGTAGGACGAAGACTTAGAGACAGAGAAATAACCACGTAATTCTTAAATCAAAGACTTACTCTATTTTTTTTAAGATTTAGTTTTTCCTCGCATATATTGGACGTCAAAGTCCATCACTTGCAACAAGCCAGTGTTACGATTTCGCGAACAAGTATTTCGTAGTTCTGCCCGCTAGAATAAAACATTCGGACGAGGACTTATGTAATGAGCATTTTTTTCTCGAGTAATTCAATGTTTTATGTATTATAAGATTTAAATTTCTTTGAACGTTTTGGACGTCCGATAAATTTAACAAGCCAGACTTACAATTTTACAAGTTTGCAATTTCGAGCTCGGTCAAAGAGTTTGGAAAAGAAAAAACCAAGTATCATGAATAAATTATAAATAAATAAATATCTGGGGACATCTCACACACGGCCTCAATAAATAAAGATTTTTCATTTTGATACACAACTATTATCGTCTTACGACAGTAACAAACAGCTATTTATAAAGGTAAAGTCGTAGTGAGAAATTAAGTACGTACAATTGGCTTAAAACGCAACTGCTCTAAGTAGTAACTGATCTAAGTGAAATACAAAGACTAGATATTTTCAAATGAGCCTAGAGCAGACTCACTATCTTTTAGATTACTTACAACAAGCTAGAGCGTCACAATTTCACGAGGTCCATACTGCCGTCCCACTCGCTCGAATAAAACATTCGGACAAGGAGATAGAGACATGGATATTTATTAATATTATTTAGAAAAAGGTCACGTCAGAGGTTTTTTATACTTCCCATAATTTAGCTTAACGATGTTTGAGAGATGTAGCACCACATACATGCCGTGTGGGTTGTATTTGTAATAAGCCCTCAGTTATAACATGAATTGACGAATTCTCCATTGCCGGTACCAATCTTATCGTCCTTCCAAAGCATGAAATTATCTTACTCTTTTTATTTATATTATTATTCTAACAACTACAATGTACCAACAAAATTGAGAAGTTACACAAAATATTTTTATTTGACAGTTATTCTGCCGGGATTTGACCCCAGAACCTTCAAAACAACAGGCGGATGCTCTACCACTCGGCTATGGGGGCTGTTGGAGCCATAGATTTAGAATTAAGATTGGAGCAGTGAATGAAAATGGGAATCTAATCTCGCCTCTTCCAGTCGCAGTGAACATGTCTGGCCACCGCCGTCGGTCACGTCCCGAAGTGCTGAGCGCTGTACCGCGCGACCGCCACTCCGCACCAAAAAGATCCCATTTGAATAAAATATCCACCAACTCTTTAATTCACCATTCTTTTTCGACTAATGTACGGACGTTCTTAATATATCCATGTGCGTTTCGTTATTAAGAACCTTCCAGGCAGCCTGAAAATAGAATAGTGACAGTTTTCATAATTTTCGCAAAACATAGAACAAAAGTTGAGTTAACAGGCGTCCTAATAGCTAAAGTAACAATTACTTGTTCAACTGCTGAAGAAAATGCTGTAATTCAGAACTACCAACCCAACCCCGTATTATTTATTGAACTGAAAAACCAAATAATCGTGTAAGTGGCTATTTCGTGTCAGTGTTGTAGAAAGTTCAAAAGAAAATACGTAAATACGAGTATCTACAGTTTAATAAAGTTTTGGAACGTTACTCGTCCTTGTAGTTGTATAAGGTTTTGGAACTGGTCCTCTGTAGTTTGGTATGGTAACACGTACGGAGTAAATACGAAAACTAATATGAAACTTGATATTAAAAACGGTTTCTACAGACGTTTCTGCCAGAATGAAGTTTATACAGACTTTAGTATAATCAAACTGGTGTAAGGTATGGAAAGTTCCATTTTACTATGGGTATAAATAGCGAAGTGTAGATTTTCTGAAACTTATCAGAGTTTACGAGCCGCAAGAAGAAGGGGCAACGGCCCACGACAATCTACACTAATGTTTTTACTTCACATCACCAGCCCGTTACAGTCCACTGCTGGACTACGAGCCTCCTCCCCTTAAGTGGAGGGTTTTGCCAAAATCTCCACGCTTGGCAGGCGGGTTGGAGATCGCAGATTAAACGGTTACTGTATCAGAGAGCGCTGCTGCCCGTTCCCTGTTCAACGTGTAGTCCCTAAGTCGCCTCTTACGACACCCACGGGAAAAGTAGTGGTTGGTGACTAATGTATTTTACTCTGCCGTCACCACACGGCGTGTCGTACTTGTTTGTGTTGATGTTTTTACTTGTAACAATATTATTTAAAACATCATGTACGTCCCCACGAAGGGGTTTGAGCCTGCCCTACATAAGTAGACCGCTCCCAGTGCGGATAGGTTGACTTCACAGACAACCTTTTAATTTCTTCAAAGGAGTATGTTTCCTCACGATGTATTCTATGCCATTCCTTCAAGAAAAAATATGTCTTCAATTTTGAAGTTGCAGCTACATCTACTATAATCCTTGTAACTGCGAATAATCTTACTCGTATTAACCTTATTTTCAGAGCAGGTACAATATTTTTCATTAAAATCATTAAAATGGCAGTTTTCGTCACTGTGACTGGAGGGACTCTTAAAATAGCATTCTAACAATTCTGCTGAAATAATATCGCTGCCAAATTAAATTGGGAAAGTTGCTAAATTCTAAAGTCCCATTTTAGTTTGATTTACGGAGTTTGATTTTTGGCAGTAAGTAAAGTTGACCTTGCAAACAAGCGGTGGAAGTTTGGTGCAAGTTTCTTACCAAGTAGTGTTGCCAGACAAGTTTTGTAAATGCTGCAAACAATTTTAAAATATTAATTTAGAAGAAACAAGGCATTATTAATAAAATTTAGGATATTTTTATTAACAGTACCTAAGTAATAAGAAGTGAATAAGAATATTTGATTTAAAATTATATTTTTAAAATATATGAGGTTGCGCAACAACAACATTTATTTAATGTTACCATTTTTTCTATTTACGAGCGTGATCATAATTATGTATAAAATTGATTGACTTAATTTTAAAAATAACCTTAGCCGGCAAATTGTTAAGAAAATAATTTATTGAATAAAATACGGTGTATTCCATGGCACTGAAAAATATTTCCTTATCTTTGCTGAAGCCTATCCAAATCGCAAGTACCATCCCGTACAATTTTGATAAATTCACGATCATCTGGCAACACTAGTTCCAAACTAAGACGGGCCTGGGGCGGGCCAAGTTCCACAACCATATATAGAGAGCCGGATAGATGTTTGATGAATGTTAAATGGAATCGTGGTGGAGACTTGGCCCTGATGGAGTAGTTGATGTACGCTGATACATGTTTGGTTCGGGGCAATTTTGGTACACATTTCCAGGATTGTGTAGTACTTGAAGATTAGTTTATAGTCCATTTCTAGAATTTGCATCTACGATTGTGAAATGAATATTACTTAATTCTCTCACGTATAACTCCTCCGTCTGTGGCCAGTTTACGCGACTTTTTCTGTGACCACTAGTGGCAAAGCCTGCCTAGGTAAATACATCCATATTCCCATTTTACGATACTAAGCCCAATCATTGACCATTTTGTAGTCTTACTTTCCGGGCAATCAGATGATTTAGTCAATGACCTATCGAAACCGAGGGTAGTCTCAAAAAATATTTTTGTTTGTCCACGTTGTTCAGACCTGGATCCGAATTGAAAACCTCCGTAACCGCTTAGCCATGGTGGCTATAGAAGATGCGTCAGTGGCCAGGATAAAAAAACTACAGAATCTTGCCCTTGCCATCAACAGCTTATACGTCCCCACCGAGGGGCTCGAGCCTACCCTAAATAAGGGGTTTGATCCCCACCACGTACCAATGTGTTTTCGAATTTCGAATTTATATGTACGTTTATTCGACGCTCTTACGGTGGAGGAAAACATCGTGATGAAACCTGCACACTCCTGCGAAGAAATTCAAAGGTAAGTCGACCACGCTGGCCCGCGGCAAGCGGGTTGGTCGACTTCACACATAACCTTTGAATTTCTTCGCAGGAGTGTGCAGGTTTCATCACGATGTTTTCCTTCACCGTAAGAGCGTCGAATAAACGTACATACATACTAACTAACATACTACTAGAACACCGACGCTCTCTATTTAAATCTTGCCCTTGCTTTACATGAATTCTTTTTGCTTGATTTTTTCTACTTTATAATAATTATTATTAGAGTCTTGCCCGTTCGCTTGTACCCCGCTCCTTACACCCGCCTCCGTCCAACGAACAACTATTTTCATTACCCTCAGTGCCTATTTGTTTCCTCTTGCACCGTTCTACTTCTTATTTTGACTAACTGCCAACGCTTTTGTAGAAAAACTCGCAATATCATAAATTAAATTCCGTTAAAACTGTTACAAAATATTTTTGAACGAATGCGAAATTTCAATTAAATTTTCGTTCAACGATGATTTATTAGATAAAAAGTTAAACGATGATATAAAAAACGTTGCAATTTCAATCTGAATTCTATCCTTTTTAGGGCTTTTGTTACTTTATAAATAACGCTTGATTTTTTATTCCGGTCGCCAAACGTGACGAATGTTAGCAGGAGAATTTGCTTTATTAAAAAATAACTACCTACGGAAGGCATAGTGTTGGACGGCCTCCCACAAGGTGGACAGATGACTTGATGAAAGTTGCTAGGCACCGGTGGATGCAAGTAGCGCAGGACCGTTCACGGTGGAAACCTATGGGGGAGACCTATGTTCAGCAGTGGACGTCTTCCGGCTGAGATAATGATGATGAACTACCTACACCAAATGCTAACTACACAAGACCGGTCGGTGGCCTTTGGCGGCTCTATAGCACTGACACCTAGGGTTTGTGAGGTCAGTCGTCGACCTTACAATCCACCCGATGAAGAAGAAGAAGACCGGTCATTGTAGAGATCTTTGGGAGACGCTTTTATCCAAGTGGACGTCTTTCGGTTTAAATATTGACGATAATGTAATCCCATTCGGCTTTTATGAATTTCCTGAGAAAAAAGGGCAGTTAGTGCATTCCAACTTTCAGACCAGCAAGGAAAATAAATTGTGAATAAAAAAAACTTCAAAATTAGAACGCTCGAACGAAACCACCGACGACGACGTGACCCTGTTTACGTGATGTGACATCACGAAAAAGACTGTAAAAGTCTAATTCAGTATACACTGCTGTGTTTGGGTCGCACTTGGAACGATAAATTAGTACTGCAACAGCAATGACCAGTAATTAGCACAAAAGTATAAAGCGGCTCAGAGCTGACAACTATTACTACAAAACCATTGATATCGTAAATTGGTGCTAAACTACTAAAATCAATATGCAGTTATTTCGAAATCAGTATGTGAAATTGTAACTTTATTAATACTATCTAATTTTCCGGCCACCATGACATGACACCACCACCACCATTTTTGTCAATGGATGATGGAATGATCTATGATTATTGTAGTGAATGAAGCGAAAGAACTACGTCTGGATCATTGCAAGTGGAAGAACGAGGTCTCTTCCAACCCCACCGGGAATGAGGCATGACTTTATACATGCATATAAAATTTGTTTTAATAAAAAAAATTGTATCGATATAAAAGTTGGAGTATCAATCAAGCTGCCTATTGCAGTCCACTGCTGGACGTAGGCCTCCCCAAGGGCACGCCAAAGCGTACGATCACCCGCTTTCCTCATCCAGCCACCACCAGCGACCTTCCTCAGGTCATCAGTCCGCCTGGCATTGGCAGGGGGGCGTCCCACACTACGTTTCCCGAGACGTGGTCTCCATTCGAGAACCCGTCTGCTCCAACGCTCATCGGTTCTGCGACAAACGTGGCCAGCCCACTGCCACTTCAGCTTGCAACACTTCTGGACGATATAAACTACCTTGGTCCTCTGTCGGATGATTTCGTTTCGGATTTTATCCCGTAGCATACCAAGCATAGATCTTTCCATAGCTTGCTTGTTGTTGGAATATACCTATACTTATCCATGCTTGTATGCGCTTTGAAAACATTTCAATTTACTTTACAAAATCATAAATAAACAATCATTTGAAGGCGAAACAGCTGGTCTATAAACTTGGACTGGAACATCGCACCAACATCTTTGCTTGCGTTAACATTAATGGACCTCGGGCGATACCTGTCGGATGAGTGTCGCGAGGATTTCACACTGAGAGGGTCGTAATGGTGGCACCATTTGGTGGCATTACGAGTACCAACATTAAGTGGTGAACTCGAAGGCGACAGAAATCTGAGAGCAAAGTTCGGTTGATAAGGGTTTGGAGCTGTGTAAGGCTGTGTATTTTTTTCTTAAAACTGTACAGGCAGGTTCTCCATCGCAATGTTTTCCTTCACTGCAAGAGCGTCGAAAAAACAAACATAAGATGAGAAATTATACTAGTAGAGTTCCGCTTTCGTGGCCGAGTGGTCGAGATTTCGACGCCCATTACGGAGGTTCCGGGTTCAATTACCGGTGCAAAAATCTCTTTGTGAGACTTTCCCCAGTTTGGTTAGGACATTGCAGGTTGAATCACCTGATTGTCCGAAAAGAAAGATGATTCCGTGCTTCGGAAGGCACGTTAAGCCGTTGGTCCCGGCTACTATCTAGTCTTTACATGAGCCAATTCAGCCTTTGGCGGCTCTATAACACTGACACCAGGGTTTGTGAGATCGGTTGTCGACCTTACAACCCACACGATGATAATGATGATGAGTAGAGTTCAAAACTTAGCTGCTATAATCATTGACGTAGTTATTCAGTAGAATGAGTGAGAAAAAAATACACCGTCACATTCAAGGTCAACACTGAAGACTGCTCAAAGATTTCTAACGCGCGTCGCCTCGCGCTGAGCGAAGCGATCGTTTTTTGTTCCTCTGAGATACTGCTTTTATTTTTGCAGTAAAGTACTGCATACATTAAGGCCGTGGGCGTGGCACATCCAATAAATCAATAAGAACAAGACAGCTAAAAAGAGCAATTAATCAATACCCAAACGCAAGCACCAATCTCGGAAAATTCTTTCGAAACAAAATAATTTAACTGTTATCCGCAAATAAGTAATATAAGAATAAGTACAATTAAACTTTATATCCGGTAGTAAACTTTGTAAGTTCACAAAGAACTGGGAGGCGCGATTAAAACGTTGAACGCTAAACGTTACTCGTAAAAGGGGATTGTTTTAAATAAAATCGGAGTGTACAAACATAAGGGAAAATGCAGTTAGAGCTCAACGAATATAAAGATGAAACCAAAAAATACTGTGCCCACTTAATTGAGTAAGATTTTACATGCATGAGTTAACGTCAGTTTTTAGCAAAAAGTTTACTGTAAATTGAAAAGGGCCTTTGGCAGCTTTTTTCCTCTAGAAAATACATAATTTTGTTTTCATATAAAACTGTGTTTATTTCGACGAACACTATGATCTAATAAATAATATTAACTGAACCGAAATAGTGATGGTTGACAGCATAAAAAAATCAAACTTTAGATTTCAGCTTATAAGTACATTATTGTTTTAATTTCATTAATAAATGTATTTAATTACACTGGAGTGAATTCAGTTATTAGCTTCACTTTCAGCGTTCAGGTCAGCCTGAGCCGCCGTGCCCGAGTGGTCGACATTTTGACCACTTTCGGTCGTAGCCGAGTGGTCGAGATTTCGACGTCCATTACGAAGGTTCCGGGGTCGACTCCCGGTGGGGACACTGTCAAGCAAAAATCTCTTTGTGAGAGTTTCCCCAGTTTGGTTAGAACATTGCAGGCTGAATCACCTGATTGTCCGAAAAGAAAGATGATTCCGTGCTTCTGGTCCCGGCTACTATCTAGTTGTTACACGAGCCAAGTCAGTGGCCTTTGGCGGCTCTATAACACTGACTCCAGAGTTTGTGAGGTCGGTTGTCGACCTTACAACCCACACGATGACGATAATGATGAGTAGAGTTTGATGAGCACTCAGGTCTGCTTCTGTCTTTTTCTTTGTATCTGAGAATTAGAGTATTTAAAAACAAATCAAAAGTCTCAGGCGAATGGAGTCGAGGAGCGAGTAAAAAGGCATTCCCATCCAACTTTTCAGCTAGGTTCCCATTCGATTGTACGGCGGACTGGTTTATTTCCGACTTTCTTTTTTAATGAAATGTTTGAATTCAAATTTCGGACCCCTTTGCAACGCAGTCACATAAACTCAGTATTAGATTATCCTTGTCGAGGAACTTTTTAAAGAAAATCACACTAATACTCGTACTATAAATCTAATAATATATTTGGATGTTTAGATGTTTCGATGTTTGTTCTGCCTTGACGCTCAAAGTACTTAATGGATTTGGATGAAATTTTGAATTGAGATAGTTTGTAACCTGGATTAACACAAAGGATACTTTACGGGAAAAAGTCTTATTACCAAGGGAAAATCTTATATAACGCGAGCGTAACCGCGACCACTCGCTAGTTAGTCTTATAATACCTATAGGTATATAGTACCTGTTCAATAGAATGATGATACGTCCCTCCCTGGGGTTACTCGTCCAGTCGCCGACTGTCCCTTTCAGCGAACCAGACCCGCACGGGTGGTCAGCTAGTTCCAGGCCAATTCCACCCGGCTGACTGGCGCCGCTCCTTGCACCAGAACGGGAGCCCGCCGACTGTAGTGGTGCTGACACACGTCCCTGGCTGTCTCGCACCTCCTTCTCACGGCTCCGCGTTTCCTAGACACGCGCCCCGCGTATCAAAATGGGCCACCAGGTCAATTCCTCATTGACCACTATGTACTGCAGTATGATGTGATTATTTATGATTGAAATGAGACTTTCTTTGCAATTATGGTTATATTGTAAGTGAATTACAAATACATTTTTTTCTGAATAAAAATCTTTTTACATTGACCCAACCAACACTGAAGATGAACGAACGAACAGAATGAAATTGAATGAAAACTTGATGAATCAATAGATAAATTGAAAGAATGATACAGATGGCGCTAGTGCGGATATTACATAGCGGTAAAAACAAAACTATGTTAATTTGCGTTAACAGTACCCGTGCGGGTCTTTAAATTTTTGTATCTGTGTGAATCTATACGTGTACTTATTTGCAGATTTTTTAAGGTCATATAATTATTAAACAATATTTACGAGTGGCTTTAACGTAAATCTGATTTGGAACTAACTATTGTACAGATATTATATAGATTCGTACTTTAAATTTCGAATCCGGTACCTACTGAAAACGTAGGTGTTCATTGTTGCAATTCGGAACGATTCAGTGTGTAATGTGAAAAGTTTAATTAGAAACTACAATGGAATCTCGCATCGTTACAAAAGCGTGTAATTTCGTACAAGATTCAAAATAGCATGTTTTTATACTAATATCCGTTAAATTTAGCTGTAAAAAAAATGCATTTTACAATAAATAAATACATACATAGTACTGTATAGTATCTCACTTGGTCATAGCCAGAAAGGCTCTAAGCTAAAAAGAAGAACATGCGAATAGTTTCTAGATATTGAATTTATTTTTGGTTGTCATAAAAACATGAAATACGTGTAGTCTCTAGCAGCATATGATGATATTGCACACTTTATTGCACACAAGAAATACACAGATCAGAAATACAGGCAAGAAGTAGAAAGTGCAGATGGGTGGCCTAATTTATCACTAAAGTAGCAATTTCTTCCAAGCAACTTTATATGTAGAGTCTGTTTTCTACTTGCACTTACAAGTTTTATCGCTCGTTGTTTGATAAACAGCGTCGTTTGTTAGAAAAGGACGGCACGACAACTGTCGGCTCCAGCGCTTACGTCACTCGAGCGACAGACCAACTTTCCAGATGTGTCGTGACTTAGTGACAATCGCAAACAATGACTCTCCAGCACTGACATGCTCCAGACTCCTTGGCCGAGTGGTCGAGATTTCGACGCCCATTACGGAGGTTCCAGGTTCGATTCCCGGTGGGGACACTGCCAAGCAAAAATCTTTTTGTGAGACTTTCCCCAGCTTGGTTAGGACATTGCAGGCTGAATCATCTGATTGTCCAAAAAGAAAGATGATTCCGTGCTTCGGAAGCCACGTTAAGGCGTTTTTCCCGGCTACTATCTAGTCGTTACTTTAGCGGCTCTATAACACTGACACCAGGGTTTGAGAGGTCGTTTGTCGACCTTACAACCCACAATATGATGATTACGATGACCATCCGAGGCACAGAAAACGTTATTTTTTATAGAAAGAAAGAAAATAAATCATAATATAACTTGACAAGGTGACGACCCATCCACATTGCGGTCAACTTACTTTGCTTTATTTCCGTAATCGAAAGGGATTAATTCATCATCATCAACAGATCATATACGTCCCCATCGAGGGGCTCGAGCCTACCCTGAATTAGGGTGATTAGGCCTTAGTCGACCACGCTGGCCCAGTGTGGGTTAGTCGACTTCACACACAGTTTTTGAATTTCTTCGCAGAAGTGTGCAGGTCTCATGTTTTCCTTCACCGTAAGAGCGTCGAATAAACGTACATATGAATTCGAAATTCGAAAGCAAATTGGTACGTGGTGGGGATCGAACCCGTGTCTCCCTGACGGGAGGCAGCGGCCATAGCCACTAGACCACCGACGCTCTTGATTAAAGGGATTAATATGCAGCTGCAAATATGCCAAGTTACCGTAGGCAACAGTACTAGTATAATTGTAAGCAAAATTATAGTAGTATAGTTCACATTAAGTGGATCCTGTGTAAGGAGAAACTAGCGAAGTTTGTGTACAGGGATGCGACGAATGTTATCTGCGAACTGTTGCAGTGGTACACTCGAGTTTAACCAAGGAAACATTGTCCCGATTGCAGTATTGTAATTTATGATGAATGTGCACTTATGTATATGTTGCTTGAAAATAAACTCAAATAACTGAGTCTTTTTTGTAAAAAATTTTTATGGTACCTATTTATTACTTGTGGTGGATCCACAGAGACAAATTCCGTGGGTGGATCCCTGGTGAAGGTCTTTGTATAGCAGTGGCGATGGCTATTTGAAAGTCGTAAAACAGAGAAGGAAAATCGTATGAAAATTAAATAGAGCCCTAAAAAGGGCTTCTCAAAACAGCTAACTAAATCTCTCAAATTGTAAAAACTTCACAAAATTGAGTTCAGTCTTAATGATGGTCATCGCACTGTTATTTGTAGCTATTAACAAAAATATTAACAAAAGTTGAATTCAAAATTTTTTAACATTCGCTATAATCAGTAGCAGGAGGTGTCCCTCGGCTTAAGAGGAATGCTAATAAAAACAAAAGACTTAAGGCCAATTTGGACTAACATAACATATTTTTCTTTTTCATTTGCGACTGTGTAAAAATACTTAAAATATTCTACCTACTCTGTAATTTGGACTGATTTATTTTCAAAGGGAAGTAACAAATTGACATGTCAGTTTAGCATTTGTGCTGTTTGGAGCAAATGAGGAGTTTTTTAAAATGTTCATTAGGGTGGAACAGTTGATTACGTCAATAATGGTTAGCTGAACGTAAATCCCACAGTATTGTATAGGTATCAACAAGAGTAGAGATTATTGCACGTAGAGGAGTTTAACCACAGAATCTGATCTCCAAATAAGGAGAGGATACATTACCAGGAGCACAGAAACACAAAGCTGTTATACAAGATTTATTCAGATTAAGTAACAAGATAATATTCCTCCATTTTGTTAACAAAACTATTGTCGTTCAGTCACTCCAAAAGTTTTATTTTTATTTTAGTTTTGAACTAAAAGAATAGTCAAGGATCTCCACAACAACTGGTCCTACGCTGCTTGCATTGCAGCAGTGCCTTCAACCCGTGACCACAAAACCGTCGAAGGACCTGTCCAGTTAACCAAGATCCTATATTTTTTTCTTAAATTCTTCTTTGTGGTGTGGGATTTAAAGTCCACAACCAGTAGTGTCTGAGTTATTGAGCCAGCGAAGGCCTCTGACACAGCTTACGTGACCACGCTATTCTCCAAAGATAACATCTAACAACGTTTTTCCTTGCATTTTTGGACAATCAGGTCATTAAGTCTCCAAAGTCATTCTTGTTTGACCTCAGAGTTTCCAACTTTAAACCCTGAACCTTCGTAATGAGTGCCGAATTCCCTATCGTTTACCTGTTTTTCACCTTAAAACTATAATTCAGAATCTTCACACCCGTGAATATTACTCCTTACTGCTTCCTAACGCATACTGTATGGTGTGTTTGCAGACGGAGATTGCAATATTATGTACCAATCCCGGCCTTTTCCGCGCGACGTGCAACCAACGCCATAGAAATGGAAATATTATCCTATTGCCTCGACTATTGTGGGTTTAAAGTGTATCGAGAAAGCTTTTGTTGAAGAATCTGCTAGAATTCACCGCCTTGTAAACTGAACTAGTTGCGGGACTGAGTGTTTGCGTTCAGAATTAGGTTTTTAAGGATTTGAGAGGATTGTGAGTTTGTGACAATTGCTTTGCTTGAGTGGATTATATAATTTCTTTTGTGGCCGATGTCGTTTTCCAGCCTACCATATAACGTAATTTAGAAAGGTAAAGAAATTAAAAAAATATATTGCTAGTAAAAGTATCATCGATACAACATCGACGCCCTTTACACCCTCTAAAATATGGCTAACTCAGAAAATAACGTCCCTCGAAATAGACATGAAACGAACATGACATTCCTCAAAATTGACTTTACAAAAAAATTACCTGCCTTGCCAAAAGGACTGAGACCAGATTATCAAAGATCCTCAAAAAAATAGTAACAAACATGGCGGATTGCCTTGCACCTCTACCAATCATTCTACGTGTTCTTATTTCAAGGGTTCAGTTATTACAGTATCAAATATTGGGGCTATGCCTCAAAGGCAAGAAAAAGATCAAAAGTGAAATGCAGATAACATTTCGAATTCGTCGAATTCACAACGAATAGAAATGTTTTTCTGAATATAGAGGGAGCTGAAAGCAACGCCGCTCACTGCTGCAACTGCATAATGAATTCGTTTCTGTTTTGCACAAAGTCTGTAAACGAAAAACTGGTCCCAATTCGGGAAGTCCATATTCCGCCCATGATTCGTAATCATATTCCACTGAAATTTTTCTCCGGATATATTCAGTGGCTTTCCAAATTATAGAAACCTGATTCCTATAGTGACTTTAATTAATATCTGAACTATTTTCGTGTGTCAACTTTCTTAGAAGACTGTATTAGTTTGTTTCTGTTTGTTTTGCTGATTAGTTTGTTTGTTTAGTTTGTGTTTTTGTTTTGGTGTCAATAAATAATATTTGTATTGTATTGTATTGTATTGAAGACCTAAAGTGAAACAAAAACGATCATTAAAATCAATTTTCCGGGAAGACATTTTGGTGTTGTATTAGTATCATAGGTTGAATGTACCTGTCGGTTTATGGAAACCCATTCGTGTTTTTTGAGAGAAGATTCTCTTTTTCGTTTTCGTTTTTACACGAATAGGTCTATAAAATACAAAACACTATTCATAAAAACATCCTACAATAAGAACGTAGCTGTCAGTAGAAATTCTTAAGTCTGAGTGTCTCCCTCTTCTTTGATCGAAAGTCTCCCCACTCTTAAATTGTGCAACTGAAACCAAAAGTATACCTAGATGGATTTCAAATTAACGACCCAAAATATATTAATAAAGACAGTTATCTATTAAAGAAACCATATTATCTAAAGCTGTTACGGGGTCATTAGGCAACATCTACAACCGCGGTATCTGAAGCAAGAACTCCAAGTTAGTGTGCACTTGGCCGAGTTTAATGTAGTGTAAACGTAGAGGTAGTCATGGGGGACCGCGGCTTGCTAAATCTTAGGCTGGGAATTCTTAAGGTCTCTTTGTTGTATTGCTTGTCACATGTTATTGGGACAATTTAATAAGTTGTAAAATTTCATCATCAACAGCTCATAAGCTCGTATATCATACGTCCCCACCGAGGGGCTCGAGCCTACCTTGAATTAGGGCGAATAGGCTTTAGTTGACCACGCTGACCCAGTGCGGGTTGGTCGACTTAACACACAACCTTAGAATTTCTTCGCAAAATTAAAGTTAAGCAAAAGTAAAGTTGTAAAATTTATTGTTTCTAAATTTATGAAAAATGAAACTAAAAAAAAGTATAGAAATGATTACAGCACGGCGCGGCGGTGGCGTGACGTCACGCCTTGCTATTTATCTTGATTTTCTTCTATACTTTTTTTTAAAGAAGTTACTGTTTTGACGTATAATTCATTCTTCGGTAATCCTCAATAAATAAATAAATAAATAAAGCTAATTTGACTAGTCGGTCAGTCAAAAAACCGGTATGCACCACGATAAAAACATACATACATTACCTAGACAAAGTTGGGGCAAAAAAAACTCTGTGTTGCAAACATACTCGTACATAGAATCTTATCGCAAGTCAACTTCAAGCCAGTAGACGTCAAGCCAGAACCACGACTACTTTAAAATAAAAAATATAAATAAAATTTCTTTATTTCAGACCATGAAGTCCATGAAGTGCTACTTTAAACTAAACAATAAACTTGAACAAAAAACAAACAAATTAACTAAACAAATAAACCTGTTATCTATCTTTAATTTGAAAATTTCTCTTCTTGCTGTCAGAGCAAATCTTCTCCGATGTGTAAGTTATCAGAACGATACATTGCTTTTAAACAAATATTATTAGAAGCTGCTTGTCAAATATGTGTAGACCAAGGACGTTAATTAACGTCCTTGGTGTAGACGTATTCAGTATTTATGTTTCTATCCATATATTAATTTATTGGTTCAACAAATGTTTAGGCTTTTTTATGCTGATTGTGCTAAAAGTACTTCCTAATTTATTGTAAGGGCAATTTTTTCTTTAACAGTTTTTCTCCTCTCCTTCTTGCCCTCCCCGTCACGTAGTCAAAATTATCCTTGGTATTAACAAATAATAATTATGTAAAAATAATATTGTATGTAATGTAATGTATTGCTCATTTCACATAGAACAAAATATTTTTATACACGCTTTTATTTTTTCACACTATTGTTTTACTAGGCTTACAAAAACAAATGCGCAACAAGAGTGCTCAACTGCCAGTGCCACTTGTAATTCGAAACATTTATTTGTGAGCACACCTTCCAGTGGCCAACGCTTTGACCGTCAGTAAACAGTGGTTGCAATAAGCCGCCATTTGAGCCGTGCTCGACAAATTTACCAACCGAAATGAAGTCGCAATCGGCAGTGCACCAAATGATGAGTGTACCCTTAGGTTTCGAATTGTGCCTAAAAGGTAACCACATCGCAACGGGAATTTACAATAGAATTCCGTGGGTCACATCGTGGCTGGTGGCTGTCGGCTTAGCCACCTTCTTCTGTCATCGGCTGTCATCGGTCGTCTTCTTCTGTTGCAAGCCATCGGCTATCATACGTGACTCTCGGAAGTATAAAAACCAGATTAAATGTGACCAGAATAGATTTAGCGCCATGCGCTGCGAATTACTTCCTTATTTACATGGTATAATCTGTAAGTAAGTAGTCTACTGATGTGTTTTTTTAACTCTGTAAAGTTTTTGTAAGATTTTGTATGACCTAAACCGTAACGATTTTAGTTTAAAGCACAGTAACTCTAGTTAAATATGCGATGACATTGCAAAAAAAAATTGGGGATTCAATTCAAAAATTTTAGGTCTTCAATAGGGGATCGAACTACTTTTTTTTTATTTTATAAATCCAAACTTCTTAGTTGCTGCTATCGAACACTAAAAGAATTTTTGCTCCATCTTTAAAATTGACCGAGTTATAAAGGTTTGAAATTCAAGATTAGACAGAGAGGCACATACCCACTTGTGACGTTATTTGTTAGTAACGCCATATAATCTCCATACAAAAAATCGTTTTTGAAGGAGACAGACATAATGAAACTTTAAAAAATCACTGTAAATTCGATTTTCAACCGATTGTGTTTTTTTCTTCGCGAATCGTCTGCTACTAATCTATATTTTAAAAATAATTCATAAAATATAGTAAATTTAAGAACAGTCCGATCCCCTATTCTTTGCCAAGCTTGACAAATTCACCAACCGAAATGAAGTTGCAATCGGCACTGCACTGTACACTGCCCGCTGTCAACAACCAACTAGTTTTATTACCATTGAATGCCTCCGTTTCCCTGTCCGACATTGTACTCTCAACTGCACAATAAATTGCACTATACGATAAGAATATGCAATTTCTTGGATGCTTGATTTCGTAATTTTAACAGCCGGCGAATATGAAAATTTCTGAACTGAAGTGAATGATGATTTCCGGGATATTTAGTGAGCAATTTTGTTCTGTGATTTTTGTTGCTTTTAGTTTTAATCAATGTGCTTGTTTACATCTTTGTTAAAAGCTTCTAGGAACATTGTTTTTGACTAAAGTAAACAGGTTTCTCATTGTTTGTTTTTTATTTGTTTATTTAACAATTTATTGTACACAATAAAGATTACAAGGACAAAACATACAGTAAAACGACACAACAGTGTTGTTTTAAACTTACCTATTCCTAAAACGTTACATGAATAATTGTCACTTTCAGCAGATGACACAGCCATATTGGCCACAGGTGTCACACAAGAAGTAGCAGTGGAAAAAGTTTAAACAGCTGTAAATACCATCTACGAGTGGACAAAAAAATGGCGAATAAAACTTAACCAATCCAAATCTATTCATGTAGATTTCACAAATAAAAGGCCGAACTATCATCCGATATACATAGGTAACAATGTTATACCGTACGAAAATACAGCCAAATATCTTGGCATGACATTAGATGCAAAACTTCGCTGGAAGGCTCATGTCAAAAAGAAACGTGATGAGTCAGTCATGGACCATATTAGAGTTTGTATTCAAAAAGTATCTCACAAAACCTAAGCGTTTTAAAATCGCTTAGGCTTTGTTAGTGATTTCTTTTAAAAAGCTAATTGATTATGATCCTCTAACGCAGTTTATTTTATCGACTGGTACGAATTTACATTTGCATGTACGCTGCTACAAAATATGTTAAACCAGCAATTCAGAATTACTTAGTCTAGTTTGTACTAAATCTGTTCGAATCAATATTTAACCAAATATTTAAGCGTTATATTTATTTAAGCGTAATATTATAGCGTTTATTTTATTTAAAAAAATATTTAAGCGAAGTATTATATTTGTAACATACCTACTTTTTAAAATACCCTTACTAATATATGTATATAGCGGAAGCTTATTATTAGCTTCAGATGTTTTATGTTTGCATTATTTACGTAATTTTAGTGTTGTTAGCTTCCCTACAATATTAAAATAAAATAAAATTATAAACGCGAAAGTTTGTAAACTGTATCTCTTTTTAGATGTCTTATTTGGTAAACAAACATGGCGATAAGGTGACCATAGACACAAAATAGTGCTTCCAAATAATAGATTTCATTGATTTAATTGAATGTAATTGAATTGGTGATTAATTGTAATTGGTAATTACAAGCATTTCGTAATATCCTACGTCGTATATCTCTTACTCTAATTTGTCATCATTGACGTATTTATTGTAGTGATGGGTTAACTCGCTTTGTCTAGAGTAGGTCGAGTTGAAATGGTAGCCAACTCGAGTCGCAACTCGAGTTGATTCGACTCGAGGCGGGCGGCGGCGGCGCGCGGCGCGTGAGTGCGACGTGGGGCGCATTTCGAATCAGACTTTCAGCACTGTCAGCGATCAGAAAAGCAAAAAAGTATGAGTTATGACAGCTGACAGTAATTCGGAACGCGATTACGGGTGCTTAAATCGATTTCAGCGCACTCAAAGCGCGTACCGAATCACTGTCAGCAGGCGAAACTCATACAATCTGATCGCTGACGGCGCTGACAGTTTAATTCGAAAGTCACTTAAGCGTGTATCGGAACGCGCCCGTGATTCATTCATTATAACATTTAACATACATTTTTTAATTGCAATGGATAGAGACGTCACGTCTGACCACTTATTTGTCGAATCTATTTTTCTCTGTCTACTTATATTTTTAAAGATTCAACCAGTCTATTCCGATTAAATAATTGAATTGTGTATGAGTGCGTGATATACCTCATCTCTAAAATCCAAAGATAATGTAGAGATACCCGATCGAAATATGGTTTGAGGTTAGAACGATTTATTGATAATTTTGCGAAAAACTTAAGTTTTCGATGATTAATTCTAACAGAATTTGTGAGTGAATGCTTGATAAGTGTTTGTTTCAGGTGTATTAATATTTTGGGCTAGTTCTATAGTGTGATCAGCCCGTAAACTTGAGATTTTGTCGAGGTAAGTGGTTTGTTTACCAAATAAGACATCTAAAAAGAGATACACTGTAAGTATGAATGTATGGATTGGATGGATGGATAGATGGATGGATGTTTGATACTTTTTCACGCAAAAACTACGGAAATAGAGATGGTTTGTACCCTGGATTAACACAATGATACTTTTTACGGGAAAAAGTCTTATTCCCACGGGAAAATCTTACACAACCGCGGCAAACCGCTAGTAATTCATAAATGGACTGTGTTAAGCATTGTAAAGTCGCCACTGAGCCACCCTCGCCTCGCCATGCTGTTTCGTCCGTACTTTGTTATTTAGCGTGACTACACGGTGTAAAGCGGAAATCAATTTATCATTCATTATATTTTCGTTATCATGCATCATAACGTTCAGACGTTGTTAAGTATGTGAGCCAGCACTGCACGCTTTAATTACGATACATTCAAGCCAGTAAGGGGTGGGGATCGGAGTACTTTATTTTTAATTTATAAATCCAAACTTCTTAGTTTCTGCTATCGAATACTAAAATAATTTTTGCTCCATCTTTAAAATTGACTGAGTTATAAAGGTTTGAAATTCAAGATTAGACAGAGATTACTTAATAATGAGCACATACCCACTTGTGACGTCATTTGTTAGTAACGCCATATAATCTCCATACAAAAAATCGTTTTTGAAAGAGACAGACATATTGAAACTTTAAAAAATCACTGTAAATTAGTTTTTCAACTGATTCTGTTTTTTTCTTCGCGAATCGTCTGCTACTAATCTATATTTTAAAAATAATTCATAAAATATGGTAAGCTTAGAAACAGTTCGATCCCCTATTCAAAGATCTTCAAACATTAATTGGTGATATAGTCAACTATAACCTCTGAGTAACAAAAGACGCTCGCTTCGACGCGCGTCAGAAATCTTTGACTATTATAAAACCGTGGTGGGTGAGGTGACGTACTTCCAAAACGTTGAAAGTAAGTAAGTAAGTACTACAAGTTGAAACCGAGCTATACCTACGACTTTGACAGACCCTAGACACAAAAATATACTCTTCAGACCAGAACTAAACCAACCAGGTAGTATTTTGTTACGCTAACCAGAGGCTTAGGCGTCTTCTATTTTTAAATTTTCTTAGATAAATTACTGTCCTGGCTGATGCAAGAAAACCAGTTTGTTCAAAGTCAAAGTCAAATTTTTTTATTCGAATTAAGATTTTTACAAAACATTTTTCGACGTCAAAGATATCATGGATGGCACGTTCACTACCAGTGTAAGTACGCCCTCTGTGGAGAAGAACGGCCAGAAACTCCACAGGAATTGTATATTCCATTTTCAAATGACATTTTTATACCAGCTCAACCCGTTCTTAATTGTAATCAATTCCAAACCAAACACAATCAAACTTGAAACTACAGATTTCCGTTTGCAATGAGGACGAGGGTAGTTTGTTGGGGCTTCGTTCGTAAACCAAGTGGAGTGGCCCGATCAAGATGACATAATAAATGGAGGTTGGCTGCACAATTAATTGCAGCAAGGAATGCGCTCAGCTGCAGCGGTGCAGTGATAACGTGTGCAAGATGAATAGCCGGCGCTCTAATTAACGACCCTTTTTAACGGACAACAGTTTCAAAACATTTTCTAAATAGATTATTTGCTGTAGACAATTTACTGGATAAAATTTCGGAATATGTATTCATTGAATACCTAATAATTGTCTTCCTTGGTCATGACCAAGTCTTCAATAGTCTGTCTTGTAGAGTCCCCGCAACGTTTTAAACGGTAACAGCCCCCGTGAACGAGCAGAGCTTCCAGGTTCGATTCCTAGCAGGGATACTGGGAAAACAAAAATTTTTTTGTGAGCCTTTCCAAGTTCGGTGAGGAAATTGAAGGCTGAGTCACTTGATCATCCGAAAAGAAAGATGATTCCGTGCTTCGGAAGGCTTGTGGAAGGCATGTTAAGCTGTGCGTCCTGGCTGCTGTCTATACTTGGCTTGTGAGGACTGTACAACAGTATTGTAGGCGTTACAAGTTACAACCCACACCATAAAGAAGAAAAAGAACAGTTTATAAATAGCGCTCCACGAAAGCAGTGGAGATATTAACTTTAGGCTTGTGAACAGCATTTAAAGAGTAAAGACAATATTAATACCAGCATATTTAAAGTCAGCGTCGGTGGTCTAGTGGCTAGGGCCGCTGCCTCCCTTCCGGGAGACACGGTTTCGAACCCCACCACGTACCAATGTGTTTTCGAATTTTGAATTCATATGTACGATTATTCGACGCTCTTACGGTGAAGGAAAACATCGTGATGAAACCTGCACACTCCAGCGAAGAAATTCAAAGGTTGTGTGTGAATCGACTAACCCGCACTGGGCCAGCGTGGTCGACTAAGGCCTAATCGCCTTATTCAGGGTAGGCTTGAGCCCCTCGGTGGGGACGTATATGAGCTGTTGATGATTCAAGGTCAGCACTCATATTTTGTAGCGCGTCCTGCAAAGCCGCCAACCGACGCTGCTAGTTTATCACACACATCATACAAACAGCCTATTATCTCCGCCGCCGCACACGCGGGGCGTCATTTGTGAAATAAATCGTTTATAATCAAGTCGTGAGTCATGACGTCACCACCAAGTCATCAACAACTGTCTGCGGGCCGGCGTGTAATTTCCCTTGCGTCAATTATCAGCCCTCGGTCTGCGTCGGGTTTTGATAACACCGCTTACCTCAACTTTTGTTTGTGCTTGTTTTGAAGTTTTGGCAATCTTAAATGGCAATCTTGTCTTATTGGGAATATGTCTTCATTGTATTCAGAGATACTTGTACATTTAAGAAATTTGGTAAATAATGTCTGCCTACAGGATTTTATCTTCAAGACAAAGATAGGATTTTTTTATAAAAAGTCTAACTAAAAATTAACTTAAACAATAATACAGACTTACGAAATAAGCTACCAGTTTTGCAATATCACTAATTAAATGATATTACGTTGACTTATAAATAACTATCTACGTGATTTAGTCTTAGTTCATTCTTTGTAGCCAATGGGGGATTTTCTGACAGCTCTTTAAAATATAAAAATAATTGTTCTAATTAAGACGATAGATGGCGCTAGGTGTACTTCGTGGATTCTTTTTTTATCCTTTAATGGCCCTGGGTGACTCGCCGGCTTTCTTCATCCACAAATTGTCAACGCCATCTATCCAAGTTTTATGAACTATTTTTTTTATTGGCTGTCTGAAATCATCCATCCATCGGCTCTACAATGCTACGCTACTTCGTGCTACGGTCTATGTTTGCTACGGCGTAGACAGAATCTTTTATACTTTTGAGTAAGTATCCCAATCACGTTTTTAAAATTATTTTTTCTCCGGTTTATATGTGTATAATATAATAAACTTATTTTGGAAATATTTATGGAATTATTAGACTGATGATGATAAAATTGATGAACGTTATCGAAATTAATCCACCTTTTCGGATTTGTCATTGCTTATTGAGATCTTTTGGGAGAGGCTTTTGCCCAGCTTTGGTAAAAAATTTTTGGCTTTTTTTATAGTGTGGCTGACTGCTGCGAAAATCTCTAACATAGCTCATTCTAATGATTATTAAATAATACCATATTAAATAGACCAAAAGTAACCGGGACCAATACTGTTCATATGCCTTCTGTCAGAAGCATGGAATCATCTTACTTATTGGACAATCAGATGGTTCAATATACAAACCAAACTGGGGAATAGGAGATCAGACTGTTCCTAAATTTACCATATTTTATGAATTATTTTTAAAATATAGATTAGTAGCAGGCGTTTTACGAAAAAAAAACAGAATCGGTTGAAAAACGAATTTACAGTGATTTTTTAAAGTTTCAATTTGTTTGTCACTTTCAAAAAGTTTTTTTGTATGGCTGAGCTATGTTATATGGCTTTACTAACAAATGACGTCACAAGTGGATATGTGCCTCTCTGTCTAATCTTTAATTTTAAACCTTTATAACTCGGTCAATTTTAAAGATATAGAAAAAAATATTTAGCAGAAACTAAGAAGTTTGGACTTATAAAATAAAAAATGTAGTCCGATCCCCTATTGTCACGACCACAATAATTTCCTGATCGGGACTCAAACCCGGAGCTTTTGTAATGAGAACCGGATACTCTACCACTCGGCCACGGAAACTGGAAAATTGAATCTAAGGCGTATACAAAGGCCTCTATGCCTAAACAAAGCAAATAGTTAACATCCACCAGGATGTCATAAAGCATAAGTTAGTTAACCCGGTTCATGCGGGTACACCCGGATAATCAATTAACCGGTGACCGGGTGCATCCGCCTGCACCGGAACTATGATGAGCAAGGATAAATGGAGCGGAAATCTCCGTCTTAAGCCTGTATACATAGTGGTCTAGAATTTATGTAGACATAGACAAACAGTAATGTGCATTTGTGGCCATAGTAGTCAAATATAAAACGTATCGTATGCTATCTATCTTCATCAACGGCCCGTTACAGTCCACTGCTGGACTATGCGCCTCCTCCACTTATTTGGAGGGTTTTGCCATAATCTCCACGCTTGGCAGGCGGGTTGGAGAGAGAGCGCTGCTGCCCGTTCCCTGTTTAATGTGAAGTCCCTAAGTCGCCTCTTACGACACCCACGGGAAGAGTAGGGGTTGGTGACAAATGTATTCTACTCTGCCGTCACCACACGGCTCAATGCTAGCCATCTTATTTAACAGTTAAAGGTTCCGACGGCAGCATCAGTCATCATAATAATGATAATTTTAATGGTGACTGATTAGCTGTGTTTCGGAAGACACGTTATTTATAAGCTTTGATCTCCCTATGGATCACTATTTCTAACAAAGTGGTATATAGCGGGCGCGGACTTGCCTTGTAAGAAGCATTGGGCGACTCAATAAAAACTAGGGTTCTTTAGGTCGGTCGTTAACTTTACAACCCGCACTATAAGATAAACACTGTCTTTATTATCTGAAGAATTAGAAATATTTAGCTTTTCTTATTCATCTAATGGCGTAGAGAAAGATTCCAACTCGATACTTGCCCTAGTTGCGCCTAAATTGAACCAAGTGGTTTTCCGATCCCGCTCAAACTTTAGCTGGATTGTTAAAGTTTTTGCGTAGTTAGCAGTCGCAGCTAGATTGATCCAATTAGAGCGGGTTATTCCCCTGATCCGTGGCTTGTCCCACGGCCACTTCAGCCGAAGCTAGTCCCACAACGCGACCGCAATCTGACACCAACAAATCTGTTGCCCTTATCTCTCAATCCTTGGAACTTAACCGAATGATTTCCGAGTCATTAACCCCACCGCTGGCTCTAAGCAAGATAGACAACACCAGACTTACTTGTCTTAGATCCGTATCGTATCCGGTTTAACTTGCTTAAGGTCAGCACGCATCTTTGAGGGCGTTTGCGCACTCATCCGTATCCGATTCTTATCCGGTCCGTTTTTGATCCGTAAAAAAACGGACGGTAAATTCACGTCTAGCGTTTGCGCACTCATCCGTATCCGATCCGGTTTTCATTCGTATTTGAGACGATAATGCATGATATTGTCGTAGTGATGTGCCGAGTCGAGCTGACTGACTGAGCTGATCTCCATAACCATAATGCTATAGAAGCAAGACGCGTTCAAGGTCAAAGTGTTAACACTTTACCACTGACTGATGAGCAGTTGACTGTACTCGAGTATAGATTTCGGGTACGTAGAATTCGAATACTAGGTTGATCTTTTTTAATTATATCTACTTATGTAATGTAGATCCCGCAATAAAGTCGCTCACGTTACTCGTATAGTTCGTTTCACGTAAATAGAATCCTGGAGTCTCTTGTCTCGAGTGTGCATTCGATTATTTTTGTAACGAATACCAAAATACTTTTTTATCAAAAAATAGTCAATTTGGCACATCACTAGCAGCGCGAGCTTTCCCCTCCCCGTACCTCACTCTTCATCCATAAAAAAATCGTGTAGTGCGCAAGCGTAGGTACAATTTGTATGGCGGCCACTTCGACTCGGTTTTGATCCGTAAAAAAACCGATCCGGAGTGAGAATTTACGGATCGAAAACGAACCGGATACGTATGGGTGCGTAAGCGTCCATACAATTACTAGGATGGCCAAACCGGATCAGAAACGGATAAGAATCGAATGAGAATCGGATACGGATGAGTGCGCAAAGCCCTTACACTGCTGCGCTGCTCTCTGTGGCCCGATTTTCAAACCTAACCTTAAACCGTAAACCTTTAATTTTAACAGTTGAAATTTTCAGGATTGTGTATTTTTCTATTGCGGTTTTAACAAAAAAAAACTGCACGAAATTTAGGAAGAAACGATTTTGCTCGACCTATATACGATGGCATGGAACCCCTTGCGTGCTAGTCCGACTCACTTTTGACTATTCATATGATTGTGATGATGATGATGATGATGATGATGATGATCTTTCCGACAGTTTTAGACTATGGCAGCCATATACTCGTATGCCAAAGTGTTTATTATAGTACACGCAGACTTTTCTCTGTAGCCCGTCATGCTTTTGTCAAGCGTATGTGAGACACAGTGAATTCGTGTCGGAAATTACATTTGTTCGAAATACTGGTACAAAGCGCGAAAGTCTCAAACAATCATTAGTTCATGTCATCTTTATAGGAGAACAAGCGCACGAGTAATTCAAACAAATATTCCAACTACACTCATAATAGTCTTAGTTTGTTACGCCGCGAACCAAATTAAAAGTTCTAGAAGTATCTTGCTAAGAAGAAAAAGATACGAAGAAATAATTTTTAAATTTTATGAGTTATGCCCTTCTTAAACTGATGTGCCTGATACAGAAAACAAAATAAGTTATGTAAATCAACCAAAAATATTTCGCTAGTGTAATTTCAGCAGATGTGTCGCTGCAATTAAATGGTGGCTTATAAAAACTAATTCAAATCACAAAATACTGTAAATACTGAACGCTTTAAAGCGGCTGTAAGCGAAGTCCTTTAGACTCGATATATACGTAACCGCGCAACTGAGGGACTCGTCTACTTTGCTGTGAAATTACGAGCAACTGTATGCTTGCTTTGTAGACTGTGTGTATGGAGCGGTGGAGTCCATGGCTCATTTAGTGTCCTGTCATCCTGTCCTGCCTGTCCTGTCACCTGTTCGATAATGGACGCCACAAATAGTGCAGTCGAAGTGGCTAAGTTCTGGGCCAGAAAGATTTAATTTGTCATCGACACGCAAAGAAGAAGACGAAGAAGATAATTATTATAGTCTGAGCGGAATAAACGTGGATAAAAGTTTTTTACCTTAACATTGATCAAGAGTGCGAATCTCTGTTGCTATTTTGTTTCTTCATTCAGGTACATACGTGAAAATGTTTGCCACATCAGATAAGGTTACGCACTTACCCTGAGTTACTACAGTAAGAGAGTTATAGCGCCTAAGGGGTACGAGCCTTCTGCTCCCCCGCACGTCCGCGCCCACTATATTACCACTCTGGAAATAGTGATTAGGTCCATCAAAAAAAAAAAAAATATAGCGTATTTGCGATAGTAGTCATAGATTTTTAGTCATACATATTTAGCGACGTTTCCCAAAAATTCACTTTTATCAATGATACTTATTATATACATACAATTATAGCCACCAACGCACCAAACGCGAGCCGTGAATTGGTCCTAATTGTGACTCAGTCGAGCTGTGTATTTCCTGTCGCACTTATAGCGTTTCTGTGTGTAATGTGTCGCGGAACAATTTATGTTGTGCGTGCAGTATGACGTACCTGACGTATCTTTCTTAAAATATCATTGACTTTTATCCACGAGTATTCCGCTCAGACTATACGAGTAGCTGCGGTGCGGCCTCCTCAAATTCTCCTTTAAAATCGCACCGCACGAACTAACCGGCACCGCCCGGTTGCACGGACGAATATACTTCGACCTTTACAGATTAACAGCTACAGCAAATTGGAGTTATCAGCCGCGGCCGCGAAGAAATCGTGCCATCCCGCCGTAATATAGGCTTAGCCGCCTCCAATCAAACTAAACAAACCAACCGTATTTGTGTTCACTATCTCTATCTTGATCTGTGGAGCTTCATGAGCAAGGATTAAGGCGAATCCAGACGCGAAGTTATGGTCTTCGTTACCTACAATGACTCTGATTAGGGTAAGTTGGAGTCTCTAAGCAACTAGCCAACTGAAGTAGAGTTGGTGGTCTTACACCAGATTATAGTAAAAGCTTAAGTTCAATGCTTAAGTTCAATTTTTAATTAGGACCCGATTTGTAGAGTTCGAAAGCTGATTTCAGTTTGATCTGAATTTAGCGAACTAATACATTTTAAACTGTTATTCTGACTGTATTTCAATCAGGATTCATCTACGCTCCGCACCGTCACGAGGCTCGACGTAACGACCCAGTCGACATATGGAGCATAATTCGAAATAAGAAACTCAGCCTGCCAATAAAAAAATAATAATAAGAAAAAAAAAAAAAAAAGAATAAGATTTTATTTCATAAAAAATACAAACGAAACATCACGCTCGTATCCCCGAAGGGGAGAGCAGAGCCTCAGTGGCCCCCAAGGAGCACACACCAAAACCACATCTGGCAACATTTTTGGGTTAAGACTCGGCATACACGCATCTTAGGCACATTCACTGATCTTATTAACGTTTCTTAGTGCATCTATGTAAAAAAATGGGCTCTTTGAAAATCCTACTAATATTATAAATGCGAAAGTTTGGATGTTTGTTGCCGAATCACTCTCGAACCACTGGACGGATTGGGATGAAACTTGGTCTGTGTCCTGAAATAGGACATAGGCTACTTTTTACCGTGGGATAACAGTTTGTTCCCACGGGAAAACTCATTTAACGCGGGTAAAACTGCGGGCGAAAAGCTAGCATCTAAAAAATTTAAAATATTAAACAAATAAAGCGAAAACAAGAAAAAATTAAACAATACATACTATAAGCATGCCAGTGACATCGAAAATATAACACTTTACGTTAACTGTTTACTGTACTATTTACGTTGTGAACTTTTTGAGCACGCTTTTACTTATAGCTTGCTTCTACCCAATCACCACGCCTATACCCGTAAACAAGCTAATACCTTCCTCTTAACAAAGTTCAATTTTATTCAGTTACAAGTTTGTTAAACAGCTAGTCGAAGTTGAAGTTATATAGGGTGTTAACAAATTAGTTCCAAATATTATAAGTGTAAGTTATATCATTGATAAGAATCACATTCATTAAAAAAATGTCTATCACGTAATAATATTTTTAAATAATAGCAGATTGTTAACCAAGGGGTGAAAGCGATCAATTATACCCGAAGTATTTTGGCGCACGAGCGTAGTAAGGATGCTTATGAGGGTGGAATTGATCAGTTTCCTACAAGTTAAACACTCTGCTTTTCATCTGGATTGCTATGAAAGTAAATGAGAAATTTTAAGTTGGTTTTAATGAAATCACTACATATTAGTTTCTGCAATTCAGGCACAATCCTAAATCAGCTTATTACTTTACTAATTCTTGGTTAAAATAAACATAAAATAAATTACAAAATTACAAAATCATTTATCAAAAACATTGCTTAACACCACAGATGACAATATTTTTTTACCACCATTTTTTTCCCGCCCTTTTTTAAGGTGGTACGCGTTGTTCATTTTATTTTAGACAAAATTTAAAAGAATAATTGTTTACATTGTTAATGTTATTTATCTTTTTATTGTTATTTCTAGGTAAAGACGTGAATTTTATAGATTATTATTATAACTATTTTTGATTATTATTATTTTCGCTTTATAATTATTACGTGAATTTTATATTCATCTAGCATAATTAAGGTAAATTCAAACAGGTTGTATACGTCTATTCTTTTGCCATTTACTGTGTGCAATTTTCTATGTAAATAGTAAAAATAAAAGTTCCAATTTCAACATACATCCTTTCTTTGGGGTTATTATTGGACTACTTTCAGAGCAAGAGAGATCAAATTGAAATTTAACCTACCCGCAAATATTTGGATCTAATTTGTTAACACCTCATATATACATTAATTATCTTCGTCGCCTTGTAAAACCGACACGGGCTTAGCAAATATCGCGACAGTCCAAACAAGGCTTCCCAACTTAGAACATGCTTAGTCAGACTTTTGGAACAATATAAGAACGGTGACAAAACGCCATCTATGACGTAGTGCTTTTAGAAGTTCATACAGCCTGCGTAGTTGAGTTGTGAAGGGTTCGGGAGAGGTTCCAGGTTTGAACCGGTTTGTTACATGACGGTGAAGCTGGCCCACCGGCTACATGTCACTCAGCGAGCTATGGAAAGATTTATGCTTGGTATTGTTGGTATTTCGCTACGGGATAAAATCCTAAATGAAATCATCTGGCAGAGGACCAAGGTGGTGGATATCGTCCAGAAATGTAGCAAGTTGAAGTGGCAGTGGGCTGGCCACGTCTGTCGCAGAACCGATGAGCATTGTAGCAGACGGGTTCTCGAATGGAGACCGCGTCTCGGGAAACGTAGTGTGGGACGCTCCCCTGCCAGGTGGACTGATGACCTGGGGAAGGTCGCTGGTGGTGGCTGGATGAGGAAAGCGGGTGATCGTGCGCTTTGGCGTACCTTTAGGGAGGCCTACGTCCAGCAGTGGACTGCAATAGGCTGATTGATTGATTGATTGAATCCTGAAGAGAGCCGTATTATAAGAAAAATGTATTCGTAAGACGAATATTGCTAGCTAAATTGTCTGAAAGTTTGTAGAATAGAATGGAATGAAAAGAAACTTATTTAATTTGTTTTCTTTTTTCAACTAAAGTAGTTCCTATTCACGGAGAGATTTTGATGTACATATTTTTTATTTAACTGCAGGTCGCACCTCTCTATGATACTAACTTTTGAATGCGCTTAGTCAACTTCGTGAACAATAAGATAAGTTGGGCACAAAACGCCCGCGCCTCTGGAATAGGTGCTGCTTTCCAAATCTATGATAAAAGTTAGAGTTTATGAGGCTTGTGCATGATGTTGATAAGTCGAGTTATTTAAAGCCGTTTTGTCTATCTCGACTTACTTAAATCCTCACTAATATTTTTATCTTGAAATACAGTTTATTGCTAAATTTGCTTTAGTAGCTAAGCGGCTGAAAAAGTTGACAGAATTTTGAATAATAAATAAAAGACTCGCTCTTTTACCCCAAGAAAATCGTAAAAGTAAAAGTTTTCAATATGTTTTTACTTAATATAAAAATGCAGCTGATATTCAGTTTTGAATAGAAGAATTCTCTTGGGTTCCACTATGACCAATCTTTCCTCGACCTTCACCAGATCATCTTTATGAAATCAATTGCTCATTCTCTCAGTCTTCCGGCATATTTTGTGACCATGGTCACCAGGAGAGAACCTTGGCCTTTTTTGGACCTAATACTTGTGTCGCAAAATTGACGTTTCAAGCGTAACCGGACTTTTGGGGGTACGGACCCTACTCTTACCTCTAGAACCTTGGCCGTCAGTCCTACGCCATATTATATGCCATAGCAACAGGTAAGTGTTTTTTTCTGTTATTTCAATTACCTACCAGCAAATACTGCGAAAAGTAGTTTCTTTCTATGAAGAGCAGTATCCACTGCGATTTAAATTGCTTCCTAACAAAGTAACGCGAATAAGAACTTAGCACTTAATTTAGTTGTCCCTATTTGAGTAACGCGGGGAGTTGAGGGCGGGGGTTGAAGGGAGGGGGGGGGGGCTAAGCGGCAGTCACAGTATCTCGTCGTACAAGTTGAACCACTAACACAGACTAACTAACTAAGATAAGACAACGCTTAAATTTAAACAAATTTAAAAAAGCGTTAAACACATTACATAAAAATATATTATAGAGGTAGCTAGCTGTCCGACCACGGCTAAGCTTACGTTTGGAATAATATTTTTTCCTGTAAGAAGTATCCTTGGTGTTAATCTAGGGTACAAACTATCTATAAACCAAATATCCAAATCAGTTGATTCAGTAGTTTATGCGTAAAAGCGGAACCAACATCCAAAGACACTTCCATATTTATAATACTATTATATTATTATGTTATTTATAATTGTTTTTTTTAATATTATTTTTTACATTTTAGCGGTCCGCCTGCGGCTACACTCGCGTTGTGTAAGATTTTCCTGTGGGAATAAGAGTTTTCCCGAATAAAGTATCCTATGTGTTAATCCAGGTTCCACTATCTCTTCTTGATAAAATCTTATCATCTCATGCTGCTGTCGAAATACATATATTAAATATTTTGGCATCAGAATCGACGAATAACTTCTCTGACACATTTTCAAAGCATCACTAAAAATATAGCATTGTCCTCTCTGGTTAACGAGTCTATGTGAAAGTTGAACCGCGGATCAAAGTTTTCTCGCGAGACATGGAACTTGACTCTACTGATAAGATTAAAATATTACGTCGGCTCCAGGAACTTGCTGGATGTCATTTCTTAGTTGATACACTCGTTGTTGTAATCCATGCTGATCTGGGAAGAAAACAAAACAGATAATGCAATAACTTTACCTTCTTTTAAATCGTAAAAAGCACTGAGTGAAAGACTGTGTATTACGTTGCAGTGACGAACTGGACACTTGACACTAGAGACTTTCCATCAGTGGTCTGAGTGTTAATTCAAGATCTGATCACCCTTTAGAGTTTTATAAACAAAACACTGAAAGGCTTCCACTGCTGGACAAATCAAATCAAATCAAATCAAATAAATTTATTTGCTAAGAATGGGGTTATACATAGCTGACAAATAATGCAGAATTAAAAAATAGTTTCTCCCACTCAGTCATTACAACATCATGACATGCAAATACAGATCACATTCCAGGTAGACTTAAATTACTTACAATACAACTTGTCCAAAAATTCCCCTATAGAATAAAAATTAAATTTCTGTAACCACTCGTATAACCTTCGCTTAAACATTTTCGTATCTAGGTCCTTAATACATTGCGGAATCCTATTATAAATTTCTACACACAACAAGGGTCTCGCCTGAAGATCTCCATAGTGAAGGAAAGTGGGGGGGCGCCATGTTACCGTTGATTATGTTCACATGCCTGAGGGTTTACCTATTGTATAAAAAAGCTTCTTATGTAGTGTATGACGTAATTTCAGAATAACAAAGGAAAAAGATATTGTACTGGTTCAGTGAGTTTAATCGTGGTCGTCGTATGCTTGCGGACGATTTTAAAGAAGGTCGCCCTAAATCGGCTGATGTACCACAAAATATTGATGCTGTGCGCGAACTAATAATGCAAGACCGTCATGTTACATATCGCGAGATAGAGGCATTTCTGGGCATTAGAATGACAAGTATTTATAAAATATTACACGAACATTTGGCTGTAAAAAAATTTGTTCTCGTTGGATCCCGCACAACTTAACAGTTGAACAAAAACAGGCTCGTGTTGATTGGTGCAAAAAAATGATAGAAAAATACAAATGTGGTACATCAAAAGCTGTTCATAATATCTACACAGGAGACGAATCTTGGATTTATGCGTATGATCCCGAAACTAAACAGCAGTCAACGGTTTGGGTGTTCCAAAGAGCTCTTCTCCACAGATTCCGCCACTGTGTTAGTGAACTCACCCAAAAAAATGTAATGACGGATCTAAGTGATGTAATAACATCCTATGGAAATAAATTATTTTGACTTTGACTTTATTAAATTCAATATTGTAATATGATCTATTTTAGATAAAGTAAATGACACGGTTAACTCTAATGTTTAAAGACCATTTCTAGTTTACTATAAATACCTATGTACTTTATTCAATAAATGTTCAGTTAATCACCAACATTCGTCGTGTCATTACACGCCCCTACTCCGCGCACTTTAATTATAGAATATCTCTACTTATTAGAGGATAGATATCCATGGGAATCGATTTCTTAAATGACAGGCTATTAGAAAATGCATGTATTTTGTAAATGACTGTAATTATTATTTGACAAAAAAGAAACGCAAAAGATGCGACGCATGTGGAGTTTCTTTGGTGAGTTCTTCTCCACAGAGTCCGCACATCGTGTAGTGAACTCTCCCAAAAAAAATGCAGTGACGATGTAATATCCAAAAGCTAATAAAATATTCATATCATTTCACCTAAATATAAACTTCGGTGTGACGAACTATATGCCTTTTGCAATTAATTTAATGGAGCAGTGTTTCTAGGTTGAGATAGTTAATTGATAAAATATCGAATCTTAGTGGAAAATTGTTTAGTTTACCCTTTCATCAACAGCTCATATAGGCTCGAGCCTACCCTGAAATAGGGCGATTAGGCCTTAGTTGACCACGCTGGCCCAGTGCAGTTGGTCGACTTAAATAACAGACTAGGTCTTTCATGACGCCACAAAACAGGCCCATCTAAATCATCGACAAAACCCAAAGTAGATATGTCGTGGCCATATCATAGAATTACCCACATCATGAAATTTTCGATCATTTCATGAAATTTTCACTGTCCATTGGCCACATCATGATGTGCCTTGGCCAGATCAATGATAAGAAATCGTTTGTCGATACGTTCAACTAAAAACGCAGCTACTTCATGAAATGGTCAAGATTATTTGATCATATCGTAAAATTATTACATTAATTGCCAATAGAGGCGCTGGAAATGCTTTGTTTATGTACCAACATGGCGGCTGCGTTATTTCTCGCAGTGAAAAAGTGAAAATAATTCGTTATTAAAACGAGGAAGAAAAAAGAGTTTATGATAAAAAAGTACTCTAAAAATGTCTGTCGGACTTAGAGAACAATAAATACCAAACATAATTTAGATTCTTATTAAATATTTCATGGACGCCTTTTTTACGATATGGCCAATCGTGGATGACAAAATCGTGAAATGTTAACGATTTAATGATCTGGTCAAATTTAGTTGCCCGCATCATGAAATGCGACCATTTCATAAAATGATCGAAAATTTCATGATGTGGGCAATTGCCCATCATGGCCATATGGCCCGACAGATATATTTCAGTTTACAAATTTACAACCATAGGAATGAACGGCTTGGCTTGCTCGCCCGCGGCTCGAGAATATAATAACAGCGGGCCAAGCCGTCATCTCGGCAGCCATATTGTGGAGACAGGATGCTCATTAGTCGAAGCCGGGGGCAACGCGCTACCTTCATACAAACCACTTGTATTTCCTAACAAAATTAGTTTCTAGAGTTTTCTTTTTCGTTTTTCCTCTTGATTATGGTGCTGTGAGTGCGCGTGTTGCTAATTAAAGTCTTGGTTGTAAATAGTTTTATATTTCGTGATTTTTAAATAAAGTTGCCAATTATCAAATCTTTTAGGAACGAAAGTTTCTAATAAATAAAAAAAGTGGAAACAATGCGGCTTGTCTCACGTGGACTTCATGACAATATCTTTACCTACTATTTTATAAAACGGTTTATTTTTTTTAATTTTTATACTTCTAAATAATAATTACTACCCAAAGATATCTACTTAATTTTCTAAAAACCTACCAATTTATAGTTTGCTAACAAGTAATCAATACTCTTGATGAATGTAGAAAACCTATACTTTAGTGTTTTAATAAAATGTTGTCTCTTACACAGTTCTCTAATAATGTTAGATAGGTACCTACTTATTCTAAAGATTCATCTGTCTCATCAATTAATACTAACAAATATAGGGGACATCTCTCACACAGGGCCATCTGATCCCAAACTAAGCAAAGTTGGACTATGGTTATCAGTGGACTGCAATAGGCTGATTGATGAATCAGCTGATTATGTTACTTAAATAGGTAAATACATACTTATATAGATAGATAAACAACATCCAGTCACAAGGCAAACTTAAGTGTTTATCTCACGAATGTTTGCGGCGGTATTCAAACCCGCGACCCTGCGCTTCGCAGGCAGGCGTACTAGCAACCAAGATCCGGGGTAAAACTGAGTAAACTTCATAATATTTTTTGACTCTTTATAAAAACATCAACTAACCGAGTCAAAAAAAAATAGCAAAAAAAATTGGACTTGTGGAACAATATTTGAATAATTCTATTCTAAATGTCCTCTTCCCTAAGGTTGTCTGGAAGAGATCGCTACAAGCGATAAGGCCGCCTTTGCGCAGTCAATCTATATGTTTGTTATTTATTGTTTTTATGTTCCTTTTGTGTGCAATAAAGTGTTTTTACTTACTTTATTATAACGTTTTACGACACATACCACGATTTACCAATTAGCCAAAAGTTTTATTCCCATGTGTTCTAGCTTGTTTCAAATAGAAACCTAAAGAGGAATGGATATTACGAGTACTATTGTCTACTCGGGTTCGGCACACCCCCGACCTAAGCCCGGCTTAAGTAGATGGCAGAATCCCACCGCACTGATAACGCTTTCAATTTGCTGTTACAGCCCTAGGTGTCTAGTCTAGGAATAACACTAATTCCAAAATACAAGTAGTTTTAATGATAGACTTACTTGTACCTACTAGTTTATAATATTTCAGTAATGGAACATGGTACACGGTCATAACATTTAGCCCGAAACTTATTGCTGAACCTAAAATAATTTTATCTTTATTTGCTCGTAGATGTTTACTAAGGTATGGACGGCACAGAAAAAACCTTAATTTGAAAATAAAATTAAAGAAAAAAAACCTTTTTTAAAAACAAGCTTTTATTATTTGGAAAATGAACTAAAAAGTTAAAAATAAATTAACTCTAATTAGAAGTATAACACTTTATAAGTTCATTGTAACCTTTAACGATAATTAAGCTTCTTTTTCTACGACAAAATAATTCCATATCGTAATCATATATTTTTAACACCAAAATTTTACACCTTAATTATTAAATCTTCCCGTTTTTATTACAGTCCCAATTTTATAAATAAAAAAGCGTGTTACATTGTGATAGCTTAATTATACCATCAAAATGTAACACGCTTTTATTATTTATAAAATTGAGACTGTAAAAATAACGGGAAGATTTAATAATTAAGGTGTAAAGTTTTGGTGTTAAAAATATATGATTACGATATGGAATTATTTTGTCGTAGACAAAGAAGCTTAATTATCGTTAAAGGTTACAATGAACTTATAAAGTGTTATACTTCTAATTAGAGTTAATTTATTTTTAACTTTTTAGTTCATTTTCCAAATAATAAAAGCTTGTTTAAAAAAGGTTTTTTTTCTTTAATTTTATTTTTAACTTTTTAGTATGTTTAATTCGAGATTTACTACGACGTAGTTAGTAGCGTTCTCTGTCCGATCCTGTCGATCCCATCCAGTCTTTTGTTGAGAGAGCCATTGCCAATAGAGTACACTCCACAGAATGCCCTTCTGGTAGCAACCGCACCCGCCGGCGGGGACGCGGTAGACCCAATCAAGTTCTGCATAATCCTGGAAGACCCCGTCAGGGTCATTCCTCTCCCGCGCGCTTCTCGCCATGGCAACGTCCTAGGCCGAGGTCCGTGCCCCCAAGTGGGCGCCCTTAGGCTGTTGCTATAATACTAGGGGTAAGAGCCTTCCGCTCCCCCAAAAGTCCGGTTACGCTTGATACGTCAATTTTGCGACACAAGCATTAGGTCCTTGTCAAAAAAAAAAAAAAGTAGTTAGTAGCGCGTAGCAGCGTTTTTCCGTTATGTAGTCCGTAGTACGTTCACATAATAATGTGCTGCTTTGAGCACTTAAAGTTTATGTATTTTATTTATATTTAAATATTTCCTTTTTTTTGTTTGTAGTAGGGTAAACTAATGTTTAAATTAGTTATGTAATCACAAGTTAGTTATTTGTAACATTTCTCATTCTATCCATTTCTTTACATTACAAGGTTTCTTCGAAGTCAACTTGGAGCAGTCAAGTTCTTCGATTCGAAGTCCTGCTAAAGACTTAACTCTGCTTAAAGCCACATAAGCTTGACCAGCAGCAAATAATTTAGAGCCTAGATAAATAACAGCATGATCTACAGTAGTTCCCTGCATTTTGTGCACAGTTGAAGCCCAAGACAAGACAATCGGAAGCATTCTTCTTTCAGCTGTGCCGTAATTAAATTTAGCAGGAAATTGAATTGATTTAGGTTGTATTATGTGAATGCCATCCTTGCCGAGGTCCATTGTAGAGGGATAAGGGCTTCAGTACAACAGGGTTCGCCCTGGTACCCTGAGGCGCAACGTTAGCGATATGAAATGTTTATACACTCTCATACCATTCAGCCCTCGGCACGTACTCACCTTGGCATTGGGGCATCCATCTAATCAATCAGACATATAATAATCCACATTCATAACAAACGGAACGAACTTTTTCCCAAATCTGTTGGAGTTGCATATTCACGCCAACTAAGATGCTCGTCAAAACGAATCAAATGAGCGCAAACTCGATCGGGTTGCGTCGTTTAATTACGGAGTTCCTATGACCACCTTCCAGCTCCATCATCAGACCCTGGTTACCCTATAGTATCAAAGTACTCGACAAGACGAATCAAATGGGCCTAAACTCGATGAAGTTGCGTCGTTCCGGAGTTCCTATGGCCACCTTCCAGCTCCATCATCAGACCCTGGTTACCATGTAGTATCAAAGTACTCGTCAAGACAAATCAAATGGGCCCAAACTCGGTGGGGTTGCGTCGTTTAATTACGGAGTTCTTATGGCCACCTTCTAGCTCCATCATCAGACTCTGGTTACCATTTAGTATCAAAGTATTCGTCAAGACCAATCCAACAAGCCCAAACACGACTATGTTATGTTGTGTATTTGCGGAGTTCCTGTGACCACCTTCCGGCTCCATCATGAGACCCTGGACATCACATAGGACTGAAGATCTAGTCAAGACAAATCCAACAAGCCCAAACATGACTAAGTTATGTTGTGTATTTGTGGAGTTCCTGTGGCCACCTTCCGGCTCCATCATGAGACCCTGAACATCACGTATGACTAAAGATCTTGTTAAGACAAAACCAACAAGCCCAAACACGACTAGGTTGTGTTGTGTATTTAAGGAGTTCCTGTGGCCACCTTCCGGCTCCATCATGAGACCCTGGATATCACGTATGGCTAAAGATCTTGTTAAGACAAATCTAACGAGCCCAAACACGACTAGGTTGTGTTCTGTATTAGAGAGTTCCTATGGCCACCTTCCGTCTCCATCATCAGACCAGCTCCAAGGTACCATAATATTGCATTGTCATCCGATTTATACATGAATGCAAAATTTCAGCTCAATCGGAAACTGGGAAGTGGATCAAATTTAACTTGCAAGATTTGATTACAGACAACGGGACAGGTGAAACTAAATAAAAGCTTGTAAAAATAGCTATCATAATAACCAATCGATAAGTGATTTAATTTGAAACAGCTTTCAAAAACAGCTTCAATACTCATACTGTGACAATTTTCCTTTTTTTTTCAGAAATCAATAAAAAATACAACTTTCCACTCTAACGTTATTTTAACTCAAGTTTGCATTATGACATCACGTCTGAATATGTGACTTCACACTAGAGCTGTCAGCCATCGCGAGCGATCGACGTCACGATTTTAATTTCTAGAGATTTAAGACATTATCCACTATAAGTATGTTCCAGTTTTCAGGTTCTACTTCTGCATGCTCAGTGTTCAAATCAATCTAACTAAACAGAACAAAGATAAATAAGTTTCTACCGAAACCCTTATTTTTCAACAAGTCATTTGTGCCTCTCAGTCTATAGACGTCCATTGCTGGACAAACCTTCTTCAAGATTGCACAACAGTTCACAAAGATCGGTCCTGCTATTTGATCCGCTTTTAGCCAGTTCTTGCTATCTTTACGGGGTCATCAATTTGCTAAGTCTTGCCGTTGTCACAAGCTTGTATTCCTAGTATTGCTTTTATGTGCGCAGCAAAAATCATTCTTGGCTTAAAGATTCGCTGATCTTCTCTGAGTGCAGAGAAATCTAAACACACCATGAAATGTGTCTCCCTAAACAATCGAAACGAAAGAAAGAGTAGTGGCTAGAAAGCGATGGCGGCGTGATGATCTACAAACATTCAAAATGGAGTAAAATGGCCCTAGTGAAGAAGACGGGACTGTGGAACATCATCAATCAATCAACGGCCCGTTACAGTCCACTGCTGGACTATGAGCCTCCTCCCCTTAAGCGGAGGGTTTTGCCATAATCTCCACGCTTGGCAGGCGGGTTGGAGATCGCAAATTAAAAGGTTACTGTATCAGAGAGCGCTGTTGCCCGTTCCCTGTTCAATGTGTAGTCCCTAAGTCACCTCTTACGACACCCACGGGAAGAGTAGGGGTTGGTGACTAATGTATTCTACCCTGCCGTCACCACACGGCACACGCTGTGGAACAATATTGCTAAAAAAATAAAATAAAAAATCCATCAATAGTTACGTTATAAATACGAAGTTAACATCACAGTTGACGCACTACTGTCCGTCCATGCCGGAAATGGAACGGCTGTAACTTTCATCGCGGCGGTGAAATAGACAAGTTTATAATATGAAAACATGAGGAAAACTACCAAACACAATTTGTGGCACTAGAGGTTTAATAACCAGCAACCAGTTATTATTAACCAGCTGCGAGGCGCAGTTTTAACGTGCAGTTTTTCAGGTTTTTAGAACAGAACGTAAGACAAATACAAAACAGAAAAACAAACAAGAAGAAGAGCGGAAGAGGCGGCTTTTTTGTTTAGGTAGCAATTTCTTCCACTCAATTTCTATGTTTTTCTACAGAAATAAGATTTTAAAATTTTCAAAATGGAACGTAACGGCTTTTGTTTTATTTGGTGTGGAAATCCGTGAGAAACAAAGGCGTAATCGCATCAACGCGAACAAATCCTGGCTCACAATCGCCACCGTCCTGGATAAAGATATAAGTTATATAAGTATATAGAATGTTTATATAGAAAACCCGTAGGGCGAGTTTATACCTAAACCAAGAATTATCCACAATGCACTGGATTTCGTCATGTCGCTACTTGGATATTATTAGAAACCTCTTAATTTCACACTTAACATTCATAGAGATTATTCACAAAGTGACATAATTCTGATTCTTTATTATTATTATTAAATACTTCATTATACGCGTGTCGCAGATAATCTGTCTCTAAAACCGTATGCGTTCGGACTCGGACAACATAATTGATGTAAATTGCTCTCAAATAGCAGTTTGCAAATTTAGTTCTTATTAGAAAAGAATGGGCCCTTGAAGTCTACATAAGAAACCCACTTCTATGTAGATAAACTTCAAGTCCCTATTATTGTAGATAGCACATAAGCAACACTCAACTTATAGTTTAAAAACCGGCCATTCACGTGTCGGGCCACGCAAAGTGTAGGGTTCCGTAGTTGTCCAATACTAACTTAGGTACCTACCTGTTTAAGACAGTTAACATCCATCAAAATATTTTTCTATGATATTTGTAGAACCAAATTTATTACTTGTACTAGTGCATTATTCATAATTGTTTTGTAAATAAAAAATGGAAGAATACATAGGCGCTGTTGTTGCAGATACAGCAGAGAGGTAAGAGAAGTGTTTCTAAGTGATGTAATAACATCCTATGGAAATAAATTATTTTTACTTTGACTTTGACTTTGATTACTTTGTATTAACGTTCAACAAAATATTCCATGGAATATTTTTTTAGCGCTGTGGCACGTTTTGTTTTCTGTGTAGAATATCTTTTGGCAATTCATAAACATATAAATAAAAATTTTACTTTTATGATTAACTTTAAACGGTTGACTGTGGAATTGGCTTCACTGTTTTATAAAACAAGGTTTTGTTAAACAGCTGGTTCGACAATTCATGCCTGCCTGTTTGGCTGCGCAACCAATGCATAACGTTGGTGGCCGAGACTGGTTGCGTTCCACAATCTCCACGTTTCACTTCGTCATGGACCATTAGCAGTTCTTGAACAAGTTACAATGCAGGTGTAAGTCCGTGGCAATGGCGGTTGGAGACGGGTAGAAATGGCGGTTGGCAGCAGGGCGGATGGTGGTTGGAGGCGGATGGAAGGTGGCAGTTGAGCGGATTACGCTGCGCAACTGAAGTTTATCGCTGGGACTGCATTTTGTCACATTTTGCTTCTAGTTTCGGCGTTATGAATAGCAAGCTTTATTGTGCAAATGAATGTAGTTTTGTTTTAGTTACAAAAAAAATTAAGTTTTCCTAAACCTGGTTTTTCTTAGTAGTCGGTCTTTAGAGCAAATGTAAGTGCTAGTATTGTGAGTAGAAGACACATTTATACTCAGGCTAAATAAACGTTGTAATGTCCTGCTCCAGAGATGTTAAAATGATAGGTACATCAAGGCAAATCACGCAAATTTCAAAATAAATGTGGTTCAGTTACATGGGCCTATTGCCCGACAGGTTTAACCACGTTGTATGAATGCTCTACATGACAACAAATGATTTGTTAGACATATTTCGCAAACGCATCAATTTGTTGCAGCGAAATGCGAGTTTAAAATTTGCTACAACTAAATGATGCGTTTGCGAAATCTATCAAACATAAAAATTTGCTTCGCTAAAAATGCGACTCTAAAAATCGCTGCAACAAAATAATAACGTTCGCGAAAACTAACAAACAAATCCAACAAATTATCCTTATCTCTTTTTTATAATTTATAATATTTGTAATCTTTTAATAACCACTTATAATAATAATAATAATAATTCTTTATTTCAGGCATTTCAAAAAACCCATAATAATAAAAAAAAAAAAAAAACCTTACTTACCTTACTTATAAAACCTTACTTCTTAGCGTCGACGCTTCTCTACAGCTTCTGGTAGTACTTGATAGTGTTGTGCAGCAAACAGATTCAGTTCATGTGGAGTACCTACTAAGCTGCCTTTTGAATGATCCGCACTAAAGAGGAATTATGGCGCTTTCGTGAATGAGGTGACTGACTAGTATAGGTACTACTAAAAGCGAATAAGTCTATTTAAATGTTATATCAAAATGCTTACATAGTAATGGCTTTTAATAAGTATCAGTGCGTTAAGTCCCAATTTGTCAGCATTTTGCAATTTGAGTATTTAATTTTCAATTTTGCGATGATAATAAAAATTGGAATTTTCTAAATTACGTGCAAGCTCGATATTTCCGAATAAGTACTTATTTTGTATTGTGAAGGTGTTTTGAAATACACTCATCTACCTTACTTTACATATCACGTTAACTCTCCTAGGCTGACATAATAACAACAGCCTTTTAAAACCAATAATTCTACCAGCTACCCGCAATAAAATGGTACAGCCACCACCGTCCTCCAGTAATCCTCTGTAAGAGGCATTAGCGCCCTCACGAACATTGTGACGCACTTCAGGAAGCGATATGGACTCGAGTGCTTATTATGACGCTTTCATCGTAGTGCGGTGCCTTATACAGCTTTATAAGAACTTGCGATTTGAATGTGCGAATTCGTAAGATGAATTCGCTAGTACAACTGGAGATAGAATTAAAATTAACCATTTTATTATCTTAGATATCTATCGCTTAGACTTACTTGATCTGTTCTCCACTGTAGTACTATCAACAACAGTACTGTGACATTTAAATTAACCTCAGCAAAGTGTTCTAGTACATGGTAATGATGACGATAATTTAGCCTAATTGAGTGTATCTGCCTACCGAGCAAAGGTTCCGGGTTTGACACAGTGAATCTTATCAGAAAGACGCGTTATGTCCATCATAGCGTAAAAAAATGATCAGTCAAAAAAATCAATGGCCCGTTACAGTCCACTGCTGGACTATTAGCCTCCTCCACTTATAAGTGGAGGGTTTTGCCATAATCTCCACGCTTGGCAGGCGGGTTGGAGATCGGTGATTAAAAGGTTATTGTATCAGAGAGCGCTGCTGCCCGTTCCCTGTTCAATGTGTAGTCCCTAAGTCGCCTCTTACGACACCCACGGGAAGAGTAGGGGTTGGTGACAAATGTATTCTACTCTGCCGTCACCACACGGCGCAAAAAAATAATATGCGAAGTAGAAAAATCCACCTCACTACCATTATCACGAAGATGTTTTCTTCTAGTCTCATGGAAAACCAGCCTCCATTAACGTTTACAAAGCAACTCTTCAAGAACTCGCCCAACAATTTTCAAACACGTAAGTAATAAAATAACCGGCCCCAATAAAAGTCCACACCAGATAGTGGCAAGAACGAATTAAGTCTGGGAAATATTTCCCGAGTCCCTCAACCCAATTGTCGAAGTTCGGTTGACACTTGGGCAAACTTGAAGGAACTTTTTTTTACTTTCGCCGCCTTTATTGGCTTCCTCGCTAGAAGTTCTCGTGCCAATGGAACCAATAGAGAAGTAGTTATTGATTTAAAATAGACTAGAGTCTATTGCAGGATCGTGATAGTTTAATTCAGTTTTATTGGGTTTCTAGTTTTTGGTTTGCTTGGAGTGTTGTTTTCTTTGTTTTATGAATAATGTTGAAGTGTAATTTTTAGAGGTTTTAACCCGCATGCGCATGAGTCTAAAGCAAATTCTGTTTAAACCTACAATGTGGTTCGTCTTGTCTTTTTCTTTTTTAGTGATTTGAAAGGGATAAGAGATGGAAACAATGAATAATGTTTTAATTGAATGAACTCAAAAGAATGTTTGTTGTTCTTACATCCCACTTTTAAAAATTCAAACTCAACTACTTTAAGAATCTTAAAAGACTGTAATGATTTCCAGATTAAACAATATTTTTTTGGATGACTCTTTTCGTGACTTGTTTCATATTAATACTCGTATAATTATTGAAATATAAGACATAAGATTGTTACCACGTGAATACAAATTTTATGTGGCTGATATCTTTACTGACCTGCTCTTGTTGATGATCCTAGTTAAAACTGGGACAGGCAAGGATGTCCTCTATGAACTTATCTGAGAACGAATACTCGTAAAAGTGTTTTGAAGCCCAACTTGGACGAACGTCTTCTTTACCGATGACCATTTTATTAACTTTATGGTAGATTACGTTTGCCATATTTTTAATCCTAAACGGTATGTATAAAGATAGTGAGTATTTTTAAAGATAAAGAATGAAATATTTCTTTATCTTTTTCCAAGATTTTTGTTTCTCTTTGGTTGGCAATAAAATTGACATTGAAACTGTCAGAGCGTCAATATCATGGACCTCACAATATATATATTAAAGATAAGGTATTCAAACCGTACAAATTTGATTCGTTTTTAATGCTGGCAAGCAGATATTTTGTTGCTACTACGCGATTGTTTTATGTTTTTTTCTTTAATCAAATTACGACAATCGTCTTAATTTGACCGCCTCAGTTTTTGCGCTCTAGTGCGATATCTACCTCACTTTATATTATACAACTTCATTGTCTCTTAATGATGAGGCCTTAGTCGAACACTTTGACCTAGTGAAATCAGTTTTTAAGCGCGTCTTCACCTTCTTTTGTTTCTGAGCTCTGCTGTCATGCCACTTCTAAAACTTTGCATTTTAATTTTTAATTCGAAAAACACTGGTACGTTGAAAACGACAGCTCTCTTCGCTTGACGCGCTTCTCAAACTTTTACTTTTTCATCAGCGACTCTGGCAACTTAAAAACAAATGAAGGTATTATTTAGTTTATTATTTAGTAGTTAGTTGTATTATTTATTTATGTAACTATATTGACATATTATGTATGTAGGTATATATGTATGCCCTAAGTATAAGTAGTTTGTTTATGTAACTTTGATTATTAGTATTAAATAGCTTATCCTATTCTGTTTTTCTTGTGTGCACCGTCCCACAGTTCCAATGAAGTTTTCTTGTACCCTAAGGTTGCCTGGAAGAAATTGCTACCTAAGCAATAAGGCCGCCTATTTGTACACCCTTTTATCTATCTTCTGTACTTTCAAGCTATATCCTTGTGTGCAATAAAGTATATTCTATTCTATTCTAATTAATAAAAACCTCATGCAAATGCGAGCGCATCTAAACGTACAGCGGTAATAACGGTCACCGTTGCCTATGCCGTTGTGGGTTCGCAGTCATTTCCCTGAGAGCTGGCCATTGTCTTCTTGGATCTTTCCCAAATATCGGTCTGAACGGCCAGTATGAAGACAAAAAGCCACTTTGCTCCGATAGCAGGCGTATTGAGAACAAATGGGCCAGTAAACAATGCACACATTTTAATCGACATTTTACAGCTAAGAGACAAAATTCGCATTTTTTTATTTTTTATTTGGAAGTTCAAGAATCTGTTTGAACAATAGAAATACTTTAATAAAAATAGTTTTTTTTTTTCACTTTAACAAGATAATGAATGAATGAATGAATGAATGAAAATCTTTATTTGTATTAAATGTGGTAGATAGTTGTTAAACAATATAGTTAGAATCACACATTCAACCAATGTTAAATTGGTAAACAAATAATTAATTAATTAATTAGAGGGCAAAATTTAATAAACGTCAAGTCAAACGTCAAATAAATTAAGAAATTATACAATAAGATAATGTCATAAAATAACAGTATCTAGCATGCACAACCCAACAGTTTACATATCAAATCTAAAATAGAGAAAATCTATTGTCTTATAAAAGCAGTTTTCACTAAGTAACCTATACAGAGCACTTTTAAATTGGTAATAAATAATAAAATAGATATTTTATCCTATCAACTAGTATCAGGACAGTTTAGTCTCTATTTAGGTTTGCAAAAGTCTGTACCAGGAGGTTCCGCACTACTACTTATAACGATTCGAGATTTCGACGCCCATTACAGAGGTTCCGGGTTCGATTCCCGGCGGGGACACTGTCAAGCAAAAATCTCTTTGTGAAACTTTCCCCAGTTTGGTTAGGACATTGCTGATTCACCTGATTGTCCAAAAAGGCACGCTAAGCAGTTGGTCCTGGCTACTATCCATGCCATGTCAGTGGCCTTTGGCGGCTCTATAACACTGACACCAGGGTTTGTGAGGTCGGTTGTCGACCTTACAACTCACACGATAATGATGATGATGATTAAATAAGGTACAGACCTACAACTCTAACATAATAGAAAATAGCAGTATTTGTTTTTTTATTTTCTTTTCTTTCCTACGCATCAGATTTTTCTTCGTATAGTGGCAAATAACTTTATCGTTGACTATATAAATATTTACCACTTTTGAGCTAAGACAGCCACTTCTTGTCTTTAGGATATTTTCCAGTAACTTTTTGTAGGTACTTACTTTTGTTAGGTTAATTCAGTAGCAATTTTAATTAAAAAACAGTCAAAAATAACAATTTATTTTATTAACTTCTACTACTCAATGAATTATCTATAGTCTAGAAGAGTAACCGTGGGGTCTTTTGTCAGCATCTGACAATGGCGGACGTGTCTTCGTTTTTTTTTTATTTTAGTTTATTGCAGTGTTTAGTATATAATTTCGATAGTGTAAAGTGAATGTTTCGGGACTATAAACTATAATAGAACAATTGAATCGCTTATACTTGCTGACATTTTTAGTGTTTTTTTTTTTTTTATATAAATTAAGATTAAACTCTTGATCTCCATCTAGCCCGAAGGAGAGATGAGGCCTACGCTGGAGCGAGTATACTCATGAGAAGCCTATGCACTCGCACTTTGAAGAGGTTAGGGTTGTAGGCATTCGGAAATACAGAGGCCGGCAGGGCATTCCATTGCTTGGCTCTGCGCATTATAAAGGAGGAACCGAAACGAGTAGTTCAAATGCTGGGGATATTGACAAGATGGGGTGGTAGCCAGCAGTTCGCCTTGTATTCCGATGAAAGAAAGGAGACGGTGGTATGAGGATGTGAAGTTCATGGGCACACTCACCGAAGTAGAGTCTATAAAACACCGACAAGCAAGCAACTTTTCGACGGTGACTAAGACTCTGGAGTTTGGTAGCAACTAGCTTGTCATCACCAATCAAACGTTTGGCTCTGCGTTCAATCGAGTCGAGAGCGGCAAGTTGATATTTGGCTGAGCTATCCCACAGATGACTACAATACTCCATGCAAGATCGGATATGAGCTTTGTACAACATTAAGAGCTGTCCAGGCTTGAAGTACCGCCTCACTCTGTTAAGGATGCCCAGCTTTTTGGCCGCAGTCTGCGCTTTTGATTCAATTGAGGCGCCAAAATTGAGGTTAGCACTCAACTCCATGCCAAGAAGTTCAAGGTGATCGGTGATATTTATAGGGCCACTATGGAAAGTAGGAGTAAGATTAAATGGACTCTTTTTTGCGGAGAAAAGACATGCCTGTGTTTTGGTGGCGTTAAATGCAACCAGATTGTCGTCACCCTATTGGGAGACTCGGCTTAACGTCACGTTTGTCCGTCCCACCATGGCTTCTCTCAAAGATTGGACTTTAGCCCACTCGTCCCCTGCACCAGACAAGTATCTCTCCATTACTGTGCTATCATCCGTGTACCCAACTATGCCAGGCATAAGCAGGTCGTTAATGTGCAACAGAAAAGGAGTAGCGGAGAGAACTGACCCCTGAGGAACTCCGGCATTGATAGCCATAAGGTCAGAAGAGCAGCCATCAATGACCACTCTGATTAACCGTTCACACAAGAAGTCATCTATCCAATTGCAAAAGTCGGTGGGGATGCCGTATGCAGGAAGTTTGCTTAGAAGGCCAGCGTGCCAGACCTTGTCGAATGCCTTCGAGATGTCGAGTGAGACCGCTAGGGCCTCACCGTGTTTTTCGATGGCCTCGCCCCAACAGTGCATGACGTATACGAGAAGATCCCCAGTGGACCTACCTCGGCGAAAGCCGTACTGTTGGTCACTGAGGAGATCGTTCGCTTCAAGATACGACAGCAGCTTGTTGATAAGTACTGTAGCAGCTGTAGCCACTTTAGCTACAACTCGCTACTTAAAATATAAAAGACACTTTTATAACACGATAGCTATTTATTAAATCACAATTTACACAGCACACGTACTGAAAGTCATACAATCGTCCGCACACGACGGCGGACGGCAGGCGAGAACGTCAAACTTCCACGGCCCCAGCCCGTCTGAAGTTTCTATCGTTCTCTTTCTAAACTGAATAGTTAAAAAGAGAACGAATATATTGCAAAAAGAATACTATCGCCAGTATCAAACTACATAGCACTCGGACCAACGAGGCCCGATGCTACAACTACCCCCGGTCTCCCCTGAAAAAATTTTTTTGGTTGAAGACCCAAAAAATTTTTTTGCTAGTTACAATCTACTAGTAACTAACTAGCTACCTAAGAGAGGGAAAAATTCACTTAATAAAAATCTAATAAAAAAAAATAATGGAAGACTTAGATCCTGGACTTAGCTAAAGTCTAATTACCAGAAAAATATTTTCTAATAATTTTTCTAAATAAAAAACCTCTCCAAAAATACTTAAAACAGGACCCATATCTTACCATCCTAAACCAAAGCTAACAGCTACCTCAATTACAAAATGCAAACCCTAACCTGAATCTATAAAATTCTTCAAAGACATAGCATGCAAAATTTAAAATGAAATTTAAAACATTTAAGTTAACGATAAAAAAATTAAATCAAGATAATCAAAACAATGTTAACACCAATCACAATACTCAAGAATCTCAAGAATTAAATTATATTTAATTTAAAAGCAAAATAGAAAAAGAAGTTAAGGTGTTAAAATTGAAGCTATGTTTCCAAAGAAAGAGAAGTTAACATACTAAGAAAGAAGAATACAACCAATTAAGCATAACGCATATAGAAAAAAACAATCAGATGAGCTAAGATATAAATGTTGTTTTTTTATATGAAAAATTATTTTCTTTTCATTCAGGCATCACTGATGTCCTGAAGTACATCTCGCGTCAGTAAGGAGGTGTAGAAGAAAATATTAATGATTGTTTAAATATAAAAGTTTTATCAGCCCGCACATGAAACAAATAATAGGATTAATACATAGAAAAAACAATATAGTAACAACAATATCAAGATAACTAGCGACTAGGAAGAAAAATAATTATTTAGACTAAGATACAAGTACATTACCTTAATGCCTTCCCTCTCGAATACTAGTTTGCCAATAACCAGAATTGAGGTCCAATTCTGCAAAATACCTAGCATTCGCCAAATATCCAATGAGATCATCTATAGCAGGAATAGGATAGTTATCTGTAACGATGATTTTATTCAAACGCCTATAATCGATACAAAACCTCCAAGAATCATCTGGTTTCTTCACCAACACCACCGGCGACGCATAAGAACTGTTAGATTCTTCAATAACGTCAAGACGAAGCATCTCTTCCACCTGTTTATCAATAATTTCCCTCTGTGCCGGAGAAACTCTATAAGGCCTCGAAGAAATGGGTTGCTCGTTCAAGGTTTCTATATCCACATCCACGATGTCGCACCGTCCTAACTGTGAAGAGTCAAAGGCAAACCTATCCTTATTCCGGTCCAACAAACCTAATAAAACCTCCCTATCGTTAATATCTAAATCGGAACCTACAATAAAATCTTCCTTAGAATTGATATTGAATTCACAACTATCATCCAAAGATACAAAATGGATAAAATCACGTAGCGACAAGTTCGATAAGTGTGAGTCGACCCTTATCGAAGAAGACTTTTGTTCGACGTCACTTTCAAAAAACGAAGTACAAATTTCATCGCAGCTGACAGCCGACTGGAAAATAAAAGACATGCTGTCATCGGAAACAAAATCGACTGCACTTTTCCCCAAAATTATTCTCGCCGAAGAAAAATCAATTATTCCTCCATGAGAACACAAAAAATCCTGCCCTAAAATAACGGAACAAGCAAGATCCTTAACAACAACCAAGGTTGACGAGTATTGCTCGTTATTTATCTGGAAGGAACATGTTATTTTACCTAGGGAAGAAAGTCTCTGCCCGTTGACTGAATGCAAAAATACCGCTTCCTTATCAAAAGGGTCATCCTTAATAATAGATGAATTAATGCACGACACACTCGCGCCAGAATCTATTAAAGCTGGAAAAGAAAAATTCTTATAAATAATCTTTATTATGGGCCTAACTTTAACATTATTCAAAGATATAGGCTTAAAAACTATGTCTTCTGTCTGCGACCCTGCCGACGATGTCGCCACTCGTCTCTCGGCCGCCTCGTTCGTGGCGCTTAGGGCAGCCGCCTGGAGTTTCCCGAATTCTGCCGCCGGAAATCTTGTGACTGGTCGAACCTTACCCTCGGTCTTAAGTTGTATTCTCTGCGCACTGGAGTACCAGGAGCAGAAGAAGCCGGTGCATAGCGTGGCCTCTCCACGTTCGCTGCATCTAGATTTCTAACCTGAGGGATACCCGCTGGGAGTACCCCTACCTCTCCCCGTGCAGATGGCGTTCCGTACGCCCACCTGGGCGGTGTGTATAACTGCCGTTCACCCGCAGAGCCGCTTGGTTGAGCCAAATGGGGGTCATGCAGTACACCCATTGGCCGACTGAAACCTTCCAGTCCTAACGGCAGATGCGTAGGTGAAATTGCTTCCTTTGGGCCATAAATCATCATTAATTGGTCAATCATCTTCCTGAGTTCCTTTTTGGTGCTATATATTGAGGCCACCAACTTGTGTTTGTAAAAGCCTTCTGTAGTCTTCAGAAATTGATTAATGAATTTCTCGTCTCCAACAATCTTTGCTTTCGTAGCCAACTCCTGAAGGCGATAAAAGTAGGATAGCACGTCTTCTTTATTCTCCTGTTTGGCATGATAAAAAAGTTCCTCGTAGTTTTCCTGAGGTGGGAATTCCTCCTTGAATAATTTCTCCAGCTCTTCATAAGTTTTTGCCTGGGATTCTATCGTTCTGTAGAAAGAAAGGGCCGGCCCCTGCAAGTACGTGCTTATCACCGCCATCTTTTCTTCTTGTGACAACTTCTTGAGGACTGCCAATCGATTGAAGCGTTTGAAGAATTCCTCAGAATCTTGGCGAAAGCCATTGAAGCATGTGATAGACTCCATAATCATTTAATATTCTCCACTTATTTATTTAATATTCTCCTCTTACTTGGTATTCTCCACTTCTATTTCAAACAATTTTCTTTTTGTTTTTTGTTCTATTCTAGAACTATTCAGCAATCTTCTATCCGCTGTCACTCTCACTTCAAAGAGAGTGAGGGATAATATAAGAGTTAACACTCACAGTTACTCTTTAAAATCAGTTATTAATTCTACGTGTGTGGGGGCGCGTACCAGGTCTGGGTGTCTCCACCACTGTAGCAGCTGTAGCCACTTTAGCTACAACTCGCTACTTAAAATATAAAAGACACTTTTATAACACGATAGCTATTTATTAAATCACAATTTACACAGCACACGTACTGAAAGTCATACAATCGTCCGCACACGACGGCGGACGGCAGGCGAGAACGTCAAACTTCCACGGCCCCAGCCCGTCTGAAGTTTCTATCGTTCTCTTTCTAAACTGAATAGTTAAAAAGAGAACGAATATATTGCAAAAAGAATACTATCGCCAGTATCAAACTACATAGCACTCGGACCAACGAGGCCCGATGCTACAGTACCCTTTCCATAACTTTGCAGAGTATGGAGGTAATGGCAATGGGTCTGTAGTTGCATGGGTCAGACTGACAACCCTTCTTGGGCACCGGTTGCACATTAGCTAACTTCCAGGACTTGGGCACGGATCTTGTTTTGAGAGAGAGGTTATACAGGCGAGCCAAGAGGCCTCGTAATGGCTTCAGTAATTGTATTATCACATTACTGAGCCCAATTCACTGAACAATCATCCAAGTATATATTTTAAACCTACAAATATCACTTGACACTGGCGAAATACGTCTATATAATAAGATATGTCGCCGTTAGTTAGGAAGAAGAAAAAAAAACATGGCACCTAATTTTTTTATTTTTTTATTTTGGCAGACGACGACGACGACAGGCAAGCAGATGATGTCGCTGCTGTACATTGAAGTTTACTTTCGACGCTTTTACAAACCGAGTCATATAAAATATCATTGTACCGCGTATTCGAATGTTATATTCTACTTATTTGACCCATTACCTACGGGTTAGTCGACTTCACACACAAACTTTGAATTTCGTCGCAGGAGTGTGCAGGTTTCATCACGATGTTTTAAGAGCGTTGAATAAACGTACATATGAATTCGAAATTAGAATACACATTGGTACGTGGTGGGGATCGAACCCGCTTCTCCCGGACGGGAGGCAGCGGCCCTAGCCACTAGACCACCGACGCTCTACAATAATTGCATCATCAATAATTTATTTTTATGAGACTGCGCCAGCGGAGATTTTATTCTATGTTCGTATATCATTTCTTTTCTGGTTCAATTTTGCAAGCAACTTACGACCTGAGCTTACGACTTAGAAATTTTGTGTGCTTGTTTAGTTCTGATGAGATGACAATGGACTAAAATAACAAAAACGACCTGATGATGCAGTTAGGGTTTTCTCCTCATGAGGGAACTCCTCAACGGTTAATAGCATGGACATGGGCATTCGTCTACTTACAAGAGTAATCCACAGCGATTAAAAAACTTGTGTTTTAAAAGGATCAAATAATCCTATTTATAATCTGTTCTAAAAACAAAGACTATAAAATCTCGCACGCCTTTCTGTTTCTAAAATATAAGACGAGAAAATGTGGTAAAGTGGGAAGGTTTTCAAGAGACCTTCGCATAATTCAATTTGGATTGTGGATTCATTGATTCTACAAAATTCTGCCAATTCCATGCCGCGGTAAGCGTGACTTGGAGTGTCTCCGATTGGATTATAGATTTTCTAAGGGATAATCTCAGACCAACAGAAAATGGTAGAAATAGCGAACATACTAACAAAGAAGAAAAAAGTAAAACAAAAGTTAGCACTATGACGAAAGGCAAAGTAAAGCAAAGTTTATAAAAATAAATATTTTATTGGTGTGATCACAGTTAGTCTAACAGAAGTACTAATAGAGTGCTTCCTATAGGAAGTGCTGATCTAATTAAAAAAGTGAAGCAGAAAATGAAAAATTTTGTCGATCTTGGACAGGACTCGAACCTGCGTCTCCTTGGCTATCTGGGCCAGAAACAGGCGCATTACCAATTATGTCACCAAGCTCTATGAAAGGTCGACGAAATTTTTCACTGCTTAGAGTGCTTTATAATTATTAGATATCTCGTTAACAGACGTTATCTGTAACAATAAAAGTAAAGTATATTCTATTCTATTCTATTCTAATAATAATCTATAGAAAAAGTGAAGTTTGACAAAAAATGTATGATAAACAATATACACTTGTTAAAAAGATTTGGGTTAAAATTTTGTCTAGCATTGGTAAAAACATGGCTCGCAGAAACACGAAAGCCGTGTTATCGACGATTTGCGGCAGCATGAAGGACTATAGTTTTGTATTAGTCGAGTCTATGGACATTCGTCTTGGCGTCAATTTTATATTCACGGAGCAACGCTTACGTCTTTTTCTTAGTCTGAGAGGATAATTCAAAAAATCCATCACGGGGAGGATGCAATCTACATTTCGATTGTGAGCGACTCCATTATTGTAAGAGGTGGGATTTTAAGGCGAAAGACTCTATCCTAGGCTGGTGACGCTTAATTGAGGTCCATTCAATAGAAATATTGTTAACGGACACAGATGTTAGAAACAAATGAAGATGTACCCAACCGATGATTTTTTAGCCACCAAAACACGGTCGTTGACGAAGAGGTAGACCTCGTAGACGTTGGTGGGATGACTTGGACGCTTACATTAAGGAATGGTCCATAATAAGCTTTTGTTCTAAATGCCTGGCCCTTGCTCCCCATAGGAGAGGCCTATGCCCAGCAGTGGGACACAAAATGGATGTATAAAAAAATATAACGATAAAAGTGCTATACGACTAGATTAAAGCACTCTACTGACGTTCAGTCCAATTCAAACAATCTTTATTGACCGAGCGTCTCTGTTTCAGCTTGGCCAAATTTGCTTTTTGTATGTCCATCTGTCCATCTGTTTGTTTGTTTGTTTGTTTGTTTCACTCTACAGGTCGCGTTTCTCAACCGATTCTCGTGAAATTTTGTAAGCAGGTTCGATAAATTAATCGAATTCTTTTGTCGAGTCAGTTTTTGGAAATTTTAAATAACGACGGAGTTATGGGGGTTTCCAGCATACAAAGTTTGCCGCTGAGGCTCTCTGCAGGTCACATTTCTTAACCAATAAAATAAGATAAAATAAAAAAATAAAAGTTTAAAAATTTAAAAATCAAGGGGTTGGAGATGTTTGAGGAGAAAAAATAAAAATAAATATGAAAAGATATACAGACTCGCGAGGTCTACAGCTCACAGAGCCACTAGTAGGATCAATAATATTTTTATTGTACGACAATATCGAATTAAACCAGTTGGACCATCCGATCAGTATAAGAGCTCATGAAATATTTGTCAATATTTATCTTGTCAACATTATTCAAATCCACAGTAATTTCGTCATCCACAAATGGTGTCTTGCTTCAGGATGAAAAAATCTGTCAAGTTGACAAAAACACCCGGAGTCCTAGAAGAATGGTCAGTTGGCATCTCTCTCGTTTCTATGCTCTGTGTGTATTTGTAAGATCTTTGGTAAAGGGTCACTCGCCGGCGGCTGATTGGGCTCTCTGTTATCGTAATTATGATTTTTTAAACCACATTCTTATTTTAAATACTGTCCCTTCAAGATATAGGTCACAGAGAAATTGCGCTTTTTTGCACCTAATAGACTAGTGGCTCTGTGAGCTGTGGACCTCGCGAGTCTGTAATCTTTTCATATTTATTTTTATTTGATTTTATTGGTTAAGAAATGTGACCTGTAGAGGAAAATAGCCTCAGCGGTAGACCTTGTAAGCTGGCAACCCCCATAACTCCGTCATTTTTTAAAATTAAAAAAAACTGACTCGACAAAAAGAACGATTAATTTTTCGAACCTGCTCACAAAATTTCACAAGAATCGGTTGAGAAACGCGACCTGTAGATTGAAACAAATAAACAAACAGATGGACACACAAAAGCAAATTTGGCCAAGCTGAAACAGAGACGCTTCGCTCACTTCGCTCGCTCGGTCAATTATTATAGGAATAGTAAATCCTATTTTGGTGTCCATTTGTAGGTTTTAATAAATAGTTTGATTCATCTAAAAAATTTTCGTACTTCATTTATCTTCATGTTAGATACAAAATAAACATCGTATTCAAAAATGTAGTTGCTACTAATATTTATTTTATTCCTGAGGGAGCATCGATGGTCTAGTGGCTAGGGTCGCTGCCTCCCGTCCGGGAGACGCGGGTTCGATCCACACCAAGTACCAATGTGTTTTCGAATTTCGAATTCATTAGTAGGTACGTTTATTCGATGATCTTACGGTGAAGGTAAACATTGCGATGAAACCTGCACACTGCGAAGAAATTCAAAGGTTGTGTGTGATTTCCACCAACCTGCACTGGGCTAGCGTGGTCGACTAAGGCCTAATCTTCAGGGTGGGCTTGAGCCCCTCGATGGAGACCTAAATGAGCTGTTGATGTGATGATGATGATATTGTGTAAAGAATCACGACCACATGAATGTATGTATTTATTTCATATAAAAGAAAATCCTCATACACAGATTAGGTAAGAACTAAGAACGTGTCAAAGAAACCGCAAGTACGTTGTAAAAGCAAAAATTGAGCAAGATGCGGCAAGCAGCGGTAGGAGTCGAGAGCCAATCACAATGGGCCAATCAGCGCTTAGACCCGAGAGACACGTCTTCTCTCCTCCAGTTAGTGTGTTTTGGTCACAGTATAACTTGGTCACAGGTTGCCACCTTGTATGGCACTTAAGTCCTTTAGTTGTCTAGTTTATACAAAACACGAAACACTGTTATCGTAGACAATAGAACAACCAAAAACAACAATTTGACCTACTTTAACTTTTTATTCTTCTTGCTGGAGTGTAAGTCCACGCCCGCTATACCACTTTGGTAGAAATAGCGATTAAGTCCGTTAGGGAACAAATCTTACTGGAACTCCAGCAATTGTTTTTATTTAACGTGACCATCATGTTTAATTTTATATAGAGAGCGATGTTTGGTGAAGATAAACAAGGCGAGGATTCTGCACATTCGCAAATAAAATCCAATCCATTTAAATCTGTCAAATAAAGACTTTAAACAGAACTAATTATAAAATCTTAGCCCTTGTCAAATCCTTGTTTTAAATGTTTACAGTCTTACGTATTTGTAGTTTATAACGAATAATATAAGTATGTAATGGGGACTTTTGGGCCGGGAATGATCCGGGGTGGGCTTTTCGAGTAGCTCTTGACTGTCAGTAATATTTTTATATTATTGTTTTTTGTCGACGATATTTTGTTTTTAATTGAAAGTGTAACTGTATTATTGTTTTAATTCAAAAATTAAAATTTAAAATTAAAAGTATGTAATTAATAAGATATAAAGTCTTTTGTGTCTGTTTATAACAGCCTTCAGATGATGCCGGTTGGTTTTAGTTGTACCCACGAGAACAACAAATACATGATGAAGTACTGGCCACAAAATATAAGACCAAATGTTACCATGACGAGATGAAACTGACTCGTCTCTTCACTCCGCACGTCTACAGGCCAAAGTTCAGGCACTCTGCGGAAAAATCCGCCAATGATAAATTTATTGTCGAACAGGAGTCGTATCTGATATTCATTGGTTTGCGGTCCACTGGATCTTAAAGAAGGATTTTGAATTGATTCATGAAGAATTATGAATTTTTAACAAGTGGATCATTTGCATTAGAATCCAAGCATTTGAGAATTGAATTGCTTATTGGAGACAGATTTGTTATTGTTTACATAAAATAGAAAATAAAATTTCATATTTATTGATAAGAAGTGGTTCAAAGGTTGTGTGTAAAGTCGACCAACCCGCACTGGGCTAGCGTGGTCGACTACGGCCTAATCGCTCTAATTCAGAGTTGGCTCGAGCCCCTCGGTGGGGACGTATATGAGCTGTTGATGATAAGAAGAGGTGTTAATCACGCGCCACTTTATTTTCTTTGCGTGTAAATATTATTGTTGGTAGTGTCGTAATGGGGCTCTACCTTTAGGCAATGTTCTTGTGGAGTTAATAAAATAAAATTTAATTGATTATTTTGGGAATTAGAAAGTTCGGGGTTTTAAATTATAACACAAAATCAGCTTCTCTTCCTTCGTTTTTCACGTTCTCTATTATGCTTACATCTTCGTTCAGTAATAGGTACTTCATCCATCCCATACCTCTTTCCTGTTTTATGACTGGCAACCTTTCTAGCTGGCAGTTTTATCTTTCATTTTGAATTCATTTTCAAATTTAGATTTCTTACGTTTCGATTTTGTTTTTTTTCACTTCATGTCCTGATCATATATAAATAAAAAGGTACTCTGTGGTCCTGATCTCCGATAGTAATCTCTTAGAGCTTATCTACTATTTTCTACTATTTTTCCATGTCAGTTTTATAATATATAATATATAAATACCTTTTTCTTCGGACTGTGCCCTGGAAATTGCCACACTTTATTGTATTATTATCCTACAACACTCTTCGTGTGGTGGTCAGCAGCTTGCGGCGGCTGCTGGGCCACAAATTATGGTTGGGAGTCTGTAACCAAGGACGTTACAGTCTCGTTCTCTTTGTCCTAAAGCTAAGAAGATTCCGATTAACGGCACATCCTTTAATTCCGTCTATTTAAATCATTTTTTTTTATTATTATTTTAAGAATAAGAAGAATAGAAGAATGAGAATAAATTTATTTGAATTTGTTGATTTTTTTAATTTGTTTTAAATTTAATTAATCACTGAAATTGTCTGCAGTCATTCGTTCATAGATGTTAATATTTAATTTATTATTATAATTAGTAAAAACGCTACTCGCCTCTGGTGCTGACAGAATAACAGAGTTGCAAGTACTCACTTACAACGATAAGCTGAGTCAGCTCCATTTCTCTGTTCAGTACAAGTCACAACAACCTAGTATGCATATGTATAAGCTTACTCATTCCTATTTGTAGATCTTGTGTTTTGTACACTGAATAAATTTTATTCTATTCTATTATCAGTGGAAATAAGCTTTTGGCGGATCTATAACTTTGATACCACACCGGGGTTTTTAAGATCCGTCAATGATCTTACAACCCACATAATTTGAAAACGAAAAACGGCTAAAACGATTTGTATGAATGTTTGTCACCTGAGTGCCAACTGACACTCTTCTCATACCATAAGGGATATAGACGTGAACATCTTATACTGCGTTATTGTTATGGCTGCCATTTTCATCTCTTATTACCTTGTATCTACATAAATAACTTCCTCGCTACTATGAACAAACTTACCTCGGTCCATTCTCTCACAACTTCACAATGTATTTAAGTTTTGCCGATGTTAATGGTGAAGATTATGAACAATTGCACGTGAGTAAACTAATATTCTATCAGGAAGCGAAATCTGATAATAAAAGCGGATTAGTTTCTCGCAAATCAATTTTCTTCACTTTTTTTTTACTTTGAATATACTATTTAATTAAATTCCGTGTAATCCCTTAAATAGATTTAAATCATGACTTCTAGACCAGCGTTTATCGACCAAAAATTATTCGCTCTTCAGTTACGGAGGCCTAAAATATAAACTGACGTCGAAGTGTCAGCGCACACCAAGAGCAGAGCAGAGCAGAGCATTTTCTGAGAGTACTGAAAAATGTATCTTATTACAATTCCATACGTTGTAAAATTTAATACACGTCCAAACTTGATGCTCGACCATGCTCGAGCATGCAGGATGCGTGTTCGAGTATGCGTTCTACATACGCGAGCGCACTCGATCATATTACATTATTCTTCATGCTCGATAATGACAACAAAAAGCTTGCTCGCAGAGGCGCGAGCATTTTGCAGTTCGGTGTGCGCTGACCCGAACGCGCGCGGAGAAATCATCGTTTATGGATTTAACGAAAAGCATCATAAAAGCGTTTCGTAGATGCAGCGTAGAGCGACGTAGCTATCAGCTACGAATCGTAGCACCCTCGTAGCCATTCAGTAATTCTGTCGTTGTTCTTATGTTTTATTTACTTCATCCTGTTGAAGTCAAAGTAAAAGTCAAAATTATTTATTTACATAGGATGTTATTCACAGATATAGATAGGCATGTTATTACATTTTTTGGGTGAGTTCACTAACACAATGGTGGAATCTGTGGAGAAGAGCTCACCGAAGAAACTCCACAGTCGTCGCATCTTTTGCGTTTTCTTTTTTAAATAAAATATTGTCATTACAAAATTAATTGAAGGTAGGTAATTATTGGATCAGAGTCTCTCACTTCGCTACTTTGCTAGTTTACAGGTTTCAGTAAAATAATAATAATAAAAACATTAAATTTTCGAATCAGCAATCTAAATTCAAATACAAAAAGCATGATTTGACTATCAGCGTCTGTAATCGAACGAATTTGGAATCGATTAATATCAAAACCGTATCGTTTAGGATCCGATTATATGGAGTATCGACATACACTCGGGGCAAAGCCGATAGCCAAATAAACTAGTGCTCATCGATTACCTGCCAGCGACAGACTCCGCTGACCGCGCGAGTTGCTATGTACTTATTGCTAAACTAAAATATTCCTAACATTTCTTTAAAAGCCTTCTAATATCGTATTTTACTATACTTATCAAAAACTTATTTCAACTTATAAATACAAAACTGCTATGAAATCACAACCCTCATTTTTGCTTCGCCGTAGCCGGGTATGAATCAGAATAGGAAACAATTTTGTGATTTGGACCTGAATAGAAATACAGCCGACGCTGTACATAATTCGTAGTATACACCCGACAACAGTGGCAAATTTTTTGACCAGTACCTATGTAAGTTGCCTAGAAGAGAACTCAAGTGAACTCAAGCTTCAATAATTCTCTGCGCGCCCACTATGAACACGAATGTGGTTACTCCTAATCACTGGCTATAATATTCTTGTGTAGTTATTGTAAAAAATGATTCATAGAAGTGTAACTAAGGTATATATATGGGTATGGTTTTTGTATTTATATGTGTAATTATTTATATAGTTTATAATAATGGGTATATTTATATTATTATTATTTATTTAATATTGCCACATGTACATAGTAATCAGTTGTTACAAAAAATATCCAGTAGTAGTACATCAACCCTGTAAGGGCACTGCAACATGTCTTAAAACTACATTAAAATTTATTATTGAGATTAACATTAAGAGGGTATTGCTAACATGAAATACATTCATTCATAAACAAATAAAACGAGTAGTACAAGGTCATTTCACATTTGATAAGGAAAAGTAAACTGATCGCATATGGTTAAAAGGAAGAAGTTAAGGTTATTTAAAAGGAAGAAGCTAAGGTTAACTTCTATACCTTTTATAATATGTTATTGTATTTTATGTGTTTATGGTGTATTTATGTCTATTGCTAGTAAGTTTAAGTATCAGCTTAGAATCAAACATTATGTATGAACCTTTGAACTAGAATACAAAGCAATTCTACCTCCTTATTATGTACAACACAACAGAGAAATAAACTCTATCTTGATGAAACTTTCCTGCACTTTTAATAATAAGAAGCCCATTCATCGCATACTTTTCCTTGAACACTGCAACTGCTGAGCTTTGCCATACAAATATTCTTTCTCTATCAGAAAATACGAGTATATACTCAAGGATTTTGATAGAAATGGCTTCGCATCGTGCTGAAATTTTCACACTGAAAGACAGCTCCAACCGCCCGGTCATAGTAGCGTTGGCCTCTGGCTCGACCACAATCTGCGACGTTAGCAGTTTTTTCTGAGTCACAGAAAACATTCGTATGAAGAGCACATGTGTTTGCCTTGTACCTAGACGTTATGTTTATCTATAGCCATACCCGTAGTACAGGCTTTGCCTAGTTTGGAGTCAAAAGGTCGTGTATGAAAAATCGCACATATCCAATAGGATTTGTGCGCTGTGCTAAAAAATTAAGCTATCTAATTTGTTAGATGTTTTTCTGAAAATCCAGCTTCAAGGCCAAGTTGTGGGCAGTTGCAGTGTTAAGGGCGAAAGGGAGGGGCACTCTTATCGCTATAACCCGTGACACCAGAAAATTAAAAGTGCGTCGTCACGGGTGGGACATCTTGCGGCCAGTGACGGGGCTGTTCGGGAACTTAATTAATTGGTTTCGTAGACTGTCCACCTTCTTTCAAGAAAAATTTGAGATGGTGCAGAGAGAACCATTTCGGCTTGAGACGGCTTTTCTTAGTTAAGCTTCAAATGTTTTCGTTCTGCACGTAGGTAAAAGCCTTGTGGTTAGGCGATAGAGCGTTCGTCTTTTCCGGAGAAGCCGGGTACGAACCCCTGTGGGATGAGATATATAAGGTGTAAATAAATTAGCTGACACTATTTTACAGGATCAACCTACCCATGAAACTGAACAACTTTCCCCAAAAAACATAAGCTGTCGGACGAAAAAAATATGCATCTTCCATGGTAAATCGATTAGCTGGGCCGCGTGGTTTTGTATGAAAGGGACAACTTTTTTTTGTCGCCCGACAGCCTATGTTTCTTGGGGAAAATTCAGTTCAGTTTCATGGGTAGGTTGATCCTTTAAAATAGTGTCAGCTAATTTATTTACATCCTGTATATACTAATATACTACGAATAGTACCGAGAAACAGTATTACCCACAAACTAACGCGAGTTTGTAACTAATATAATATCGGGCCGGTTCCACTTTTGAAACTGCCTGTTAAACAGCGGTTACAGTTAGAAATAACCCTGTCAAAGGATGACAGCGTAACGCTATCGACGCGAATGTACCAGCCACAGACTATACTCTCACGAACTACTCAGCCGTATTTGCAACATCATAATTAGTAGCATCGGCACCATAACTTCGTTTTGAATATGCCTGAGCCCTGGACTAAACTATTAATAAGCTTCTTTAATTTCTCAAGCAGTTTATCAGATAGATAGTTGCTTTTCAAGACGATGATAATGTTTGAGTTGTCTAAATTAGCCGCTAAGCTATTAGTATAATTTGAATGACAAAAATATAAGCTGTATGATGTTTATGTCCTCCCAAACGTATCTGTCGACGGCAACACCCTTAGCTCCTGGACCCTAGCTTGGGCGGTAACGTGAGTCGCAAAGCCAAAGGTTTTGAAAATTGCAAAAAGGACAATAAATACACGGTAGGTAAAGAGAAGAATTACCTTGAATTGAAAGAAATACCTATTATAAGTATAGTCGTAGGAAGGCTCTGATCAGGTATTTCATCTTCAAGATCTCGGGCATTTTTTAAAATTTCTATAGTTATAAATAGGCACTCTGATCTTTGAGTAACAAGCTCGTCCCACAATTTAAGATATTTACTGCCGTCCTTATCATAACCATCGCATTCGACATTTTTAGACAGATTGAGTTATGGGCATATTCGGAATCAGCGTAAAGAGATCTACAAGTACAACTGATCCAATTTTTGATTTTTTAGTTTTTACTATGTTTTTTTGATAAGCAAAATTATCGCACTTGCATATTTTCCATAGGTATTCTAAATATAAGCTACGTGATAGCCATTACGATTATTAACTTTTGTAGGTCATAAAAAAAGTTCTTTACACTTACTAATAACAAGCTCCGCAATATCGCATGCGTTTGTTATGCCTTGGATTGTCACAATTAACCATTATAGATACTAAGCACAATCAACGCAATTGACTGTTACGTAAATCTTGGTGGTAACATACAAATAATTTAATTAACATCTACTAATCATAAACATCATTTGAGTACATGCGATTATTATGTTTAAAATTTCGTTGCTTAGACAAGAAATATTACTTAGCTTGAACATTGCATTTGGTTTTTACGCTGCTTATAATTAGTATCATTGATCAATAATTTATGGGCTGGGTTCCTGATACGAGGTTTTTCGCTGCTTATGATGGGTTTACGACGATATTGTTTAAGGTTTACTTATCGTAGTAAAATTGCGATATTTAATTAGTCAGTATTTATTATTGTTAATTAAAACAAAACTTATTATACTAGAGTACCGTGTGAATCCAATACACTGAATTTTATACACAGACATTTCAAAAAACATAGTAAAATTGGTTCATTTGGTTTTTTGTTTTTTTTTGTGAGTTAATTTAAAGTATAATATGTCTTTTGAAAGGTATTTTTTTTAGCTATCTAGCCATATATGTTTTGTATCTATGAACACTAAAACAAACGATTTATTATCGATAACTTTAATTGACATAATATGAGCGTTAGAAGAAATAGTTTTTTAACTAAACAGTACACTGCAATTCGAGTTACAGTCTATTGTTTTGTTGAAACAGTTACCGTAGGAAGTTATTTAGTTTGCTGAAAGAATGTATCTTTTTATTTATTTAGATTATTGTGAAGATGTAGGTATCAAATTGCAGTTAAATTTATTCAGAAATAACTGCGTTACTGAATAGACATCTAAACTTTCGAAATTTTATAATTTTATTTAGGAATAACATAAACACGGATTTATTTTATTGTACGTTTTAATTTATTGTGATAATACAAATCGACGCGTCATACACAAACATAAAGAAAACAAATGAATTATAAAAAAATATCTCTTGAATTATGTCACGGACTTGAAGTTCAAGATCATCAAAATGACAAACATAAAGTAGAACTAAACATTTTTAATTACTAATTTCAGCGAAACTATATTCAGCAAAAAAAAGTCTAACAAAAAAAAACACTTTAGCAATTTTGTAACATGTAGGTAATAACTAACATTTATAATCTCAATTCTATAAAATTATTTGAACCATTACGCTAAAATGACCCTGAGGTAACACTTTTAACAGTCTTTAAGTTTTATTTCAGTCATTTCCTTAAAACTAAGTCATTATTAATAATCTTCGAGATCGGGTTCATTAGAAACAGTAAGATTTTCATAAAATACTGATCTTGTTTGTGGTATTGATTTACACAGTTCTAACAGTTCTTTTTTCTTCAACTCACTAATGCCTCTGGGTTCTTTTTCTCTGTCTAATGAACAAAGCAAGTCAACTTTTTCACTCTTTATTTCTTCCGATAATCGTCCTTCTTCTTTTCTTTTCATGAATCGTATTTCGTTAAAATCACCATTGTAGGCATTCTTTGCAAACATCGATAAATGTCCTCTTCTAAATTATATTACTTTCAGGTTATGAATATAAAAATCTTTTGGGAATGCTGCTTTTGACTCGTTTGGGAAAATGATCATGTCCTTATGACTGAGAACATCTACGTCCATATTTTTTCGCGCTGCTTTGATATTTTGTACGAAATCATCTAAATCATATATTTCTTTTTGTGCTTTAAACCTTTTAGTAATTGCTCCGTGAACTGTGTCTGCGGCCATAAATGTATGACCGGATTCAAAATACTCCAAAGTTGTTGTCTGAATACTAGTCATTTTATCATTGAGCACCCGTACCAAAGCTGATAAAAGAACTTTATTTTTGTTCTGAGCGTTGCAGTTGTCTAAAAAAAAAATAAACATTCTTTTGGTCCCTACAATATTTTCGTAGAAAGTACACATACGTTGTAGCCACATAATATGCCTTTCTACCACTCTCAGCTTCGTGCCAAAGAATACATACGGCATTCTTATTTTTTCCGGGTGGTACAAATGATTCGTTAAAAAGTACTAATTTTCGTGAAAAATAGTATTCTTTAGTAGTGAGTAGTGGCATTTGAATAGCTTTCTGCAAATCGACGGTAAAGAGGCTTTCATTTCCATCGCCCGCTCTTCTCACACTTCTCTTGTACTTGTTTAAGATCCCTTCTTGAACTCCTTTTGTTTTCTAAATGCTGAGCTATATTTATACAATCTTCGCAGTTACACGGCAAAGGCATTGTTTTATGTGTTATTTCGTAATTTTTGCATTTCGTACATATGTCGTGTACTGGCTCTGCTGTAGAAATGTTAAGTTTCTTTATAATTCCGTGAAAATGAGTCCAACTACAAACTTTCATAGATTTCTCATAGCAGTAATTTTTGAAGTCTTTGTATATGGCGGAAAATGTTATACCGATGGGAAGGTATTTTCTATTAGGTGCATGTTTGATATTGTAATGTGACGGAACAGGCTTATATTTCATAATGAAGTCTTCAATATCTTTGTCATAGCTAGCAGGAAAAGCTGTTGATGATGGATAGTGTCCCCGTGGATCTTTAGCAGCACAAACTTTAGGGTTCTGGTTATTAGTTAAGAAGTTTGCCTTCAAAACAGCCTGTACAGCTTCATCATTTGTATAACCCAAGGTGTTAAGAAAGAAAACTTTGCATACCTTTATGTCATTGAGGGTCCAAACTAAGGTGTTATACCGCCTGGAGTTAGTGCCGGCAGTTTTGGATGAAGTTGGTAATTTTTCGACCTGTCTTGATAGAAAATCACGGCGTCTTTGTCTATCCATGCTCCATAATTGTGTATGAATATTTTCTCTATCTTCCTGGCTGATGTTTATTGTACAAGATTTTTTGCAATTGTTGCACGGTGGTCTTATTGGATGTTTCTGTCTCTGTTGTTCAATAATAATTTTAGAATCGCGAACTCTTTTAGCTTTTTTAGGCTGCACCTCTCGGCCAACGAGTTCATGTTCTTTATCTGAGAGAGTCAAGTTGCGTTTATGAAGATTTTCGACAGAATTATTTTCAATTTCGTGTACAGTCGGTTGATTCTCAAGTTGGTTGGAACTATGAGTTAAAATATCTATATCATTGCAGAAGGCTGACTGGTTCTCTGTGATGTCGGGATAATTTTCTATGATGTCTGACTGATTCTTTGTAGAAGAATTCAAATTAAAAACAATATCATTGCCAATGGTTGGCTGATGTTCTATAACGGCACTCGTTGTTATAATCCTGTGATTACGGTAAAGCAGTCCGTCGGAGTTTCCATTTGTGACACTTACACTCGTGGTAACTTGTAAAGTATCTTGTGTTGTCTCCGAAGAAGTAACGACAGAAAGCAGTTCAGTGTAGTTCATATCACTATCGACCTCTTCATTCAAGTACTCGGATTCACTGATAGGTAACAGAGGGCTTATATTTCGAGAACTAAAGGGAGATATTATACAGTCATTGTATGGTACGTTGTTACTCGGTCGTTCCGGATTGAAGTCCTGCTGTAGCTGCATTTTGTTGTTTAAATCTGATGCCATTGTAACTGATGCTGTTTCATTGTGATGTTGTACGTTGTTTTTAGATAGCTGTAATAAAACTTCATTACGAGCACTCATTTTACCGAAAAACTAACATTAAAACAATATATTTACTTAAGCAAAACAAAAACTGTCTATCACTGATATCGCAGGTCAATCAACTGAGTCGCCAAATAGAATACTTCACTAATTCACACCCCCTTTCACCCGTGCACCAAATCACCTAGTCCTGTCGTGGCCTGACCACCTAAAAACCAATCAAAATGGAGCTTCCGCCCGCGTATTGCTGCATAATAAACATTACCAAAATGGCGCGGCATGCAAGTTCATACTTGTTTGATCTGTTAAACACGGTATCTTAAAGTTTCTCAAAGATAGTTAAGACAAAAAACTTTATCTCATGCAGGTGCCGCTGTTAAAAAGATACAGTTTTATGCTAAGATATAGTAATATGAAGAAACGCGAGCGTTGTGTATTCAATACACTGTATTTCTTAGTACAGTGTATTGCTATTATAAACCTTATCTTCATCACAGATACAGTGTAATTTACTTAGTATTATCTTGGCTTTTTCTGTACTAACTTAAAAATCTATGAATGTGGGTTGACAAAATAGACTGAAAGAAATCAAGGGACTCAAGGGTCAACCTGTTGAACAGGAAATGATGGAGTTCATTCTTGGACGGCCTGCTCCAAGAGGTTATTTTATTAGAAGCTTGCATGTTTTATGTTTTCTTTTTAACTCATTTGTGTGACAGTTATTTTTTTTACATATTTTTATAATTTGTTTTGATTGAGCCTAGTAACATTTTAATTTTTTCACTTCTCATGCTCTGAAAGTGCTTATTTGTGCAGGATATAGGCTGTACAAAATCGAATTTTGTGCACAAGTACATTAACGTATCTACTCATAAATGTATCTATATTAAGGCAAAGAAAATGAGCCATACAGCCAAACACAATAACAAGTTCATAGATAGAATTTGTTATTTTATAATATTTACTAAAATTTATTTGCCTTATGCGAGACACAAAAGATATTAAAATTTAAATTCAAGTACGGTAGTTTAATTAATTTAAGACAATTATAATTACAAAATTAATTTAATAGTAGGCTGTATAGGTCTGCAGCCCAAGCCTAATATCAATGTCGTAAGATGTAAAAAAAATAAAGTGGCGGGAAAACAGCTCTTGTTTTTTCGTGTTTTTTAATGTTATAACTATTTTATTTCCTCGCAATCGAAGTGAAAAGCAGAATTTATAACTCGTCCACAAAATCATTTTATCCTCGACATTACTATCAGCCCTCGCCTTCGGCTCGGGCTGCTAAAAGTTTTGGATAAAAAGGTTTCGTTTTGTGCACTTGTTGTAAAATCTACTATTAATTTCATTTTATATCTACTAGGTCTTAAAAAAGTCTTGAAACGCACTTTGTTCAAAATTAAACAGATGGATCTCCTTAGACTGATATTCCTATGAACAATCCGCTCGCTCTAAGTTTTCCGCTGCGTTATATGTAAGTAATTTGCCTGTCCGTTTAAGATACCTACGATGCAGCGGTACAATTAGAGCAAACGGGTTGAATTATAGGTAGTTTTAATATTTTAAATGTGATTCTTTCAAATTACAATTATATTTTTTATGACATTCCTAAATTGTCTTTTCTTTTTCACACCTACCAGTTCATAGTTATTTGCGTCTGTCTGTCTCTATAATTATTCACTATACATAAAAACTACTGGACCTATTTTGATGAACCTTTTTGTTTATGAAACTTTATAAATAGGATTATAACATAGGATACTTTGTATTCTATTATTTTGCTGATACAGGTAAAAACCTGACCTTACTTACAAGCTTTTTTTAAAGAGAGGGTATTGTTTGAATTTCATCTCGTTGATGACCTTTAAAACTAGTGATAACGAACGTATTTGCTAACATTTTTGCGCCCTCTACTATTGATTCCTAGGTATAAACATCGCACTTGCGAGATTTGCGATGGTGTTTTTAGGACGTAATTAATTTGTAATAATATTTATCCTAAGCATAAGTATCATACTTGCATTTCCTAGACATAAGCAACGCAATCGTAACACATGCGATGGTTATGCTTAGAAAATTGATATAAATCAGATATATGTTTTCAATTGTAAACAATATTTCTGCGTTTATGTATATTAAAACTTATTATTAAATAAAAAGAAATATTGCAAAAATGAAGTTTATAGTTTGTACTATTCAGTCAATTAATAAAAAATAACAAATGTCTGTTAGTATTAAAAGAGACAACGAAAATAAAAATAAAAACTTTAGGCGCGATTTTCTCGAACTCTCCCGCCATGCAAGTGCGATGTTCTTGATAAGGACGGCAGTTTAGCCGAAGACCACACTAACTTGACACTGCAAGACTTTATTAGTTAAAGCTTAATCCTCTCCTAGTTATTGTGTCTGTGCATCGCCCACACTGTGTGAAGCTGTGAGTGACACATAATCAATAGGCAGCCGACGTTGTATTGCAGAACAGTAATTTTGATAATAGGATAATATCTAATAACAGGGTCAATCAGTAGGTATTAATATCAGAATATAGCTTAATTGACCGAGCGAGCGCGAAGCGCGGGCGAAGCGACTTATCTCCGTTTCAGCTTGGCCAAAAATGCTTTTGCATGTCTATCTGTCCATCTGTTCATCTGGCGATCTGTTTGTTCTCATCTACAGGTCGCGTTTCTCAACCGATTCTCGTAAAACTTTCTGAGCAGGTTCTATTAATTAATAGATTTTTTTGTCGAGTCACTTTTAGGAAATTTAAAAAAAAATACAGAGTTATGAGGGTTGAAATCGTAAAAAAATCATAAATCAGCCATTTCTAAAAATATATGCCTATATAAATTATACACTCGTGAGGTCTATAGCTCACAGAGCCACTTACTAGTAGCATCATCAATAAGGAGGTGCCTTTCCTGACCTGACTATCTAAATCCAATATAACTCTGCCAAAATGTGGTTTTAGAAGAAGTTTAGTGCATGTGAGACTTTCTCCCGTTTGGTTAGAAAGTTGCAGACTGAAGCTGATTAAAAAGAAAGATGATTCCGTGCTTCGAAAGGCACGTTAAGCCGTTGGTCCCGGTTGTTACGAGACTGTACTGGAAATGTCGTTACACGAGCTTCGACTAGCTTCGAGCCCTGGTTGGCGGCTCTGAAATACTGACACCAGGGTTTGTGAGGCCGGTTGTCGATTGCAAAGGTATATGACGCACGTCGCGGTCGCCTCGAGCGAAGCGATCGTCTTTTGTTCCTCTGAGGTCGATTGTCGACCTTACAATCCACCCACACCACAGAAAAATAATAGTAGCTACCTACCTACACGATGTAAGACGTTTAATTTTTGTACATTTTTCATTAGAGCGTCGGTGGTCTAGTGGTTAGGGCCGCTGCCTCCCGTCCGGGAGACATGGGTTCGATCTCCACCACGTACCTATGTGTTTTCGAATTTCGAATTCATACATACGGTGAAGGAAAACAAAACATCGTGATGAAACCTGCACACTCCTGCGAAGAAAATAAAAGGTTGTACGTATTCTAGATGGCGCTGCTGTCTCGTAAACATTGGCTCCGTGATCTTTTAATCTAAAAAATGTTTATTTATTATTTTACGGTGCAACTATAAGTAATTAGTTGATAGAATACTTTGATTCATGTGCAGTGATGTTTGTGCTACTGAAAGTTTAACGGAAAGGACGTAAATAACATTGTATTTAAAATATGTTTAAGTTGATATTTAGAACTGTTAAGTGACTAGATCGGAAGAATATAATACTTAACATAGTGAAAAATAGTGCATAATATCGTACTCTAACTAAAAAGTTGAAAATCTGAATAAAAAGTGAACAACATTATATAAAATTGCAAACAAAGACAACAGTTTAACGGTTTGAATCAAAATTGACCTTTGGACCCTATTTTGTTTACATTTATATCAGTTGACATACCCACAGCTGATTGCAATATGACAGTTGTGTTGATCGGCTACATACTGTAAATTTCACCGCACCTTCCAAGACAGTAATAGCTCAGCGGTTCGGAGGACATAACCTTCTGAACATATTTTGAACCACGCAAGAGAGCGGCGGTGGTTCAATCCCCGGCACCCCCCTGAGTCTTTTCGTAAATTATAATTTAAAGATTTTTTGAGCGTTCGACAACAGACTTGTAACTATAGTGTCAATAAAAACACGAATATAATATAAAACATAGTTCATCTACCAGCCACCAGGAGGCGCTGTTGGTAAGGTACAAAAGAGCAAAGTAAGCGGATCTAGTGACATGGAGATAAATAATAATTGTAGAAAATGTAAAAAAAGAATCGTAGACAAAGAGATCTTGGTGTGCTGCATTTGTCATGGAAAGTATCACGTGTCTTGTACAAATGTATCAACTACTAGATATTATGGTACAATGAAACCAAAACAAACTCATAAAATATGGAAATGTACCACCTGTAAGAATAAGGGAGATTTAATAAATTCTTCCTCCTCATCTAAGAGGCCGGTAGCTCCTACCACTGACTCACCCCTCAACTCTAATATTGACAGTGTCAAGACGGCGGCAACCTCTTCACCATTTTCCCCTCATTCACTAAAAGAAACTTCGCCTGCGAGATCAGAGTCTCCCCTCCCAATGAGTAATAGCCAGACCGTGGCGCAACCTGAAATATCTGAAGTTGACAACATCACTGTTAGATCTGCATACGCAATCAATGTTACAACAAATAACTCATTTGATAGTTTAGCGGAGGAGTCGCTGGATGATCAGGAAGAAGTCCTAAATATAACCAGTAGAAGCTGTCCGGGTTCAACCACCATTACCTATGGAAAAATCGAAGAACTAGAGAAGACCATTGCTGAACTTAATAAAAGACTGGAAATCGCCGAGAACGAAATTGAGCGCTCTCTAGCAGAAAACTTTAAACTTCAAAAACAACTCCGCAATCGAGAACAGACCATTAAACAACTTCGTGATATTTGTAAAATGACGCCTAAATCTTCAAAACTAGCAAAATGTAAGAATCTACAAGAAAATGAATCTTATTTTGAGCAATCGGCAATACAAGTTACAGAAGAAAAAATCTGTGATAATGTTATTGGAAAAATTCCTGTCATGCAAACGAAGACCCTACAACAACCGGGACGTTTCGACAAAACAGCAGAAAATCAACCACCTAAATCTAAGATATGCATTTTAAGCTCAAACAACACTAATAGAGTACTATCTATCGCAGAACAGACGTTACCTCGAAATAGTAAAATATGCCATTATACATCACCAGGATCCGGACTAGTGCAACTTCTGGAAGGAATTGATAAAAAATTAGAGGGCTTCACTATGAATGACTTTTGCATTATATTAATAGGAGATGAGGATTTCAAAAGAACTGATCAATATTATTATATTATTGTGTATCTTAGAGAACTGCTGATAAATATAAAATATACAAATATAATTGTATGTGCTCCGACATATAAAGATGGTCCTAATGTAAACATTTTTAATTGGCGGGTAGAGAGCTTTAACAATTTGCTCTACTTAGATATAATGACAAATGAACATTGTTATATGTTGGACTACAACCTAAATTTAAGTTATGACTATCGTATGTTCAATAAACGTACCGGTTTGTTAAATAACAGGGGAATGCATACTATTTTTAAGGACATTTCATGTTTAATGACAGAAATTGTGTATTGGAGTGCATCTCAGTATACAGGGAATCATGATGCTACATTTTTTCGAGCACAGTCACTGGATTATGCATCAGAACATTGCAGGAATGATAAATAAAAGCGATGAACTAATTATATGTTTAAATGAATTAGAGTCTAGAAATATTACTATTGACATTTTATGTATAACAGAACATTTTATCCCCAGTGGTCATGAGAGTCTACTAGTCATTCCTAACTACTACATAGCATCTTTTTATGGTAGGAAAAATAAAAAAAGGGGTGGGGCTTGCATACTGGTAAAAAATGATTTTAAATGTATGGCATTAAGTGAGATAGAGAATATTTCAGTACCGAATATTTTTGAGTGCTGTGGTGTAATGATTAGTGACACTATAGTTATCTGTGTGTATAGAGTTCCTAAAAAATGTAATCTCAATATATGTCTTGAAAAATTTAATCAAATATTGTTAACTATAAAAAATAAGAAATATAAGTATGAGCATTTGTTAGTTGTTGGTGACTTCAACATTGATATATTAAAGAAAAATAGGATATCATATGAATTTGAATGTATATTTTTAAATCATAATTTAAAATTAGAATTTCGGCAATTTACAAGACTGAGGAGCAAATCGTGTATTGATAACATTGCACATAACATTTCAAAGGAGCTCAGATCAGGGCCGCGATCGCGTAAGTCGAGCTTGCTTCGTTCACTTGGCTTGGCTTCAAGCAAGTTGAACGGTATTCCGATTCCGATTGTAGGAATTGTCTAACTTTTGGGACGGTAATCGTCTTGGGGACAAAGAGTAAAAATACTCACTTGTAATCGTCTTCGTTGACTTGGCTTGCTCTTTACGCGATCGCTTGAAAGCCGCTGGCGGTCTTCAAACCCGCCCCAAGCAAAGCAAGTCCGCTTACGCAATCGCCCGGCTGAAGTGATAGAGTTTGCACTGTCAGACCACACTGCGCAAATATTAGAAATTCCTATCAAGAATAGTTATAAAACGTCATATTGGCGTGTAGAGAAACGAGATTACAACAAAGCAAACATAGCAAAATTTAAAAGTTGTTTAGACAGTTTATCGTTTAACGAAATATATGAAACTAATAACCCAAATGAAGCATATAATACATTTATTGACATGTTTAAATTGCTCTACGATCTCTGTTTTCCAGTTAAAATGGTCACAAATAGAATTAAATATAATATAAAATGGATTTCTAAAGGAATAAAAGCTAGCAGTAGAAGAAAGCGAGAATTATTGCGTATTTATAGAAGTAAACCGAACAATGCTAATAAAACAATATTTAAAACGTATAGTAGTATTCTTAAAAATATAATTAAACGTTCACAAAAATCTCTAAATATGTATAAAATAAAAAATGCAACAAATAAATCAAAGGTAACTTGGGGTATTATAAATTCTTCAAAATCCAATATGCCACGGGAATACATTACAAAAATAAAATACAATAATACTAATATTATATGCCCGCAAAAAATTTCACAAATATTTAACAATTATTTTATAGATAGAATTACTGACATTCCAAATTCAGGGCAGCGAGTTACTGCGAAAATTAATAAAAAATTTAACTCTATTTTCATTAAACCAAGTATACCTGCAGATATTTTGAAAATTATAAAATCCTTGAGGAACACTCACAGTGTAGGATATGATGGCATTTCTACATCAATAGTCAAGGCCGTAGCAGAATCAATAGCCACACACTTAAGTCACATTTTGAATTTGTGCATAAGTCAAGGGACATATCCGGACAAATTAAAAATTGCGTTAATAACTCCCTTACATAAGAAAGGTAAAAAGGAATTAATTGTCAATTTCAGACCGATAGCTTTACCACCAATTTTTTCAAAAACATTTGAAAAATTTTTATATGAACAAATTTATAATTTCCTGGAAAAATATAATATCCTGACTAATGAACAGAAAGGATTTAGATGCAAAAGAACAATTAACATGGCAATATATGATTTTATAGAAAAAGTTTATAAGAACATGGATACAGCAACACCTGTGTGCTCTGTATACTGCGACATGACGCAAGCTTTTGATCATGTAAATCACGACATATTACTTAATAAATTGGACGCTTGTGGAATAAGAGGAAATGTTTTAAAATTGCTTAAGTCATATCTGTCAAATAGAAAGCAAATCACGCAGATTAAAAGTATGAATCCCAGGACTAACATGGAGGAAATAAATTATTCTAACGACAGGATTATGACACACGGCGTGCCTCAAGGCAGTGTACTGGGCCCGTTATTATTTATTATTTACATAAATGACATACCTAAATGTACTAATCAACAAATGACATTATTTGCCGATGACAGCACGATAACTATAGCATGTAAGAATAATAATATGAATCAATATAATAATGACATAAATAAATCTTTGACTTCCGTAATATCTTGGCTTAATAATAATAATCTCAAAGTTAATCTTAATAAAACAAAAATAATGCATTTCGAACAAAGACCCAAACCAATAGCAAATTTTAACGTGACCTATGAAAATGAAACAATAGAAGTAGTAAATAGTACAAAATTTCTTGGTATTATCATTGACAAAAAGTTAGATTGGAAAACCCATATTAATGAACTTAGTAAAAAACTTAGTCGATCATCATACGCGCTTTTTAAACTTGCACCAGTCTTAAATGTAGAAGCGCTTTTATTAGCATACTATGGTATTGTTGATACACATTTAAGATACGGCGTTATATTTTGGGGCAATTCTACGGATAGGGAATTAGCATTCAGAGCACAAAAAAGATGCATAAGGGCAATGTTTAATTTAAAACAATACGATAGTTGTCGACCATATTTTAGGAAATATAATATATTGACACTGCCTTCTTTATATATGTTGGAAATTGCTCTATTTGTAAAGAATAATAGAAATATTTTTATGAGACAATCAGACAGAGTAGTACGTAACCGACGAGACGATGACATAGTCACCAGGGCTCGGTACAAAACTGCTTTTCTGAAAAAAGCGTTATCTGCATGGCACCACTAATATATAATAAAATACCAAAGGAAATTAGGAAAAATAATATTAATATGTTTAAAAAGCAATTTAAAACTTACCTGCTTGAAAAGTGTTATTATAGTGTTAACGAATTTCTAGACATTAATTAAGAACTAGGACATAATAATTGTATTCTATACCTACTAACTTAGTAATAAGATGTTGTGACTAATTGAATATTTGTATACCTACTAAGTGGGTTGGACATAGCGAACAAATGAAACTTCATCACCTGTAAAATGTACCTAACCTATGTTCACAAATAAAGATTTATTATTATTATTATTATTATTATGTGAAGTCGACCAACCCGCACTGGGCGACTAAGTGGTCGACTAAGGCCTTATCGCTCTAATTCAGGGTAGGCTCGAGCCCCTCGGTGGGGACGTATATGGGCTGTTGATGACGTTTTAATTATTAGCTCACATCGATTGACTACTTTAATTTTTTCGATTCACTCCTTTTTGAGTAGGCATCGATTGATTACATTCAATCGATTAAAACCGGTATGTTTTGACAACTATGCCCATCACTAAGCGACGCGCGTCGTCCGGTATTCCATTCCATTCACTCATTTCTTCATTCATTCTTCAACCTCAACCAGCTGTCAGACCTGCGACAATTTGCTAAAAATATAAATTAAATTCGCAAATTTTGTAATAAAACTGTTAGTTTAACAAGTTATATTTTGTTATTATGAAGCGCAAAAGTGTTTTTGTCTTATTAATTAATTTGCGGTTGCAGATGCTGCGTAAAAACGGTTAGAAATGGAACAGCAATTTTCATTGTCTTGGAACAATTTCCACGGGAACCTAACGAAAGGTTTCGCCGGTCTCCTGGGCAATGCGGAGTTTGTTGATGTCACCATTGCTGTGGAGGGTCACTTGCTGCAGGCACACAAAGTTATCCTGTCAATATGTTCGCCGTACTTCAAGAAAATGTTCCAGATGAACCCGTGTCAACATCCTATAGGTATGTGTGTCTATAACATATATTTATTTGCTTCATACTTCAGGATTTTACCTTTTATAGACCTTCAGGACAAACTAAAGTGCCTGCTCAATTTCTTTTTTTAGGCAAATTAGTTTAGGCATTATCATTTCATAGTCAGAGATTAAATTAATTGAATTCATCAACAAATCAAAGTTTTATTAAGGTAGCTAGAACTAACTGATGAACATGACTTAAGTAGGTTTTGAAGACTCCTTATTGAAAACCACTAAAAGGTTCTCCAAACAGAACCCCACCAAGCCTGAGCAGTAAATGCATGCATGCAGTTACTGCTCTTCCATACAATTCAAGTTTTTAATAATCCTTATTGGATTTAAACATGAAAAACTAACTATAGGTCTTTATGTTAGGTCAACACCCTGTAAGATAAAATCTAATCAGAAATTAAGTTTTATTATTTATTTATGGCTTATAAACCCAGTTTTAGTGTATTCATTCAATTTTAGTTTACATTTTATTGTATTTTGAAATTGTATGAACTACCGTACATCTAGTAAGCCGTGGTTGTCGGTGCAGGTTGCACAATATACTCTGTTTAGCTTTATTGTTACTTATTCTAACTTACAAAGTTAGAATAAGTAACACCCTATTGTACAACCGTTTGATAACCCTAAAAAAAAAAAAGAAACTTATAGTGTTATGTTAGAAATATTGCAATATTTCATCATTCCAAAAAGTGCTCAGAAATCTTACAAATTAGTTTGCAAAAATGTGTATAAAAGACTGTTATTGTTATCCGGGTATTCATTGGGCAATATTTGTAGTTGATCGTCATGTATATAAACTAGTTTACCGTTATTATGTCCCGAAATAATAAAGAAACCACTGAAATATTCAGTATGACTTTATTGTGCTAGGTAGCAAGACAAGAAGTGAGACATAACATAATATTAATCAAAATACCCACCTTAGAAATAACTTACAAATATAAGATAAACAAGATGCCAAAATGTATCAATATATAACATACCTCCCTCTTTAGGATGATTAATATGTTTATATAATAATAGTTCTATTATTAGCAATTTAACTAAACTGAATCCACCACCAAACAAAATGCAAAACTTAATTATGAACATAAAACTCGTAAACACTTAAACTGTTACCTATCTTATATAATATAATGCTTATTCAACTAATTTTCTTTATACATAGTAAAGGGCCTATCATAAGGCAATCTAGAATGTATATTTATTTTATTTTTAATTTTGCCTCCACTCGAACCAGGCTCACTATTACTCAGTGGAATTCCTAACATCTCCGCCCAACGTTCTGCACTAGGAATCTCGATAGCATCATCTTCATAGGCTTGGTTCGAGTCGGACACAATCTCTGCACCATCATCAGCCTGATGAGGCTGTGGTGCTTCTTCCTCTCGCCCTTCCTCTTGTGAATCTGTTTTTCCATCGTTTATTTTAACCATTTGATCTATATGGCGGTTCACCGATACACCATCTTCAGATTCAATTGTATAACTAGACGGGCCCTTCTTCTCTATAACCTTTCCACGTAACCAACGTGGGCCGCTACTGAAATTCCTGAACATTACTGGTTGACCCACATTGGTCTCCCTGTGCCTTCTAGAAGCATTTTCAGTAACTTGCTGTTCAATCTTCTTATTTTTCAAATTATCTGGGTGAATAGTGTCTAATAAAGTGCGCAAACGTCTGTTCATTAGCAACTCTGCAGGGCTTCTGTTAGTGCTAGTACACGGTGTAACTCGTAAACCCAACAACACTCGAGGTAGCTTGATGTCCCAAGGTACATTATCCAATTTACGTAGCTTGTCTTTTATTGTCTGTACCATTCGCTCTGCAAGACCATTTGTGGCAGGGTGATGTGGTGCAGTAGTTACTTGTCCAATTTTATTAGATTCTAAGAATTGTTTCATCTCACTGGAAACAAATGGTGTACCATTATCAGAAACCATTGTTTCGCAAAGTCCATGTGTAGCAAATAACATTCGCAAATGACGAATAACTGTCGAAGAAGTCATGTTATTTACTATGAAAACCTCAGGCCATCGAGAATATGCATCAACAACAATTAAGAAATTTTTGTTTTGAAAAGGGCCTGCAAAATCCACATGAATCCTTGACCAAGGTCTTGATGGCATTATCCATTCATGGCTTGTTTTTGGTGGCATCTTTCTGTTTTCTAGACATTTCGTACAGCCATTTACTAAATCTTCAATGTCAGTATTCATTTCTGGCCACCAAACATAGCTTCTGGCTAATGCTTTAGTTTGTACGATACCATTATGAGTAGAGTGTAAAACACGAAGAGTAGCTGCTCGTAGCGCCACGGGCACCACCACACGACATCCCAATAATAAACAACCTTCTTGCAATGACAGTTCAGTACGATGTAACCAGTAAGTACGCAAGGATTCTTCTGTCACTCTTGCCGGCCATCCACGTTGAACGTAGTGAATGACTTTAGTTAACGTCTTGTCTTTTTTTGTTTCTTCAGCTATCTGCTCAGCATTGTAAGGAAAATCTTGTGGCGCTTCAGCCATCAACAATATGTCGCATAACTGCGGCTCTGGCCTATCCGGAACTGGCTGAGGCCAACGACTTAAACTGTCAGCACTACCGATCTGAGGTCCTGGTTTGTATATGATTATGTAATCATGAGATGTCAAAGCTATAGCTATCCGAGTTAGTCTCGGTGAAAGCATGCATGGCATGGGCTTTTTCGGGTCAAAAATGCCAAGAAGCGGCTTGTGATCGGTTATTATGGTAAAAGATCTTCCCATCAAATAATTATGAAATTTCTGGATACCAAACATAATTGCCGCAGCCTCCTTGTCCAGCTGTGAGTAACGACATTCATGCGTGTGTAGCGTACGGGAGCTCATTGCGACTGGACGCTCCTGGTCGTCCTCCATGACGTGTGCGAGCACTGCCCCTACGCCGTACTCCGAGCTGTCGCAGGTAAGTATCAATGGTTTTTGCATGTCGTAATGTACTAATGTCAAATCAAACGTTAATTGGTGTTTGGCCATGTCAAAGGATTTTTGTTCGCGTGTTGTCCAACGCCATTCTTGGGACTTATCTAAAAGTCGATGTAACGGTTCTAAAATCGTCGCTTTGTGTGGTATAAATTTCTCGTAGAAATTATAAAGACCCAGAAAAGCTTGCAGTTCTTGTTTATTTTTAGGAGCAGGTGTCTTTTTGATTGCCTCGACTTTCTTTGATGAAGGATGGATGCCCTCAGAGTCTATGACGAATCCTAAAAATTCGACTCTGTCACAAGCCCATTTGCATTTGTCTTTATTAAGACGTAGACCAGCCTTTTCAATACGCTCTAAAACTGTGTCTAATCGTTGTTGCATGTCCAGCAAGGTTTGTCCACATATGAGAATATCATCAATAAGAACAGCTACGCCTGGGATATCAGCGAGCAATGACGTCATTAACCGTTGAAAAATGCCTGGACTGGCCTTCACACCAAAGGCAAGACGATGAACAGAGTATAAACCCTTGCAAGTGTTTAATGTCAGTAACTTGGCTGTGTCCTCGTCTACTGTCACCTGCGTATACGCTCGTTCTAAATCCAGTGTAGTAAAGAACTTGCTTCCAGCAACAATGGCGAATACTTCATTGGCTGTGGGCATAGGATATGTATCCGATTCAGTCGCTTGATTTACAGTACTACGATAATCGCCACAAAGTCGAATCGCCCCTGTCTTCTTTACAATCGGAACGACTGGCGTAGCCCAGTCAGAAAAGGATACAGGCTGAAGAACTCCCTCACTCACTAAACGGTCGATTTCAGCTTCCACTCTGTCTTTGATAGCGAACGGGACAGGACGTGCTTTAAGAAACTTTGGAGTGACGTCAGGTTTGACATGAATCGTTACAGGTTTTCCAATGTAAGTACCTAGTCCGTCTTTAAATACATCTTTGTGTTTCGTAATTATACTGTCAATCAGTAAGAATTCCTCTTCTGAAACGAAGTTGACGTTAAGCTTGATATCGAGAGGAGCAAACCAATCTCGCCCGAGGAGGTTAGGACCATCGCCTTTTGCTACGATGAGAGTTAGGTCGCACTCGATATCATTGTACTGCACGGGCACGGTGGCCTGACCGCGCAGCGCCACCGGCGTGTCGGTCCAGGTGCGGAGGCGTAGCGTCGCGGGCTGCAATGCGCTGCGTGACAGGCGCGGACACAACATTTCCCACGTGCGCTCGTTCACAATAGAAAAACTGGCGCCAGTGTCTACTTGAAAAACTACTGGCTCGCCCGCCACCATAGCATGTATTTCAAATGGCGGTACCCGACTTTTACTGCACACGGTGTATATACCGTTGAGAATGTCTTCATCATCGTTGTCAGTGAAATTTATCCTTCGTGCACTGTTACTGTTACGTTTCTTCATTGAGCATATTTTTTCAATGTGGCCTCTTTTCTTACAGTACCGGCACACAGTGTTAATGAAACGGCACTCTCCACCATGTCGATCTCCACAACGGTAACATAAACGAATATTGCCTTTAGCCTGTACTGCATTGATATCCATCGGTTCCGGCGCCCCCGGGTCGGCCGCGGCATGGCCATTGCCGGAAAAAGAGCTGGCGGCGTATTCTGCTGGGTTTACGGCCGAAGCGGCGGCAGCGGCGCTGTGAATCATGCGCAAATCCTTCCCCGCACTTTCAGCCGCTAACATCGCATCGACGACGTTTACATAAGTCAAATTATTCTTTTTCAGTAAATCATATTGAAGTTTGACGTCACACATGCCGCAAACCAGACGATCACGAAGCATTCGTTCTAAGTCCGAAAAATTACACCGAGAACTTAATCTTCTTAAATGTGCAATATATTCAGAAGCAGTTTCTCCACGTTTCTGATCACGTTTATAAAATTTGAAAGACACTGATATCTCATTTAGCTGAGGAGCATAATGTTTGGTTAGGTTACTTTCAATGTCAGCAAAAGTCACTTCACTTGGTTTTTTAGGTGTAATTAACGCCAAAAGTGTCTCGAACACTTGTGCCCCACATATTGCGAAGAAATTAGCACGTTTCTAGTGAGAAAGACAGTGGTCTTTTTCGATACCATTCGCCTCAAAACAAAATTTTAGCCGATCAATGTAATTCTCCCAATTGTCAGTTTGTGGGTTAAATTCATTAAATATCACTGAGTTCACTTTCGTAGTTGTCATTTTTTTCAGTCGTCGCCACTATTATGTCCCGAAATAATAAAGAAACCACTGAAATATTCAGTATGACTTTATTGTGCTAGGTAGCAAGACAAGAAGTGAGACATAACATAATATTAATCAAAATACCCACCTTAGAAATAACTTACAAATATAAGATAAACAAGATGCCAAAATGTATCAATATATAACAACCGTAAACACAGTTTCTGAAACTTGGCAGTCCACACTTGTCAGTTGTTGCTAGGATGTCGCACGAAGAGGTAGTGATGTTCTGTGCTGCTTACATAATTATTCAAAAGAGTGCTACTAAAAAAAAAAGAAAGGTGGTGGATGCGAAATTACCTCTTAAATAGAAGTTACGTATTTGAAGACCTTCGTGAATTTGATGGGTCTTTTCACCAGATGTCACCATTTAGAAGACTAGCTCAACAAAAAAAAAAAATTACAAAAAAAAATCAAAACAAAAAGAACAATCAATCCTACTATATAAATTAAAGATTTCTTGCAACAGGTGACTCATATGTAGCCATATGATTTCTTTTAAAGAATACTGTCATGTACTTTTAAAGTATCAAAACAATTAAACAGCAAGATTATACCCGAAGTTTGTCAGGAATATGTTTTGAAGGACTATGTAAAGGTGAGTAAAATAAAATACTTTTATTAAAATAGCATATTTATGAAATGTTAAAATCAAATCATATCATTTTACTGTGTGTTGTCATGTTTCAATTGAGAAACTTTTTCGTCAATATTATTAAAGTGCAACTCGTCACCAGTTGCAGTATGGTCTTGGAGTTCTGGTGTCTGCGATGGGTTAGATGCATCGGCATATGTCGACGTTGATGATGAGCTGCGATATCCATCCCCATAGCTGTGCCATCTATCTCCAAAGCCATGATATCCACCATAATAATTATTATCAAAATTTTCCATTCTCGCTTGTAGCAGTATATTATTTATGTAATACTTGGCCTGTAAAAGTGCTCTTTGGTCTTTCACATTTCTTAATTCAGATGCCACATACTGAGCATAAATTTCAAATTCGTCTTTTGATTCTATTTTCATTAAGGCACTTTTCACAATTTCATACGCTTCATTGAGATTCTCGTCATACTTCTTCTTTTTGGGGTTGTTTGACTGTGGAGATGGCGGTGGAGGTGTTGGTGGTGGCAGCGGCGGCGGCGGCACAGATAGCGGCGCCAGCGGTGTATTTGACGGTTGCATTGAGGCACTGCCATCCTGTAAACCATTGTTTTATTTGTTACAGGTTCCAAGTTTGAATTATTATAGAATTTCCCTCATTGTATCGGGTCCATTGATGGAAAACATATTGTTATCGAAGCACCATTCAACTCTGGTAGTGATTTTTACAACTATAAAGAACAATTTCAGCATTATACTACTGGCAATAGTTGACGCAGATTACAACTTTATAATAGGTAAGGTATATATGCGAATTGTGGTGGCAAAGGCAGATCTTGCGACAATGGAGTTTTTCAAGAAACTCCATTTTACAATGACAGAAAACAACTTAAATATTCCACAGCCACACACAACCAATTTCACCAAATGGTCCGAATCTACCTTTATGTAATAGTAAATATTATGAAGCCTTATCCTGGTCTTCACAATCGTGGAACTATAAAGTGCATTTACAACTACCGCCTTTCCAGATCAAGAAGAATAGTAGAAAATGTATTTGGTATATTATGTGCCGTTTCGCGCTTTTAGGAAGGCCATGCCTCTTAAGCCTGCTACTTGTGAAATTGTTATAGAAGGTTCTTGGCGAAGAGAAGTCGGCCCTCACAGCATGTTGGATTTACAACCTATTGCAAGACTGCAAGACATCCACCACTAGCTGATACAGTTGTAAAAGATCACTTCGCTGAATATTTTATTAGTCCACAATGTAGCGTGCCATGGCAAAATTCTCACGCATAATAAAATAATACCTACCTATTATTTTTCAAATAAAGTTTTGATAATATTGAGTGTTGTGTTTTATTTAAAATTTACTAACCTGTAGGTATTCGATAGTCGATTAAAATAATTCATCTACGATATAAAGAAAGAAGAAAGAAGGAAAGAAAAAAAAAAGTTTATTTGTTTACAATATTAAAGAAAACAAAAAAAAAAACAAAATATTTGTTGCGATTTGGCAAGCAAAGAGTCCCAGCTTAGCATGGTGCTATGGAGGACACATAAAGTGCCCTCCATAACGCTGGTCTTCCGCGGAAACTTTACTAGAATAATTAAATTTAATATACAAAACATAATAAAATAACATACATAATTAATATTTATAAGTAGGGGCGTAGCGTTAATAAACAAATGTGGTGATGGCAGAGTAGAATACATTTGTCACCAACCCCTACTCTTCCTATAGGTGTCGTAAGAGGCGACTTAGGGACTACACATTGAACAGGGAATGGGCAGCAGCGCTTTCTGATACAGTAACCTTTTTATCTGCGATCTTCAACCCGCCTGCCAAGCGTGGAGATTATGGCAAAACCAAACACTTCACTCCACTTAAGTTCCTATGGACTATTCCACTGGACTGTAACGGGTCGTTGAATATTGAAAAAAAAAACATACGGTCAACTCACGCGTCTGAAATGTAATGTTATGTAAAATTAATCTATTGATATATCTGATGTAGGTACTGAGAGTTATTTAATAAGTGGTCACATTATTACCATCAACTTTGTAAATAAATATATAAAAATGTACTCACTGTTCCCTTTGTATCTGATGTGCCAGACGTCGTTGCACCACATAATAAAAATTGTAGAGGATCATACCACTGCCATTTTCTTTTAATTACATCCTCGGCACCGCTTCCAGTTTTTTTTGATGATTTATATTTTTTCTTTTCACGACAAAATTGCGAGCGTAGAATATGCATCTTTGTTTCCACATCCTTTTGTGACATATTCAATTCCGCAGCAATGTAGGCCCAAGCATCATTCTTTTTTAATTTATCCTTATAATCTTTATTTGAGACATCCCAAAGTATATTACGCTGTTGATAAAGCTCTATGAGCTTCGAAACTTGGTTGTTGGACCACACGATTTCCATGTTCAATTATCCCGCAACACACGTCCACACCTGTCAACTTTTGTTTATAAACTAGATATTTGCTCTCCATTCAAAGTGGGGAACATGTATCTGAAACAATGTTTCATCACCTTTGTTTATAAACTGCTTTATAAACTGTTTACAGAGATGACGCAACATCTGGGCCCCGTTTCACGAAACAACAATTTACTAGTAACAAGATACAATTTGATATTTATTGCGTAGCCAATTCGCCAAAATTGGAAGCCCTTATCGTTTTACCTCGTTGTCTACGCAATGTACATCAAATTGTACTTGTAATTTGTAACTTGTAGCTTCGTGAAACGGCCCCCTGAAACACTGTTTATAAACAAATGCTGCCTAATGAATACCCGCCTTAAACATGGCTTTTCTCTGCTTTTTATTGAATTTATAGAAAAGGGTTGTAAAGATCATCATCAGAATTTATTTCATACTAATTGTTTATTTATTTAACCAAGAAAATTACATTAACAAAAAAGAAAAATGACGCAACAGGTCCGCTTATTTAAAAAAAAAAACTAAATTTAATTTTGATCAATTTCAGTTGTGCTACGGGATGTGTCCCACAAAGCCATGCGGGACTTGCTCCAGTTCATGTACCACGGGGAAGTGAGCGTGAAGCGGGAGGATCTCACTAGTTTTATTGGCACCGCTGAAGTGTTGCAGATCAAAGGATTGACAAACAAAGAGGTGGGTTTAATTCTCCATTCTGAACTGAAGGGGGTCATGTGAAGAAATCTCAATTAAAGAGAGATAAATAAAATAAATTTATTTTATCTCATCTCTCATTTCCGTGCAGATTCTCACCTTCATTTAAAAAAAAAACGAGTTTATTTACTTAGAAGTTTCTACATTATTTTATTTTATTTTATTCGGGACATCAAACAGTAGTGCATTATATATTACTATAAAGTATTATTACATAACAAGGAAGAATATACTACAATATCCACAGCTTATTATGTACACAGGAGTTTTATTTATGTAATGACGATTCCTCATTGCATAAGCTTTATTCACTTAATTATGAGGACGTGGTCTCTGCCTACCCCTCCGGGAAAGAGGCGTGATTTATGTATGTATGTCATTTTGATTTTAGATTACATAGGAGTTGAGTTAATGATGTTTAATGATAATTATACATTACGTAAGCTATCAAACAGCAGAACTACAAATATTTTTAGCTATATAAATAGAGGAATCTATCCAAAACATTTTGGCTTATTTTCATAGCAGGGTTTTAAATTTTTATAGACTGAAGATGAAACTGACAAAGAGCCAGAGCAAGAGTCGCCTAAGCATAGCTCGGAAACTCCAAACAACATCCCAGATGTAGAATCCAGCACCTCGGAGACATTCGAACCGAACAGCGCTGATCAACCCATACACCCCATACAACCAGACCTCATTAAACAAAGACAATTCATCGACAAACTACAAAGGCTGAGCAATCTAAAAAGGAAATCTGAAGAATTCCTGCAAAAGAATTACTACACTGAACTTTTAAACGCAGAAAAGAGACAAAAGACGAGAGAAAAACCTATTTACAATAAAACCAATCACATGCTGTCGAACAGTAGTTTTGAAAACTTAAAGAGCCTTTATGACGACGACCCTTTAGATATTTCTTCGCTTTACAAGCAGAATTATAAAGATAGCAGTAGCAAAGATCAGTCACCCACTGACAGCACTAGTTTGGAAATGAAGACAGAATGTGATGATGACATCATAGTGACAGATCCAGCTGTTTGTACTACACCCAAAAGTTTTGACGGCTCAAGAGAAGGAATCAAGGTGACCCAACTGCCGCTTCAATCTCCACAAGACAGTAAGTAGTATTTGATGTTGTTCTATTGTATTTATCACAGAGTACACTACTTGCGTAGTTGCCCGCACTGAACAATGAGGGTTTTTTGCAATGAGTTTATAAACTGAGTCCAAAATAGCGAATGTTTACTTTGTGTCCCACCCAACACCAAATAATACGATATTCAACTTTGAATTCGAGTGAATGAATGAATGAATTAATGAAATATACTTTATTTCCAAGGCTTGAATACCTGGTTGAATTTTCAAACCAGTTTGCGCGCATGTCCATACATTTTAAGAAGATCTTTTTCATTACAATTCGGCTCGCAAGAAGCGGTATTTTTTTCGGTTCTGATCATAGAGCATTTTCATTTTGATTCCTGTTGAAATATCAGACTGATTTGCTTCACTCTTTGGTCCTCGATCTGGTTTCGCTGCATTTATTCACAATTTATGATCAAGAAAGAAAGATATAGAGCTTCGCGCTTACTCGTCACGCGCTGTTTGGGATTAACCAGGTTTATCCCAGAAGCGATATCGCTCGTAAGTTGGTTTCGCTTTACGAGTGATTCGCCTGGGATCTGGTTTGAAACCGAAATTCACCAGGTTAAAAAAATACCGCGGTTTCCAGCCTTGTTTATTGCACACAAACAGAAACGTATAACAATATTAAAGTAGAATTATGATATTATGTATGTGTAGTGAAGTGTATTAGAATATTTTATATTAATATTTGTGTGAACTTGAGACAGACAGTAAAATAAAGTTAGTTATGTATCTATTTCACTTTGTTATATAGAAACCTCTCAGCTTGGCACACCTCTAAGGTTGAACACAACTTACACACAGTTCGCGCCAAATATCTATAGTCATTGCAGTTCTGAATTTACTTATATTTTTGTTTTTGAAATTCTTGTCCTGTGCGAATATTTGACGCGTGTTATGAATGTATATTATGTCACCGTAAGATTATGAACGCCGTCAGTTTATAATCTTACTCGCGATATTATAAACTTACGGATAAATTGTGAACTGAAACCAACCATTTACAATATTTTACGTATTATTTCTTGTTACATTATAATCTTACGATGTCAATAAGTCATATGCACAACACAAATCACACACATAGGCTCCGCATGCTAATATGGGCCCAAATGTTTACCTATATTAATACATAATATGTTTTATCAACAATATTTATATATAATTTATCTTATAGTATATTATTGTAACATTAATTATTGTGTTTTTGTTTTGTTAAAGCTTACTAATGCTTACTCTTATTTTACTTGGTAATGTTAATATTTTATGCACATTTCATTTCATTTCAAAGTTTGTAAAACTTTCTGTTGTATAATTTTTATCTCTGTTCAGATCACAACTAGATTGTTGAAAATGCAATCATTTTATTTTCATTCATAGAATGTTTCCTCTTTTCTTTGCAATCCTTGTGCTATGAAAACACGATGGCATTTTCAACACGTCGAGTTTACACTGAACCGTTTATGTTTAAAGAGTATTGTTAAGAAAATGCCCATCGTGCTTTCAGATTGTGCCAGCCTGAGCGCTTTGTTTATGGATCTAAAAAACTTAGTCAACGGCAAAGTGAACAACACACTGAGGCCCCCGCAAGAGGAGTTCCCGCGACACAGCGTGGAGCATCGTCTGGTGACTATTCCGCAGAAGGAAGATGGAAAGAAAAAGTATCCGCAGCGCTCCTGCAGACTTTGTTGGAAGATGGGCAAGCGGAGGGACACTCGGTTCATGTGCAGCGCGTGTGAACTGCCATTTTGTAAAACGCCATGTTTTGAAATACACTTCAATGACGTACTCAAAGTAGCTCAGTTCCAAGGGGACTATTATGCTACTTGATTTTTTATATTGTGTTTTACTCTAAAGAGTAATTTTAAGACGTGACTAATTTTAAGATAATATTATCTTTACATAATCAGCAATACCTTTAAGAGATTTAATACAAACTTATATGGGATTTCGAGACGAATTCCGGGACCAAGTCATGGAGAAATGCATTTGAAGAAATATATTTATTAATTGATAAAATGGGCACCTAAAATTAGGCGATATTTTGAATACATTTTTACACATTTTGTACATAGTACTGTTACAAAAGCACAATAACTTGAAATCAACTGTGATAGAGGATATAAACACTGCGAAGTGCCAATGTTAATAAAGCTACGTTTTTATAATGAGCAAAGACAATTATACATATATCTTGAAATATTCCATTTTGTGCCATCAATATTCTGCCATAAATATACAGTAAAAGAAGACTTTATTTTGCTCATGTTCTAGTCTGTATTTGTATTTTGTATTAAGGTTTTTATAATATTTTTGCGTTGTATAAATTTAAAAAATGTGATTTATAACCACAGTTAGTATTGTATCATATATTTTTCGTGACCCCAGAAAGGTCAGCATATAAAAAAAAACTAGCGCCACATACAAAGAATAGTATCCAAGTTTTTGTCGCATGACGATAAGAATTGCGTTACCTTATTATTGGCGGTTACGTTTTATATCGCGCGATTTATTTTATCTACTATCGGTATGCTGACCCTGCAGAAGAATACTTAAGGGATTGAGTTTTCTGCTCACATTAATTAAATACGCAATGTTTATCGCAAACTACGTAATTTTAAGGAGCTGAAGACCGTTCGTTGCCTACAAACTAAACTCAGATATCGGCCAAGCAAAGTGCACTTATGCGTCACAACCGCGTTCCGCCATTTTGATTGGCCGCCATTTGCATACAAGTCTTCAACTTCGGCGAGACATTCAAAGTGATTACTCATCTTAGGGGGCGTGGCTAAAAAGGCTCCCCGGCCAACTGAGTGAAAGGGGTGAGTGATAGTGATATACACCTTAAGTAAACAACAGAATGGGATAGATGATGAGCACGCGCTCGAAATAAAATGACGTAAACGACATCACACGTTATGCTTATTTATTAGAAAACTACTTACGCCTCTATTGTGCACTTAATTTTGCGTGAACAATTTTTAACAGTCCGGAGATAAAATTAAAAAGGTAAATGTTTAGAGCAATGTTTGCGAGCTTTTTCAAAAAAATATCTACAATAGTGTTTCTGAGATTGAACGACTAAACAAAATACGATAAAAAATGGCATACCCAAAAATCGATATTACAACCCATAAGTACAACGAGATATTTGGAAATCCTTTAGAGAATTTTTAACGTATGGCACCTTAATATAATTTTTTAGTATCTTCAATGTCTGTGTGTGATGTTCTTTATATCTGTTGGTATGCCATGCCGTTCAGACGACACACCAAAACAGCGCAAAGGATTACACTTACGAAAAATTCATCCGGTGGCTACCCAGTGTCCACAAAATAACTCATCCAGTGGTCACAAAATAACTCATCTAGTGGCTACCCAGTGGTCACAAAATAACTGTGGTTTAGAAATCAACCTAGATTTAAGAATTTGTACTTCTCACGATTGATATTTTAATTATAATGATCTCTTAGGAGCAAGTGTAGTTGTACTCGACTTTTGAAGCCAAATTGAGATTTGCGTACATTCCAGAGTTTTATAAAAAGTTTTTAAATTTTTAAAATTTATTAAGTGTTAGCTCAAAAGTCTAACGTTCGGCTAAGTTTTATATTTGAAGGAAAGATAAAAGACCTAGAGAATCTAATTGTGTGATGTTGTCCTTTTGTGTGGCTTTGATATTTTTAAGTGAATGTATTTTTTATACTCTTTCATGAATAAAAAGCATAGTGCAAATAGTTTTTTATTGTAATAATTTAGTGTTAAGATGCAGCAACGATGGTTGTTTACAGTTCGATGGACCAGGTAGATTTCTTACTTTTCTTTACTATAAGCATGTGACAAAATAGCATTATTAAATGACTTAGCTTTGATAAGCTGAAAAAAATAGTCTGTTACAAATTAATCACAACAGTTTTAGCTCTAAAATGAGGAAAAGGAATTTATTAAAAAAAGAAAAGTACAGAAGATGCGAGTCCTGTGGAGTTTCTTCCGGCCGTTCTTCTCCACAGTGAGCGTACACTTGTAGTGAACGGGCCTTGCTTTGTGGTCGAAAAATGATTTTGTTAAATCTTACTTCGAATAAAGACACTTTTATCTTTTTTTTAGGACTACTTGCAATATTTTTGTTTCTTAAACGGAGCGAGTCTTTTTAATGCTATTTAGTCCGTAGTTTTTGGTATATCTTAAGAGATCTTATTAAGAGCATAAGAGATATTGTTTTAAAACTTTAAGCATGGCAGTGATTCACTGAATATAATCGCACAGTGTTTTTTTTGTAGTATTCAACTCAAATTAACAATTTTTTAACGTAGTTCTCATTCATATGGAAGAGAACAATCTCACACTTAAGGATGCCGAAGACCGGGCAAAGTGGAGAAGATTAAGTAGGAAAGCGGACCCCAGCACTAGGCCGGGAAAACGCTAGGACGAAGAAGAAGTTCTCATTCATCCATAAAATCAGGCCTTGGTGGTAGATTACCACTAGGGGTGTCCATTCCAAAATTGACTGAGTCTATTTCTTATTTCAGTATCTAAAACATTTCCTTGTCTCTTCCAGGTGCATTATCTCTAGTTGTGAACGTGAACGGATCGTGCTACACCCAATTACCAGTAAGATACAAATACATTTACAGCCGGAAGGGGCACAAACAACTCGTACACATGAACTTCGTTTACACTAAACATTCGACGACGCACGGGAAGACCTCGTGGCGATGCGTCCAATACTTCTCCCTCAACCGATGCCCGGCGACGGTGGAAACTATAGAAGCAATGATATACGCAGTCAACCACGAACATAATCACGAAGACTGCTACGAGAAACTAACCAAAAACAATATCTATGAAATGAACTCTTCTCCAAAGTGAAACTGTATTGTAAATAGTTAGGGTTAAGAATGTAAAGTTCCTATATTTAGGTAATATCAGTATATATTATTTTGTTTAGATGGTTTCTGTTTGGCCTTAGCCTCTGGCTTACTATTTTGTGTGGAACATGAATAGGTATTTAAAAATTACGTTGTGGCACAGAAGAAATAACAGGTTGTGGTGGGTCTGATGAAATAAACAACATTGTCCAAAGTCAGAAATTTATATCGAAATAAAAACTCGATAAAAGATCGTATAGCTTGACGAAAATGAGTTTGGAGCGGTGACAGGTGGAACTAAATATTTAGTTTGCTGCCATTTATGCTGAGTTGCTTTTTATTATCCCATTGGTATGCCATGTTGATTTTTTTTATTCGTTAATTTTACAATATTTTATAAATTAAATAATTTTTCCTTTCCTATTTGACTACGAGGTGGGCACAAGTGCGATAGAAGCGCCCTCATTTTTCCAAACTCTTGCCAAGCTGTACGGACGGAAATATTGTAAAAAAAAAGATTCTCTCGAACTGAAGTTTTAGAAGTTCGAACAAAGCAATCTGCCTTTGTCCATAAAATAAATTCGTTTATTATACTGCAGTATTGATACTTACAAAAAGTAGCAAATTGTAGTTTTTGTTAAGTAAAAGATCACGTCTCAATCAACCAACCAATGGAAAGAATCTAAGGACGAGTGTTCGACGTAACGACCCAGTCGACATATGGAGCATAATTCTACAATTGTTGGCACAAGAAGGCATTTTTCTAAACTCTGAAAAGTGAGAAAGTTTATAAAGAAGTATTTTTAGTTTTATATTCTATTTAATACTAGCTGACCCGGCAGACGTTGTCTTGCCATTTTCCCTACCTCTACTTTAACCTACACCTACCCAACACCTACCTACCCTACACCATCTACCATACACAACACCTATCCTACACTTACCTACCCTACACAACACCTATCCTACACTTACCTACCCTACACAACACCTATCCTACACCTACTCTACACCTACCCAACACCTACCTACCCTACACTTACCTACCCTACACAACACCTATCCTACACTTACCTACCCTACACAACACCTATCCTACACTTACCTACCCTACACAACACCTATCCTACACTTACCTACCCTACACAACACCTATCCTACACCTACTCTACACCTACCCAACACCTACCTACCCTACACAACACCTATCCTACACCTACTCTACACCTACCCAACACCTACCTACCCTACACAACACCTATCCTACACCTACTCTACACCTACCCAACACCTACCTACCCTACACAACACCTATCCTACACCTACTCTACACCTACCCAACACCTACCTACCCTAAATCTACCATCCTACACTTACCTACCCTACACAACACCTATCCTACACCTACCCAACACAACACCTATCCTACACCTACCTACCCTACACAACACCTATCCTACACTTACCTACCCTACACAACACCTATCCTACACTTACCTACCCTACACAACACCTATCCTACACCTACTCTACACCTACCCAACACCTACCTACCCTACACAACACCTATCCTACACTTACCTACCCTACACAACACCTATCCTACACTTACCTACCCTACACAACACCTATCCTACACCTACTCTACACCTACCCAACACCTACCTACCCTACACAACACCTATCCTACACCTACTCTACACCTACCCAACACCTACCTACCCTACACAACACCTATCCTACACCTACCTACCCTAAATCTACCATCCTACACTTACCTACCCTACACAACACCTATCCTACACCTACCCAACACAACACCTATCCTACACCTACCTACCCTACACAACACCTATCCTACACTTACCTACCCTACACAACACCTATCCTACACTTACCTACCCTACACAACACCTATCCTACACTTACCTACCCTACACAACACCTATCCTACACCTACTCTACACCTACCCAACACCTACCTACCCTACACAACACCTATCCTACACCTACTCTACACCTACCCAACACCTACCTACCCTACACAACACCTATCCTACACCTACTCTACACCTACCCAACACCTACCTACCCTACACAACACCTATCCTACACCTACCTACCCTAAATCTACCATCCTACACTTACCTACCCTACACAACACCTATCCTACACCTACCCAACACAACACCTATCCTACACCTACCTACCCTACACAACACCTACCTATCCTACACCTACCCTAAGCCTGCCTAACATCTACCCTACAGTATTACAAATTTTGTATATTTTAACAACATTATTATCTAGTCAAGAGTTGAGGTTAATCTCATTTACATTATCTGATTTATTAACTGTCAGCTAGTTAAGATTTTAAACAGAACTTTTACTAATATTAAGGAGAAATAAATGAAATATAATTTAAAAAATATTTTCTATTATTTACAAGTTATTAACATTTACACTTACACAGTTAAAATTTTAGGTCTTCATTTGTTTCCAATCACCTTTGTTCGCAAGCATGGCGGCCATTCTTTTTCTTGGTCTATGCTTTTTATTAAATCCAATATCTGAAAAAGAAACTTATTTTGTATTCTTATTCTTATTTTAATAAATTTGCAACTAATGTAACTTTCAGGTAGGTGTGTCAAACTAAACTACCTATAAAGGATGGTTCATTGACTGTTTTAAATCTTAAAATTAATCACTTAAAATCGCCCTAATTCAGGGTAGGCTCGAGCCCCTCGGTGGGGACGTAAGGTCCCTTTCAATAGAATCCAGCAATAATGTAAACAAGATTAAAAAAAAACCAAAGACAAGCAAGACTGAGTAAAAAATTAATATGACAGTTTTACAATTATTGAAAGTTTTGTCTTCCGAGTATTTTTTATTAAAATAACTATGGTTCCTTGAAATGTGAATATGATCAGGATTGATACTCAATTGTAAGTAATTACGGAGTAACCGTTTGTTTACAGTAATCGGTTTGTTTACATTATTGCCGGAGTCTATTGAAAGGGACTTTATATGAGCTGTTCATGATGATGAAAAATCCACACGGTTTCCAATGATATATTAAGGGGCTACTGTATGTGAATACTTGCGTTACATCGATAAAAACCATAACTTAGTGAAAACATAACATATAAAAAACCTGTACTACTTGATGTGTAGGTATTTTAATATTTTTTTAAATTGCAAATGTTATAATACCTTATACGCTGTAGTAAGAGATAGCAAACGGCTGTTTTTAGCACTTTCGCTATCTGTAACTACAATTAAGTTTACGGAATTAATCAATAGGGGATCGGACTACTTTTTTTTTATTTTATAAATCCAAACTTCTTAGTTTCTGCTATCGAACACTAAAAGAATTTTATAAGGCGGCGCCCCCTGTCGTCAATACCGCGAAACCTTCCCACCGCGGCGGCGGTGGCGTCGGCGACAAGCTCGCAGCCCTCCCCGCGCTACCGGAACGACGCTTCAGTACGCGCCGGGCCGTCAGACAGTAAATCTGTGTTTGTTTATCCCATAAATTACGCGCGTGCGCGCCCTAAACTAATTCTAAGCTATTGTACGTCTCATATTGTTTTTCACTTCAATAAACTGTACTTTATTGCTGATATTTGTGAGGTTTCATTGTAGTAGTGAGTGGACCTTATAGTGGCTACCCAACTTGTGGCGTGAACCCGGACTTTTTCGCTCGTTAAACTCATCGTGTTCGGATAACTACCTATCGTACGTTACCAACGTGTTAATCACGCAGCACGATGCCACGAAAAACCCGGCAGAAATCGTATATGAGATGCGACGACATAGAAGAGGATGAGGAACGCGGGAGCACGACGCTCATGTACTCACCCCTCCACTCCGAGAGGCGATCAGCATTCAATTCGACTGTGAAGCCCGGCGGACCTGCGGCTCACAGCTCGCCCGTGGTGACCCTCGCAGCCGAGACGAGGACTACCGGCACCGACTCCAGGCACATCCCGATAATGACCGAGGAACGCCGCCAGGATTCGAGTGACGACTCGCCCACGCTTAGAATGACAGAAAGCCAGCTCGACGCGCTTCTTCGAAGTGTCACGCGTGCGGTGATGGGAACGCCCACGCAGCCTCGACGCCGCCGCCGCGCCAAGGAACGTTCGCGAAATGTTCGGCGCGCTTCATTGCCCTATGACTCCGACGCACTGGAAGCCTTCATAGACGCAGTTGAAGTGTACAAGGACTGCGCTAATGTATCCGACGAGCATGCCCTGCGCGGCCTGCCCATGCTCCTCACCGGCGAGGCAGCCGTGTGGTGGCAGGGCGTGAAGGCATCGACGGAATCATGGACCGGCGCGATCCAACGTCTGCGTGCCATGTTCGGCGCGCCTCGACCGCCGTACAAGATATACCGGGAAGTCTTCGCCGCCGAGCAGCGAGAAGATGAACGTGCCGACGTGTTCGTCGCGCGCATTCGTGCCGCGCTCACCAAGCTTCCGTATACCCTGGACGAGCACATTCAAGTGGATATGTGCTATGGATTGTTGCATAAACGTGTTCGTAAACGTCTACAACGCGATGATTGTGTAAGTATTGAAGCGTTATTACGGAAAGCGCGGGAGGTCGAGGAATGTTTTAAGGAATTACATGTAAGTAAAACTTGTTTACAAAATAGTAGTAACAAAAGTGTAAATCCCGACGTTTCTGCCGCCGCTGATAAGAGTAGTGATAAGACATCTGTCAAATTTTCGCGGCAGTCGCGCCCACGGTGCTCTCATTGCCATAATTTCTGGCATTCGAAGCTCGAATGTCGAAAGTTTAATGACCAAGTCAACAAATCGGAATGTTTAAATGCGAGTAATAACAATAATAACGCGAAAAGTGAGTTTTCTTCTTCTTTACGTTGTTACGGATGTGGCCAACTAGGGGTAGTGAGATCGAAGTGTAGCGTTTGTAAAAGTGCTAATTCTGGCAAGTCGGATGATAAGCGTGTCGATTTCCACAGCATTTCAGGGGAAGAGGTTCCTTCTGCATGCACTCCGGCGCGCCCAGTAGTGCGCGTGAACGCCGCCGGCCGCTCGGGCGTCGCCGTGCTGGACACCGGCGCATCGCACTCTATCGCCAGCCTCGGCCTGTATCACATCCTTCGAGACTCTGGCGCGCTCTTCGTAGAGTCGCAGCGCACAGTGGGCCTCGCCGACGGAACTCGCAGAGTGAGTAACGTTTTAATCTGTGAGACTAAACTTGAGGTAGAAGGCCGTGACTTACCTATAACTTTTATGGTACTGCCTGATGCTGCCGATGCTAGGACATTACTCGGCTTGGATTTTATTACTCAGGCAGGCATAATAGTCAATGCGCCTCAGGAAATTTGGTATTTTGCTGACTCCCCAGATACTAAATATGACTTCATCGACTACCACTTACCTTCAAAAGATGATCAGCTCCTCGCTCTAAATAATGACCAGCCTATCTATCTCAGGGACGATGAGGGAACTAAACTCAGTAGCGAGCAGAGGTCACAGCTGGACCAGCTGCTCTCAAAGTATGCCGATGTGTTCGCTGCTGAAGGGCCACCTACCGAGTATGCTATGCATTGCATAAAAGTGAAGGAGGACCAGCAGCCTATAATGTCCCCACCTTTTAGAATGTCTGCAGGTAAGAAGGAGATTTTAGAAAAAGAGTTGCAGAAGTTACTCGAAGCTGATATTATAGAAGAGTGCGAGTCCCCTTGGGCTGCTAATGTGGTGATGGTAGAGAAGAAAGATGGAGGGGTACGCTTATGTATAGATTACAGGAAATTAAATACAGTCACTGAGCCTGACCGCTATCCGCTTCCTCGCATGGAGGATATTCTTCACGAGGCAAAATCAAGCAACTACATGTCGACTGTCGACCTGCGTTCGGGATATTTTCAAGCCCAAGTACAACCTGAGGACCGGGATAAGACCGCCTTTGTCACCCCACTAGGCACGTATAGATTCAAGAGAATGCCAATGGGCTTACGAAATTCGGGTGCTACATTCCAGCGGTTGATGGACCGATTCAAATCGAACCTTAAGGACATTCATATATGGGCGTACCTTGATGATCTGTGTTTGCTTTCAGATAATTTTGACAAGCACCTGCAAGATTTGGAAGCAGTGTTCCAGCGCCTAAGAATGTTCAAACTGCGCGTCCACCGCCAGAAAAGCTTCTTAGCCCGAGACTCCATCAAGTTCTTGGGGTATGTGATAGTGCCAGGAGGATTATCGGCTGACAGCCAGAAGGTTTCCGCCATCGCAGCCATGCCCCCACCGCAGAACCTAAAGCACTTGAAAAGCTTTATTCAAACAGCAAGCTGGTTCCGCCGCTTCATCCCGAACTTCGCCACGGTGGCGAAGCCGCTGAAGAAAAGCAGCACCTGGCGCTGGGACCAGCCTCAGCAGGAAGCGTTTGAGCAATTGAAGGTAATGCTTACTTCCGCACCTATTTTGCGACAAGCCGATGGTACGCTGCCCTACACGCTGTACACCGACAGCAGCGGCTATGCGCTCGGAGCAGTCCTAATGCAGGGGGAGGGCCCCGACGAGCGGCCCATTGAGTACGCCAGCCGCCTGCTGAACAGCGCTGAGAAAAACTATACGACTACGAAGAGAGAAGCGCTCGCGGTCATATGGGCCGTGCAGAAATTCAGAGGCTATATAGAAGGGTCCAAGGTGCACGTGAAGTCCGACCACCAACCATTGAAATGGCTGATGAGCCTAAAATCGCCCAGTGGACGCCTAGCCAGATGGGCGCTGACATTGCGAGAATATGTCATGCAAGTAGATTACACACCGGGTAAGAGTAACGTTATCGCCGACACCCTCTCACGTCCGCCGTGCGCCGACGATAACGCATGCGACTTCTGCTTCGCTCTCGTGGACATGCCCACGCGAACCCCGGCTGATATTAGACAGAACCAGGCGAAAGATCCTGAAGTAAAGAAGATAATCGACGACCTGGAATCGAACGACCCGTTCAAGGCACGCGTTTGGGCAGATAAAGGCTATGTTATGTCAGACGGCATACTCCACAGGTGCTCAGCCGACGACGAAGACGTCGAGCAGCCCTGCCTCGTCGTGCCGGAGCACGAGCGCGCGCAGGTGCTTGCCGAGCTCCACGACGCTCCCACAGCCGGACACTTCGGCGTCGAGCGCACACTGGCGCGCCTGCGGACGCGATTTTACTGGCCAGGTATGAGAGCCTTTGTCGCAGACTACATAAAGCGATGTGTGCCTTGCCAGCGATATAAGGTCGACACGCGCAAACCGGCCGGTTTGGTGCAGACGCCAGCCACGGCGAGGCGATTTGAAGGCCCTATACCCGAGACCCCGGAAGGAAACCGATGGATATTTATAATAGAAGATGTGTGCAGCCGTTGGGTCGAATTGTTCGCGCTAAAAGCCGCAACAAGCGTAAAATCCGCAATAAGTCTAAAATTCTAATAAATGAAATCTTCAGATTCGGCGTATCGCGTCGAGTCATCTCGGACAACGGCGTGCAGTTCGTCAGCGACGTCATGCAGCAAGCGTGCCATGCCATGGGGGTCACGCAGGCGCTCTCTCCGCTGTATCACCCGGAGAGCAACCCGATTGAGAGAAAGAATCGTGACTTGAAACCCCAGCTCGCCATTCTGGTAGGAAAAGACCACGATACGTGGGATACTCACCTCGCCGCCATCCGCTTTGCCATGAACTCCGCTGTGACCGCCAGTACCGGATTATCGCCTGCTTACCTCACCTTCGGGCGTGAACTCCGAGCTCCTGTTGATGCTACCACTGATGTCCGCAGCATCCTTGATGAAGACAACTTCGTCCCCAGTTTTACGCCTTACTTGAGAAAGATGGCCAACGTTCTAGCCGAAGCTAGAGACGTCCACGAGCACGCTCAAGCAGAGAGCAAGAAGTACGCCGATAGAGACCGGCGACCTGCGCCTCCCCACGCGGAGGGAGACCTGGTCCTGCTGAAGACACACGGCTCCAACGACGCTGCCAAGGGGCAGACGCCGAAGTTGCTGCCGCGTCGCGACGGCCCGTACGTGATTCGCCAGGTGTGCGGCCCGGCGACCTATCTGCTCGAGAGGGTCAGTGACAATGTAGTCCTAGGTAAGTACCACGCTTCAGATCTCGTACCCTTCGTTGGCCACAGACAGGCTCCTTTACAGGAGAAACGTAGGCGGGGACGCCCCCGATTGTTAGGTGCTAGTCCTGGTGTTGACGGCAACACCAAGACTAGAGGGGGAGACTATAAGGCGGCGCCCCCTGTCGTCAATACCGCGAAACCTTCCCACCGCGGCGGCGGTGGCGTCGGCGACAAGCTCGCAGCCCTCCCCGCGCTACCGGAACGACGCTTCAGTACGCGCCGGGCCGTCAGACAGTAAATCTGTGTTTGTTTATCCCATAAATTACGCGCGTGCGCGCCCTAAACTAATTATAAGCTATTGTACGTCTCATATTGTTTTTCACTTCAATAAACTGTACTTTATTGCTGATATTTGTGAGGTTTCATTGTAGTAGTGACAGTGGACCTTATAATTTTCTTTAAAGTCGAGTTATAAAAGTTTGAAATTCAAGATTAGACTGAGAGGCACATACTCACTTGTGATGTCATTTGTTAGTAACGCCATATAATCTCCATACAAAAAATCGTTTTTGAAAGAGGCAGACATATTGAAACCTTAAAAAATCACTATAAATTCGTTTTTCAACCGATTCTGTTTTTTTCTTTGCTACTAATCTATATTTTAAAACAAATTCATAATATATGGTGAACATCCGATCCTCTATTCTAAAAATACAACAATACTAAACTTATAAAACAATTTGATCGTTCAGATTTTTTATATTTTGTGTTTTCACTAAGTTATGATTTTTTTATCGATGTGTTCACATTGGGTAGCCCCTTGAATATGTATTCTATTGAAAGGGACCTTACATACACGAATTTGGTAAGTTACTTACGGACATCAACTTCAGGTTTCTCCTTCAATCCGAACGATTTGGCCACAGCGTCCATGTCCATAGTGAGAAGGTTGAACACGTGTTTGAGTTTCCTCACTTCTAAGGCTCTGATGTAGCCTTCAAAAGCTTCTACGGCTAAATGGTGGATGTTTGGGTCTTGTAGGGCTGTGTCCAACTAGAAAATATAAAGTACAAAGAGTAATGTACTTGTGTTTCATTCTATGGCTGAATTAAGTTTTTAAAGAATATCTCATCCTAGTTTAAATTTATTTTAAAGTTTGAAACTTAAAAAAAGTATATGTACGGTCCGACCAAATATCACACTAAAATATGAAAATATATTTTGATGTTTAGATGTTTGTTCTGTACTCAACGGATTTGGATGAAATTTGGAATGGAGATAGTTTGTAACCTGGATTAACACATAGGATATTTTTACGGAAACAAGTCTTATTCCCACGGGAAAATATTACACAACGCGAGCGTAGCCGCGGGCGGATCGCTAGTATAATAAAATCAGGGCACTCTGTAAGTACTCGTACATAATAGGTAACACATTATAATCTCCAACCAATCACTACCACTTCCGGTAGTTTTTCAACCAATCACTACTAGTGTATTGGGTGTTGCCCTCGATAAAAAATTAAGTCCTATTTTTTTTTGTTAGACTACTGAGCTCCTTATTTATGACTAACCTTTGGCTGTAAATTAGATAGTTTGTCCCACATTTCGTACTTGTCCAAATAGATCTTGGCTTCCTGTAAATACGACACGAATTCCTTTTCCTCCGGTCGCAGTAACAACACCGCATTGCCAGTGGTACCGAAACCTCTTGCCGTTCTGCCTACTCTATGTATGTATTCCTGAAGTTCAAATACAGTACGTTAAAATATTAAAAATAACGAAATAATAGACTCTATGCAAATGTGCACAATGAAGAGAAAAACTAAAACTATACAATAGAAACTAAAACAATGGAAAGACCTAAATTTTTTATGAATGAATGAATATACTTTATTGCATGCATTTTTAATGCATGGCTACACTGGATAAATCAGCAGTGATTGGTAACCAGAAAGCGAGCGTCGGTGGTATAGTGGCTAGGGCCGCTGCCTCCCGTCCGGGAGACGCGGGTTCGATCCCCACCACGTACCAATGTGTTTTCTAAGTTCGAATTCATATGTACGTATATGTACCGAAAACAACGTGATGAAACCTGCACACTCTTGCGAAGAAAATCTAAGGTTGTGTGTGAAGTCGACCAACCCGCACAGCGTGGTCGACTAAGGCCTAATCGCCCTAGTTCAGGGTAGGCTCGAGCCCCTCGGTGGGGACGTATATGAGCTTATTGATGATGAAATTTATATTTTAGTATCATATTGTGTTAGTTTATTTGTGTATATTTACATAATATTATATAAGTAATTCTTGTGATTGTCCTGTTCTTTTGTATTTTATAAAGTTGTGCACGTTTTATCTGCGTCTTACTATCTCTTTTCTCTTCCGTAGGTCTGCTGGAAGATATTTCTCTAGAAATAAGCATGCGTGGCAGCAGGGGTGTCGTTTTTTTTCAAATGTATTTGTATTTTTGTTATCTATTGTGTACAATAAATGGTTAAATAAATAAATAAATGAAGGTATGTAGGTATGTATGTAAACACTTTATTGCACAATGAAAGTTAACATTACAATAAGAAGTCACAAGTTTACAGTGCAAAGGCGGACTTGTCCCGTGAGGGATCTCTTCCAGTCAACCTTTGAGCATTCAGGAAGAATTGTCTTATGTATCGTATTTAGTGGCAGGCCCTGTACACAAAGTGCTTATACTGACATAACTGAAAGTTCTACTCGCCTCAGGATAAGTGGCCGAGTGGTCGAGATCTCGCCGCTCATTACGGAGGTTCTGGGTTCGATTCTCGGTGGGGACACTGTCAAGCAAAAATCTCTTTGTGAGACTTTCCCCAGTTTGGTTAGAACATTGCAGGCTGAATCACCTGATTGTCCGAAAAGAAAGATGATTCCGTGCTTCGGAAGGCACGTTAAGCCGTTGGTCTCAGCTACTATCTAGTCGTTACACGAGCCAAGTCAGTGGCCTTTGGCGGCTCTATAACACTGACACCAGGGTTTGTGAGGTCGGTTGTCGACCTTACAACCCACACGATGATGATGATGAGGATAAGAGCGTGAATAATACTTACATTGGTGTCAGCTGGCGGGTCGAACTGCGCGATCCAGTCCACGGCGGGGATGTCCAACCCTCTCGCCGCGAGGTCCGTACAAAACAACGCTACCTTCTCCGCGCTGTAGAAACAAGACATTATATCCGTCCTCTCTGCTTGGTTCATTTTGCCCTGCAAATTTGAGTGAATAATTCTGATGTAGAACAAAATTAAGACAGATCTAAGAATGGGATGGAACCCACATAAAGATAGATAAAATGTTAATAGGAGATCGGACTACTTTTTCTTTATTTTATAAATCCAAACTTCTTAGTTTCTGCTATTGAACACTAAAATAATTTGCTCTATCTTTAAAATTGACCGAGTTATAAAGGATTGAAATTCAAGATTAGACAGAGAGGCACATACCCACTTGTGACGTTATTTGTTAGTAACGCCATATAATCTCCATACAAAAAATCATTTTTGAAAGAGACAGACATATTGAAACTTTAAAAAAACACTGTAAATTCGTTTTTCAACCGATTCTGTTTATTTCTTCACGAATCGTCTGCTACTAATCTATATTTTAAAAATAATTTATAAAATATGGTAAATTTAGGAACAAAAACACACGAGTATCTATCCTGGTCCATTCATGGATGGATGTTTGTTGCTCTTTCACGCAAAAACTACAGAACGGATTGGAATGAAATTTGGAATAGAGATAGTTCATACCCTGAATCTTCTCCTTCATCGTGTGGGTTGTAAGGTCGACAATAGTGTCAGCGTTATAGAGTAACGTACCCTGGATTAACACATATAATATACTTTTAACGGGAAAAATTTTACACAACGCAAGTGTAGCCACGGGCGAACTGCTAGTATTATTATAAACTTTCGGTTAAAGAAGGTAACAAAATTGAGAGATAAAATGGTAGGGTATGGATAACTTCCACTCTGACTGCAAGTCTGAACGGAAATGACGTCACTTCTTTTTATAATCGTTCGTGTCTATTATACACCTGACAATGATGAGATGGACACAGCAGCACTCAAAGAGCTTGTATTTTGAGTTACTTACATGTATGCATAAAACTGAAGCATCACAGAACTTGGTAAAGAATTCATGATGGAATTCAACAGACTTGCAACTGGAGAAGAACACCATTGATTTTTTGCTTTTAGTCTTCTTCAAGAACTTGTCCAGCCAATGTAGACGATACTCCGTTTCGCAAATGACATAGCTGAAATAAAGAACTTCTATATTTTTGACTGTCATGTAATAATAGATCCTACGAGTTGCGCCAGTATCCTACAAACTGCGCCAGCAGCAGCATAGCAGCATCTATTACAAAATAAACTTTTCGGCATGCAGAATAATCATCGACAGCTCATATACATCCCCACGCTGGCCCAGTGCGGGTTGGTCGACTTCACACACAACCTTTGAATTTCTTCGCAGGAATGTGCAGGTTTCATCACGATGTTTTCCTTCATGGTAAGAGCAATAAACGTACATATGAATTCGAAAACACATTGGTATGTGGTGGGGATCGAACCGCGTCTCCCGGACGGGAGGTAGCGGCCCTAACCACTAGACCACCGACACCGGCAGAGTAATCGCCAATACTGAAATATTGGCGTTTTACGTTATTTGCGCGGTTTCTTGTGTAGACATAATATACATACTACCCAGCCAGAATTTTGTATAACAATTCTAAAGATTTAATAGCATTGCATGTGAGAAAACCAATGTTAAGAAGAGTAATTTTGGATAATATACATTTAACTCAATTGGTAAAAAATACTTACCCTTGTTTAAGTCCCTCAACAGTAGCTTTAAGATCATCTTGATCAGTGTTTATTGACTGAATATTATCTTTCATTGCTGATTTTATAAGAGCATCTGTCCTTTCTGATTGTGTTGCACTGAATAACATTGTCTGTCTGTTTTCTGTAAGAAAAAACTTAAAGACTAAGAATACCTTGGAGAATGAATCTATATTTTTGCATGGTTGCACAGCGTTGGAGCTAGCAGCTATTACAAAGTAAAGTATAAGTATGCCACCGACAAAGATAGATGATAGATGGTATCTAATGATACATCTTCTGCTTTTCAATTGTGTGCATGAAGGAGACATCCACCTGTGAGGAGCACAGAGTGTGATCTTTTCCTGTTTGTTTGCTATCAGCTATTCGAGAGGGTCAAGCCATAAGAGGATACAATAAAAATAAATTATTCAGAATACTCACTTGGTAACCTATTGATAATCTGTTTCAAGTCTTCCTCAAACCCGTACTGGAACATTTTATCAGCTTCATCTAATATGAGACAGGTGACGTGTCTGTAGTCAAACTCTTTTGTTCTCATGTGGTCAAATAACCTTCCCGGAGTGCCCACTACAATGTGGCAGCCTGCAATGATTAAAAAGTTTTGTATGTTAAGGCACAGTTTAGATCAGAAACTATGGCAAGAGGAATATGGGACGAAAGAACAATAGACAGTTTAATATGTGTAAATATTAAGGCAGAAGAGTAAGTTTGAAGTGTATTAGACATGAACACATTCATACTTTTAGCTAGATTCTATTATACATACTCAAGTTTGTAAACAGATCTTAGCTAAAAGAATGGGAAGAGCTTTGTAACAGAGGTTTAGCTGATGAAAATACCAGGGCCCCGTTTTACGAAGCAACAATTTACTAGTGACAAGTTACAATTTGATATTTATTGCGTAGTTAATTCGCCTAAACTGTAAGGCCTTGTTATTTTAATCTCACTGTCTCCGCAATATACATCGAATTGTACTTGTAATTTGTAACTTGTAGCTTCATGAAATGACCTCCAGAAATCATTAAAAAAATAAAAATACATTTAAAATTACCTTTAGAAAGTTCATTGCTTTGTTTATTCCTATTCTCTCCTCCAATAACCAATGTGGCTGTGATTCCATCATGATGTGGGATTAGTTCTTGTAAAACTGAATAGGATTGTGTTGCTAACTCTCTTGTGGGTGATAGAACAATACATCGGGTACCTATAAACAGAAAACATGTTTTTATCGGTGCCCTCTTACAAGTGTAAACTACAACTTAACATCTGACTAAAGATAACAAATTATCTATAGAATAGTTCATCTGAAAGTATACAAAAATAGAATACTGACAGTCAAAACAGAATCGAAATTGATCGAAAAACAAACTAGATACAACATTATACAAATATATCTGTGCTTCTCTACGAAAACAAAATTTTCTATGGCGGATGTATGGCCCGCGACCTCTCTGTCTAACCATCAACTTTGAAGCCTTATAACTTTGTTTCTGAGCAAGATATTTGGAAAATTATTTTTTGTGTGTTTATCTAGAACTTAAAATATTTCGATTAATGAATTTTAAAAAATTGTGAATGTTCCCTTTTATTATAAACAGAGAACTGTAATGTGACGACTAATAAGTAAATAAGCAGTAAAAACTTACCATGGACTTCACTACTTTTAACAACAGTTTCTACTACAGGAATAAGAAATGCCAAGGTTTTTCCGGAGCCAGTTTTAGCTGTGGCCACTATATCTGCTCCGTCTAACGCGCGAGGCAGAACTTCACTTTGTATTTCGGTCATGAATTTGAATCCCATTGACTTGACTGCTTTCAGGGTTTCTCGAGATACTTTGTCTTTCAATGTTTTGAACTTTACTTTGTTTTCTTCTTCTTTCATATTGACGGTGTGCTAGGACAGCTGAAATAATTTAAAAAGTAATAAACTTGGCCAAAACAGTTTAGGTCGTCGTTATAGGTTATGCAGTTTTAGACTTACATGCAACGCAACGTAGTGAGTAAGAAATTAATGGCTTAAGGAATAGTCGATTGTGTTTCGTTTAATTCACTTGTATAACACGGGTTATAGTATAATAAGAATATTTGATGAAATAATCGCAAAAATGAACGCTTCACTCGCGCGCTCAATGTTTTGAAAACATGAAAAAGAACGAATGAAATGGAAAATTTGAATGAATGAGATATGGTATTTGAATTTTGTCTATGGATTTAGAGTTGCCTGTAAAAATCGAACATAACGAATTAGAGAAAACCGCTCATTGCGAATGTACATCGACTGGAATCGATACAACCTATTTGGTTCTCTCGTTCTCCATCTTATAAACTCAATCAATGAATGAATTGATCTCTCACTCATTCACTCATTATCATTTTGTTCTTCATTCATTACACTCACTCACTCGCACGTCGTTTCGTTTGTATAAAGGAGCGCGCATGTGTTTTCTATTTTTCAACGTTTTTAATTAAATACGACACGACATAATGCCCACGCCAGATAAAATACTTATGCGTAAAATTAAGAACCGTGAAAAGAAGAAACTAAAACTCATAGCTAAGAAAACAAACAGTGTTTCAGAAACTAACACAGGTAACCTCTTCGTTTCTTTATAGTCCATAAAAAACACGTGCACTAACACTCCAGTAATTTAAATTGTGTTCCAGAAGATGCTCCGCCTAAAGAATTGAAAAAACGGCCACACGAGAACGGTGGACAGACAGAACAAGCGGTAACCAAGAAAAGTAAGTACTTGAATTTGATTGCAGTAAAGTCCTCTTCTAATACTTGTCTCCTAAATCTTCCCGATGCTCCTGCATCCATTATGCTAATGGTACACCATTTATGTCATTATAACTTGCACTGACCATTGTAGTTATATCTATGTAAAACACCCTGAAAATGACCCTCTGACCAAAGTTCCCTCGTATTTCTCATACAGAAAAGAAAAAGAAACAAAAAGTAGAATTAAAAGAAGAGCCAGAAGTTAAAGAAGAGTCTGAGAGTAATGATTCAGACAACGAAAGCAACCAGGATGATAAAGAGAAAGTGGAACAGGAAAGCCAGTGTAAGTAGCATCAATTTGAAGTTTAGATAGTAAGATTATACAAAACCATTCTTCACATGAAAGCTAGCAGCTAGAACTAGAAGTTTGTCCATTGTTGGGGCATTTGACTTATTAAGTAGGTATACCTATAGACCCTCTTAAGTCGCAGTGGTCATCAGGAATTTACCTTATATTTTCTCATTCACTAATGTATTTCTGTCCCAAGTAATAGTTATAAAATAGTAATTTACTTTCTTGCTTTATTTTGAATTTTAATTTTGCAAAATCCTGACATTTTTCTTGCCAGGTTTTACAAAGTACATTGATTGAGATAAAAGTTTTGTTGAAATGACTATTTAATATTACAGTGCCTGGATCCAGCTTATGCCTGGGCATATTATCAGACCAGAAGTTCTCTGCTCTTGAAGGCAAAGTCTGTGAGCCAACCCTCATGGCCATCAAGGATATGGGCTTCACCACCATGACTGAAATCCAGTCTAAAGCTATCCCTCATCTCCTGGAGGGAAGGGACTTAGTGGGTGCAGCCAGGACTGGTTCGGGAAAGACTTTGGCTTTTCTCATACCTGCTGTTGAGTTGATTTATAAGCTGCAGTTTAAGCCAAGAAATGGTAAGAATTGAGATTTGAAACTTTAATTTTTCACAGAAGTTTTAAAAGCCAATGTTACATGATGTTTATCAAATTAATTACTTGATTATTTATGGAAGAGTCAAATATCAATCAATCAGCCTATTGCAGTGCACTGTTAACTAGTCAAATATAGTATGTAGGGATTGTTTAGGTAGAGTGAACAGCACATCAAGCTATACACAAACTTCAGGCTTAACGTAAACAACCAAATTTTAAGTACAGACTTGGAAGTAGCTAAAGCTTTTGTAAACTTTTTTACGGACATTACGGAGTTTCGACAACCAAATCTTTAAACTCATCTCCCACTGCTGCTGAATCTATACTCAAGCAAAACGTTAACGAATGTAAAACTGATTTTAAATTTAGACACATAAATAGTGAAGATATTGTAAAAGCGTTTAAATCTTTAGAAATGAAAAAGACAGCTGACATCCATGGCCTATCCGTGAAAATTATAAGTTCTATTATAGATTGTATTGCACCGCAGTTATGTTGTATATTTAACCAATGTATAGATAGTGGAGTGTTTCCTGACTTGATGAAACTAAGTAAAGTCATACCTTTGTTTAAAGCCAGTAGCACATTAGACCCTACTAATTTTAGACCTATATCGATACTACCGACTCTTAGAAAAATATTTGAAAGACTAATACTAAATCAGTTACAGGGCCATTTTTATCTTAATAACTTGATGCATATCGACCAGTTTGGTTTCACAAAGGGTCGTTCGACAGCCGATGCTGGTGTTGAACTTATAAACAATGTTTTTGATGCCTGGGAAGATGCAATGGATGCTATTGGTGTCTTCTACGATCTATCCAAGGCTTTTGATTGTGTCCATCATGACACTCTTGTCAGGAAGCAACGCCACTACGGTGTAAAAGATCAGCCACTTCACCTTATAGAGTCATATCTAACAAATAGAGTTCAGATGGTCGATATTAATGGCAAGAGATCACCTGGATCTTTAATAAGTATGGGCGTCCCGCAGGGTTCAATTCTTGGTCCTTTCTTGTTTTTAGTATATATTAATGATTTGCCTTATCTTGTTAAAGAAAAACATGGATTAGTATTATTTGCTGATGATACTTCTTTGATATTCAAAGTTAAAAGACAACAGTCAAACTATGACGACGTAAACAATGCTATCTCTAATGTAGTCAACTGGTTTACAGTTAATAATTTATTACTTAATGAAAAGAAAACGAAATGTGTAAAATTTGTATTACCTAATGTTAAACCAATAAATACAGATATATTAGTTAAAGGACAGAGATTGGACCTTGTAGATTCGACAGTCTTTTTAGGCATTACTTTGGACGCTAAACTCCAATGGGATGCTCATATAACTAAATTGTCGAACAGACTGAGTTCAGCAGCGTTCGCAGTTAAAAAAATTTGAGCTCTTACCGACGTAGACACCGCTAGACTAGTCTACTTTAGTTACTTTCATAGTCTAATGACCTATGGTATTCTATTGTGGGGTCACGCTGCGAATGCTAATAGTATATTTATTCTGCAGAAACGGGCTGTTCGTGCAATTTATAGATTAGGGCCTAGAGTGTCACTGAGGGAAAAGTTTAAAGAAATCAATGTTCTGACATTTGTGTCTCAATATATCTATGACAATCTTGTGTATGTAAAACGAAATATGAGTAATTTTCAGAAGTACAGTGATATACACAATTTTAATACTAGAAATAAAGACAAGTTGGTTGCTTATGTCAGCCGACTACATAAAATTAGTAAATCTTTTAAAGGCAATTGTATACGCTATTACAATAAGGTCCCTACTGATATTAAAAACTTGTCTTTAGACAAGTTTAAAATAATTATAAAACAGAAATTGTATAAAAAAGGTTACTATAGGATATCTGATTACTTAGAGGACAGATGTCCATGGGAATAGATTGCTTGAGTGGCAGGCCTTTTCGATATTTAATTAGCATTAATTTTATAATATTTTAATTTTTTATTTAAAAAAGGAAACGCAAAAGATGCGACGACTGTGGAGTTTCTTCGGTGAGCTCTTCTCCACAGATTCCGCCATTGTGTTAGTGAACTCACCCAAAAAAATGTAATGACGGATCTAAGTGATGTAATAACATCCTATGGAAATAAATTAATTTGACTTTGACACTAGTTTGCAACAAAAATGTATAGCTAGCTTGATATGCTGTTCACTGTACATAACTATATCTCTTCTAGAGATGGAAAACTTTGCTTGCAATGCTCCAGTAAAGAAGTCCATATCATATTAAAATTTAATCTTTCAGCATAGCATTTCAAACATCTTGTATTCATATGGCAAAAATTCCGAAATTTGTGAAATGATGACAAAAAGGCGAATATGAAAATGCACTCCGTATACCTATAGCAATGTACATTGAATATTATGCACAGATTGAGTCTCCAGGCAACTGTTGAGGCACATTTGTTCTTGATCTCCAATGCATGTTACTGGTGTATGTCTAGAAGAGTCATTACGTGAATACAGAATGGATATCTGATCACAAGAAGTTCACTTACATGAAGAGAACTACCATTTAATATTCTTATTAATAAAGATAATACTAATATTTGGTTACAGGCACTGGTGTAATAATTCTGTCTCCTACAAGAGAGTTGTCGATGCAAACATTTGGAGTGCTAATGGAAGTAATGAAGTATCATCACCATACTTATGGTCTGGTCATGGGCGGAGCTAACAGAAGTACAGAAGCACAGAAGTTATCGAAAGGTAAATAACTCTAAATAGATTAGAATAAAAAAAAACTTTACAAATGTCTTATTATAGCGTCATGAAAATGTTTGGATAAAATGTGTCATGCACTTTTGTATGTATGTATGTATGTCTTATGGGGGACGCCTGCGACAGAGCGCAGACGGGTGACCTGCTCTGTGTGTAGAACTATTTCACCCCTAATTCCCAGTACGGTTGCCGCCCTTCGGACTCGCGGTGCATCGGACATTTCTCCCTGTTCCCTCGCTCTCCCCGGACAAGTTCTGCCCCCACACGTATCCTCTCCCACCACTCCAGGTAAGCGCTTGCTGGAGCATCCTAGCCGATTCACCCCAGACAGAAGGGGGTACCACTCCGCATGAAGGGAACCCAAAGATTCCCCTCCCCTCCACGTCATGCACTTTTAGTCCCTAGTACTAATAAGTTTGAAAGGAAAAGTCTTACACTTGCATTAAAACATGACAAGTAAAGATCGCGCGCCAAACATTAGTTCGCTCTGAATTTGAACAATGAAGACAACAATTTGAACCTAATTTTTGATTGGACAGAAAGACTTGAAAAAAACATCTGACATTTGTTTAACCAATGGACATTTGCCGTTATTAGATGGTTCACTTTTGCTTTCATTTCCGATATTGTTTAGTGTTCCTTTTTATTTTAAAATACAATGATATAGTTTTGAAATGGTGTAAAATATAGAAATAATTATATAAAAATATTACATAAATAGTTCTATTATTTACACCTATTCAAAACCATATCATTGTATTTTAAAATAAAAAGAAATACTAAACAATATCGAATATGAAAGCCAAAGTGAACCGTCTAATATCAGCTTAAGTAACTCTCAACAGTGGTTCCATTTAGTTTCAGATTTCATATTCATTGTAGGTCACTACAACATTATTACTACATTAGCGGCACTGCGATTTCCACCGAATATACTATACACAATATGACTTTGTCACCAGGTATCAACATCCTAGTGGCGACCCCTGGCAGACTGCTCGACCACTTACAAAACACGCCCGACTTTCTATACAAGAACCTGCAGTGTCTCGTCATTGATGAAGCTGATAGGATACTTGAAGTCGGCTTCGAAGAGGAAGTCAAACAGATCATCAAGTTATTGCCCAGTAAGTAAATTGTCTACTTCTCTATGGTTAAGTAAATTAATTTTAATTTACATATGTATCTCTCTGTTAGTGCAAAAAATAAAGCTTTATGTAGGAACTGCTGGGTTAATGAATTTAGTAATATTTATGTAATATTACTAAATTCATTATTTTATCTTATGTGATCAATATTTGCTGTGTGGTGACGGCAGAGTAGAATACATTTGTCACCATCCCCTACTCTTCCCGTGGGTGTCGTAAGAGGCGACTTAGGGACTACACATTGAACAGGGAACGGGCAGCAGCGCTCTCTGATACAGTAACCTTTTAATCTGCGATCTCCAACCCGCCTGCCAAGCGTGGAGATTATGGCAAAACCAAACACTCAAGTGGAGGAGGTTCATAGTCCAGCAGTGGACTGTAACGGGCCGTTGATGATGTTGATGATCAATATTAGTAAAAATATATACTTTTTTATTATTTGACGAAGATTACAATTAGTCTTCTTCTCAATGAAAGAAACAACATACTTAGTATATAATAGTAGCCAGATGCAAGAGGTATTTTCTTTTCTTGTTCAGAACGCCGTCAAACGATGTTGTTCAGTGCCACGCAGACGAAGAAGACAGAAGCCCTGACAGCCTTGGCGGTGAAACACGAACCGGTGTATGTGGGGGTGGACGACCATAGGGAACAAGCTACTGTCGACTCGCTCGAGCAAGGGTAACATTTAAAGACACACAAATCATGTGAAAATTAGCCACACAAATAACTGGTTGCTAAACAAAACATTCATGACCACAAAAACAAAGTTTATAAAAATGTTGTTATGAAAATTTATATTGTTTGTTGCTATACAAACCATGTTAATTATTATCTTGTCACTCACATTCGTAAGCTTCAACTCATTCAAAATCGCTTCTTACGTCGGGCAACCGGTTGCCCGTGGTTCGTTCGTAACGTCGACCTTCATGTAGATCTCGAGCTACCGTCCATTAAAGGTTTCATGATAGACGCTTCACGTCGCTATTTCGATGCCGCGCCTCACCACCCGAATCCTCTGGTCGTGAAAACCGCCGGTTACTTCCCTTTCCCCGCTACGCGTACAAAACGTCGGCCTAAGCATGTTCTGTCCGATCCTGTCGATCCCATCCAGTCTTTTGTTGAGAAAGCCATTGCCAATAGAGTACACTCCACAGAATGCCCTTCTGGTAGCAACCGCACCCGCCGGCGGGGACGCGGTAGACCCAGTCAAGTTCTGCATAATCCTGGAAGACCCCGTCAGGATCATTCCTCTCCCACGCGCTTCTCGCCATGGCAACGTCCTAGGCCGAGGTCCGAGCCCCCAAGTGGGCGCCCTTAGGCTGTTGCTATTAATTCTAGGGGTAAGAGCCTTCCGCTCCCCCAAAAGTCCGGTTACGCTTGATACGTCGATTTTGCGACACAAGCGTAAGGTCATCGTCAAAAAAAAAAAAAAGTTAATTAATATCAAATGATGTTCATTGCCACACATACAATATTCATTGCCATGAAAACCATACAAATTATGATTGGCAAACATTTTTTGTTGCCAAAACAATATTGTTCATTGTCAGCATCATGTTTGTTTGTCAGTTATTCTCTCATGATTAACTCAAAACTTTCTCTCATAGTTCTTTTATTTTTCGTAGGTACATAGTATGTCCGTCAGAGAAGCGATTCTTAGTGCTATTCACTTTCCTGAAGAAGAATCGTAAGAAGAAGGTTATGGTGTTCTTCTCCACCTGCATGTCGGTAAAATTCCATCATGAGCTGTTCAACTACATCGATCTTCCAGTCATGTCAATACACGTAAGTATTTGAATGTACAGTCGGCAAAAGCAGACCACACAAGTCGCAAGCTGAGTCGTTATCCTTTTTCCTGTCTGTGCCTCGTTTTTGTTTCTTCTTTTTCTTTACTAATGTGAAATATTGTTTTGTTCTATTACAAAAAATGTTTTGTATGTGTTGTACTGTCATGAAATAAATGTTTTCTCTCTCTCTCTGTCTCAAAAGAGATAGTAATGCAGGCCTCTTCAAACCTATAAATTTTTCTCAGGCCTACAGTCTACCAATCTTTCATGAAGTGATGTATAAATAATTATTTAAATGATAAATCTTTATTTGCTAAAAACATGGTGTAAAGATGTTGTAGTATAATTTAAAAGGTACTCATGATTTTTCTAAATATAGTAGCATGCAAAAACATTATTATAAACATAGTGTAATACAATTGATCACAAAATTACAATAAAAAATGTCAAAATATTTCTTGCACATCATAAAAACTTTTTATAAATAGGTACATACTTGCAAATTATTAAAATGTCACAATTAAAATCACAATAATACAATAAAAATGTCAAAATATTTCTTTTAAGGAAACTTAATCGGTTTCATGGGGCCCTGCATCACTATCTGCTTTGCGACTGTATGTACATACAAAATGCTCTTATTTCAAAAATAGTAAGCAGAACTTTTAGTTTTGTTCAGCTGGATAGGATCTTCTAGCTAGATAATCATTATTATGCTGTATCATCATTTATTTTTTATTATGCATGTCAACAAAGTAAACCACAAGAAAACAATCATTTATAATTTAAAGAGCAAAGAGTTTTCTCTTCATTCATCGCCTTCTTAAACTTTCTACCTTAGCAATAATGCTGCTAGAACTAGAACACAATTATTTTGAACTGATTTTTCTCTGTGTATTTCTTGAGTGCAATAAGCATATTCGATTCTATCATTCCAGGGCAAGCAACAGCAGTCCAAACGCACGACGACATTCTTCCAGTTCTGCAACGCGGAGACCGGCATTTTACTTTGCACGGACGTAGCCGCGCGAGGACTGGACATTCCTGCCGTCGACTGGATCGTGCAGTACGACCCGCCGGATGATCCCAAGGTAAGCGAATTAGGTTTAAATTGCAGTGTTTTTGGTCAACATTTCTTCGTGGTCGCTTCATAATATTTTGGTGGTCGCCTCATCGTCCCTTAGTGTTCGCCTCATCATCCTCTAGTGGTCGCCTCATCATCCCTTAGTGGTCGCCTCATCATCCTTTAGTGGTCGCCTCATCATCCTTTAGTGGTCGCCTCATAGTGGTCGCCTCATCATCCCTTAGTGGTCGCCTCATTATCCCTTAGTGGTCGCCTCATCATCCTTTAGTGGTCGCCTCATCATCAGTGGTTGCCTCGTCTCTTAATGATCATCTAATCTCTATTGGTCAACTTTAGTCCAATAGTGAGTCGCCTCATTCCTTCTCTAGTAGTTTCTACTCGAGAAGGAAAGGTTGACTCATTCCTTAGTGGTCTGTGGTTGTCATCTCATTCCTTTCCTCTCCCTCCATAAAAAATACTCTTACTAATAATGATTATAATAATGACTGAAGTGGCAGTGGGCTGGCCACGTGTCGCAGAACCGATGAGCGTTGGAGCAGACGGGCTCTCGAATGGAGACCGCGTCTCTGGAAACGTAGTGTGGGACGCCCCCCTGCCAGGTGGACTGATGACCTGAGGAAGGTCGCTGGTGGTGGCTGGATGAGGAAAGGGGGTGACCGTGCGCTTTGGCCTGCCCGAGGGGAGGCAGCAATCCAGCAGTGGACTGCAATGGGCTGATTGATTGAATAATGACAATTTCTCTTTGTTACCAGGAATACATTCACCGAGTGGGTCGTACGGCGCGCGGACTGGGAACTAGCGGCCACGCTTTACTCTTCCTGCGACCAGAAGAACTAGGCTTCTTACGATACCTAAAACAGTCCAAAGTCTCCCTCAACGAATTCGAATTCTCCTGGAACAAAGTCTCCGACATACAAATGCAACTAGAAAAACTCATATCGAGAAACTACTTCCTGAATCAGTCGGCCAAAGAAGCTGTCAAGAGTTATCTGAGAGCTTACGACTCGCATCACTTGAAAACTATATTCGATATTGATACGATTGATATGGCTAAAGTGGCAAAGTCATTTGGGTTTACTGTTCCGCCGGCGATTGAGTTGAAAGTGGAGAAGAAAGGCCCGCCGAGTAAAAGGAAAGGAGGCGGTGGATACGGATATTTCAAAGCGCTCAATGATCCGTCTAATCAGAAAAAAGCACAGAAAACTAAGATTTATAGGCAAAAGGGTGACAATAATGGAAAAAGGAATTTTAGTTAAAAACTTAGATAGCTGACGATACACATTCATCTTCTTCGTTGAGAAATAAGATAGAAAATAACAGTCGATTTATGAAATTTTTTTTAATCATACCAGCTAGCTTCAATATCCTGCCTATACGCAGCCAACGTGCTTACTAATTACACCACGGAGGGCATAGTGGCAGCGCCGGAATTAGTTCTTGTTTTCTATGAAATTATGACGTCACCATAATAGACAACCACTTGGCTATCGATTTCTTTGTTTGAAATCAGCTGTTGATCTTTTATTTCTTTTTTTAAAGCAAATAAAATTGACTTGCGATTCACACACCCAAATCAATCAAGCAGTCGATGCTACAACATTCACCTGTAAATCTAACTTAAGGTATTGTTATATAAATAAAACCATGTATTTAAGTTAAAAAGTTGTTTTAATTGTCTCATTATCACAGACATTCTAATACCATGTATACTTAAGACAATACTATGGAGAAATGCACGGAATATAAAACAAGAGAGGAATGGACAAGTGGGCGGGGCGCGTGTGTCCTAACTATGAGTAGGTCCGCATAGTTTTGTTTAGATCGCCGAGCTTGCAAAAACTATTCCTATTTTCTTTAGGCTAAGGTATGTATTGGTATGCATCTTGTAGTACGCCATCTAGGTGGGAAGCGTTGAACTACGTGGAGAAAGTAGAGAGTATATCTGAGCTCATGCGAAAATATACTTTATTTGTTGGTAAAGTAACATTTACATTTGGGCAGTTGTCCCACCGACGGCGAGGAAACGACTAACTATCGGCGATTTTCTCGCTCAAGAACCGTACAAATAGATATACATTCCGTGTAAACAAAAGAGATGCATATACAAATAGTTGATCGCTGACTGTTCACACTGCCGGCGAGGACTCGCTTCACTAGTTTGTCGCTAAGCGACAAGAGCTATGAAAGATAACACTCGCTCGGCGATCAGAACTCACGCCGAGAGAGCAACCAGCGGTCATTTCCCTACAGTGCGGATCTGAAAGTGTAATCGCTCGCCTCACTCGCACACTCGTTTATAGCCGAGCTACAGAACTACGCTCTCGCTCCCCGCGGCTCGCCAACTCGTTCTATATTCTAGCTTTACTCGCTACTCGTTCATCGTTGCTGGTGGGACAACTGCCTTAGTAATGAAATACATATAACGTTCTTGTTTGAAACGAGTACAACAGCTCTAATTATCTTAGTCTGTGTGTGATGTGAACAGTGCTATCTATGTGTGATTTTGGCGACACTGGTTCTCATAGAAAAAAATACGTTTGTCCTTTCCACTCTTGTTTTATATTCCGTGGAGAAATTACGTAAAACAAATATATGTAGGTGCAGTATAAAGTAAAGCATTATTTTTCTTTCTTAGTTGCAATTTCAGCTAGAAGTCATCCGTGAGCAAAAGAAAAATTAATAGGGAATATGCACATTTTTTAAAATTCTTTAATCGAAATATTTCAAGTTCCAGGTAAACACAAAGATAATTTTTCAAATATCTTACTCAGAAACGAAGTTATGAGGCTTCAAAGTTGATGGTTAGACAGACAGGTCCGACGACGTGACATGTGACGTCATATGTCACGCGGGCCATACATCCGCCATAGAAAATTTTGACTTCGTAAGAGGACAGTTGTTTAATAATGTTGTAACTAGTTTGTTTTCCGATTCTGTTTTGACTATCAGTATTCTATTTTTGTATACTTTCATATGAACTATGGAAAAACTAATATATTTTTAAACATATTCCTTATTGTTGTTGCTAATGAACGTATTTCAGTGATCTCGTTTGGAAATTGGAACATATAATTATTTTTTAATTAAAAAATGTCTTACACTACATCATTGATTTCAGATAATCTCTTTTCCCTAGAAAAGAGACTGCCGGAAATCGGTGAAGGTAATAATTAATAAGCCTTTGGCGATTTGGTTCTTATATTTATAAAAAATTTCACTGCTCCTTATCTTTTTTACGTTACGTACTACATCTCGCTCGCATTTATAATGTGACATGCAACAAATAATAACATTGAGATAAAAAATATTGGGGAGGCCTACGTCCAGCAGTGGACTGCAATACGTCCAGCAGTGAAGTGCAATACGTCCAGCAGTGGACTGCAATAGGCTGATTGATTGATTGAAAAAATATAAAATTTTAGCGCAACAATCATTCATCAAAAGTATAGTTATTATAGTTCTGTCGCCCGAAAAAGGTTTATTAAAATATGACATTAGAATGCGCAAGCATATCACACTATTATAATAAATGTGAAAATATATTTAGATGTTTGTTCCGCCTTCACGCTTAAAGTGCTCAACGGAATTGGATGAAATTTTGAATAGAGATAGCTTATATAAAAATTTTACATAAGGCATCTCTATTCAAAATTTAATAAAAGTTTTTATATGAAATTGTACTGTAATCAGCACAATTTATATTAATTGATCCCTATCAATTGATACAAATTGTGCTGATTACATTCGGGATTCTGCACTACACCAAGTATACACGCTGTTTACCTAATGACGCGACGATAAAAATCAAGTGAGATATCCATGTTACGTACAAATTACCCACGGGCGACAGAACTATGATAAAGGGCGTACAATTTATATTGCAGCTAGAAATCGTGTTTCGCATTCGAAACGGGCCGTATTAACTGCAACAATAACTTTGTAAAACTAATAGTTTTCTTCCACCATCAGCATGAAGTATTTTCAAGGTTCTATCATGTTGTATTCGTGTTTTTCTTCTTGCTTGCTTTTACTTTAACTGGTAGAATGCTAAGGAAAATATCTAGATTTTTTATAACTATTCGTTTTTCATCGTGTGGGTGGGTTGTAATTGTGAGGTCAAGATAAGTAAATAAAATAAATATGTGGGGACATCTTCACACACGGCCATCTGATCCCAAACTAAGCAGAGCTTGTACTATGGGTACCAGACAGCTGATATACATTACATAAATATACTTATATAGATAAACAACAACCAGACACAAGGCAAACACAAGTGCTCATCACACGAATGTTTGCCCTGGGCGGGATTCGAACCCGCGACCCTGTGCGTCGGAGGCAGATACACTACCACCTGGGCTACGGAGCCGTCAAAGTGTTTTAAAGCTACCAAAAACGAAGTACGGAATCCTCTTAATTTCCGGTCACTGAGGTGATTCAGTCTGTAATGTCTTAGACAAACTGAGGAAAGAGATTTTTGTTCGACAGTGTCCCCGCCTGGTGGAGCGTCGGTGGTCTAGTGGTTAGGGCCTATGCCTCCCATCCTGGAGACGCGAGTTTGATCCCCAGCACGTAGTACCAATGTGTTTTCGAATTTCGAATTCATAATGTACGTTTATTCGACGCTCTTAAGGCGAAAGAAAACACTGTCATGAAACCTGCACACTCCTGGGTAGAAATTCAAAGGTTGTGTGTGAAGTCAACCAACCAGCACTTGACCAGCGTGGTCGCCTAAGGCCTAATCGCTCTAATTTAGGGTAGGCTCGAGCCCCTCGTTGGGGACGTATATGAGCTGTTGATAATGATCCCCGCCTGGTACCTCAATCCGTAACGGGAATCGAACGCTTGACCGCTCGGCCGTGGATGCTGTTAATACAAGCATTTAATAAAAAGGATACGAAAGTCAACATGCGGTTGTTCCAGAAAACCAAATGCTTTTGCCGCTGACTTCAGGTCCAATGTTTTGATGTCGAATATATTCCTCAGAGGGTGCGACTTGTAGCTTCGCAGGAAGGATAGGTAAGCCTTTCTAGCTAATGTTTTCAGCACCCCGTTGTTTTCTACGAGGTCTTCCAGCTATATAAAAAAGTTTGGACTTGGTTTATGTAGCTCATCATTCTCCTGCCCTGTTCCCTTTATTTGGGGTCGGCGCAATATGTTTTCTTCTTCCATTGAACTTCACATTGTTTAGGGAATGCAATGGAATTTGGAATTTTCCTTTGGGTCTAGCTTTAGTAAAAGTTCTGGAACAATTGTAAATAAAAGCTAGACCCAAAGGAAAATTCCAAATTCCATTGCATTCCCTAAACAATGTGAAGTTATGGTGATCGATTGAGGGACCACCTTCCGCATTCTTGTTCTTTTTATTCATTAAACGAGAAGGGCTGATATTTTATAAATTAGTTTTACAAATGTTTTACTAAAAGTAGTCATTTATAGCAGTTGTAAATATCAACCAGATTATGAGATATGGACTTCTGTCAGGCACGATTGAGGGACCACCTTTAACTGATTGTAACGTTTGAGTGGCAAATTTTACAAATTAATGGCTGAATTTACAATTGTTTGAGAAATTTTACTAAAAGCTGACACATTCAAAAGCTTACAATTCCATGTGGTCCCTCAATGGGAACGCAAACCCCTGTCAGACGTCACATCACTATTCACTCCCTTCTTACACTCTTGGGTTATGTAGCGTATGTCTAGCTATTCTAAAATAACTAGATCGTTTGAAATGAAATGAATACTTCATTAACTTTCGGTTGTTACATCTCTTAGTTTCGTTATTACATTTTCTGGGTGAGTTCACTACACGATGTGCGGACTTTGTGGAGAAGAACTCACCAAAGCATTCAGGCCTATGAGTGTATGACCTTATGTGGTTTTTTTTATGTTCTGGTACCTACATGTGGAGACCTGTAAATGAGTTTTTGGTACTACTGTATTTACTATTAAGTTAACTTTAGCTGTTGGTCTTCCTATTATTAATGAAATATTTTATACGCTTTTTGCAGATAGAGATTATAGGTTAGAGATTTCCGAGATAATGGCTTTGTCGCCCAGCAGCCGCCACAAGAAGTGCACCACACAAAGAGTGTTGTAGAGGATTGGTATGTGGCAATATCCAGGGCACAGTCCGAAGAAAAGGTACTTATATATTTATATATTATATAACTAACAAGGAAAAATTCTGATAAGCTTTAGGAGTTTACTGTCGGAGATCAGGACATGAAGTGTAGAATTTAGCAGAAAAAAGGCAAAATCGAAACGTAAGAAATCTAAATTTGAAAATGAATTTAAAAGGAAAACTGCCAGCAAGAAAGGTTGCCAGTCATAAAACAGGAAAGAGGACGAATGCCTCGTTACAGCTTAACGTGCCTTTCGAAGCACAGAATCATCTAACTTTACCAAACAATCGGTCCTAACCAAAGTAGAGGGAAATAGTTTAGCTGGTCTAATCGCGAATGTAACAAATGTAAAATATGGACTTGTAATATGGTCTGAAATAAATATTTTCATTCATTTATTTTGTTTGATGATAGTGTCCCAAAGAGATAAAGATATTTTATTTGCGATAGATATGGTAGATGAGGTTACTATGATTCCTGATTAAAAATGTAGCACATATCTAGCCTAAGTTTAAAGCATGCAAATGTCCATTTACTTACAAACTAGTACAATTCTGGCATGATTCAATTTTATGGTCAATAAATTCTATTATGGAGTAAAAAGTGTGCTGCATTAGCCAAGATCTTACAACTTTTTTAAATCTACGTATTGGACTTATGGATTGAAGACGACGTGGTAATTTGTTCCATATTTTTATGCACATAGCGTAGCAATTTTAACGGAATCTTGTACCAACCGGGATTCAAACTCAGAACCTCCGAACTGAGAACTCATAATCATCATTACCAGAGTGGGGAGAGTTTTAAAGAGAAACAGTTCTTCTGGTCTAAATGCAAGTCTTAACAAAGTAAGTGACAGTTGCTCCCACCGGGATTTGAAGCCAGAACCTCTAGACTGAGAGCTAATCACATCACATCACACTAATATTACATATTTGTAAATATATTTAGATGTTTGTTCCGCTTTCACGCCTTAACTACTTAACGGATTTGGATGAAATTTAGAATGGAGATAGTTTGTAACCTGAACTAACACATAGGATATTTTTTACGGGAAAAAGTCTCATTCCCACGGGAAAATATTAGACAAACGCGGGCGTAGCCGCGGGCGGAATGCTAGTAAATCATAATTACCATTTCCTGAACATCATCAGGCGGGTCGCCGAACCCGTACTTGTCTAGAAAAACATTTTTGCTGCGCAGGAACTCGACGAATTTCTCCTCTTCTGGTCGAAGCAGTATCACGGCGTTCCCAGTGCTGTCTAAGCCTCTAGCCGTGCGACCCACTCGGTGTATGTATTCCTGTCGAAAACAAGAAATCTTATCTTATCTTACTTAGCCTATGCTGTCCCACTGCTGGGCAAAGGCCTCTCTCTTTTCTTTCCACCCTTCTCTGTCTAGAGCATCGGTAAGCCAGGTCTTGGAAAATTTTTTTTTAGCTCGTCCTGCCATCTCCGCCGAGGTCTGCCACGTCGTCTCCTGTCGTCGTCGTCGTCGTCGTTGGGGGTTTTCAGTAAGTAGTTAACTTAGCCCACAGGATGTCAGGCATGCGAGCGACGTGGCCGGCCGGTGTCGAAAACAAGAAATATCTTAATAATTATTATTATTATAAATTATTTCTGCACTTGATTGAAGTAAAATCACTTTTCGTCTTAAGAGAGAAAAAAGGTAGTTTTCTACTTTCAAGCATCAAAAGCGGGTTTTCCGACTTGGAGGTGAAAAAGTCAAAGTACGAGTCCTATTTTTTTATAGGAGTTTCTTCAGACCGTTGTTCTTCTCCACAGAGAATTTGAGAATTTGAGAATTTGTATTGAACGTCTCAACTATAGACAAACTTTTTTCGTCATTTACCAGCTAACTTTTGACATCAAAAAACTATTCTATAGTATCTTGTTGTCATTCGGAAATTTTTATTTTACCTAAGACCTCAGAGAAACAAAATACCATCGCTAGGCGACGCGCGTCTGAAATCTTTGTTTAAAGCAATATGGGTATTTTTTTTACTGCCACATCCTGTCTTACACCTGCGTGTTTTTGCCGAAGCTGTACACTTAACATCTTCAACAGCTCATATACGTCCCCACCGAGGGGCTCAAGCCTACCCTGAATTAGGGCGATTAGACCTTAGTCGACCACGCTGGCCCAGTGCGTGTTGGTCGACTTCACACGCAGCCTTTGAATTTCTTCGCAGGAGTGTGTAGGTTTCTTCACGATGTTTTCCATCACCGTAAGAGCGTCGAATAAACGTACATATGAATTCGAAATTCGAAAACACAAAGGTACGTCGTGGGGATCGAACCCGCGTCTCCCGGACGGAAGGCAGCGGCCCTATCCTCTAGACCACTGACGCTCTTTTACACTAAACAAGAACCAATAAATAGTAAAAAATAAAGTTTCTACCATACCTTAGGGTCCGTAGGCGGATCATACTGAACTATCCAGTCGACGCTAGGTATGTCAAGGCCCCTCGCAGCTAGACTCGTGCAGAACAACGCGCCGTTCTCAGCTTCAGTAAAACTGTGGTACGCATTCTTCCTTCTTGGTTGTGTTTGTTTACCCTATAAACATTTAATAAATCAATCAATTGGAGTCCACTGCTGGGCACGCCAAAGCGCACGATCACCCGCTTTTCTCATCCAGCCACCGACCCTCCTGAGGTCATCAGTCCACCTGGCAGGGGGCGTCCCACACTACGTTTCCCGAGACGTGGTCTCCATTCGAGAACCCGTCTGCTCCAACGCTCATCGGTTCTGCGACAGACGTGGCCACCCCACTGCCACTTCAACTTGCTACACTTCTGGACGATATCAACTACCTTATGGTCCGCAGGTCCTCTGCCGGATGATTTCGTTGTAATAGTTTTTTTTTAAAGAAAAGTGGTCCGTATACTAGGTCTTTTTAGGTCAAATCGATGGAGCTTAGATGAAATCATTTTAATAAGATTTAGGTTAGGTATATAACGTTTTCTCTAAAAGGTCTAAAAGACCTTTAATAATTATTACATTCGAATAAGCTTTGTTTGTTTGTATAATGCAGCACTATGAACCAATAGATGAGTTTATTTCTTATTTTCAAGTTTTTGTTATATTACCTTGAAAATCGCAAAAATAAAAAATAAATAAATACTATGTCCGTTTCACTGGCACAGAAGAAATAATAGTATCAAACTCAGGTACAGCGAATGGCACGTGCACCATAAAAACAATACATAACGTTTTGTTTTATCTTATCGCAATAAAAACACATTAGGTGTACCTTGAAATTGAAGTAACATTATTGCTGAAGCCATTAAACGCTAGCTATCAGCAATTTTTGACACGTTTATTTTATATATCGCACGTATCAACAGCTCATATACGTCCCCACCTAGGGGCTCGCCGCCGTGTGGTGACGGCAGAGTAGAATACATTTGTCACCAACCCCTACTCTTCCCGTGGGTGTCGTAAGAGGCGACTTAGGAACTACTCATTGAACAGGGAACGGGCAGCAGCGCTCTCTGATACAGTAACCTTTTAATCTGCGATCTCCAATCCGCCTGCCAAGCGTGGAGATTATGGCAAAACAAACACTTAAGTGGAGGAGGCTCATAGTCCAGCAGTGGACTACAGTCCGTTACAACGGGCCGTTGACGAGGGGCTCGAGACTACCCTGAATTAGGGCGATTAGGCTTTAGTCGACCACGCTGGCCCAGTGCGGGTTGGTCGACTTCACACACAACCTTTGAATTTCTACGCAGGAGTGTGCAGGTTTCATCACGATGTTTTCATCATTGTCTAATTATCCGTGTTTTCGCAATATCCCTAGGGTGTTCGCGAAAATTCGAATTATCAAATCTTCCTACGACATATACAGGACAAAAGTAAAAAAAAAGTAAAATTTGTACACAGGGCGTAATGTACGAGTAAGTGACAGGACTTCTTGAATCATATCGCAACGGACGTTTTTTCAGTATTTTTTTAGTGATTATTATTTTTAACAGCACCACTAAAAAAGCAGCGATGTATTAAAAATTAGGAGGCATGGGGGCGCATTATCCTTGCTGCGGCGGTTACTTGCCGTGCGAGTTTTTGTTACATTGCGTAGATGAAATAGAAACCCGTTTATTTTTTAATTACCTTTAACTATCTTTAACTTTTTTCATGTGTCAGTTATCTTAGTATGACTTTGCGCTGTATTGTGGAGAACTGTCACTTACCTACACTTTACTTTTTTTTGTCTCCGTTTCAGTTTGGCCAAAATTGCTTTTGTACGTCTGTCCATCTGTCGATCTGTTTGTTCTCATCTACAGGTCGCGTTTCTCAACCGATTCTCGTGAAATTTTGTAAGCAGGTTCGATAAATTTGATAGACTTTTTTTGTCGACTCAGTTTTTGGAAATTTAAAAAAATTACGGATTTATGAGGGTTGAAAGCGTAAAAAAATCGTAAACCAGCCATAAAAAAAAAATACTCGCGAGGTCTACAGCTCACAGAGCCTCTAGTAGTACGAACGGATGTATGATAAAAATATTAGTACTTACGTGTATACTCGAAACATTCGCTTTGCAATGTACCTTGAAGAACTCATAGTGGAAATCAACTGACTTGCATGACGAGAAAAATACCATCACTTTCAGCTTCCGACTTTTCTTCAACATCTTGTACAGCCACGCTATTCTGTTTTCTAATGGACAAACGTAATACCTGAAATAGAAAAACCACAATAAAAATATTAATCGAGTTTATTGCCTTGCTATTAAAATTTTATTCAATACTTCGTTGTTTTATATACTAATTATGAGTGTACATAAGTCTGCGCCCGGTTTCTTACCACTTCGGTAAAAATAACTATTAGGTCAGTTTGGAAAAGAAATATGAGTGTATAGATAGCAGCATCTTTAGCTTTGAGCGAGCGGTGACTCTCTTTCTCGCATAGGGTAAGGGTGGGGTGACTGAGAGAGAGGTACCGCTCGCTCAGAGCTAAAGATACGTGCCGCTTGTAGGCTGTAGGTACGACCATTGCCGGACAAAAGCGTCGTCCCCAAAGTTCTCCACAATGGCCAAAGGCTTCTCCAAGGTTCTCACCAAAGCATTCAAAGGAAAACCGCGATCGCAACCAGCTCTTCGGTCCACCTTATGAAGGCCTGCCCCTATTGCGTCTTGCAGTGTTGTTAGTAGGTACGATTCTCAAAGCATTATACAGACATTTCCTGTTACTGAGTTGAATATAGTGAAATAGATTACGCATAATGCTTATTTAGACTGAATGTTTACATAATAATCTTAACGAGTTGCGAGTACTAAAACGGAACACTGTTTGCTGTTCGATTATGCGAATTGTATTGAATACTTATCTGCTAATTTTTAGGTGAATTCGTCTCGGAAAACGTAGTGTGGGACGCCCCCCTGCCAGGTGGACTGATGACCTGAGGAAGGTCGCTGGTGGTGGCTGGATGAGGAAAGCGGGTTATCGTACGCTTTGGCGTTCCCTTGGTGAGGCCTACGTCCAGCAGTGGACTGAAATAGGCTGATTGATTGACTGAATTTTTAGCAGAAACTTTTTTGCTGGACTTGTATTATTATTTCCAGGAAATATTTTAGCGCTGCGTTCCTACAAGGCGACTGACAATCAACTTTCTGCTGTTCCCCTAAAAATTTAGATTATATCGATCTCTCTTGCGGAATTTCTGTATCATATTTTGGTGACAATTCGGCCACCGATGCTTGACGAGCAACATTGTAACAAATATTGTATCAAATCAAATTGAAAGAGCTGGTTAGAACATCGTGATTTACTAGGTCAATGTGTTATCGTGTACTCGATAAACTATGATTTCTCCGTGTCATCTTGAAATGGGTTCTAGTATTCTATGTTGTGCAACTAGATAAATAGCGTTATGATATGTACGGTATATGTATATGTCGTCGTAAACCAGATTGCATAAGAGGTTTACTTATTACGGATTTGTATTATTGACCGAGCGAGCGAAGCGTTTCTGTTTCAGCTTGGCCAAATTTGCTTTTGTATGTCCATTTGTTTGTTTGTTTCACTCTACAGGTCGCGTTTCTCAACCGATTCCCGTGAAATTTTGTGAGCAGGTTCGATAAATTAATCGAATTTTTTTGTCGAGTTAGTTTTTGGAAATTTAAAAAAAATGACGGATTTATGGGGGTTGCCAGCTTACAAGGTCTACCGCTGAGGCTGTTTTAATCTACAGGTCACATTTTTTAACCAATAAAATAAAACAAGATAAAATAAAATAAAGTAAAGTAAAATAGAGAAAAATTTTTTAAAAAATTAAAAAATCAAGGGTTTGGGAATGTTTGTGGAGAAAAAATAAAAATAAAATATGAAGTTTTCTACAGCTCGCAGAGCCACTAGTTTATAGCATGTTTATGAATAAATGATTATACGAGGAAATCGAGATAAATTTCATCTTAGATTACATTTGTTATTCAACAAAACTGCGTATTTGTCCTTACCACGTCCCTATTAACTAGTAATTTTGTGCATTTGTTTTTAAAAATATTATTTCCTGTTCTTTTTTTACATTATCAATCAATCAGCCTATTGCAGTCCACTGTTGGCTGGACGTAGGCCTCCTCAAGGGCACGCCAAAGCGCACGATCACCCGTTTTCCTCATCCAGCCACCACCAGCGACCTTCCTCAGGTGATCAGTCCACCTGGCAGGGGGGCGTCCTACGCTACGTTTCCCTAAACGTGGTCTCCATTCGAGAACCCGTCTACTCCAACGCTCATCGGTTCTACGACAGACGAGGCCAGCCCACTGCCACTTCAGCTTGCTACAACCTTGGTCCTCTGCCGGATGATTTCGTTTCTGATTTTATCCCGTAGCGAAATACCAAGCATAGATCTTTCCATAGCTTGCTGAGTGACATGTAGCCGGTGGGCTATGTATGCTAGCAAATAAATAAGGTAGGGTAGATTATTTAATATATTTACCCTTGCTGCAATCCTGCTACTGTAGATTGCACATTATCTTTTATGGAGACAGTAACTGGATCACTTCTTAAAGCTAACTTTGCCAAATTCTGCACCTTGTCATCCATAGTTGCACTGAAGAGGACTGTCTGTCTGTCTTCTGGAAACGGGTAGAATAATTTAAAATTGTTAACGAGGGCTGTTTTTAACACGCTTTTATTAGCTTCACCTGTGTGTTTGTTCCGACTAATTTGGACTCGATTTTGACCCACTTTAAATGGACAGATTTAATTTAAACTTGATGACACTATCACACTTCACACTAATATTATAAATGTGAAAATATATTTGGATGTTTAAATGTTAAGATGTTTGGATATTTGGATGTTTAATGATTAGATTTTTATTTAAGGCGAGGCCCTATCCTAAATTAGCAACTCAACGCGCTTTAGTTGAAAGTTCAACTGACGCACTACTGAAATAACGTTCATATTAGCGTGCGATGCTTCACGGAGGTTACGTCTGATACTGCGCAGGAATCGTGCGAAAAACTCGTTTTTCTTGAACTCTTTTCTCTTTTTTGTGAAAAATATGAAACGAATTAAAAAACTAGCTGGTTTCGCCGTTTAGGAATTAATATAGCCACCCAAAAAATAAAAATAAATATGTCGTTGTCGCTGAAAATATTGAGAAAACAGATTTGCAAATTTTGAATGTGGGGTGATTTTCTGTGATTTTAATTATTTATTTTTGCTTTATTCCTTGATTATAAGTAAAATCTACTTGGTTACGTCACTAAATGATAAACTCTTCTGTTGGTTGTAATTTTCTTGATTAGGTACATATTCCGAGACGTGAGATACGCGAGTTAACGAACGAACGATTTTTTAAATAAGGCCTCGCCTTAATAGCCTCTTCATTTTCCACTGCTGGGCAAAGATCTTTCTGCCAAACATCATAATCAGACTTTCTGAACACTAGTATCCGAGGAATGTTCTTCCACCATCGTCTTTTTGGACGACTAAAAGTATTATGGTAAGTGTGTAATTAAAAAACATTTTCTACAAACTTGGTGATAATGACATTCTAGTAATAGTAATATATTATGTAATACATTGTATTACTGCTAAGTATTATACTAATATACCTACCTACATTATTAAAACCGTTTTAAAATGAAATAAGCATTGTGAAGAAAGAAATACTAAACATTAAAAAAAATTATAACTAATAAAAAAAAAAAAAAAAAAAATTGTTATAACATTACTAACCTACTATTGCAAATTATTTTATATACAAAACTGTTAATCAAATACCTTAAAGTTAAAATAATATCTTAAGTTTTAACCTACTAATCAAATCAAATTGTAATTTTTAAACTCATTTAGAATTATTTGCAGTGCCCCGACAGGGTTCATGTATGTGACTTAGTTGTATATAAAATTTGTTGTGCAATGTTACATGAAGGCAAATATATGAATCTGAATCTAATCTAATTAACTAAATAGACAAAAAAAAAACTATTATGCTTGTTAAATTATAAAGCTTGAAATATTACTTGGCAACAATTTGATGATTCCTGTGATATGTTTCTCAAAGCCAGCTTCAAGCAGTTTGTCAGCCTCGTCAACTACAAGACATTTCAAGTTCTTGAAGTTAAAGCCCTCAGTGTTCTGTAGGTGGTCTAATATACGACCTGGGGTACCAACCACAATGTTTGAACCTAAAACATTAATGATGGAATAAAAATATGATCACCATAATTTAGGTTAGGCCCGAGCCTTGACTTCACCTTTACCTTTATTTAAAGACTGCACATCTTTGGTCTTCTTTTCTCCACCTACAATCAAACTGGTGGACAGGTCTATGTGTTCCAACAACTTTTTCAGAACCTCAAATGTTTGCAATGCAAGTTCTCTTGTAGGGGAGAGTATGATGCAGCCAGTACCTGTCATAAAAAAAAACAATTTAGATAAATAAGACAAGATTTTTTTTAAAAGTTAATTACCTGGTAAAATAATACCTTCTGTTAATCCGATGTTTTCCACCTGAATTAATGTTTTAATATATAAATATAAGGAAAAATGTAGTGTTATTTTGCAGTAGCTAGTTATTCACTGTGCGCATGTATGATACATTGCATAGAGAAATAGGAACTTTAATATTCTTGAATTTTTTCGTTGAGTAGCTTAGCATAATGTAAGTATTTACTATAGCTATACAAGTTATCTGAGAGCCAGGGTATGACGTGAGGTGCAGGGAGAGAGCTATGGTGACAGTTGATAATGAAGTCAATGTTTCAACTTCTTGATTGACATAATTTTAAATGCATTTTAATAATTATAGCTCCCACCATACTTCCTCTATGGACGCATGACACATGTGTTGCTCTCCATGTCCAACCTAATTATGGCAAGTTGAATGACAAATCTGAATAAAAATAAAACTGATTTGGGACAATTGTTACAGAAAGTGGATTGCTTTTGTGTTTTTAATAAAAAATACATTTTACAAATCTGTAGGTATCTCTCTTAGCACTAATAGATTCATCAGACAAATTTGAATCTTCATCTCCCACAGATATGATAATTTTGTCAATTGCATTGTCAAACCTCATGTGGTGATTACAATTTGTCTTTAATTTAAATAATAATATTCTAACTTGCATAACTATTTAGTGAGATCATAACTGCAACAAGATATAATTTGCACCATTTATCAAAACTCATTAAGACAATATTCAAATGAAACTTTTGTGCTCATCTGTGTCCCTCTCCCCGCAAACCGTCTTGGCGTCTTCCGCCCGGCTCCCAGTTAAATTGTATGGTATAAGTACATCACATTACCTACTGTATTAGTTTATAGGGAACTGTTACTAACACCCTGTAACTATAATATTTGAAAATGATTGAAATTAGGGACAGACACTTACCATGCTTTTTTGTGAATTCAAGCCTAATCAGAGCATCCACAGTGGGTATAAGGAAAGCCAAGGTCTTCCCGCTACCAGTCTTAGCAGCCCCAACAAGGTCTTTCTGCTGCAACAAGTGGGGTAACGTCTCCGTCTGGATTCGTGTTGGTTTATCAATTCCCATGGATTTCAATGCGTCTAATATTCGACTGTCAACTTTCCCTTCCAGCATAGAGAAGCTAGATTGAGATAGGATTTCGTTTACATCCATTTTTGCTGTTTCATCAAAGTGCAGTGAGAGGAAAGTTCATGTAGATATCGCAGGATATTTGCACCGCTTACTCTAAGGTATAATGTGGCTTGACCTTAATTTTAAACGTATTACAAGCGTAATAAATACGAGGTATTTTCGTTGCGGAAAATAGGTAAACACACAACCAAACCAACATCGACAATCGACATGACACGTGCACTGTTTTTGACAGTAAGCTAATATTAGCGACAAATTTCGTATCAAAAAGAAGTAAAAGATAATAGCCATCTCACAAGTTTTATCTTCTATCTCACTTTTATTTTTTATTATACTAAAAATATTGTGAAAAGCGCAACTGTCAAAACGTAATCGGATATGTGGACCACAACACACGTTCTTACTCGGATACAGGAATTAAATCACCTTGTGTTATCTTTTTCAGTCATAATAATTCTATTTTTATCACGAGTTATATTAACAAAAAAAAGCCCGCTTACGGAATTTCCTTTGTTACTTCCCAGTCCTTTGTTTAGAATATTATTATTATTTCCGCTAGAACGCATGGAGGAAAGCAGGCAAACAAAAAGTTTCAATAAAAAAACAACATTTAATGATCACTCACATAGTTTGTTCACTTCATCAATTTCATTATTAATATTATATGTACTAAAACAGCCTTCAAGTGTTTAGGAATGTGTGGTAAATTAAATTAGCTGTGATTTAATGCTGATATTATGTTTCAGTCTTCACTTAATGACCTATTGCTTTAACCAAAACTTATGTTACAAAAACAGAGGCAATCTTGATGGCGATTAATTACATAGTATTAAAGTTACACTCCACTTAGATTCTATACTTAATATTCATTTTCCCATGGAAAATACATTTGAATTCATGCTGAAAGTCGACACTGAAAATAAATATTGTGATATAATTAATACATAAAACAATTACAAAAAGAGTGTAGACTGGACATGATGATTGATTGATTACTATGAAAATACCTAAGATCTTAACAAGTCACACAAACATGCTAATGTGTTAAACATTTCACAGTTCATCGTGTGACGAATGTTGTGGCACTCTAGAATCGTCACAGGCTGCTGGAGTGCTCAGCTCCATTTTATATTCACAACGGTATGGCTCTGACACAGATAACAGTTTTGTTTCCATACCACACTGAATATGGACATAAGTCATTCTATTTGGACCGTTCCAGCAGTTAACTCCATTAGTGTACTTCATTATTGAATAGCTGTCACCTTCGTCTCCTCCCCATTCACCCCAGTTGCCTAGCCCAACTTCTGAGTGACCGTTCTTAGATTTCTGTGTGACTTTCTGGAAGAGGCAAAGTTTGTAAATGTATTCCTTATCTTCATATTCTAAACATTGACCATCTAGAGTAGCAAACTCCTGTTGTAATCCATAGTCTTTTTCCAGATTTTCTCTGATGTCTTTTATATTAGACTCAATCTCTCTAACAGTCCTCTCTGCTTCTGTATGCTGATGACGAGCCTCAGAAGCTTCATCAACAAGTATTTGGGTCTCATCATCATAGGTTTTTGTAGAAGCCTGGGTTTCAATATGATCATCAAGTTCTTCAGCTTGCAAATCTGGATCAACTGGATCGTCTTCACCTTCAGTTTCTAGAGCTTCATCCAAATCTTGGTGAGCTTCATCATCTTCATGATCATCATGATCTACTTCTGTATCTTGATGTTCTGTAGTTTCTTCTTCAGCAGGCTTGAACATTCCTTGTTCCATCATGAGCAATGGCTTTAGTAGTGGCCAAGTGATACCAATAAATGACTCCTTGTCTACATTTTCGTTTTCATTTAGGAAATATCTAAATTCTTCTTCATCAACTTGTCCATCTTTATCCTTATCAAATACGTTGACCACACTTATCTCATCTTTAGTGAGGACTCCATCATGATCAGAGTCGTATCTCTCAAAATGTTCAGTAGCCTCTTTGATAACTGTTTGTTTCTCTTCTTCAGCCTTCTTTTTTCTCTCTTCCTCTTCTGCTTCTCGGTATACCTTCAGGGCTTCATTCTCTTTCTCTTCCAGTTCATTTTTCAGGGCTTCTTTTTCCTCTTTAATCTTTAATGCTTCAGCCTTATCTTTCTCTAACTGCGCTAATTGCTCAGCCATTTCAGCGCGTTTTTTATTACCACTCTCGATAAGCTGTGATCTTACTTGGCTACCAGCTTTGTGTAGCTCCGCGATTCGTTGCGCCTCTGCCCTGGCTTCCTTGCCGAGTTCTTCGCACGTGTTTCCACAGGGATTATTTGACGCGTACTCGTCCGTGCCATCGCAACAATCGCAAACTCCATCGTTGACTCGCGAGCTGGGGATGTTCAGCGGTCGATGGCCCGCGTTCGTACAATGGAATACGCCGTTCAGGCAAGCTGACGTCCCCGGCTCGTCACTCCCGTCGAAGCAATCGCAATAATCATCATTTACATAACTAAAGGGTATCGTAATAGTACCATCAAAACAGGTAAAGTCTTTCGTCGGCGAATAAAGGGACGCCTTAGACAGTGAAACTCCACGGGGCCGCGGCACATCTGATTGGGCACATATCACAAGAGAATAAATTATGAATACGCTTGCTTGTAACCTGCTTAACCATGAGAAATAATTCATGATTATAGTATTAGTATTTTATCTCTAAACACCGGTCACTTGCGAAAAATTGGATCAACGATAGACAAATAGAACGAACGTGTTCCTAGAATGACAGCGATGACGTTGAAATAATAAAAACCGGTGCCGCCGTTCTATCCTTCGCAAATACGGGTTTATGAAGGAATCGATTTGGTTTTACAGTATTTTGCATGTTGATGGACATCACTAGCTTTTTTAAAACCATAGACAAGAAACTGCTTGACGTTGTGTGATTTCCATTCATTCATTCCAGTCGTTCGTCATTCATTCTATGGTTAGATTGTTGTGAAAAACCTGCATTTTTGTGTATTTTAATAAATACATAAATTTATTTCAGTTTACTGATAAAGACTAGCTCATCGTGAATAGCATTAAAATACCTCTAACATGGACACTATACTGGAACAGCAAAGAAGTTACCATGAAGAACGTGAACGTACTATGGACGCTATGGTCAAAGAAATTCTTCATAAAAAGACTGGTGTAAGTATATTACGTTAAACTTTTACACTCTATACATTAAAGTATGTTCACGTTATTAAAAATATTAATTTAACTGTAAAAAGAATAAATTTTAGTCCTAACCTATAAAGTCACAATAGGAAGTGAAAATTTTTATTGATAGATATCTTACTATTTTCAGCATCGGGAGACTATCAATGCTGACCATCGTTTGAAGAACTTGCATGACGTAAGTATTTTAATATTATCTCTTTATGTTTTGCTATAAATTTGGTACATATAACAATAACAATTTATATTTTTACATCTATAAATTTTGCTTCAGAGATATATAGAGTCCACAATAAGACTGAAAGATCTGTATGAAGATAAAGATGGACTGCGCAAAGAGGAGATTGCAGCATTATCAGGTCCCAATGAATTCCAAGAGTTCTATGCACGACTGAAGCAGATTAAGGAGTTTCACAGAAAACATCCTAATGAGGTAAGTAAATATAATAATATATGGATTAATATTTGTCTTAATTCACATGTTCTTAAGAATGATGTGTGTTAGTTCTCATAGAGTATTTTCATTTTACTTATTCTTCATAAGCAAATATATGAAGTAAGATCAGTTATTAATGAAAACAAAATAAATTCAAAAAGATTGACTTAGGTACTTACCTAAATTCAATGTGAAAATATTTAAATGTTGTGCAAGTATTTATATAGTATGGTTTTGTTTTTCACTATACACAAAACTACAGCTTTTTATAAGAAAAAGTATTTATTTGGTACTAAAAGAGTTTAATTTTCGTAATAATATTAGTTTATAGTCTTTAACCTATTGAACAAGTTACAGACAGGCTTATTACAAATTAATATAAATTATTACATTTAATAATAATTTATACTTTTTTTCAGATTTGTGTACCAATGTCAGTTGAATTTGAAGAGATGGCTAATTTGAGGGAAAATCCAGCTGAAGATAACACATGTAAGCTAAAGTCCATTATGTTTTAATCATGAAAAGTTCTAATATTCACAAGAAATTGTTAAAGAGTGTGAATTACTTGTAGAATCTGTTGATAGTTTACTAGTTATTTAGAGTAAAATTAATAGGATAAGATATACTTGATTGCACACAAGGTAATACACAGAGATACAATAAAATAATATTACATAATATTTATTGCAAATATTAACAGTTGATATAGTTCTTATGTTATTTTTGTTATAAACTTCTTTTCAGTCACATCATTATTGATTTATATCAATCACAGTACTAATATCTTTTTTTACAGGTCCAGTAGAGTTCACAGATGAAGAAGGATATGGCAAATACCTCGATCTACATGAATGCTATGAAAAATATATCAATCTAAAAGGAATTGAGGTAATTTTATATAGTTTAGTTTTAATTGTATTAAGTGCATGCAAGTTTCTTATAAAGTTAATATCAATATTGTCAACTGATATTCTATCCCACTTTTGATGTCAAATAATAACAATATTTTATTAACACAACATAGTTACACCACAGTAGTGACAAGTAACCGGCACATCAGTTATAATTGAAGTAATACACAACCCTTTTCCTATCATCAACGGCCCGTTACAGTCCACTGCTGGACTATGAGCCTCCTCCACTTAAGTGTTTGGTTTTGCCATAATCTCCATGCTTGGCAGGCGGGTTGGAGATCTCAGATTAAAAGGTTACTGTATCAGAGAATGCTGCTGCCCATTCCCTGTTCAATGTGTAGTCCCTAAGTCGCCTCTTACGACACCCACGGGAATAGTAGGGGATGGTGACAAATGTATTCTACTCTGCCGTCACCACACGGCAAGGCACACACCCTTTTCCTGTAAGAACTGATAAATCTTATATTTATACTTCTAGACCGGTAAATAAAAATCCGTAATATGATTGTCCTCAGAAAGTGGACTACATTACCTACCTGAGCATCTTCGACCACCTTTTCGACATTACACGCGACCGCAAGAACAGCGAATATCGCAATTACATCCGCGCTCTCCTGACGTACCTCAAGGACTTCGTGAGCAGGGTAAAGCCTTTGCAAGACCAGGCCCAGGAGATGGCCATCGCTCACCAGGAGTTCTTGAAGCAGTGGGAAGCTGGTACTTTCCCTGGATGGCCGGTAAGTGTGTTTGTTGTGTCGTAAATAACTAGCGGTCTGCCCGCTACTTCGCTAGCGTGCTCAAACTCTTATCTCCTAGGTGAGCTTTTAAGTTCTGTTATAAGCGTCGTAATAATCGTCGTGAGAGCTAGTGGTTAGGGCCGCTACCTCCCGTCCGGGAGACACGTTCGATCCCCACCACATACCAATGTGTTTTCGAATACGGAATTCATATGTACGTTTATTCGACGCTCTTACGGTGAAGGAAAACATCGTGATGAAACCTGCTCTCCTGCGAAGAAATTCAAAGATGTGTGAAGTCGATCAACCCGCACTGGGCCATCGTGATCGACTAAGGTCTAATCGCCCTAATTCAGGGTAGACTCGGGGACGTATATGAGCAGTTGATAATGATGAATTATTCTTATAGAAAGAGACGGGAGGTGCTTTGACCAATGTGGGTGCTCACTTGGATCTGTCAGCGTTTTCGTCGTGGGAGGAGCTCGCGTCACTCGGCCTTGATAGACTCAAGTCGGCGCTTATGGCGTTGGGACTCAAGTGTGGCGGCACTCTGGAAGAGAGGGCGCAGAGGTGAGCATTCTCTCTCTTTCTAACGCTCGGCCTTAAGTCGGCGCTCATGGCGTTGGGACTCAAGTGTGGCGGCACTCTGGAAGAGAGGGCGCAGAGGTGAGCATTCTCTCTCTAACGCACGGCCTTGATATACTCAAGTCGGCGCTCATGGCGTCGGGACTCAAGTGTGGCGGCACTCTGGAAGAGAGGGCGCAGAGGTGAGCATTCTCTCTCTTTCTAACGCTCGGCCTTGATAGACTCAAGTCGGCGCTCATGGCGTTGGGACTCGTGTTGCGGCACTCTGTAAGAGAGGGCGCAGAGGTGAGCATTCTCTCTCTTTCTAACGCTCGGCCTTGATAGACTCAAGTCGGCGCTCATGGCGTTGGGACTCAAGTGTTGCGGCACTCTGGAAGAGAGGGCGCAGAGGTGAGCATTCTCTCTCTTTCTAACGCTCGGCCTTGATAGACTCAAGTCGGCGCTCATGGCGTTGGGACTCAAGTGTGGCGGCACTATGGAAGAGAGGGCGCAGAGGTGAGCATTCTCTCTTTCTAACGCTCGGCCTTAAGTCGGCGCTCATGTCGTTGAGACTCAAGTGTGGCGGCACTCTGGAAGAGAGGGCGCAGAGGTGAGCATTCTCTCTCTTTCTAACGCTCGGCCTTGATATACTCAAGTCGGCGCTCATGGCGTCGGGACTCAAGTGTTGCGGCACTCTGGAATAGAGGGCGCAGAGGTGAGCATTCTCTCTTTCTAACGCTCGGCCTTAAGTCGGCGCTCATGGCGATGAGACTCAAGTGTGGCGGCACTCTGGAAGAGAGGGCGCAGAGGTGAGCATTCTCTCTCTTTCTAACGCTCGGCCTTGATATACTCAAGTCGGCGCTCATGGCGTCGGGACTCAAGTGTTGCGGCACTCTGGAATAGAGGGCGCAGAGGTGAGCATTCTCTCTCTTTCTAACGCTCGGCCTTGATAGACTTAAGTCGGCGCTCATGGCGTTGGGACTCAAGTGTGGCGGCACTCTGGAAGAGAGGGCGCAGAGGTGAGCATTCTCTCTTTCTAATTTCGTACTGTGGACAGCATAGACTATAATGTGACATTCCAACATTACAATAATTATTAATTCAAGTGCTTTCTTTTCGGAAACGATACGTAACTATCAAATCAAATAAGTGTTTGCCTGTATCTAATTAGCCGATAGCTCACTTTGTTCAAAGGCAAATCACTATTTGATTTTAATTCAAATCAAATGTTATTTTTATTGACATATAAAAACATTTGCAACAATTTTAACAGTGGATCCCGCACTAGGCGAACCTGTATCGCGGGAGTCTAAAACCTAATACTAAATATATAAATAACATGTTGGAGTCGAGAGAGATTACAAAATAAAGGTAATTTTGCAATTAAATCATTTTTTTGTTCACAGCAAAATAGGAATGATTAGGAGCTAAGTATTAGATTAATATATTTGTATTCCCGCCGTGTGGTGACGGCAGAGTAGAATACATTTATCACCAACCCCTACTCCTCCCGTGGGTGTCGTAAGAGGCGACTTAGGGACTACACATTGAACAGGGAACGGGCAGCAGCGCTCTCTGATACAGTAACCTTTTAATCTGCGATCTCCAACCCGCCTGCCAAGCGTGGAGATGATGGCAAAACCCGAGGCTCATAGTCCAGCAGTGGACTGTAACGGGCCGTCGATTCGATTCCCAAGACAAATTTCTTTTTGGTTACAGATTGTTCACTACAAAAGGACAGACGGCGTTAGACAAGAATTTGGTCGCCAAAAAGAGCGGCAAAGCCAAGGCTTCCACGCAACAGCGACACAAAGACATTGCTGCCATCGAAGCGCAGGCTTACAGGTGACATATTCATTTTACCTAAAAAAATGTAATGACGAAACTAAGAGATGTAACATCCGAAAGTTAATAAATTATTCATTTCATTTTATATTTGAAATTGATCAAGTAGAAAAAAAACAAAGGTAGAAGTTTATTTATCTGCTCAGGTTCGCGTCCGCTATATTACCACTTTGGTGTATATAGTGATTAGTTCAGTTAGGAACAATAACCCCTATTTCATCAGATTCATTTATTTTATATCAGAATTCTACACGGTGTGATTTTGTGTGACAAAAAACTTAATATATAAAATATTTGACGTTATTCTATTCACTACTTCAAGGTTACTTAACTGCTATGCACCTCATATGCTACTCTACTCCCGCCTCTATAAGTTTTGGTAGGTCCTCGTGGAAAGAAAATTTATAAAAAATGCGAAGAATAAAATTTTAAAAAACTTAAAAAAATAATCTTGCACAGCGCGAGCGTAACCGCGCCCGGACAGCTATTATTACAAAGTGATTGATCTGTTGTCTTTCAATTATTTTCACAACTTCATTTACATTTCATATGTCAATACTTCGTATTTGGATCCGACAGAATTTCTAACTTTACGATTATGGTCTATTAGGTTCGCGAACATAGTAAGCAGTACCCGTGCGGCGACCATAGAGAATGTGACCCGCAAAGCTGCGCGCGCGGCGGGCGAGCGGCGCGACGACAGCGGGGACGAAAGCGACGACTCCGGGGCTCCTGACATCGACTCCGATGATGACGAGGTCCCTTACAACCCCAAGAATCTGCCGCTAGGCTGGGATGGCAAAGTAAATAACAAATCTACATATATACTCGTATATAAAATCAATTGCTCTTCGTTTGTCTCGCTAAAACTCGAGAATGGCTGATTTGGCTAATTTTGATCTTGAAATATATGTGGAAGTTCAGGGAAGATTTAAACGGTGAGAAACACAAATAAAAAGTAACAGACAATACTAAAAACGACAATTTAGTTATCCAATACAAATTGTTCCTAGCTGTGAAATGAGGTCCGATCTTTTTGGTCTGTTTTGTTAGGGTAGATGTTGGGAAAAATGGCAGAACAACGTCTGCCGGGTCCAGCTAATACATAATATAAAACAACAACAAAATATACAAAAAATAAATAACATTATTTACCAGGTTTTATTATGTCCCCACGCCAGGACAGGTTGGCTCTCTGTTCGACTCGCCTACCTAATTCACCATTTATTGCTTCTATTTTTTCACAAATTAACTGTAAATTTGAAGTTACAATAATTTTGATGTTTATTGCGTAGCCTGAGCTGTAAAACCTTTATTTTAATAACTACGCGGTGTGCATCAAATTGTAACTTTTGTAGCATCGTAAAATGGGGCATTAATGTAATATTGTTATACTTGTAAAAATGATAAAATAATAGTTTATTTTCCATAAATTATATTCCCTTTCCAGCCTATCCCGTACTGGCTATACAAACTGCACGGCCTGAACATCAGCTACACGTGCGAGATCTGCGGCAACTATACATACAAGGGGCCCAAAGCCTTCCAGCGCCACTTCGCCGAGTGGAGACACGCGCACGGCATGCGCTGCCTCGGCATCCCCAACACTGCGCACTTCGCCAATGTCACGCAGATAGAAGACGCGCTCGCACGTGAGTATAATGTATATACAGAGGGCCCATTGCATATACAAGGGGCCCAATATATACACGAGATACCAAATATATATACAAGACACCCAACATATATACAAGACACCCAATATATATACAAGACACTCAATATATATACAAGACACTCAATATATATACAAGACACCCAACATATATACAAGACACCCAATATAATATACAAGACACTCAATATATATACAAGACACTCAATATATATACAAGACACCCAACATATATACAAGACACCCAATATAATATACAAGACACTCAATATATATACAAGACACTCAATATATATACAAGACACCCAACATATATACAAGACACCCAATATATATACAAGACACTCAATATATATACAAGACACTCAATATATATACAAGACACTCAATATATATACAAGACACCCAACATATATACAAGACACCCAATATAATATACAAGACACTCAATATATATACAAGACACTCAATATATATACAAGACACTCAATATATATACAAGACACCCAACATATATACAAGACACCCAATATAATATACAAGACACTCAATATATATACAAGACACTCAATATATATACAAGACACCCAACATATATACAAGACACCCAATATAATATACAAGACACTCAATATATATACAAGACACTCAATATATATACAAGACACCCAACATATATACAAGACACCCAATATAATATACAAGACACTCAATATATATACAAGACACTCAATATATATACAAGACACTCAATATATATACAAGACACTCAATATATATACAAGACACTCAATATATATACAAGACACTCAATATATATACAAGACACTCAATATATATACAAGACACTCAATATATATACAAGACACTCAATATATATACAAGACACTCAATATATATACAAGACACTCAATACATATACAAGACACTCAATATATATACAAGACACTCAATATATATACAAGACACTCAATATATATACAAGACACTCAATATATATACAAGACACCCAATATATATACAAGACACCCAATATAATATACAAGACACCCAGTATATATAATTATACAAGACACCCAATTTATATACAAGGCACCCAAAGCCTTCCAGTGCCACTTGACTAAAATGCATTGTATAACAATTTTTTTTTTATTCAAATCGACCGGGATTTACGAACTGAATACGAGTTTTCTTTTATATTTATAAATGCAGTTTTTTTTTGTCACTAAAAACGATGACATGGTTCCTCCGAACAGATCTCTCTATGTTTCAAAGTTGCCCATCTAAATGGGCAACCCTACATACAAGGGGCCCAATACGTCATACTCTAGAAGCCTACTCCATATCTCGTGCAAAGAGATACATACACAAAGAGCCCATTACTTGTAAAAATAAGTTAATTACATATACAAGAAGTCGAAAACATGAAGAAGTTTATTTTTGTTTCTCTTGCAGTGTGGGAAAAGATAAAGCTGCAGAAAGAAAACGAGCGGTTTGTAGCTGAAAATGATGAAGAGTTTGAAGATTCTCTGGGAAATGTAGTGAATCGCAAAACATTTGAAGACTTGAAGCGACAAGGACTCCTGTAAAGATGATTTTATAAATAAATTCATAATTATTGTGCTAGAATATGATGAACTAATAAATAAGATGTGTATGTGAAGTGCATTTGTTATTGAAACATTCTAGAATAATTGATATTATAGGACTTTATTGTTCTGATTTTAAAATTTGTATTATATATTATGAAGTGACTGGATATACTTTTAAAAAAATCGTATTTAAAATTAAAGATTGATGACTTGTCTTATGTCCACATAGTTATTCAAGGCTAGTTGGCAATAAAAGGAAACATTACTTTATTTTAAAAACTTAGAAAAGCTTTGTATATGGATTTTGGATCACTTGCTTGAACTGAATTAGTTTTGGTGAAATAAAATATAAAACGCCCTGTAATTTTATATTTTGCAAATGTTTGTCCGTCACTGAGGGAATTTATAGCTTACAAGCCAGGAGCTAGGCATACATGACGTGACGAACATAATGAATTAGATTTGTAAGTAGGCTAATTAACTGTATTCCAATACTGAAAAAAAAAAAAGACATTCTGACAGAAATAGAGAGGAGCCGGATTTCTGATAATAGTCGGTTTTATACGACAACATCGAATACAGATTTTAAAAATAAATAATTTATCAGTAAAATTATCAAAAATTCCAAATGTTATAAATTCCTACAAAACAATTTTTTTACGAACGACGAGTTTTATAATATGAAATCGATATAACATTACGATTTCATTCATTAATTCATTCAACAAACAACTGACTGAGCGAGCTGAGCTGTCAACCACATCTCTATAAAAACACTGCCCCTGTTTCACGTGGGGTTATGTTTTCGTTAAATTGTGTGAAAAGTTAATTTAATAGATGTTTCAAATGTGTAATTTTATTTAGTATTTGCTAGTTCTACTGCTGGTGTCCTGCAACCATGTCTGAGAAGACCAGCAGCCGCGTATTCACTGGATCCAGAGTGTTAGGTTATGTGAGCACGCACGTTCCGTTTGTGGCCAGATTTATCAAAAGACGAGGAGAAAATCTGCTTTGTACCAGCGTCGGAAAGTGGTTTCACACTTATGGCTGTGACAAGTTTCGTTTGCTAAGCGTTAGCGGCGAACACCCCGGCCCTATAACATGTATGGCTGGCGATAACTTCCATGTTTACACCGCTAGTGAAAACAATATCTACGCCTGGAGGAGAGGCTGCGAACTCAAACACGTTTACAAAGGTCATAATGCACCTATACATCTGCTCTTTCCTTTCGGTATTCACTTAATCTCTATAGACAATGACAATGTTTTGAAAATCTTTGATATAAAAGAAGAAAATCAGTTTTTGGAGCTAGAGTTCGATGAAAATATATTTAAAGTAACTACGCTGTGTCATCCGCCTACGTATCTCAACAAGGTGTTGCTTGGGAGTCAGCAAGGGGAGCTTCAATTGTGGAACTTAAGAACGTCAAAACTTGTGTTTACATTCAATGGCTGGGGCAGTGCGGTGACAGTTATAGAACCGGCCCCGGCAGTCGATGTTGTTGCTATAGCCCTAGCCAACGGAAAGATCTTATTACATAACATAAGGTATGATCAGACCGTAGTAGACTATATCCATGACTGGGGAATGGTCAGTGCTCTGTCATTCCGACTAGACGGCGTACCAATCATGGTGACCGGGAGTACAGAAGGACATCTGGTGATGTGGGATCTGGAAGAACAGAGAGTAGGTATGTAACCATCTATAATATTTTATAAGGAAGTTTCATTATTATGTATGTACCTACTATTTTAGCATGATATTTGAGTTTTACTTAGTTATAGAGTATGTCTAAGGTTATTTGATATAAATCACTGCCTGGTTTGATCTATAAAGCAGTAAAGTAAATTCTTTGGTAGGCTGGTTTCAATATTTTAAACAAAGTGTAGTAGATAAAATGTTATAACTTAAACCCAACCAATTTAAAGACTTTCTTGCCTTTTATTCAAACTTGTTAAAATGTTTGCAGTGTCTCAAGTGGAGTCAGCACATTCATCAAAGATAGCTGGTCTGCAATGCCTGACATCTGAGCCATTGCTAGTGACAAATTCTGAAGATAACTCACTGAAGCTCTGGATCTTTGATTTGCCTGATGGTGGTGCACGATTGTTGAGGAAAAGGTAATAAAGTTATGCATATATTAATTCTAAGTATTTTTCTAGACCTTGTGTGTTTTGTCAGGGTGCTTATTCAATAAAGTTGTCCTCAGTTCAGTATCTTCAGTTCAGTATCTTAAATAGTTTTAAGTCAACTACTATGGTGTAAAATAAAGGTAGAAGACATTTTGAATATTGTTTTAAAAAGACTAAAGACACACACACACCACACTTTGTATCGAAATTTTCGGCCATTAAAATCATAATAATATTTTTCAACACCATCACATCATCATCAACAGCTCTTATATGTCCACCCACACCAATCCTGGAGTAGGGCGATTAGGCCTTAGTCGACCATGATGGCCCAGTGACACCATTGCATGACTGACAATGTTAAAATATATCTATCTATTCCTTCCCAAAACCAGGCTGACCACAAGAACTTATCTGTGTTTGAAATTTTAAATATTACCTTCCATTCTAATATTATGTAATGTGAAAGTCTCGGTCTGTCCTATATCTTACGTTTTCACAGTTAAACTACTGTACCAATTAATACGAAATTTAGTTCAAAGGTAGTTTGATACCCAAGGCAAGGCATACGCTACTTTTTACAGCAAGAAAAATCTATTCACATAGGAAAAATTGCAATTAATACGAGCGCACCTTTGGGCAGTCAGCTAATTCGGAATATGTTACTAGGGAAGGTCACTCTCTGCCTCCAAACCTGGTGAAACACTGTGAGCCGACGGGAGAGAACCTCCTGGCTGCCGGAAGCGACAGCAGCCTGCATATCATGAATACTGTCACTGAGACCTTCAACAAAAGCATGGGCAAAGCCTCTCACAATAGGAAGGCTTCCAAGAAAAAGAGTAAGTGTAAAAAACAAGAAAGTATTCAATATTTTAAATGGAGTATGTACATGATATTGCTTTTACCTAGTTACAAGTTTAAAGATTGGTAGGCTTCCTTTATTTCTTTTTACTTTAGAAACAATCTTATTTTTAATTCTTGTATTTATAAACGACAAATGGAATTGTGATATGGCGAACAAGATTTTCTTCCATCCGGGAAATGCGGGTTCGATTCCCACCATATACCATTGTTGTATTATAGTTACGTAGATATTAAAGCAACCAGCTGTCAATGAAGACCTGTAAAGATTGGGTATTTTGAACAGGGCTTAAGGCTACTTGATTAATTTCAATTTCAAATGACAAAAACACAGAAGTTTTCTGCCCTTTTTGAAATGATAGAAAAGTGATTAGTCTCCTTTTTAGATCTAGGTAGGTAGCTAGGTATGAATATTATTTGTAGCTGTTGATTTTCTCTTCTCACTCGACAGTTCGTATTTTGAACAAAACATTTTTTTTCACAGAAAGACTTCAACTAGACAGCCTAGTTCTACCTCCGATCAACAACTTAGATTCTTGCATGCAAAGAGACAAGCAATGGGACAGCATAGCGTCTTTGCATGAAGGATTGTTCGTTGCCACCACATGGTCGTACAACAGGATCAAGATGGGTGATCACAAGCTCAAACCACCAGGGACCGATAAGGGAGTGTTCGCTACTTGTCTCACTGTCACACATTGTGGAAATTTTGTTGTTATTGGTAAGTGTTTTTTGATTAACCCTGCATTTTATTCATATTAAAAAGTGCGCAAACTTACCACGCACTGTCCCACAGTTTTTAAGGTTGTCTGGAAGAAATTTCAATGAAGCCGCCTATCTGTACACTATTATATTGAACTGTATTTTCTCTGTGTTCCTCTTTATTGCACATTTATTATATGTTATCAACGAATTATCTATAGTCTAGAAGAGTAACTATGCTTCAAACTTGACCCTACCAAATGAATACCAAAGAACCATACGACATTCGAATATGTGGTACAATGATGTTTTATATGACTTGGTTTGTAAGAACGTCGAAAGTAAGCTTCAATGTACAGCAGCGACATCATCTGCCTGTCTGTCGTCGTCGTCTGTCAAAATTAATTAGGTGCCATGTATTAGCGGGCTTTGTTAGATGGTTAATCTTCTAGACTACAGATAATTTGTTGTATGTTATACAGTGTACAAAAGTCTGTCAACTAGACCGACACCACACTATATACCTACATATTTATCCTTCCAGAGGAAAATTAATATCATCATCAATAGCTCGTATATGTGATCAGTCCTTACGCGACTGCTATAACCCAGTGCAGATTCGTAAAAACAAATGAATATACTTATTAAAAAAAACAATTTCCTCCAGGCTACAGCAACGGCCAAGTCCACAAATTCAATATGCAGTCAGGAATACACCGAGGGTTCTACGGGAAGGACAAACTCGCCCACAAAGGAGCCCTGAGGGGCGTCGAGACAGACCTCTGTAACCAGCGGGTTATCACTGCCGGAGCTGACGACAAACTCAAATTCTGGCACTTTAAATCTGGTAGGTGGTTCAATCAATCAACAGCTCATATACTTCTCCACCGAGGGGCTCGAGCCTACCCTGAATTAGGGCGATTAGGCCTTAGTCCCACTGACCCAGTGCGGGTTGGTCGACTTCACACAGTTGGACTTCATAACTTGTGCCTTTACTTGACTTAGCGACGCGATTTGAAACACAGTATGCATAAAAAATATATTAGTTCATAGTTCATCTGAAAGTATACAAAAATAGAATTCTGACAGTCAAAACAGAATCGAAATTGATCGAAAAACAAACTAGATATAACATTATTAAACAAATATATCTGTCCCTCTTTCGAAGACAAAATTTTCTATGACGTCCCATGTCACGTCGGACCTCTCTGTCTTACCATCAACTTTGAAGCCTTATAACTTTGTTTCTGAGCAAGATATTGAACGATTATTTTTGTGTTTATCTGGAACATAAAATATTTCGATTAATTAATTTAAAAAAATTGTGCATATTCCCTATTCCTCACAAAAACCTTCCCATCACACAGCAACTACGCCTTACCACGTGATACGCTTGGAAGCGTCAGTGACTCTCACCAAATGCCACCGCGACAGTGGGCTACTCGCACTGGCTAACGAAGACTTCACGATAACACTCGTCGATATTGACACTACCACTGTAGTGAGGCGGTTTGACGGACACTGCGGGAAAATCAACTCTATTGACTTCGATTGCCAGAGCAGGTAAATGTTTTAGACCCAATGTCCTATTAGTAGTACCTTGTACTGATTAAAAGACAAGCATTGACATTGAGACATCGTGGACGCAATAAAGTATTTGAGTATTGAAAAGTATGTTTGGAAGTGAAGGTAAATGTTTAGAGACCTATTGTCCTACCAGTAGTACTATTTATTGTAAGTGTCTAAAAGTATGTTTTGAAGTCTTCACAATAATATTCGTTGACTTCGACATGACGACTGTAGTGGCACTGCGGGTTAGATTTATTTAATTGACTTCGACTGTCAAAGCAGGTTGAGTGAATGAATGAATGAATATACTTTATTGCACACAGCGAAAATACATAATAACATAAAAATAAGGAAAAGAAGAAGTGTACAGTTAGGTGGCCTTATTGCTTCCAGGCAACCTTTAGGTACAGGAAACTATAATTAGTAGCACGGGGAGCTGTGTGTGGCCTTTTTAGCATTGAATACTGCACTTTATTTACTTTTTTTTGTTTTGTGTCGTCATTAGTGATTTTATTAAAATATTCTGAAATTTAGTATTATACCTAATGTGTGTGTCTTTGTGCTAAATAAATGCTTCTTGTCTATGTCTATAGTGCAAGTAAAAAGAAAAGTATAATATAAGAAACATGGATACAAATACAGATGGATTAAATAGGTAAATGTTTCAGACCCAATGTCCTAGCACTTTCTAAACTGAATTTCTCTTTTTAGATGGTTAATAAGCTCGTCAATGGACTGCACCGTGTGTACGTGGGACATTCCCAGCGCTCAACTAGTCGATATATTTTCGGTAAGTCAATTTCGCCGTGTGGTGACGGCAGAGTAGAATACATTTGTCACCAACCCCTACTCTTCCCGTGGGTGTCGTAAGAGGCGACTTAGGGACTACACATTGAACAGGGAACGGGCAGCAGCGCTCTCTGATACAGTAACCTTTTAATCTGCGATCTCCAACCCGCCTGCCAAGCGTGGAGATTATGGCAAAACCAAACACTCAAGTGGAGGAGGCTCATAGTCCAGCAGTGGACTATAACGGGCCGTTGATGATGTTGATGAAGTGAATTTATTTAATCGCTGACTCATTTTGCGATGTGAGGTATTCGCAATGCCAAAGTGTAGGACTAATATATTAAAGTGCACACCCCTAACTATAGCTCTACAAATATTACACAAAGTTTCGCTAAACTTAGACCTATTCCATTGTTGTTCGGCAGAGTTCACCGATGCTGTAATTAGAGTATCTGTGTAGACAATGAGTAACATTTTGAAATTTGGTTAAGCATAAGTAAAATTGTATTATGTATTATATACCTATAGTATTAATTGTATATTCATGACTTGTCGCATTGTCGAATTGGGTACGCCTGTAAGATAATGTTTGTTGTTGGTTTTAAATTAATAAATGAATTGAATTGAATGAATTTTAGTATTAAGGTTGCCTGGACGAAATTGCTACCTTAGCAATAAGGCCGTCTAATTGACTCAACTAACTGTAAAAATTGTTTTCTTGTAAATTTTGTTTGGTGTCAATTAATAACATTTGTATTGTATTGTATTGTATTGAATTTTACTCCAGTTATAATATTAGTATGATTTTCCATTTCCGTGCTTTGTGTTTTAGATTAAGTTTTATTGAAATGTTTTTTTATCTTATCTCTTCTTCCCAGGTCCAACAGCCCTGCACGTCACTAAGCATGTCCCCCACGGGCGACTACCTCGCCACAACGCACGTGGGGGAGCTGGGCGTGTTCCTGTGGGCCAACAGACTGCTGTACGAACGAGTCTTCCTCAAACCCATTGATAGGAGCGCCGTCGATATACCTCGATTGAGTAAGTCATACATAAACACTTTAAATGTACACATAAAACTCATGCAACCCACTCCAACTTATATAAACACAAAAACTCGCTCAAAATACACCATAAACTCATACTAACAACAAACTTAGTGTTATTGTCATTTTCTTGTTTATTGTGTACAATAAATGGTTAAATAAATATATAAACTTACACAAAAACACCACAACTTACTCCAGTACACATATTAACTCATAGAAACACACACAGAAACATTTATAAACTCCACAACCCACGTGGGGGAGCTGGGAGTGTTCCTGTGGGCCAACAGGGTGGGTCTTCCTCAAACCCATTGATAGGAGCGCAGTCGATATACCTAGATTGAGTAAGTCTTGTATGAACACACCTTATGTATACACAAAATACATAATACATGAGCACATCCTACGCACACACAATACTCGTACAAACACACACGCACAATAATCAGCCTAAAATTAAAAACACGACTTCGCCGCCATTTGTAGTCAGTGTCACTCGGGCTATGTAAAGATTCTAATGATACCTCACACATCTAAATCTGTTCAGGCATTTAAAAGTTATGGTGGAATAAAGAAACTCACATACATACATACTTACTTACATACATACATGAACCCTGAACACATGTTGACATGTTGGACAACTCAACGCACTCATAAAACCCAACATAAATTTATACATTGTAAAACGCACATTAGACAAACGCATACAACAACAATATTATCTAATATTAAATGAAGCAAAAAATAAAAAAATCCCATTAAAATAAGCATATTTTTTCGTGCTTTCTTACCCGTCTTTACTTTCATTATTTCTACTACAAAATTCATTATAGTAACATACAAACTTTCTCTAGAACTTCCGAGCACCGCCGCCGAAAAACCGAACATTGAGGACATCGGAACGATAGACATCGGAGAAGAACCCGAATACAAGTCTCCGGAACAAATCAGCGAAGAGCTAATAACGCTGTCAGACCAACCCGCCTCCAGGTGGCTCAACCTACTCAATCTAGACATCGTCAAACGGAGAAACAAACCGAAAACGCCTCTAACAGTTCCCAAGTCTGCACCTTTCTTCCTACCCACAATACCTAGTTTGGAACTAGAATTCGATTTGGAAAAAGACGACAATTCCAGTAAAAACACTAAACTGTTAATACCGGAAAGTTTGTCGACATTAACACCGTTTGCGAAGAAATTGGTGGCGTGTGATGATGAAGATAGCTATTTAAAATGCGCGGGAAAGTTGAAGTCTCTTTCGCCTTCCGCGCTAGAAGTGGAGGTTTCAAATATGGCGCCCGAATTCGGCGGCTCTATAGAAACTATGAAACAATTCCTCGTCTTACTAGGCACTATGTTGAAAACCAACAGAGATTTTGAACTAGCGCAGTCATATTTAAGTTTGTTTTTGAAAACTCATACGAAAGTTATATCAATGAATGAAGAGCTGAGAACTATTTTAGATTCGGTGGAAGAATCGGCTTCGAAGTCCTGGGCGCGATTGCAAGGACAATTAATGTATAATATCTGTGTAGTGAAAGCTCTAAAAGATATGTAAAGTGAGAATAAAAATATTTTTACACATTATGCGAGTATTTTTTAAGGAAAATCCTTTGTATAAGATGTTTTGCATGATCGCCCTATTGTTAGAATTGTTCGGTATTGTAAGGAATGGAAACCTCATAGTAAGTATACTGTCTGTAACGAACAATCGTTAAGTACTGTGTGATGTAAATACCACAGATGTGTACAAAAAAATACACTTCTTATGTATATGTCACGGCTAATAGCCGAAGTGCGGCTACACCTAGTTTTAGCCGGCTACAACTGGGTGCAGCCGGCCACATACGGTTAAACTTAGATCTATCCTATTTATCATCGGCTAGAACTAGGTTTAGCCGTCATCATAGCGGCTAGAACTAAGTGCAACCGCACATAAGTGGTTAGACTTAGATGTATCCTATTTATCATCGGCTAGAACTGGGTTTAGCCTTCATCATAGCGGCTAGAACTAAGTGCAACCGCACATAAGTGGTTAGACTTAGATGTATCCTATTTATCATCGGCTAGAACTGGGTTTAGCCTTCATCATAGCGGCTAGAACTAAGTGCAACCGCACATAAGTGGTTAGACTTAGATGTATCCTATTTATCATCGGCTAGAACTAGGTTTAGCCTTCATCATAGCGGCTAGAACTAAGTGCAACCGCACACAAGTGCTTAGACTTAGATGTATCCTATTTATCATCGGCTAGAACTAGGTTTAGCATTCATCATAGCGGCTAGAACTAGGTGCAACCGCACACAAGTGGTTAGACTTAGATGTATCATATTTATCATCGGCTAGAACTAGGTTTAGCCTTCATCATAGCGGCTAGAACTAAGTGCAACCGCACACAAGTGGTTAGACTTAGATGTATCCTATTTATCATCGGCTAGAACTAGGTTTAGCATTCATCATAGCGGCTAGAACTAGGTGCAACCGCACACAAGTGGTTAGACTTAGACGTATCCTATTTATCATCGGCTAGAACTAGGTTTAGCATTCATTATAGCGGCTAGAACTAAGTGCAACCGCACACAAGTGGTTAGACTTAGATGTATCCTATTTATGATCGTTTAAAACTAGGTTTAGCCTTCATCATAGCGGCTAGAACTTAGTGCAATCGCACATAAGTGGTTAGACTTAGATGTATCCTATTTATCATCGGTTAGAACTAGGTTTAGCCTTCATCATAGCGGCTAGAACTAAGTGCAACCGCACACAAGTGGTTAGACTTAGATGTATCATATTTATCATCGGCTAGTTCAGTGCATTTTGGGTTTGTTTTGATATTATTATCTTGCGTTACAGTGGGCTGGCCACGTCTGTCGCAGAACCGATGAGCGTTGGAGCAGACGGGTTCTCGAATGGAGACCGCGTCTCGGGAAACGTAGTGTGGGACGCCCCCCTGCCAGGTGGACTGATGACCTGAAGAAGGTCGCTGGTGGTGGCTGAATGAGGAAAACGGGTGATCGTGCGCTTTGGCGTACCCTTGGGGAGGCCTACGTCCAGCAGTGGACTGCAATAGGCTGATTGATTGATTGATTGTAGACGAGACATCTCACCCCACCTGCACCTAGTTGTATAAGTCATGACTAATTAGGTATACTAAAATATCACTACGAAATATTTAGCCTACCTGTCGGACATTTTGGAAATCAGTCAAAGTGCGAATGAGACATTTTAGGAATCGAACATTATGCGTACTACAGGCTTTTTTGTGAATCGGATAATGCGCGTGAAACTCAAAAATACTGCCTTGCTTCGACTTTGACTTTAAACTAGCACTACATTTACCTTGTCACTTAGCCTACTCAATTGAAATACTGCGACGGGAAATGAGGTAGGTGAGAGGTGGGCTGTTTCATTCCAAACCATTAAACTTTTTCTCATGCACTCTGTGGCTGGATGTCCTCCGGGATTTACTGCCGATATTAAAGAGAAAAGCCTTTTAAGATAAGGTGAATGAATCTGATATAAAACTGTCTAACCTCCTTACGAGCCAATGTTAAACAATGTTGTTTAAATTAATGAAGATGGCTACACACAATAGGGTGCTAGTTGCCTGTATTTGGAGGGAAAAAGGATAATAATATACTTTTTTGCCGTGCAAATACAGGGAACAAAGAAAGCATGTTTAACTTTTATAAATGCTACAAAAAATACGTGGTCATATAGCCTTGTAGTCTCGGGAAACGTAGTGCGGGACGCCCCCCTGCCAGGTGGACTGATGACCTAAGGAAAGCGGGTGATCGTGCGCTTTAGCGGGTGATTGAGCGTGCCCTGAGGGAGGCCTACGTCCAGCAGTGGACTGCAATAGGCTGATTGATTGACAGTATCACCGCCGGTGCTACAACTTTTATGGCTACGACGTGGCGCTCGTAGCAAGAGCTACGCGAATAGCGTAGTGGTTTTCTAGTCAAATATCTTTCGAATCCGCAGCTGCACATTGAACAATCAAAATGAAACTAATAGTAACTGAGAAGCAAATATTTATGAAACAAAAAAAAATAGGTACAGTTCTCTTCATCTTTAATTTGCAATTTCTTCGGTGCTATTTGTATAAAAAGTATTTTAATAAAATATACATTTTTTTTAATAGAGGTCATGTCGTAGGGTTATAACACCCAGTAAGGTAAGGGCGCTGAAGGGATTGCAGAACCCTTTCTTTGCATAAAGAGCCCTTCGGCAACGTTTATAATAATCCCCCTTGTGTACATGCCCACTTTTAATCCGCTGAAATTTAAAAAGGTCTATAGAGGGCAAGGTAAACCTGTTTACTTTTAATTACGGCCTCTATAACCTATTTATAGCTTATGTTGGTAGTAGGAGCATCTCTTAATAAGGGTCCCGGGTTCGATCTACAACGTGTTAACTAAATGACGTAAATATCCCGGGTGATAATTTCAGCCCATGAAGTGAACAGCTTTCGTTCCATAACTTTCCTAAAGTGGACTTGGTTAACTAATCAGATGACCAAGTGAAGAATGAAAAGTAAAAACTAGTTATTTGAGTTTTTGGAATTGGTCTAGACAAAAGTGTTTCTTTTCATGGGTTGAACTACCTACCAGAAAAGTTCTGCACCCCTTTTTTATTCCCATGCGATATTTAGCTAACCTGTTGTAGAGCCTGACCTACATTGATTTTCATGTGACCACAATTTTTAAACGTAACGTACGATTTTTATCGATTTCACCTTAATCCAACAAATCATCCAATTTAAAGGATTACCCTATAACATTTTACTTAGATACAATAGGATATCATCCTTAGAGATTTATTAGGGTAAAAGTCGACCCTTATTATATTTTTATATGCTTGTTGGTATGTGTAGCGACGGGGTAGCAAAATACAAAACATTCGCTTACCTATGTTGAGTACCTACAATAAAATTGTTGGAAGGAATTATTAAGGACAGTTATTTTGGTATCTTCTGGTTAATGTGGATTTTATGACACGTCAAATAACAGATCTATAATAGCAAATAGTAATGTCGTTAGGTTCGTTTTATTTAAAGTATTCAAGTAAAGATACGCAATTTAGAAACCACAAGTTTTGGAAGCCATTTTGAAAATATCAATCGTAAAAAAAAGCTCTAGATTTAAGAAAGATGTATCGAAATTAAAAGTAATAAATAACTAAGGTGTCATCAGCAGCTCATATACGTCCCCACCGAGGGGCTCGAGCCTACCCTGAATCAGGGCGATTAGGCCTTAGTCGACCACGCTGGCCCAGTGCGGGTTGGTCGACTTCACACACAACCTTTGAATTTCTTCGCAGGTGTGTGTAGGTTTCATCACAATGTTTTCCTTCACCGTAAGGGCGTCGAATAAACGTACATATGAACTCGAAATTCGAAAACACATTGGTACGTGGTGGGGATCGAACCTGCGTCTCCTAAACGGGAGGCAGCGGCCCTATCTTGTGATGTACTTTCAAGCACCAAAAGTCCGTGAATACATCGCATGTTTCTTCACAAAAGAATTTTAATGATCATTAGTTCTAAAAAAGAACTTTAACTACACTAAGCTTCTTACACGAGTTATTACTGCTGTACAGTCGTAATAACGTTCTTAGCATTAGCGTAGAACATTAAACTCCTTACGGCAGCTTTTCTAATTTATACTGGCAATTAGATTCCAGTAACAAGTGTATAACGGTACACAGGGTGTGGTTTTTGAGAGCGAGCGGAAGCGGCAGCGGCAGTAAATCCGGGGTGCTTCCGTTCCGCGCCGATTACATTCCCGTTCGACTGCGAGTTTGTATGCCACACATATAGCTACATACTTAACATGCGTAACTACAGGGCCCCGTTTCACGAAGCAACAATTTACTAGTAACAAGTTACAATTTGATATTCATTGCGTAGTTAATTCGCCTAAACAGTAGGCCTTATCGTCTCACTGTCTACGCAATGTACATCGAATTGTACTTGTAATTTTTAACTTGTAGCTTCGTGAAACAGCCTCCAGGTGTATAAAAATATAAAAAGTGTAAAAAAGAATGTTTTTCATGTCGAAAATAAACGAAAAAAATAAAAATCTCATGGCAATGCGAATATTTTTAATCACGTTTTTAATGGAGAAATGGTCAAAATCAAAATAAAAAATATTTATTTCCATAGGATGTTATTACATCACTTAGATCCGTCATTACATTTTTTTTCATATAATTTTGATAGGTAATATAATTTTAATAGGTAATAATAGCAATTTCTCCATAATGAAAGTAAACGCATGATTATGAAATAATGTTTTTGTGTAAAAAATAAAGCTACAAAATTCTTGTGGTTGTACTAGTACCTACTATAATAGGATAGAGCCAAAACAATAAAAGGAAAAGAGAGAAAAAATACATAAGTCCAGCTTTTATTCTATTATAATGCTATAGAATTAAAACAGCATTAGTAGAGGCTATATTAGTGAGTCCACCCTGTATATAGGTAGCGTAATCTCTACTTACCTACTTCCTGTGCAGTTGGTAATCCTACTGGCATTAAATACGCCTTGGGGAGCTGGTTGAATCCCTTACCAGTCCCGGAGTACTATTTGCTGCATTATTAACAGAGTGAAGTACTAGTTTTACAATTGAAAAATAAATACACTGGACAGCAAAGAATCCGGGGGAAAATTTCGGAAACTAAGCATGCTAACTTTGTGAAATAAATTGTGTTAGACAAATAAATACTCATTGAAAAATGTAGTTAAATGAATTTTTCATAATTTATTCTTCGATAATTACATAAAGAAAAAGATATGCCAATCTCATCTATTAAACAAAAAAAAAATAGAAAATCGCATTTATTTTCAACAGCTTATCTTTGTTAATTGTTTATTTTTTAGCAGTTGTTACCGCGGTTATGCGGCTCGTCCGGCATATCCGCTTAGAAAAGTCCCATCTTTATTTTGCCATTTTTGATGGCATAAGTTAACAATAACCAAGAAGTCTTATTGCTATCATTTAAAGTGTGTTTAATTATCTATTAAACACAATTTATTTTACTAAGATAACGTTCATAGTTTTCGAGATTTTCAGGTAACTACCTGTCTTCATATGACCCGGATTCATTGCTGTCGAGTGTAGGTTATTAGGTTATTTGGTTCGATAGACATATATTTATGGGATTCGGTACAATACGCCGCGTTGGTATGTTAGGGATTATTGAAATCTAGGGTTTGAATTAGTAATACCCTCTGTGATAATACCCATATCATGTGACGCACTTATGATTATTAATTCTATACGAAATTCAGGTACGGTAAAAAAAGTATCATGAGGAAACCTACATTTACACATCATACTAGTTTATGATCAAGCCTTAATAAAATAATAATAAATGTGGGCACATTAATAACACACATTAATAATTAATAAGATTAAAAATCGAAAAAAAAATCGTAGTAATAACCCGGTAGATATGTGTGTTATTAATATTATCAACCGCGAAAACCTAAAAGTGTTTATGTGGGGACATCTCACACATGACCAACTTTTTCCAAACTAAGCAAAGCTATTAAATTTTTATATAGAATAGAATAGAAAACTCATTTATTCACTGTAAAACACACAATACAGCAGACAAACAAATTCGAGTACATTGAAACAATTTCAAGATAATTAATAGAGTAAAAGGCACAAAAACGAACATAAGGTGAGTCAACTGTGTTATTTATTTAATATTAAAAGTATTAGACAGCTGATATACAATACTTAAATATATAAATACTCGTACATACCTACTTATATAGATAAACAACATTCAGACACAAGGCAAATACAAGTACTTATCACACGAATGTTTGCCCTGGGCGAAATTCGAACCCGCGACCTTGTGCTTCGAAGGCAGGCGTACTACCAACTAGACTATGGAGCCGTCAAACACGTTGGCTCAGTAAAGGTTGGCGAAGGTTATATTTCAATAGCGACGAATAAATAACCCAGTAGTCTTTATCCATACATGACGGCTCTGTAGCCCAGGTGGTAGTGTATCTGCCTCCGAAACACAGGGTCGCGGGTTTGAATCCCGCCCAGGGCAAACATTCGCGTGATGAGCGCTTGTGTTTGCCTTGTGTCTGGTTGTTGTTTATCTATATAAGTATGTATTTATTTATTTATGTAATTTATATCAGCTGTTTGATACCCATAGTACGAGCTCTGCTTAGATGGCCGTGTGTGAAGATGTCCCCCTCATTATATATACCTATGTACTAATATTATAAACGTGAAAGTTTGTATGTATGGGTGGATGTTTGTTACTCTTTCACGTAAAAACTACTGAAACGGATTTGGATGAAATTACACATATAATACTTTTTACGGGAAAAAGTCTTATTCCCACGGGAAAGTGTTACATAACGCGAGCGTAGCCGCGGGCGGACCGCTAGTTACTTATATTTGTCCACCAACCCGCACTGAGAAGAATAACCCTAAATTCACCCTAGAGGTTTATTCGTCGCTAAAATACGTTAAAACTACCTGCAATCCCCACGTAGCACGGAGGTATAAATAAGTACTTCCTGTGCACTTCTTAATCCGCACGACGCTGCTGGCTCTAAACATAGCTTAGAGGAATAGTTAAATCCTTTTATAGAAGAGACTATTCAGTTTAAAGTGCCTTTTGACTAAAAAAAAACACTCCGTAAAAACCTTTAGTTCCTTACGTTAGGACATAATGTTATCAAGTTTACGTATTATGTCATCATCATTCACAGCCCACATCCACCCACTGCTGCTTAGTATCATCAACGGCCCGTTACAGTCCACTGCTGGACTAAGAGCCTCCTCCACTTAAGTGGAGGGTTTTGCCATAATCTCCATGCTTGGCAGGCGGGTTGGAGATCGCAGATTAAAAGGTTACTGTATCAGAAAGCGCTGCTGCCCGTTCCCTGTTCAATGTGTAGTCCCTAAGTCGCCTCTTACGACACCAGAAGAGTAGGGGTTGGTGACAAATGTATTCTACTCTGCCGACACCACACGGCAAAGTTGCTTAGTATAGCTTAATGCGCCACTATTTGAAAATGACTCAAAAAATCAGAGATGGTTAGAAATTTCAACCCAAAGAGATTGGACCTTCTTCCAAGGAGATTTAACAAATAATAAAAATAAAAGTCCGAAATAACTTGACGGTTAAAAAAAAATGAACCCTGCAGTGCATACTTAAAACGTGTTGTGTGTTAATTTCTGACGCGCGTCGAGCGACTGTCTTTTATTTCCTCTGAGGTTAAAACTTATGAGTTCGTGAATTTGAAATGCCAGAGCTTTTCCATAGTCTTGTGGCGTCTAAACGCGCCACCACTTTGTAATATGTTATCTAAACGCGCACTATGTCATGTTCACTCTCCGCTCAGTTCACTCACTCTCTTGCTCGTCCGAAGCTCGGAGAGAACGCACGCGCATTGTCTGTTACACCTAGCTGTAGTATCCAAGTTTATTATATTTAATTTGTGGACTGCGTCCTACACATATATTGACGGTGTCAATAAATAACCTGTTACTGAAGAACCTAGTTTATCTTCACCACCGTCGACCCCGGACCTTCGGTCCTATAGTCTCAAAAATTAACCTTACTTTTCGTACAAACTAATGCAGACCCGTTTCAAAATTAAAATCTTTTATTATGCGGAAAAATCTGAAACAAAAATTGTGTCGATCGTGCGGTATAAAAACTGTCCTTTGATTGTTTCAGATTCAGTTACCCTTGTTAAAAGCATTCATTTTAATATTCAAACACCCATTTCTTTATTTTATATTTATAGAAGCGACCTTTCGGGCGGTCCACTCCGCTGACAAGTGTGGCTTTAATTCTGTCCATCCGCTGGAAATCGAAAAGAAAAGGGTTTTTGCCAACTGTGTCAGGTGGTATAAAAATTGTATACGTAACTCGACAAAAATAAAGTTGAAGCCAAAAATAAATATAAGTGAACGAGCTACGTAAAAAACACCGCAAATGTACAGGACGAACAAATGATGTAGCCGTTTGGTACATACGAGGTAGGTACTTTAGGTTCAAACAACCATTTTGAGCGGTAGTTCTTAAAAATCCAAGAAATATTTTCAAAACATACCAAGTTTGGGATCCTTCAGGTAAGAGACGGCTAGCAAATTATAAAACATATGCCAAAATTAATCAGGTTGTGATGGACCTTATATAATAAAATAAAAATAAAATATAGGAGGTTTCTTCGGTGCCTACTACGTCAATTTTGCGAATTTCAACATAACTCATATACCTACCAGTAGACGCGCAATTCAATTCTCTATCGAACTACATTCATAAGTCGTTTTCGTAAAAAATGCAAGTTAGGTGTTGTTAGAACTTCCCCGTCAAAATGTCTCTTAATAATTTAAATTCCCCAATTTATGTCTTATTACTCGTAATATTTTTTATACTCTACAGGCACCATCTCCGTTTTTATGTTGATCTAAGTCCAGTACTATGTTAATTACGAAATACACTGTCCTTTTAGCGTGGACAGGTCTCGGTCTGTTTATGTTTTATGTAGGATTCGTGCAGTGGTGATGTGTGGAGTTAAGAGGGTTGTTTTAAGATACCACGTAGCTCTTGTTAGCAGACTTTTCATTAGAGCCTTATTTAAAAAAATCTATGAGTTTGCATTTTCCCACAATCTCATCTAATGGATTGATAAATTGGGTGGGGTCTTAAGTGCAATTTGCACTTTTAAGCATTTATCTGTTAGGGTATAGATATATAAACGTTAGACAAAATTTGTGCGACAACAGTAAGACGTAATTAAATAAATCTATTTAAACCACCAAATAAGCTCATAGGTTACAAAATCTGTGCTCCTAGGAACTGAAGCTCTGTTCACCTCTCTGGAGATAAAGCGTGATTTTATATGTGTACACAAATATTATAAAAATAAAAGTAAAATATTGTAGGACCCAAAATTTAAGCCTAGTAAACAAGAATAGTGGAATGTAACGGGCCGTTGATGTTGATGAAACAAGAATCGTTTCAGAGTAACAAAAGATGATCGCTTAGAGCGAGGCGACGCGCGTTGGAAATCTTTGGTTTCTTTCTTTATTTCTCTCATATTTCCAAGTTTTAGTCTACGAGGCACTAAATAACAGAGACAAACAAAGACTGAATCCATTGTCTTTGTTGAGTAGTTGTGAATATGGGGCAGCCGGGTAGCCGGGCCTCATTAACATTTTAGTATGAGGCTATGACAGACTTCATTTTTCTGTAACTTCTGACCCGCAAGGACTATTTATAATTTGCGATCTAACTTCTTGCATTCAGACAACAAGGCCCATCATCATCATTTCCGCCGAAAGACGTCCACTGCTGGACAAAGGCCTCCCCCAAGGATCTCCACAACGACCGGTCCTGCGCTGCCCGCAACCAGCGGCTGCCCACGACCTTCACCATCATGCATCATCTTCAGTGCATGGTCGCCCTAGATAGTACAAATCTAGCAAGCTGAGCCAGTGTGTGTGCAATTATAGGAAATGTAAAAAAATTACAATGTTTTCTGTCATCGTAAGAGTGTCCAATAAACAACGCTCCCACATATAAATACGGTTCGAACTGGCGTTTCCCGGATAGGAGGCGAGAAATTTTAAATTACAGCAAAAGTTATTTCCAATCACTTCCAAAATTCAAAATTCAAAATCGTCCAATCATCTTCTTCGTGGCGTAGATATGGAAAGGAATAGAAGCGGCATCCATTAGGCGGGCGGATGTCGTCCGTTTATCTGAACTTCATTTGAATATTATCTTTGGCGGCCCGTCGCCAGCGGTATCGGCTTTACTTCAGTGCGCCACTGAATTCATTATCTTTGTCCATTTTAGGGAATAATTTCTTATTGTTTTACTAGCATTACTAGCATTATGTTCCTAAATTCATTCACGAGGTTGCCTTTTCCCGATAATCCCCCGTTTTGTCTCGTTTTGGGGAAGGAAGGGCGGAATTTCTAAAAATGCCTTCTTAAGACTAATTAACACTTTAGTAAATAGTAAATGGGGGATCGGACTACTTTTATTTTTATTTTATAAATCCAAATTTCTTAGTTTCTGCTATCGAAAACTAAAATAATTTTTGCTCTATCTTCAAAATTTACCGAGTTATAAAGGTTTTAAATTCAAGATTAGACAGAGAGGTACATACCCACTTGTGACGTCATATGTTATTATCGCCATATAATCTCCATACAAAAAATCGTTTTTGAAAGAGACATATATATTGAAACTTTAAAAAATCACTGTAAATTCGTTTTTCAACCGATTCTATTTGTTTCTTCGCGAATCGTCTGCTAAGTACCAATCTATATTTTAAAAATAATTCATAAAATATGGTAAATTTAGGAACAGTCCGATCCCCTATTACCACTTGCTCATTCAAGTAGTAAGTACACACACGTAACGAAACACAAAATACAAGCCTGGTCTATTTTGACAACAACTTACTACTTGCCGAGTTTAGGTGACTGATTAAGTACATCCTCCGTGGCTGAGTGGTCGAGATTACGACGCTCATTACGGAAGTTCCGGGTTTGATTCTCGGTGAGGATACTGGCAAGCAAAAATATCTTTGTGAGACTTTCCCCAGTTTTGTAAGGACATTGCAGGCTGTGAAGAGAAGACAATTCCGTGCTTCGGAAGGCACGTTAAGCCGTTGGTCCCGGTTACTATCTAGTCGTTACATGAGCCAAGTCAGTGGCTTTTGGCGGCTCTACAACACTGATACCAGGGTTTGTGAGGTCGGTTGTTGACCTTACAACCCACACGATGATGATGATGATTAAGTTACCTCGCCACGTATTTGTGCAAGTATAAATGAAGCTTAAGTTACTGCAAACTTAATTAAACCAATCCTACAGTATCTAAAGTTTACAAGCTCAATATAGTATAGTTTTGGTTCTGCGGTTTCTCCTTGTAGGATAGATAGGTGTGGAATCTCAATGACCTAAGTATAAAACAGGTATTTGCGTTTTTTTAATACTTGTTTCGTATAAAATGCGTCTCGTAGTAATTTATTGCTTGTTATGCTCGATACGACGTAGAAAACAGCGTACGGTCATTAAGTAACTCGAGAATTCCTTGGCCTACTTTTTACATCTTCGTTCAGCCTATATAGTATTGTGATGGCCTAATGCCGAGCCTGAAGTCTCAGGCTGTCAGTTATGCTGTGATATATTTGTTATAATTTTATAATGTGATCGTCTAGTAATTATTTTCTTGGTGGATAATTCAGTAATACTTGATTTTACTTTTTGTCCTTGCTAAACATAATAAGCAAACGAAAAGGGTTCAAAGAAAGTTTCTGTGTCGAGCTCTACCACAGCGACTTCCTGTGAATGAAGTTTTATGTAACCCCAAGAAAATGAGTTTCCGCGCAAGGCCCTCCCCCCTCGTGCTTCTGGAATGCAGAGATACCTGTCCCAGCCGCGACATACAAGGCCTTACGAAGCGGGCTATACGACAGCGACTCCTCTTGTAGGTTAAAGTGTTAGCTCTCTGTAAACTTGAGTATTGCTGTGCACCCGACTGCGCCTTCTGGAACGCACGTGATTCCAGCCGACTACGTAAGCAGCCCTCTGGGTTGTGCCAAGGATAGTGAGACTCGCAGTATTGTTGTTACGTAACGTTTATTTTTGTTATCTGTATCTCGTAGTCAGACCCGAGAACAGTAGCTGCCTCTTTATATTTTAGAATGCATTCGTTTATTTGGTTTGTGTTTTATTTGTGTGTGTGAGTGGCCACTCGTGAGGTCAGCTATAGCGCTTTTGTTTGTTTGCAGAGCTCATTTCTCAATGACACCGCGCAGTGTATACTAAAGTATTAGCAGAGTCTTTTAGGCAAAATTTAATATTTTATAACTTCTCTTTATCATGTAATGTTTGCAAGGATTAGGTATTTGAAGCAACTTTATTGAGTAAATTATAGTTGCTTTAACCTAGATCTTGATAATGTCTTTAATTCTTTAATATTTTATGACTTCTCTTTATAATGTAATGTTCGCAAGGATATGGAATATGATTAAGCAACATTATTGAGTAAATTATATTTGCTTAACCTAGATATTGATAATGTCTTTAATTCGAAATTAAGGTGAATTCATGCAAGTGAATTTGTAATTTAGAGTAAGGTGAATTTAAGGGCAGATTTATTTATTTATGAAAAATTATAGATTATTTTATTTTGAGGAGAGATGAGGAATAACACAAGATAAATCAAATTATAAACTTTAGTTTATTATTCTTTTCTTTACTTTTAATTTAGTCTGATTTAAATCGAGGAATCCGAAGAACGGTATTCCTTGACCCTCTGTTCGATTTCTAGGCCAAAAGTATTCTAATGAAGGGGAAAAACGAACAGAAAAAGGAAAAAACCCCTTAGGCCAATTATTATCACTACTGCTATAATATTTATTTGTGATTCAAATTATGATTAAGTGCTAAGAAGTTTTATAGTAATAATAGCTCTATTTGAGTATAGTTTATGTCAATATCGAAGCGTAAAATACAGCGAAGAAAATAGGAATAGAAAAATAAGATTATCTTTGGGCTTTAAAATATAATTTAGTATGATATGCAGCTTTAGGTTTAATGTTCAAGTAATATTATTAATATTGATTAGAATTGGAACTTTTATTGAACTATTCATTTATGTAGTTTTAGGTTTTAAAACCCAAAGTTCTTTGTACTCCCTGTCACTGACTCTATGATTAATCAACACTTAGAAATACACTGCACTATCGCTTCGACGCTCCCGGCTTGGTCTCCAGCTCTGCGTTGACTGTCCCTATCCTAGTTCCCCTACCCTATCTCTAACATCTAATCTCCGCCTACAACCCTAACCCTAAATCTTAACATCTAATTGGTCAGCTAAGCTCGGCCGCTCTCCATTGGTCGATCCGTCGATCTTGATTGGCCGGCTGCTCCCGCGCACCGACGATGCGACGCTTCTCCTTGCGAGCTCTCCTGTTGCCATGCGCGCCATCGTCAACTTCGCCTCAATGTAAGCCCTGCTGACGTCACTCAGGCTTCAGCGTTTCATATGACTTCATAGCTGCTGCTATGCTTAGGACTTCATGTAGACAGCCTGGAATTTAGAAGCAAAATCCTTTGCGTAATCCATTTCTATTGTACATACACATCTTGTTAATATTATGTAATTTGTTATACACAGTGTTACACCGTAGGTGGAACATGTCTAGTATTATCATCATTGATAAAGTCATATCAATTAGGGTTTTGTTTATATGAATAATATAGTTATGAAACCCGTTTAACATAAGACATAGTTGAGTTTTGTCTTAGGACTTAGAATCGTTTTTTGCATAGCAAATCATAGTGGCAGTTTCACCCTTTTTATCTTAATATTATCTTGTCTTGTCTGACATCTGTTTGGTGTAAAAGTTTTGGGTCGATAAGGATTTCTCTATCTTCCTACACGTGCTACAGCAAAACCATTGAACTTTATCTGCCTATTGTTTGGTGGTAATTTATATTTCTTCGAACCGTATGTCTTGTGATGCCGCTTCCCGGGGTGTTTAGATATTTCCGTTTAAAAATATCGGTTTATTACTTACTGACAAAAGACCTCTGGCAGTTTTAATTTTTATTGTTGCCAAATGTGCATTTCTCGAAGCAATACTACTAACCATTACTTGTCTTTCTCACGCTTATCTTAATGGCGCGTTCGGTACCATCACATCCCTCTCCCTGTGGACAGTTAGAAATCTTGTTCTCTAACTTTCTACATCAAATCCTAAATCAATGGTGCTAACGCAGCCCATTAACTCGTATAGTACCTAAAACTACCTGCATAACTACCTACCTATCAATTGAATGCAAGCCTAATCTAAACCTAACCGTAACCTATCAAATAACTACAAGTCATCCGCATTGCGTCGAAAAGAAAAAAAAAATACCTACCTATCAACCCTAGACTAAAGCTAATTCATTTCCTACCTAGCCTACCTAAACAAAAATACTAAAGTCTAACTTCCTAAGTCATTTTTCAAGATATACCTATGTATATACCTATAGTCAACATCATTTTCCACATTACCATTTATATAGGGCTATTAATTTATTCATTCTCACTTGGGTTTATGAAACATTTAAATAAATGTATTGGCATTATTATTATTTTGCCTTTGATTTCTTTTGTAAGTATAACTTACTCATTTTTTATGATAAATGGCTCCGATTGTATATGGTTTATTGTAAAAATGTGTTAATCTTTGTCAAATATTTTATCAGCTTCTTATTTTTTTTTATAGTTCTCAGCTTGATAAAATCATCAATTTCTAATATTTATTAAATTATGTTTCGTATTTATACTGTCGTTTAGCCCTTTCAATACGACTGTACAACATAGCTGTAAATACCAACTATACTTAATGCATTACGAAAATTACTTGTCTTTTAAAACAAATACCAAAGTTTAACCTGTTTCGTTTTACACTACTAAGCTTTGTCCTGTTAAGTGATACATTTCCATGATTTAACTTCAGAAAACATCGAATTTTCCTTAAATTGTTTACTATTATTTATGATATAATTATTATTAGCAAAACAATATACTTTATAAATTTTTATAGCGTTTCTATTTCAAAAGTGCTTTTAGTACAAATTCCCAATGAATGCTAGTTTATATAATTAAATTTCGTAGCATTTTATTTTCAAATCCACTCATCTTAAAAATATGTCTTTCTAAATTTATGTTTTTTTTTATGAGTAATATCGATTTGATGGTACAGTGTAGACCACTGTCTAAATTGTCACTGCAATTAAAATAACGCCTCTCCCAAATCAAACATATCCCGTAAATTTATGTCTTTGTACTAGTTAGTACTGCTAATCTCATCTTACTTTGGCGTTTTAATAAGTTCATCTTACTCTGGCGTTTTTACTATGTATAGGTAAATATAAGAGGGTTTTTTTTATAAATTAATTTATTCGATTAAATCAACGTATTCTACCTGAATCAACCTGTATTGTATATTTCTTAACAATAATACTCTCAATAGTTTCATTCGCATCCTTTATCTCCGTATGTGTTATCTCAAATAACAACATAGCTTTAAGATACAACCATCGTATTCAGAAACCTTGATTAGCTTGTAATTTGCCTCACAATAAAATTTTCCAAATTACACTATCATAACTCGTAAGATTTATAATATTTTATTATAATTTCTAGACTTAAACAAGTTTTAATACTTGTAGATCTTGGCCTTTAACAAAATGTCCATATGATTGGATCATCATCATCAATATCATTGCCGTAAGAGTTTATTTACTCATCATCATCACCTGCTGACATATTCATCTAAGTCTCCACTGTAGAGCTTATAATTTACATACATACACATACATACAAATATGTATCTCTTTTCCTGAAGGTAATTAAGACCTACATTCCTTTATTCGCTGAGAACCAAACATACTATCATAATAAACTAGTTGTTAAATTTTATTTGAAAATTAATATTTTGTCACTTAAGACACTTTTGTTCTGGCATATATTTCCTTTGATTATTTATTTATTTATTAATTTGTCTAAAAGTTCAGAGGACTAACTCAGTATGTTTTTTAATATAATAATATTTAAATTCTTCTTATTCTGATCAATGTCAATTGCTTTTTAAAATTTTCTTTATTTATAGCGTTTATAGATATCTCTTAATGAATACTAGTCCATCATAATCTGATGTTATTGACTTAGTATCGACCTCTGAAAAACTAAATTACATTTAGTTAAACTTTATTAAAGTTTACTTGTTAGCTCGTAAGTTAGAAATTTGCTTTAATTTATTCTTTTCTACTATCTTTATAAGTACTCGTGTGACTTTATCATTTAAAGTAAGTACTTTATTATAGTAACACAAGTTGTGTTACTCTGATTTTCCTCTAATTTTATTCTACTTGCTTACATAATGAAATAACGTAAAATTCGTGATCTGACGTTCGAATTATTGTTTCGTCAGACTGTCGTTCTAAGTCAAGCCAGAGACGTTGACTTAAAAGATTTGATCTTCTTCTATATCGTGTGGGTTATAAGGTCAAACAACTACGCGACATTATTATGACAACTATTAACGACTTTTGATTAAGGACCCGGTCTTGTGGCTTTAAAACTCTTTCTCACCGCTGCAAAGGCCTTTCCTAAATAAAGATAAACTTATACTTTTCTACAAACTACAACTTCTAATTATCTTTTTTTTATGTGAGCTATATTTTACTAAGACCGCTTAAATATACTTATTTAAGTCATCATGGGGATATTAGGCTTTTTCTAATTTATATAGTAAGATTTTGTTTTCTTAACAACTCCTTAATTTCCTCATCTTATTAACATTTTGTCAATAATGTTCGGTTTAAGATGATAATTATTTACTGATAATTTGTATGCTAACTCCTTCTTCAAACATACACTGATTTAGTTAAACTGAGATTAATAATCAAAATTGTCATTATGTGTAATGAACACGAGTCACTTGTGACATACTTAGCACGCTCATACATACGCAATACATATATTACATACCCATACCTACTTGCGCATAAGATATATTTCTTAATCTTATTTAAAAGTCTTTTAATCATCATTTTATCATCATAATTTTATTGTGCTGGACGCAGGCCTATATGCGTCACTAATTATTAATTAGTGTCGTTTGCACCAATAAACACCTTCTTCTCTATTTGTTTACCTTTCTTTAGAATGTAAGATGAATGAACGTGGTTATAATTATACATTCATACATATATTTTGCGTTTTCTTTACTCTATTGTGCAATGAACATTCAATCATTCAATACGACCTTGCTATTATTTTCTAACGCCAAATTCTAATATCTTAGAAATATCTGTAATTACTATTTATTTGTACTAATTTATTTAATCTAATGATGCACATTATTTTGAGTGGTTTAACTTAATTTGTGTCTTACTCATAAATCACTTCTTAAGGTCTTGATTTGTTTTACTTTATTGATTTTGTTAGATTTTTACTTTGAAACTAGTCTAAATTCGCGTCACATACTAATTTTGTTAACTAAACACGCGACAATCGAACACAAAACAGTTACACCTTCAATAAACGGAATGAAATCAAAATATAAAACGAGATGTCAGACAATACGTCCTGTAAAACACATGTCATGCAAAAGTGTACATTAACGCTTCGATATATCAATCTTTTTGATTTTATTTATTTGACATTTTCTGTTTTTTTTTTTTATGAAAAAGATTTCTTTACTTTACTTTTAATTCCTCTTTATTTACTTTTGTTAAATAAGTAATAAATTCTCCTCTCCCAAATATTTCGATTAAAGAAATATTATACAATATTTAATAAGTTCTCAATATTTCAATATTTTAGTTTCTTGCATATTATTATTAGCAATAAAAGTTTATGTTTAAACTATTTAAATTATTATTTCAATTTAAAATATTTAATAATAATAAACCCTTTCTCAAATTCAGCCTTTCTTTTAAACTTCGATAATTTACGTATTACAATTTTATTTACTTTATCACACCAATTGAAATATTTGTTCTACGTTGTGTATTTTTTTATTTAGTTCTTTTCTAGTTGTGTCCTATTTTATTTAATTTTTAGACACAATGTTCTAGATCCTGGTAAACGCGTACCACGTGTGATGGCCTAATGCCGAGCCTGAAGTCTCAGGCTGTCAGTTATGCTGTGATATATTTGTTATAATTTTATAATGTGATCGTCTAGTAATTATTTTCTTGGTGGATAATTCAGTAATACTTGATTTTACTTTTTGTCCTTGCTAAACATAATAAGCAAACGAAAAGGGTTCAAAGAAAGTTTCTGTGTCGAGCTCTACCACAGCGACTTCCTGTGAATGAAGTTTTATGTAACCCCAAGAAAATGAGTTTCCGCGCAAGGCCCTCCCCCCTCGTGCTTCTGGAATGCAGAGATACCTGTCCCAGCCGCGACATACAAGGCCTTACGAAGCGGGCTATACGACAGCGACTCCTCTTGTAGGTTAAAGTGTTAGCTCTCTGTAAACTTGAGTATTGCTGTGCACCCGACTGCGCCTTCTGGAACGCACGTGATTCCAGCCGACTACGTAAGCAGCCCTCTGGGTTGTGCCAAGGATAGTGAGACTCGCAGTATTGTTGTTACGTAACGTTTATTTTTGTTATCTGTATCTCGTAGTCAGACCCGAGAACAGTAGCTGCCTCTTTATATTTTAGAATGCATTCGTTTAGTTGGTTTGTGTTTTATTTGTGTGTGTGAGTGGCCACTCGTGAGGTCAGCTATAGCGCTTTTGTTTGTTTGCAGAGCTCATTTCTCAATGACACCGCGCAGTGTATACTAAAGTATTAGCAGAGTCTTTTAGGCAAAATTTAATATTTTATAACTTCTCTTTATCATGTAATGTTTGCAAGGATTAGGTATTTGAAGCAACTTTATTGAGTAAATTATAGTTGCTTTAACCTAGATCTTGATAATGTCTTTAATTCTTTAATATTTTATGACTTCTCTTTATAATGTAATGTTCGCAAGGATATGGAATATGATTAAGCAACATTATTGAGTAAATTATATTTGCTTAACCTAGATATTGATAATGTCTTTAATTCGAAATTAAGGTGAATTCATGCAAGTGAATTTGTAATTTAGAGTAAGGTGAATTTAAGGGCAGATTTATTTATTTATGAAAAATTATAGATTATTTTATTTTGAGGAGAGATGAGGAATAACACAAGATAAATCAAATTATAAACTTTAGTTTATTATTCTTTTCTTTACTTTTAATTTAGTCTGATTTAAATCGAGGAATCCGAAGAACGGTATTCCTTGACCCTCTGTTCGATTTCTAGGCCAAAAGTATTCTAATGAAGGGGAAAAACGAACAGAAAAAGGAAAAAACCCCTTAGGCCAATTATTATCACTACTGCTATAATATTTATTTGTGATTCAAATTATGATTAAGTGCTAAGAAGTTTTATAGTAATAATAGCTCTATTTGAGTATAGTTTATGTCAATATCGAAGCGTAAAATACAGCGAAGAAAATAGGAATAGAAAAATAAGATTATCTTTGGGCTTTAAAATATAATTTAGTATGATATGCAGCTTTAGGTTTAATGTTCAAGTAATATTATTAATATTGATTAGAATTGGAACTTTTATTGAACTATTCATTTATGTAGTTTTAGGTTTTAAAACCCAAAGTTCTTTGTACTCCCTGTCACTGACTCTATGATTAATCAACACTTAGAAATACACTGCACTATCGCTTCGACGCTCCCGGCTTGGTCTCCAGCTCTGCGTTGACTGTCCCTATCCTAGTTCCCCTACCCTATCTCTAACATCTAATCTCCGCCTACAACCCTAACCCTAAATCTTAACATCTAATTGGTCAGCTAAGCTCGGCCGCTCTCCATTGGTCGATCCGTCGATCTTGATTGGCCGGCTGCTCCCGCGCACCGACGATGCGACGCTTCTCCTTGCGAGCTCTCCTGTTGCCATGCGCGCCATCGTCAACTTCGCCTCAATGTAAGCCCTGCTGACGTCACTCAGGCTTCAGCGTTTCATATGACTTCATAGCTGCTGCTATGCTTAGGACTTCATGTAGACAGCCTGGAATTTAGAAGCAAAATCCTTTGCGTAATCCATTTCTATTGTACATACACATCTTGTTAATATTATGTAATTTGTTATACACAGTGTTACACCGTAGGTGGAACATGTCTAGTATTATCATCATTGATAAAGTCATATCAATTAGGGTTTTGTTTATATGAATAATATAGTTATGAAACCCGTTTAACATAAGACATAGTTGAGTTTTGTCTTAGGACTTAGAATCGTTTTTTGCATAGCAAATCATAGTGGCAGTTTCACCCTTTTTATCTTAATATTATCTTGTCTTGTCTGACATCTGTTTGGTGTAAAAGTTTTGGGTCGATAAGGATTTCTCTATCTTCCTACACGTGCTACAGCAAAACCATTGAACTTTATCTGCCTATTGTTTGGTGGTAATTTATATTTCTTCGAACCGTATGTCTTGTGATGCCGCTTCCCGGGGTGTTTAGATATTTCCGTTTAAAAATATCGGTTTATTACTTACTGACAAAAGACCTCTGGCAGTTTTAATTTTTATTGTTGCCAAATGTGCATTTCTCGAAGCAATACTACTAACCATTACTTGTCTTTCTCACGCTTATCTTAATGGCGCGTTCGGTACCATCACAGTATGTAATAAGTTTTCATTAAAAATCCGTATTAAACAAGACAAGTTTTAAAGGAGGAATGTCGCTGGTGGTGGCTGGATGAGGAAAGCGGGTGATCGTGCGCTTTGGCGTGCCCTTGGGGAGTTCTACGTCCAGCAGTGGACTGCAATTTAGGCTGATTGATTGATTGATTAAACACTAGTTTCATTATCAAAACTTCGAGTGTTCTATCATTTTTGTGTACTATCATAGGATCTGAACTGAAACATGCTTCAAAGTCGTAAGTTGAGAGGAACATCTTCTATCATTCATAATCATTTCTGATAAAAACAAAAATGTTAATAATTTGCATTTTATTATAAAAAAATGGCTCAAGTTATCAAGTTTCACAAAAAGACTTTAAGGCTGAAAAAGGCTGCAGTTTAACAAAAAAAAGACAAAAAAAGAAAAGAAGAAGACTTCAATGGACTGAAAAGGACTTTCGGCCTTTTTGGAGACTAAAGCCTTTCAACAGTTTATTTCTGTGTAACTAGTCTATTTCTCTAAAAGGCTTACGGTCCTTCGCATCGGGTCTAAAAGGTCTTGTTCTTTGGAACACTACTAGCTAAGCTAGGCTAGACACAAACTTGATACTGATTTCTTTGCCAATGAGAATGTAACATTACCATACAATCACTAGCTGGTTTGAAAGGCTCTTCGCTGCTCGATTGAACAGACGAAACGAGGTGCGAGCTCGTTCTAACGTGCCACGCGTTCTGAATTCCTCATTACTTTCCGTTTCTTTCCAGTTTCAAGTTTTTTAATAAGGATTAAGTTTGGCAAAGATTTCTACTTTTTTCCGTTTAGTAAAGGCATAATTTGAGTCAAGTCATCGTTGTTAACCAAAAAGAAAACTTAAGTTTTTTTCCAATTTGTATACAGTATATGGCTCTCAATGAAAAGTTAAGAGCCGCTGGAACACTAGGTTTTTATTTCAATTATTCAGTATGCATCAAGGATCCAGCAAATATCATGTATTGCGAAAAACTATCACAATATCTTTCTATACGTGGAAGCAAACAAAATACTATAAAATTCTACAAAATAAAAATGGTGCTTGATAAGAAACACAAAGTTGCCAGACCAAGCGACGAAAATTACATGAGTCGACGAAAAATTCTAGCGACGGAGAAAGAAAACCTTTGTCTCTCTAATCCCGCCTTCTTGTCCAGAGCTTTGTCAGCTCTTAAATTAAGAATTTATTCTTCAACTTCATACTGCCCTGGTTGTTTTATCACAATCAAAAGTATCTCCTAACCCACATTTAAAATTACATTCTTAAACGTTAGTTGCAAAGATGTTAATACAAGTACAAGATGTTAATCTTTGCTAGGTAATTCCACCTGAGATTCGACGGCTCCGCAAAATGGTAGTACGCCTAGCTAAAAAGCACAAAGTCGCGGGTTCGAATCCCACTCAGGGCTTTTATTCGTGTGATGAGCACTTGTGTTTGCCTTATTTCTGGTCTTCCTATTTAATCTCAACACGTTTTACAACGTTTTTAAAACGCGTTGTTATATTTTTGAGATTGCTACGCCGCCGTAGCAATGTGCTACGACAACCTGCTACGGTACGTACTGCTAAATGTGCTGTCAACGCTACAGAAAATAGCTACCAAAGCGCGCAGTGTCTTAGATTGGTCATACTTCTCTATATCATTCATTATCTACCAATTAAACACAAAACCAACCAATTGACTGTGCTTTATAAACGTTTTATTTATCTACTGACTGGAGTCTTTATATATCAGTAACAACTGAATAAAAAATTTACTCCTGAACTTCATACTCCCCTGGTCGCATTATGTTGCATCACAATGGAAATTATTGTCAATTGGAAAACTTTCCGTTTTCAAAACTTCTAATAAAGCCTTGTGTTTTATTTTCCACTTTTGACTTCTCTTTGTTCTCACGAGTACTGCTTTGAATGTAGCGTGTGAATAAATTAAAATGTATAGTGAAATATAAACATTGTTAACAAAAAATGATCCGTGTTTTTAAAAGAGCTTTTTAGAAATAAATAATCAATTTTGTTATTTTCAAATCGAAGTTCCGCTTTACAAGGAAAATATCTCGAATATTTTGAATTAATTATTCGAAAACATTTTCGTCAAAGAATTCTGCAGATACGTTATCTCTTAAAAAGGTATTTTATGGGATATTCATGATTACCTGAGTAGCTTTAATGGTTGTTTTGAATTCCCGCGTGAAAAAGAACGTACGACCGCGGGGAATCCCGTGCGAGGGCTTACTTACTAAATTGATTTAAAACCTGCGCCTGAGAGTATATGCTGCGTGAATAATTGCGAGTGTTGCCAGACGAGCGAGGGAGAAAGGGGGAGGGGGGTGGGGCAGATGTCCCAAGTAAATACCCAAATGGGAAAAGATAGGCGATACCCGCTTACATGGAATATCATTACCGTGTCTCTACTTGCGGAAACTTACTCGTATTTCAACGATTCTAACAGTAACACGTAAAAATTCTGAGAACTATTGAATCGATATTGATAAAACTGGCACCGTTTCCTTAATTAATAAAAAGTAACTCGGGGTAAAAAGGGGTCGGTTTAAGAATTAGGGTAAGAATATTATGTTCAAGCTATCTTATATCAAAAATTCGTGAAAGAAGACAATATTATAATTAGAAGACAAAGACCATACGCAGAAAAAGTTCTTGCCAAAATAAATTTTAGAAAAAAAAACTGCGATGTAAGAATTCTAGGAAAGTTCGATTTCAGACAAAGATCAACATGATGATGTGATGACATCAACGGCCCGTTACAGTCCACTGCTGGACTGTGAGCCTCCTCCACTTAAGGAGGGTTTTACCATAATCTTGGCAGGCGGGTTGGAGATCGCAGATTAAAAGGTTACTGTATCAGAGAGCGCTGCTGTCCGTTCCCTATTCAATGTGTACTTTGTCACCAACCCCTACTCTTCCCGTGGGTGTCGTAAGAGGCGACTTAGGGACTACACATTGAACAGACAAAGATATTTTTGTCGAATTCTAGTCGCACAAAGGAGAAATGATTGGAAGTTGGCTAACAGAGAAAGTTGGCAAAGGGAACACACATCAAATAAGTAAGTGCGATTAAATTTTAATATTTAGAAAAGGGAAATGTCTCTTTGATTTATATCGGTGCGGTGTCGCAAATCGCAATAGTCACTCAAAACGTACCCAAATTTGTTATTAATCGTTTTGTGAACAGTTTATTCTACTTTTCCTTTGTATACTAGTTTGAAAGAAAGGAAAGCAGAAACATTATTAAGTAGGTATGTTGTTAGAAAATAAATCGAAGCAAAAATAATAAAAATAAAATACTGTTTATTTACAAAATAAAAAAAGTAAAGAACGTCATCCATTAAAGTTGGTCTCAAACTAGCATTTTAAAATTTTTGCTTCGGTAAATGGGCTTATTCTGTTCTTGTCAATATTTCACTACGCTCGCTACAAATAGGGTTAGAGGGTTTAAATCAAAGCGGTGTCATGTCACGTATGCATGCAGTGCGATGGTTATTGGTGTGGTTATTGGAACACCATCCCTGATACTAGAATAAAAAAATTGTTAAAATAAAAGTGATAATCTTAGTGTAGTGAACAACCACGAAAATCTTAAAACATATATTGATAAGAAACGGGAAGATAAACCAAGTATTTGAAACATTATGTTGAATTATTATTTTTCTATTTTTTATTTTACTGCATAGCATCTACAACTATGATTTTATGCATTCTATCCCTTTTTCTGAAAATTGTTTCTTTCACCGTGTGACAGCTGGCGCCATCTGTTGTCGAAAGTTTCTAAGCTGACCAGAGGGCCTCTGACATGGCTTTACGATTACTACCAGGCAGTAAACAGAGACCTAAAGTTTAAGGTGCCATCCGAAACACCGAGCAAGTGATCATCTGGTTAGAAAAGATGAACATGAATTTTGAATTCAGTGGTACAGGCCGGGATACGAGCCCAGGTCCTTTGGAATGGAAAGTCAGCTTTCTGCCGACTAAGCTATCAATGCCAGGTCTAGTTAAACTAGGTTAGGTTAGGCTTAGCACATGTTTGCTAGAATTAGAAACATTTTTAGTGAACATAAAACCATCGAAGCATCAGATGTTGCAGCCATCTGTCATTCGCTAGGTGTGTTTTTACAAAAACTAGTGGACTGTGTGGGGCCATTTTTCTATTTCCATCCAATCTAAACATACACACGATTACAGACAGACACACACTACATTTCATTCGTTTTTTAATCCAGTGCCCAATATTTTTCCTCCAATAGAAGATAATGCTTTGAAGTGTTATGTTGACTCTAAAATTGGTAAATCATCTTTCAGCATCCCGTTTAGTGTCCAAGCGAGTGCATCTCATTGATCTTATAACAATTTTGCCAAACATCAAACGAGATACTTGTGATCTGAAGCTCTTCTCACCTCTTTAGGTATAAAAACGTGACTCCATGTATAGTATAAGCTGTAATGCTTCAAACGTAATCAAACATAGAATCCTCGCTAGCGGGAGTTGCGTTCAGAAACAATAACAATTGGCCGGCGGCGATGTAGCGATGGGGCGGTCGGTGATGTAGTGGCTAGGGCCGCTGTCTCCCGTCCGAAAGACGCGGGTTCGATCCCCACCACGTACAGAGGACAAAGGATATAGTCAGGCCAGGCCGCTTGAAACGGTTTGAATTTTGTCACGAGATTTTTATATTTTTTTGAAATTTTGTTTACATGTATATAGGTAGTTTACCGAACTGCACAATAGGGGATCAGCCTGTTCCTAAATTTACCATATTTTATGAATTATTTTTAAAATATAGCTGACGATTCGCGAAGAAAAAAACAGAATCGGTTGAAAAACGAATTTACAGTGATTTTTTAGTTTCAATATGTCTGTCTCTTTCAAAAACGATTTTTTGTATGGAGATTATATTAAGGTGTTACTAACAAATGACGTCACAAGTGGGTATGTGCCTTTCTGTCTAATCTTAAATTTCAAACTTTTATAACTCGGTCAATTTTAAAGATAGAGCAAAAATTCTTTTAGTGTTCGATAAAAGAAACTAAAAAGTCTGGATTTATAAAATAAAAAAAAGTAGTCCGATCTCCTATTATGCCAATTTTCATGATAAAGCATAAATAATTACCAAAGAAAACTTAATCCGTTTCAAGCAGCCTGGCCTGACTATATCCTTTGTCCTCTGTACCAATGTGTTTTCGAATTTCGAATTCATATTACGTTCATTCGACGCTCTTACGGTGAAGGAAAACATCGTGATGAAACCTGCACACTCCTGCGAAGAAATTCAAAGGTTATGTGTTGTGAAGTCGACCAACCCGCACTGGGCCAGCGTGGTAGACTAAGGCCTAATCGCCCTAATTCAGGGTAGGCTCGAGGCTCAGGGGAGTGGGGACGTATATGAGCTGTTGATGCACGCATAGCTTAAATTGTAATGCTTTGAATGTGATAGAAACAGTTCAGAAACAATAACAATTGGCCGGCGATATAGCACGGTCGCTCCCGAGGGAAGTTTTAAGTGCAAAAGGCCTCAAGTTCATGCGCGGAATGAATCGAGGAGCTCACGTAATGTAAAAGTTGTAATTTGATTTGCCGTGAGAACGATGTACATTGCGCATTGATTTCAGGATGATCTTAAAAATGTCTGGTATAAAAACGCAATATACGTCGTGTTTACGGAGAGCGGGCATAATGTAAAAGTTGTAATTTGATTTGCCAAGCGAACCACTGGCCGCTTTTGTTTTCATTTACACTGACACGCTTTGTTTTCTAGCGACTATATCGGCCCTACTTTCTCCCACTTTGTACTATAACTATGAAGTATGAAGGAAATTAATTTGTTTTCATTGTTTATTTTTAACTATAATAAGTAATTGTTAAGGCATAAAATACATACCTAATATAAAAAAAAACTACAAAGAAATTTCACCTTTATGACCCTCATCAAGATAGAGCCTGAAAAATACGAAATAATAAAGAAATCTTTTGCATATATTTTAATTTTATTTATTTCGGTTCAAGATTTAAAATATCTATTTTTTTCATCGCAACAGCACAACATGAAACCACTTTGCTTAGCGGTTATTTTAATGAAAAATCTAGTATGAAATCTGTGCTAATAGCACTCAACTCTAGGCTAGAACCACAATGTGGTGTTTATTATTATTATTTCCACTATGTAGGTCATATTACTCGAAGCAGCTTGCACAGACTGGCCGGAAATATAAAGCGCGCTTACATGTGAAACTATCTTGTGTGATGTCATGCTCACGTCGATAACCTCTCTATGTATAACTCCTCTTGGAAATCCAATTTCAAAACAAACATTTAAAAAACAATTGTATAATATGCTCCTAAATCAACAAAAGTCGCCGTGATACTTCTAAAGTGTAACTCTAAAGCAAATAGAGTCTGGCTATGTTATAAAATATTGTACCTATATATACTTATTATAATCACCATTAAAAACGATTAGATTTAGATATATACTTATTAAAAAGTTTATATATCTATAGCTTATTAAAATTTTGAGTACTTATCATATACAAATCTATACTCATTATAATAATTATAATATCTATATAATATATATGTGTTTATTATATCTTAATTTCAGTCCATAGTACCCCTGTTATTAGTATAATAATTAAAACATCACTTCGCCATCATGGGTCGACATCTCTCCTTGGGATCCGGTTGACAGAAGGCTCGACTGAAAAACGGCGTCTAGCTCTCTCGAGGTAGACATATGCTGAGTCGATGCCTTTTCACTGTTGTGTCCTATTGCATGCTATAGTGTGCTAAGTTTTTACATTGTGCTCTGTCTTTCTTTCTAACCGATACGTACAGCTTGGCAAAAAAGAGTTTGGAGCGGTGACAGGTGGAACTAAATATTTAGTTTGCTGTCATTCATGCTGAGTTGCTTTTTATTATCCCATTGGTATGCCATGTTGATTCTTATTCGTTAATTTTACAATATTTTATAAATTAAGTATTTTTTCCTTTCCTATTTGACTACGAGGTGGCCACAAGTGCGATAGAAGCGCCCTCATTTTTTCCAAACTCTTTTTTGCCAAGCTGTAAGTTTGTCAATATAGTGAGTGGATTTTCTCGACTATTTGCACCTTAACGGAAAATACGTTTTTCTATATAAGAGTGAAAAAGTTAAGAATAAGAAAACATTTATTAGTTGTAAGTTTGTAAGTGTTTGAAGAGAAGTTTTGTACTCTTATTTACTGAAATTTCATTTTAAACTTCAAGAAACATCTGAACTTATATTTTTTTAATTTGATGGCAGATATGAGTTATAAGCCAAGCAGTGAAATACTGCGCAGGACCTTACATATCATGCGGGTAGTAACAGCCTCCGTGGCCGAGTGATGGAGATTACGACGCCTATAACAGTTCCGGGTTCGATTCCCGGTGGAGACACTGTCAAACAAAAATCTCTTTGTGAGACTTTCCCCAGTTTGGTTAGGATATTTCAGGCTAAATCACCTGATTATCCGAAAATAAAGATGATTCCATGCTTCGGAAGGCACGTTAAGCCGTTGGTCCCGGCTACTATCTAGTCGTTACATGAGCCAAGTTAGTGGCCTTTGGCGGCTCTATATAAAAAAAAAACGCGGGTTGTTTAAGGATTTCACAAGGGGAACTCCACTACTCCTACTCACTGACTATCTGTCTAATAGGAAACAGAGTATAAAGTTAGAGGGTGTCATCAGCGAATGCGAGGATGTGTCGTACGGTGTACCGCAAGGGAGCGTCTTGGGACCAACGCTATTCCTTATATACATTAATGACCTATGCAACATGAAATTAGCGGGTGCCAAGTTCTTCTCGTACGCTGATGACACGGCCATCGTCTTCGCTGGTGATTCCTGGGACACAGTCAAGGCGAGTGCAGAGCAGGGCCTAAGAGCTATTGATAAGTGGCTTAAACGTAATATACTCACACTGAATGCTGACAAAACAAACTATATTTGTTTCAGTATGAAAAATGATGGACAACCAGGTCTTGACTTTAACATACGTATTCATGGCTGCACCTCTATTTCTGGTGACCATCGATGCAACTGTCCTACCATACACAAGGTTGCCCAAACCAGATACCTTGGTGTATATTTAGATCAAAGACTCTCGTGGCATAAACACTTGGAGTACGTCTCTGACCGCATAAGAAAACTTACCTGGGTCTTTAAAAACCTAAGACATATACTACCTAGAGTGACTGAGAGTTCCGCAAAAACTAACTCTAGGGACCTACTTAAAGAAATATATATAGCACTTGCTCAATCAGTTATTATATACTGTATTCCTGTTTGGGGGGGTGCCACCAAGACGAAATTTCTAACCGCTGAACGTGCCCAACGCACATTACTTAAGGTTATGTATTTTAAAAAACGTCGTTTCTCCACTGAAATTTTATATAAAACTACAAAGCTCCTCTCCATTAGGAAACTTTATATTAACTGGACTGTCTTAAAAAAACATAAAACGCTCCAATTCGACCCGTCTATTCTAAAAAAGAGAAGAAAGCATGAGGCGGCTACGGTGCCAAGAACAAAAACTATTTTTGCCAAAAGGCATTTTTATGTATGCTCAGCAAAACTGTATAATTTACTCAATAAAGAGCTCGGTATTTATACTAAAACTCTATTTGAATGTAAAAAGATCATTCCACAATGGCTTGCTAATAAAACATATGATGAGGTGGAGGAGCTCCTGAGCAGCTAGTGGACTTGTGCATATATTATGTCTCCCGACCCCAAGACATCCTTCGTAGGGCTAGCTGCTTAGAAGTCATACCATTATTTCATTCACTTAAGTCATATAATGAGTGACTATTCTATGCCCTGTTACGGATAACATTGGAAAAATCTTTCATAGGATATATTGTCAATCTCGATCAGCTGACAAGGTGAATCACGAATAACCTGTTATATGTCAAACATAATATATTCTTTTTTCCATTGTTATTTGAAATGAAGTGTGGTATACAAAGAGATGGTTATTCTCTGCATGTCTGGATACCAAACTCATACCAACACACACAAATACACACACGCTCACACCCCACCCCACATTACCAGGCTAAAGCACACACACACACACACACATCACACTCACACTCTTGGCGTTTTGTAACTATGTCTCGAGATTTTCATGGTTGTTCAATTTTAGTGCATTGGTACAATAGTTATAACCACAGGTTATAACAGTAATAAGTAACCAATAGGTTATCACTATTATCATAAAAAAAAAAAAAAATGTTTGTTATATTATATAGGTAATAGTTGTAAGAAGAGCGGTGCCTCCTGACACAGGTTTATAACTTAATAGGAGACACCTGCCCCTGGTGAAATGTAACCGCTGTTACAAATAAAGATATTTTATTTTATTTTTATTTATTTTTATTTTTTTCACACACAGTCCACATGACTAAGTATGTTACCAACTTAGTCATCAAAAAGATTAAAATTTCTATTCCACTCTGTTGAGTAGGCAACATGTCTCAATTTCGAAGAGACGTTCCAGTAAGACTAAAAACAAAACGAGGATTCTTACAGCCGACCGTGCAATCCATTAGCACAGTGTGCCATTACACCCGAGCTCCCACAACCCGGGGTTAGAGGTCGTCGCACATTGAACGACTAATATTTTAAACCTGGGTTGCCGGAAGATTATTTGAGTCAAAGTCAAAGTCAAAATTATTTATTTCCATAGGCTTTTTTTTATTTTTGACATGGACCTAATGGTTGTGTCGCAAAATCGACGTATCAAGCCCCTAGAATTAATAGCAACAGCCTAAGGGCGCCCACTTGGGGAATTTCCATAGGATGTTATTACATTACTTAGATCCGTCATTGCATTTTTTTGGGTGAGTTCACTAACACAATGGCGGAATCTGTGGAGAAGACCTGACTATAAAAAGCAACATGTTGGACACTTGAATTGCCTTGTACAAGTATTGAGTTGTGTTTATACATACCTATAGATATTTGCATGCCAAAATTTGGTTAAATGTGTTTGTGCTTGTGTTTTATCTAACATCTTGCCTGCGTGCACACCACATTTTAAGCAAATAAAAATATTCTTATTCTTATTCTTTAGAATCTGCTCACTACTTTTATAACAGACACATTTGATTGGTAGATGATGATGCAGGTACAGAGCGTCAGTGGTCTAGTGGTTAAGGCCGCTGCCTCCCATCCGGAAGACGCGGATTCAATCCCCACCACGTACCAATGTGTTTTCGAATTTTGAATTGATAATGTACGTTTATTCGACGCTCTTACGGTGAAGGTAAACATCGTGATGAAACCTGCACACTCCTGTGAAGAAATTCAAAGGTTGTGTGTGAAGTCAACCTACCTAAGGCCTAATCACTATAATCCAGGGTAGGCTCGAGCCCCTCGGCGGGGACGTGTATGAGCTGTTGACGAACCGTAGTTAAAGTATCAATGAAGATTTTTCTTTCAGTATTTTTTATGAAAACAGCAGAGAAGGCATCTTAATTGCAAGTTTGCATTAACGCGATGTTGTTGGCGCAATCCGCAGAGCACTAGTAAGAGTAAATACTAGCTCTGAGAGTGATTTCATCATCATCATCATCATTAACATCATCATCTTAGCCTTCATGTTCAGCAGTGAATTCTGGCTGTTATCTAACGAGGTAGTTGTTACACGAGTCATGTTAGCGGCTCACATGATGATGAAGAACAAGATAACCTACGTAAGTCTACTGTAAGACAAAATCCTCTTCTAAGAATCTCCACAATAACCGGTCCTGTGCTGCCCGGCATCCTGCATACCACCTTGTGACGTCAAATGCTCACGCTGCATCTTTCTATGCGTGGTCGTAATTAAAAAACTTTGCTAAGTACTATAGCGGCCATGCGGCCGTCAGTTTGTTTAAGTTTTTATAATTTAATGGTTACTTTTTTACTAATGCATTGTTAAAACTGAAGTTTAAAATTGCACAAACTATAAAAATAACAAAAGATGCGAACCCTGTAGAATATCTTCGGCAAATTCTTTTCCACACAATGTACACTTGTTAGTGAACGTGAACCAGCGATTTATTTAATCCAAAAATGGATAAATATATTATTATTGATTTCAACATCGACGATCTTTTGTAGATGGGTCTGTTGAAATGAAATCAGCAGATCAAGTTATCACAATAATAAACTCGCCGAAACAGCAGCTAACGAGTATCTCACGTAGCAATTTGCTACGTGTCTCGTAGCTTTGTGCTATAAGCAGTTATTATAACGAGAGAGAAAATACTTTGGAAGAAATTTTCAATAGAAATATAAGTGCAGTGTCCACGAAGCGTGTGATTTTTCGCTGAAGGCGATCAGGCGAGAGTCATACTCAAAGAAACTGGTGAAGTGTTGCCAGACACAATGCCCTCAATTCGCGCAGTCACGTTTTTAACCTAAAAAGTCCGTACTTTTCGCTTTTGAATGATAAAATAGGGATCGGCGATGAACTTCTTATTTTTGGAGTTGTCAAACATTGAATTTGAATGTTATGGACACGTCGATTGCATAAATAAAAAATCTAAAGTTTCACAACAGCTACCCCTTACTTTCCACGTTGTCATTGATTCTAAACACCATTCGTTCAATCGTGATACCTAAGTGTTTCTATCAAAATTCTAGGGTTCTTTAGAGAGCACAATACACCGGTGACAAAGAACCCTTAACGATAGCGAATTTATCGTGAACTTTCCACTAATGCCGTCATTAAACAACCCTTTGTTTCGACATTGGCAAAAACGAGCGCCTCCAAGCCGTAATTTTTATCTCTTCTTGGTTGAACAGTCGCGCGAACGAAAGTGGGTTAATATCTAGACGCTATACTCGTAACTGTCGGCTCTTTTCTGTATATTTGAAATATTGACTTTGACGCAACGTTGGGTCAATAAGAGTAAAAACACAAAATTTATATAATACCTTACTTACCTCCTCCCGCCAATCCCAGATACCTCACTCCACCCCGCAGTTCGGGGGCGAGTTGGGACCGCGAAACAAAAACGCCGCGCCGTAAGTCATACAGATATAACCCTGGAAGCTCCGCTTGCAATTTACTAATGTATGAAGTAGTAGGCGGGAAGTGAGAGCGTCGGTGGTCTAGTGGCTAGGGCCGCCGCTTCCCGTTCGGGAGACGCGGGTTCGACCCCCACCACGTACCAATGTGTTTTCGAATTCATATGTAATTTTAATCGTCGCTCTTACGGTGAAGGAAAACATCTTGATGAAACCTGTAAACTCCTGCGAAGAAATTCAAAGGTTGTGTGTGAAGTCGACCAACCCGCACTGGAACAGCGAAAAAAACTACGTCTGTACTAGTTTTAGCGTTCATTTAGCTTCTCCGAAAGATCTTAAGTTGAGCCTAGTGTGTTTTTTTTTATTTCAGCCGCTGGCTTTTGTTTCGAATCCAGATATGTAAAAAAAAACACTTTTGAGACCATCGCCAGTTTGGAAATCGTCTGAAAAGTAAGATGATTCCTTGCATTGAAAGGCACGTGAAACTGTTGTAGGTCCTACAGGAATAAGTCGTAACTTGAATCATGTCATAACCTATAATTTGGCAGTGCAATAAAAATAGTTCTAGGGGTTTGAAATCTGTAATTGACCTTACAACCTACACGATAAGAAGAGGCAGGTTGATACCATTGCATTGTAACGGAAACTTTCTGCACTTTTATTTCTTTTTATTCTGTGGACGTAGTGACGTCATTCGCGCGGCCAGTATTTGCTGAGAGTACACCTTTCGTTGGGATTTTACTTTATTTTCGTTTTGTACGGTTTGTTAATGTCAAGTGACACCTTTTGTGCCTCGAAGTCAATTATTCGATGCTGCTCTAGCTTCGATAGTGCAACAGTATGCAATAACTAACAATGCTACACAATTACCTACACGCTTGAAAGTCGAGAGTTCCATAACAAGGTACTTTTGGTTTGTGTATAGATGAAAATAACGAGGTGAAATATTTTATATTTAATGAATACTAAAATTTTGTTAGCAAACATAGGATAATTTTAATAAACCACAACATAAACAAATTTTATTTTCATTATTTAAGATGAGAGTTCTTTAGGAATTAAACTTGTTTCCAGTATTAATGTATTTATTTCAAATACTTTTTCCTCCGAGCTTATATTAATAAAGAAAAATATGATTTCTTTTTGTTGTTCTAATATATAATTTAATCTGTTTTTAGATATCGATTCGAAGATAACAAAAACGATCAGGGTTTCATATTATAGGGCTATTTTATTGACCTATATAGAAAGTTTACGTAATTTATGTAGAATCTATTTGGCTACCGTTTTCCAGACTCAATTTCAAAACGATTTACAAAATAAAATTAGCTGAGTAAAATTTGAAAATCGTGGGACACATTCATGACGTTTGCAGAATGTTACATCTTGGAGCAGTAAACAATTAATACATTGTCTTCCTGGTAGTAGCAAGGTAGAATACAATGCGGGCTGGCAGCGTGTCGTGTATTTATGTTGTTGTAGGTATTGTTTAAGACGCGTCCGTCGATATTGTGTCAGAGATATAACAGGTGCGCACTGCGCATACACGAGCATATTATGCAGAGCAGAATTAAATACAACACACAAATGGAAATATTCTTTATTGCACATTTGATTTTTTAGTACGTTCGTACTCATGTTTACAAGCAAAGGCCATTGGCATAAAGCAAGGTAAATCATATATTTATGCTGAACTAATGTAATAAAAAAAAAAACTATGGTGAGGCTAACTGAGGCTAATTTGTCCAAGGGCTAACTCGACGTCTTTGAAAGGGATAGGGCACAATCAAATCCACTTGAGAGTGATGGAAGCATAGTGGGAAGGACTTTGCCTTTTATTGGTTGTTTTTTTAATGCTACTGTCATTTTACGTCAATTTAGAAAAAAAAAATCTCATCATAAATGTCTGTCAAAATATTTGTTTACTTTTATCCTAGGAACAAGGAATAGCTTTTACCTCAGAAGAACAAAAGACGACCTAGCGCGCGGCGTCAGAAATTTTTGACTTTAAGTGAATTTTGAATTGAATTTAAAATTATTTGTCTTATAACAGTTAAGATATTTTAGAAAGAAAGAAAGAAAGAAAAACCATTTATTTCAATTTTACCACACAGAACATACTCTGAATAAATATACCGTACAAAGTAAAATGTCGTCTCATACCTTGCTTTCCAGAAAAAGAAAGAACGTAGTAGAAGAAGAAGTGATAGAAAATACATCACCCCAGGAGTTATTGGTACATCAGCAACTAAGAAAGCAGATGGAAGAAATGATGAGTGAGCTGAAGTGTGTGATCTGTGAAGAAGAGTTTATTGAAGCTACTACCCTAAACTGCGCGCATACATTCTGCTACTTCTGCATAACCACGTGGAAAAAGCATAAAAAGCACTGTCCTATTTGTATGATACCTATAACATCAGAATGTCGTAGCTTAGTTTTGGACTCTTTAGTGAAAAAAGTGATGCAAAATCAACCTGAGGAGTTGTTAAGAAATAGGCAGAAAATGGTGCAAGATAGAGAAGAGTATGAGTTAGATTTGATTCGAAAGCCAAGCTCTGATAACAGTAACTGTAGACGCAGTGGCAAAGTGTCCATCGAAATTTTCGAAAATTTCGATGGACACTTTGCCGCTACTGCGTCAAACGAATCAGTGGAGTCTCTTAATAATAGTCACAGCGTAATTTTGAGGAATCTTCAGGAGTATCTTCGGGATGGAAACTATAAAGCATATTGCCACGGTAGATCAGAGACCACAACTGCAACTGCTGACGCTGACGATGATACAGTTGACACGCTAGACGCACGCGCTGGGTCTTATGCTCATGTTGAAAGCGTTCGATCGGAAGCAGATTCCAATACTGCTCGAAGACGGTCAAATTGTCCTAAACAACGGCGCCAAAACAACTTTCGATATTCCTAGTAAACATGAAAGAAAGTTTTAAGCAAAAATGAATTATTTTTCAAATTGTGTAAGAGGCAAATGCAAATAATCTCCCTTCATCCCATGTCGTAGCCAGATTTCGTAGCTGATTTCGATACGGGAAATGGAAATCTTTGAGTCTGCATCAAAATACTTCTACGAAATACGAATACTTTTGTCTTGGAGAATTTTCTTTGAAATAAAACCCTATCTGTACACAAGTAATGTATATTATTGTGTATGTTCATTTTGTATTTGTATTTGATAGATACAAGAGTTTTTAAACAATAAACAGACTGTATGTTTACTGGCTGGTCTGTTAATAACGTAAAATGAACGGCCGTAAGTAAATACCTAGTTTAACTGTGATGAAACGGACCTACTTATACCAACAGAAGAGTAGGCTGCAGCCGCACTGCACCGAGGAGGCCCCGGCACAGTTTGCATTTCATTAACTCAAGTCAACAAGAGATCTAATTTATCCGGAGCTTAAACAACTTCAGTATCATCCGTGATGCTGTTTATTTGTAGATGAACAGCGATATTGTTAGCGAAAACAAGAATATTACGGTACGGAGAGCGTCGTCGGTGGTCTAGTGGTTAGGGCCTCTGCCTCCCGTCCGGGAGACGCGGGTTCGATCCCCACCATGTACAGAGAACAAAGGATATAGTCAGACCAGGCTGCTTGAAACGAATTAAGTTTTCTCTGGTAATTATTTATGATTTGTCATGAAATTTCACATAATTGTGCAGTTCGGTAAACTATATTATTATATAAACAAAATTTCATATAAAATTATATAAAACCTCTTGAGAAAATTCAAACCGTTTCAAGCGACCTAGATTTTGTCCCCTGTACCAATGTGTTTTCGAATTTCAAATTCATATTTTATGTAAGTTTCTTCGACGCTCTTACGGTGAAGGAAAACATCGTGATGAAACTGCACAAGCTCCAAACCCCGTCTCGGCGCTAAATAACTTACTTTCACCCCTCGTATAACAATGTACTATTCTATGTCGATATCGATTTTGTAAGTCATTAGCAGTACCTAAAATATTAATATGCATTGTTAATTTTTTTAATCCTTTGGTTTTTTCTACAATACTTACGACCGGGTTCAATGTTCGAACCGCGTATGAGTTAATTTTTTATCTATGAATGCAGTTTTACTCTCAGAGGAATAAAAGACGATCGCTTAGAAATCTTTGGTTTTACTTGTTACTAAAATCGATGTGCCTAAAGCCGTGAGGCGACGGCAGAGTACAATACATTTGTCACCTCTACTCTTCCCGTGGGTGTCGTAGGAGGCGACTTAGGGACTACACATTGAACAGGGAACGGGCAGCAGCGCTCTCCGATACAGTAACCTTTTAATCTGCGATCTCCAACCCGCCTACCAAGCGTGGAGATTATGGCAAAACCCTCCACTTAAGTGGAGGAGGCTCATAGTCCAGCAGTGGACTGTAACGGGCCGTTGATTAAAATCGATGACGGTTCCTTAAAGCTCTCTCTCGATGTCTTATAGTCTATGCTGACCCATTCAAATAAGCCCCCTTGTATAAAATTACTAAAACGCACGCATAGTAATGTGATTCGGACACGTCGTTAGTGCGGTCGGCATAACTGGACATGCCAACACAAATTCGTTTGCAATCACGGCGCGCGCGGTCGAATCTGATTACCGCTGATTTGTGGTCGCCCACCGGCGCGCGCGCAAACACTACCTGCCAGCTAGCTAGAGATGGGCAAACCACCGGGTATAAACCTACCGCTGGGTTTTTACCCGATAAACACCCATTTATTCCCACCCACTGGGTGAAAATTCGGGTGTTTATTATTTTTATAACAAAATTTATATAGGTATCCATATATCATTAGATTTTGCGTATGCACATTATATGTGACATTTTTTCACTTATTTGTCAGTAAATGCAGGGGCTTAGAACATCTATTTTATCAAGATACCAACAAAGCAATGATAAAACGGCGTAAAGCACAAAATCTGCAGAAAATATTGTTTTTAAGGGCAAATCTCGGTATTTGAACAAGAAAAATAAAAAAAAGATGGCGATAAAATTATTGTTCGTAAGTCATGAACCATGGTTAAGGGTACTATGTTTAGAAACGAGAGAAACAACAGTACCAATTATGTTTAAAATATCAATATCCGAGATGGCAGCAAACTTTTTCGTTTATTGGGTCAACTTCGATTAAACTATACACAGTGTTATAACATGTCCTAGGCCAATTGTAATATCAGGCAGCTTCCATCATTTAGTATACTGTCACCGTGACTTTTGTCGCCCGTGCTCGCTAGCTCCTACCTTTGTATTTGCCACGTTCACATGCAGTGTAGGTATGAGTGAGTGTAGTGCTAGCTAACTGTAATTACAACTTCTTTTGATCATCCCGTTAGAACTTGAGCATTCTTCTTCTTAGCGAGTCGATGGCAAGTCGAATTTTATAATGTTGTAGCCCAGAATGTGGCCACTTGGACGGCGGATTGTGTGGCGTCCATCAAATCTTGCTGCGTGCAGGTGGCAGGGCACGCAGGACATGATGTCAGGTGGGCCATCGTCTGTACTTCTCCGCACACACAGTTTATGTCAGTATTATTGGAAAATCCCCACCTAGACATGTTATCTTTACTCCGGCCGATCTGAGTCCGAAGTCTATTTAAAGAATTCCAGATCGGCCACGACAACTGATGTCCGGGTGGGAGATTCTCAGATGGCGTGACAAAGGGGCTAGGAAGGGAGACTCCGCGGCGCCAGAGGTTGCATTTTGCTTATGGCGGGTCGTTGGTCAGTGGTTCGACGCACTTTATAAAACTTTTTCGGCTTTTCAGCCGTTGTTGTGGCACTGGTTTATAGCCACTCAGTGGGTGCCGAGTGTCGTCGTCCATTTTACGCCTATCAAGGGAGCTTGCAACTGCTCTGCGGACATCTGGAGGCGCTATGCCAGCTAATGGAAACAGCAACTTAACCGGCGTCGGTTTCAGGCAACCAGTAATGATCCGGCAAGTTTCGTTTAAGGCTGTGTCCACTAGCTTGGCATGAGCAGAGCGGTCCCATACTGGGCATGCAAATTCGCCAGCTGAAAAGGCAAGCGCCAAACCAGTAGTCCGCAGAACTTGTGGTGTGGCTCCCCATTTAGTGGTGGTAAGGCGCCGCACTAGATTGTTTTGAGCATGCACCTTCCTTTTCACACTCTCACAGTTCTTTCGGAAGGTAAGAGACCTATCCAACAGCACGCCGAGGTATTTGGGGGAGTTAATGTGGGAAATAGGCACCCCACGCCACGTGATTTTGAGCTTTCGACCCGCCTGTGCATTGCGAAGGTGAAATACGCATGACTCAGTTTTAGACGGATTGAGCTTAAGGGAATTCTCTGCGTAGTAGCAACTCAGGTTCTTGAGAGCTACCGTCAGATTGGCCTCAACCTCTTCGAAACTGGTCGCTTGAGAAGTGAGAGCAAGATCATCAGCATACACAAAGCGGGAGGTATTTGGACTGGACGGCTGGTCGTTGGTATATCAATTTCGGATCAACAAAGCTAGTGAGGCGTACCAGCAGCAACCGCTCAAATAATTTATAAGTATGGCACAGGAGTGAAATGGGCCGAAAATTTTTGGGGTCATCTGCTGGTTTTCCTGGCTTTGGTATAGCTGTGACCTTCGATTTTCTCCAGAGTCTTGGTATTAGGGCAGATTCCAGACACTTGTTGAACATTTGTAGCAGCCATGATACTGCGACGGGGCCAAGGTGTTTAATTTACTCCACAGAGATGTTGTCAACTCCGGAGGCTTTCCCGCACTTAAGGGATTTAATGGCGGTGATGATGTCATCATGTCCTTGTTTTCCATGCCCTTTTACTATTATGCGTCATGTTGATGTTGGTTACAGTATCAATCCACCTGTCCCGCCGACTTTCATCAATTCGCGACAGTAACTCTTCCCCGAATCGTGTAGTCTCCTCGGAAAAGTGATCACCGCAGTACAAAGTCTCGTATCGCATCAACAGTTACCCCGACTCCTTCGATAATCCTGGGATGTAGGAGGTACGGCATCCTCTGGGGATACAGTGACAAGACACCTCAGAGACTATGTCAGCAAACCGATCATATTCTCGAGGGGATGGTAGTACATTCAAGAGGGCGTCGTCGACTGACTTTGCGTACTGCTCCCAATTTGCCTTGGAGTAATTAAATCGGCGTTTAAGGGGGACCTGTAGAGGACGGACGACTGGGCTAATCTCGCACATAATGGGCCTATGTTGAGTGCAAGGAATATGTGGGCATACGGTCTTAACGCACTGAGAACTTATGTCTGAACTGGTGAAGATTAGATCTGGGTTGTATCTCCTCTTCCATCGGCCACTATTAAAGGAAGCCGGTTGTTTTGGGTCATGAACAAGAGTCAAATTGTTAGATTCAGCCCATGTCTCGACCGCTTGACCACAGTCATCAAGGTCATTGTAGCCCCAGAGTGGATTATGACTGTTAAAATCACCGATTACAATTTTCACCCGTTGCTGATCGTCAAAGTTTGAGGGAGGGGAGAACCGGAAAGGCGTCCCGGGGGGCTTATAAACAGAGGTAACAGAGCAGTGGTCGAGGTCCAAGGTAATCACCTCGATGCCATTCTGGGTCGAACATTCAGAGGATTTTACTCTTACTCCGGGAGTAACAAACACTGCGTTACCGTGTTTCGGGTGTTAAGTCTCAGAGATAAGAGTGAGTCCAGCTACGTGTGGTCGGCATTGTGTTTCATCTCGATGGGTTTCTTGTACACACAGTACATCGCAGTGTGTCTTGCGACAGAGTTCAGATAAGAGTTCTGATTTGTCTTTCGAGAAACCCTCGATGTTAATCGAGACTACATACAGTGCCGGCTTTAACACTGGACTGTATGGTTGATTTTGATTTGCCATCGTGGGGAAAGGATTCGCCAGTCAGCTAGAAATAGAATTCGCTAGACTGTTGCCCAGGGTGCGCCAGACGTACTACACCGAGTAGCGGTAGCGGTACGTCGCTCGGGGAGGCTCCTTTCATGCACCTTGAGCATTAAAAGATGGCGACATTTTACAGATTTCTACTGTTTTATTTTAAAAATGTTTATTCGGTTGGACTTATTTGAGTCGATGTGAGTCAAGCGGCTGGAGCGCTGATATACATCAATATCTTTTACGCATGTAGGTTTTCTTAAACTTAGTAAAATGATTTACGCTAGAATATACAAATACAAACAAATTCTAAACAAAGTTTCATAGAAATTGTCTCATAAACAAAACAATTGGCTGCTACCTTGGGCTTTCCACATTATTGAAGTTGCGCATATTGCATATAAACAGGGTATTTTCATCTATATACAATAAAGTTTTTATTTTTATTTTATCATCAATTATTATAATAAACACCCACAAAAATGGGTTGTTATGGGTAAAAACCGGGTTAAAACCCAAATCACCGGGTTTTTACCTGGTCAGGTGGTTTGGGTTTTAACCCACCGCCCATCTCTACAGCTAGCTCAGGCTTACGACGAAAATCCCTTGTTTAAAACTAAAATTTGTTCGATGTTTCAATTATCAATTGGCACAATGTTGTATTGAACGCACTGATAAAAAAAAAAGAGGCGCGGTGATGCGTAGACTAGGTGCAAAGCTCACTTCAGCTTGGGGTTATAAAATCAAAATTTATCCATCGTTTCAATTATTAATTGATTTAATGTTGCACTCTACCCATCGATGGAAAAGAGGCATGGCGTTTTTATTATGCGTGGACTGGGTGAAAATATTGGATAGGGCCGCTGCCTCCCGTCCGGGAGACGCGGGTTTGATCCCCACCACGTACCAATATGTTTTCGAATTTCGAACTCATATGTGCGTTTTTTCGACGCTCTTACGGTGAAGGAAAACATCGTAAGGAAACCTGCACACTCCTCCGAAGAAATTCAAAGGTTTTGTGTGAAGTCGACCAACCGACACTGGGCCAGCGTGGTCGACTATGGCCTGATCGCTTTACCCCAGGGTAGGCTCGAGCCCCTCGGTAGGAAAGAATATGAGCTGTTGTTGATGATGATGATGATGATCAGTGAGTAAGAATAAGATATTGTCACGACGTTCAAGGTCATCGTTCATTACTGTCAGAGAAAAAAAAGAAAGTCGCTGCGATGCGCGTCCAATTGTTTTGACGGTTGCAAAATCAGTGACGAATATTTGCGGAAAACGTATGTGTATGCTTTTGAAGTGTTTTGTTTCAAACTGATCCGTGTCAGCTAAAACAAATGACTGCAAAAATATAACTTGTTAGTTTCCATCATGTATGGCTTAAAACTATAATCCCTTGTTTCAAATTAGAACTGTTTCAAATGATTGATTGATTACAAAAGTTATTGTTACTGACTAGTTTCAAGCAAGTTGAAAAACCCAAGTTCTTTCAGAACTAGAGATGGGCAAACCACCGGGTTTAAACCTACCGCTGGGTTTTTACCCGATAAACACCCATTTATTCCCACCCACTGGGTGAAAATTCGGGTGTTTATTATTTTTATAACAAAATTTATATAGGTATCCATATATCATTAGATTTTGCGTATGCACATTATATGTGACATTTTTTCACTTATTTACCAGTAAATGCAGGGGCTTAGAACATCTATTTTTGCAAGATACCAACAAAGCAATGGATAAAACGGCGTAAAGCGCAAAATCTGCAAAAAATATTGTTTTTAAGGGCAAATCTCGGTATTTGAACAAGAAACATAAAAAAAAGATGGCGATAAAATCATTGTTCGTAAGTCATGTCATGAACCATGGTTTAGGGTACTATGTTTAGAAACGAGAGAAACAACAGTACCAATTATGTTTAAAATATCAATATCCGAGATGGCAGCAAACTTTTTCGTTTATTGGGTCAACTTCGATTAAACTCAACACAGTGTTATAACATGTCCTAGGCGACTCAGGCAGCTTCCATCATTTAGTATACTGTCACCGTGACTTTTGTCGCCCGTGCGCGCTAGCTCCTACCTTTGTACTTGCCACGTTTGCATGCAGTGTAGATATGAGTGAGTGTAGTGCTAGCTAACTGTAATTCTGTGCCTCCTGTGATAAGTGATACAAATGAAAAATCATCATTTTACAGGAGAGCAAAAACAAGATTTAAAAAAATCTAGTTCATGAACTAAGTGGGCTAGGTTAAACTTGAGTATCTTGTTTAGTACAGTAAAACATTTTCTTTTATAGCATATTTTAGTTTTATTGGTAAATATTAAATCTTATAAGTAATTCATGTAAAACCTCTGAGTTGTACCTGTTCTTCTGTCTATTACGTGCATTAATCATGTAATAAATGATACTTGTATAGTTAAATTACGTTGCACCTAAGTACTTACAATTAAGTTGTCTTTGTGTAAACTGATATACACGAAGTTAAAACATCTAATAACTCATAAAAATAATGATCCTAGCACAATGTTCTTCAAACAAAAGATGAAGATATAACCCTTGAGATTTTGTTTATTTACTTAGCATTCGCTTATTTCCATAATTTACCTGAAATGTATCAGTTTACTAAAACCCTAGTCTTTTAAAATATGTGCTAAATGATAAAAGTCAAGATGTACCGCTCAATGAAAAAGATGTGGAATGTGAAAATAAATACAAGTTTTACAAAATTAATCAACGTTTATTAACTGGAATGCCTACAGCTCTGCCCTCACGGGCTTCAACAAGGAACTGAGGAGAGCAAAAAGACAATCTTGGAGAAGGTTCTGTGAGGCGATCAACAGCACGCCTCACATTGCCAAGATTCACAAGATTCTGTCTAAATCGCCTCCATCTCATCTCGGCCTACTAAGAGGGCTGAATGGGATTTTTACAAACTCTGCCCGGGAGACACTAGAACTCCTAGCAAAAGTTCACTTTCCTGGCTCAGAAGTCCTGGGCCACACAAGTCTCCCCCCGACTACAAGGGTGACTAAGTCCAGGCCCTCTGTAGAAGACTGGAAGAGCGCCACATCTATAATTAAACCTCATAGAGTTGCGTGGGCGATTGATAGCTTCCAGCCCTATAAGTCCGGAGGGGAGGATGGCGTCTTTCCTGCACTACTCCAGCAAGGTAAAGATGCCATCTTAGGGATTGTAGTGAGAATCTTCAGAGCTAGTTTGGCTTGGGGACATATTCCACTACAATGGACTAGGGTTCGTGTAACGTTTATCCCAAGGGGGGTGATCGGGATAAAGCCGACCCTAAGTACTTTAGAGCGATAAGTCTCACCGTTTTCATTCTAAAAACGATTGAAAAGGTTATTAATCTGCACATCAGGGAGAACTACCTTAGTGTGATACCCCTGCATGTGAAGCAGCATGCATACCAGAAAGGAAAATCGACCAAAACTACCCTTATGGAGCTTACGGATCGTTTGGAGAGAGCGCTTGAAGACAAGGAGATCGCCCTCTGTGCCTTTCTAGATATTGAGGGAGCTTTTGATAACACCTAGACAGACATCATACTCAAATGTATGAGAGATAGAGGTATTGATGAGACGACATTAGTGTGGGTCGAATCAATGCTGACTACAAGGACAGTTCGGATGATCCTCTTTGATTGCACTCTTGATGTGAGAGTGACGAGGGGGTGCCCGCAACGAAGGGTCTTATCCCCGCTACTGTGGTCCATTGTAGTTGATTGCCTGATAAACGAACTTAATTCGGCAGACTTGTATACCCAGGGATATGCTGATGACTTGGTCATATCCATTGTGGGTAAATGTCCCGACACGGTATCAAGTCTTATGCAAAATGCTCTTATGATTAATGGAAAGTTGAACGGTGGTGCGTGCAATTCAGATTATCTGTCAATGCTAGCAAAACCGTTATAGTTCCCTTCACGAGGAGAAGGATTCTAGATAAACTCTGGCCTCCTACACTCTTCGGCAAAACTATAAATTTTGCATATGAAGCTAAATATCTCGGTATATACCTTGATCATAAGCTCATATGGAATAAACACATAGACTATGTGGTTAAAAAGGCAAAGTCTGCACTGGGCACATTCTGTCGCCTGGTCGGTTCTAGGTGGGGGCTTAAACCCCGACACGCTCTATGGTTGTACACTACCATAGTCAGGCCTATGAATATCTATGGCTGCCTGTCGTGGTTTAAGAAAACCACTATGGGAACATATATTGCTTCCCTGAACAGTCTGCAAAGACTTGCCTGTTTGATTATCACAGGGGCCATCTCGTCGACACCTACTCTGGCCATGGAAGTGGTGCTTAACATAGCACCACTTCACATACTTGTCCAGAAAGAAGCTCGAACAGCCATGCTTCGCTCGCTTGAAGCCGGAAGGAAGAGGTGGTCCTCTAATGTGATGAGTAGATTAGCTGAAAATCTAATCAGGAATCCTATCATGGCGACGCCCTCTGATGTGATGACTATGAAACAGAACTTTGTTAGGTTATATGAAGTTCTTATACCCGAAAGGGAAGAATGGCAGAACAAAATACCTTCTACATTCAGAAAAGCGGAGCTAGTTTAGTTTGGTCCATCAAGACCGCGGCGACACTACGGTTTAAGGTCCCGCGCATCCCCGATCACGCGGGGCGCTTCACCCCGCGCACCTCGGCCATCCGCACTTGTATCATAAAGCACATAGTTGTTCTACAGAAATATTTTTAAAAATGGTTTGAGTTTTATATACAATTACATTTATATCTGTTTACACATAAAAACTGTTTTGTGTAGAAAGATTCATGTCACGATGTATCACTTTTCCCAAAAAAAGGCATACATTCTTTTTCGAAATGGTAGGTACATGTCGATTTGTACCCTAGGTATTATGTCGGAAAGAGTCGGTTCAAAGGGATATTACTCTATACACATCAATATTCACCATAAATGTACTAAAAAAAAAGTGAAATTGAATACAATCGCATTTAAATCACGAAGCACGAAAAATTGTGTACTGAGTGAATACTTTTGAGGTTACATTACAACTCCACAAATATTGATATTCACGACTTTTTTGCCAAAATCCGGGCAGTTGTATCACCTTGCACAAAATTATCTCTGAAACTATAGCAGATAGAAGAACGTGAGTTAGACCATTTTAAACGTAATTTTTTTCTGATAATACTCATGTCAAAAACACAAAAAGGGTACAACGCAACTTAAATCACTCGTCACAGGAGGCACAGAATTATAACTTCTTTTGATCATCCCGTTAGAACTTGAGCATTAAAAGATGGCGACATTTTACAGATTTCTACTGTTTTATTTTAAAAATGTTAATTCGGTTGAACTTATTTGAGTCGATGTGAGTCAAGCGGCTGGAGCGCTGATATACATCAATATCTTTTACGCGTGTAGGTTTTCTTAAGCTTAATAAAATGCTTTACGCTAGAATATACAAATACAAACAAACTCTAAACAAAGTTTCATAGAAATTGTCTCATAAACAAAACAATTGGCTGCTACCTTGGGCTTTCCACATTATTGAAGTTGCGCATATTGCAAATAAACAGGGTATTTTCATCAAGATATACAATAAAGTTTTTATTTTAATTTTATTATCAATTATTATAATAAACACCCACAAAAATGGGTTGTTATGGGTAAAAACCGGGTTAAAACCCAAATCACCGGGTTTTTACCTGGTCAGGTGGTTTGGGTTTTAACCCACCGCCCATCTCTATTCAGAACTCATTCAATTTCGTGTAAACAGGTTATTTTTTTTTCAATAAAACCAAAATCAATAAAACTTAAAAATATTTACATGGTATTTTTTTCATACAAACAAAATTGTCTTTCCTGGGTTGTAAGCGCGGCATTATTGCTAAAAAAATGAGTATCGTAAGTAAAAAAGAAAGTTAAAATAAAAAATATATGTTGGTTTTTAAAAACGGCATCTTTACGAATCTACAAACTTTTCTTTGTTCGCTTGGAAAGTTCAATAGAAAGGACAGTAAATTAACGACCAAAATAAAAGACAATAAAGTGCCTTATTACTGAACTTGAACAAAACCAGATTTCATTGTTGGACAGCAAAGTGGGCAATAAAAATAAAAATGGCTTAAGTTAGCGGAATCAGTCATGCGGCAGATATTAGTGAACGATTATTGGCTGGTGAACAAACTTCCCCGTTCCAGTCGAAACAATCCAGGAAAGTTCCTTTTACAACTCGCTTTGTCCATTATAGACGCGGCCTTATATAAATAAAGCCATTACTGGCTGCTCAGAAAAAAAATTAACCGAATGGGGGATTTTCCGACCGCCAAGTAAAAAAAATTGTTCATAAATAAAAAAAAATCATAAGTCAAAAATTATTTATTTCCATAAGATGTTATTACATCACTTAGATCCGTCATTACATTCATCCGTCATTGCATATCGATAGATGGCGTTGACGATTCGTGGATGGCGAATCACCCAGGGCCATAAAAGGATTAAAAAAAAAAGAATCCACGAAGTATACCTGGCGCCATCTATCGTCTTAAATAGAACAATTATTTTTATTTTTTAAAGAGCTGTCAGAAAATCCCCCATTGTCGATAGGGTATCGGACTGTTCCTAAATTTACCATATTTTATGAATTATTTTTATGTAGCAGATGATTCGCGAAGAAAAATACAAAATCGGAATACATAATTTTTTGTATGGAGATTATTTGGCGTTACTAGCAAGTGACGTTATAAGTGGGTATGTGCCTCTCTGTCTAATCTTGAATTTCAAACCTTTATAACTCGGTCAATTTTAAAGATAGAGCAATTTTTTTTTGTGTTCGATAGCAAAAAATAAGAAGCTTTGATTTATAAAATAAAAAAAAGTAGTCCGATACCCTATTTTGCTTGACCTGTGGTCTCGACCAAAAGATTTCTTACGCGCATCTCGCCTCGTGAGCGAAGCGATCGCCTTTTGTTCCTCTGAGGTCTTGACTTTTAAAAATACGAATAATAAAACTGGCCGGTTTTTTAAGATATAATGGTCTCATTTCGGGATGTCATGCTCTAATTCTAATTTTAAAATCAAGCTATCCTTTTCGTTTTTAGAGGTGAAAGAGAGGTGATGAACGAATGATATTAATTTGAACGAATGACAACTTAAAATAAGAGCATAGCTGTCAGTTTAAGAGATTTTTAAGTCGCATGTTTTAAGTGCTCTCTAAAATTGTGCAATCGACACGGCCATAAGGTTCAAATTCGATATTTGACAGCTCTAATATTAGGATGGCCATCTCCTGTCCCTTTTCAATCTTTAAAAGGTAAAAAGGACGGACTAACTTAAATTAATGATTAGAGCGTGACATCCCGAATCTAGGCCAATATAAGAAAGAAGTTCTTTATAAGTAATGCTCTGCCCTCTATTCAGTAGTTAACGACCTGATTCAACTTAAGAGCTTTACTTACGTTTGCAAGTTTCTGTAAGGCCAACGGACTTATAAAATCCGTAAATTTTCTTAGCTAGCAATAGTCTGGCTCAGACTACGATTGAATGGTGAGATGTTATTATTTAGCGTCTGTTTTTGAAAAGATTTTTATTGAAATCAGTTCTTTTAGTTAGGTATTGAAAATTGAACTGTTGTCGTGCTATCGACTCAAGACGCACATGTGCGTCTTGAATTTTTTTTTATATAGAATGATCAACGGCCCGTTACAGTCCACTGCTGGACTATGAGCCTCCTCCTACTTGAGTGAGGGTTTTGCCATAATCTCCACGCTTGGCAGGCGGGTTGGAGATCGCAGATTAAAAGGTTACTGTATCAGAGAGCGCTGCTGCCCGTTCCCTGTTCAATGTGTATAGAATATCAGTGTAAAATTCTCAGCACTCGACTTTTTACTGCATAGTTTGCTTAAATTTATCTTAAGGATTATTTAACGCTCTAAGATGTAATGTCATCCAAAATTTTAAGTTTATTTGTTTGTTTTTCTTGTAATGGACCATTTGCACAAGGTCATCATTACTAAAGGCTTTACACCTTGATAAATTAAGTTAGTAAATACATTTGGCGAAACATGCATTTTACCAATTTATGAAATTATTCTAATTTGACGCAATGTTAAAAGATAATCGATTGCAAAGATTTCTGAAGCATGTCGGTCGCCCAAGAGAGCGAAGCGATCGTCTTTTTTTTTACTCTGAGCTCAATTGTAATGGATTGTTCACACAACGCTAATAACGGCTTTCAAACGGCCTGGTGTAAATATTCCCGCGCACATATGGTCTTCACATACCCGAACTCCCAACACATTAATTAAAACCATTACACTGCATGCAGTTAGCCTGTACAGTCGACCGCAAATCAGGCGCAAATCTGATCGCCTGCTGCAGGTACGGAGATCGTTATCCGGCGCTCGGAGCGTGACCTGTAAGCAGAACAGTATAAATGCATAGGGCCGTTGATATAAATAAATAATAATATGTGGGGACACCTTCACACATGGCCATCTGATCCCAAACTAAGCAGAGCTTGTACTATGGGTACCAGACAGCTGATATACATTACATAAATAGATAAATACATACTTATATAGATAAACAACAACCAGACACAAGGCAAACACAAGTGGTTATCACACGAATGTTTGCCTGGGCGGGATTCGAACCCGCGACCCTGTGCGTCGGAGGCAGATACACTACCACCTGGGTTACGGAGCCGTCGATATCAGCATACCTGAATGTTCTCATTCAGGTTACTTCAAGCGGGATGTAAGGATGATGGTTTTTTATGAAAAGTTGAGTTTTACAATTTGATAGTCGTAATACGAATTACGAAAGAGAGTAAAGTGCGCGCGAGTTGCGTGGTAAAATATTTTTGATTTATAAAAACTACCAACATTCATGTTTCAAGTTGCTTTGTAAAGCTTGGTAGCATAATTGGAAAAATCCTCCTGTGTCTGACCTGGAAGGCCGACGAGATGTAGGTTTGAGTCCTATCCAAGATATATATTTTTTAATTTTTCGCTTTTAATTATTAGTTATTTCGCAACAGACAATCTGAACTAATATCTATCTCTATGGTAAGTAAAGTATACCTGGGCCCTGTTTTATGAACCAACAATATTTACTAGTAACAAGTTACAATTCAATATTCATTGCGTAGCGAATTCGCCTAAACTGTAAGCCCTTCGTTTAATTTCACTTTTTTCAACATCAACATCAACGCCCCATTACAGTCCACTGCTGGACTATGCTGCTGCTATTTCATTGTTTACGCAATGTAAATCGAAACTTATAATTTGTAACTTGTAGCTTCGTGAAACGACCCCTGTAACAAAGTAAATATTAAGTAGCAAATCATAAAATGGTTTTTCAGTGTAAACAGAATCAAGATGTACTTTAATTTAAAAGCCGCGTATCCCAATGACATAAAGGAGTGATCAAGTAGGTATCCAAATGACAGGATCAAAAGATATATTTTCTAGAAAATATATATTTTGATTGAAACAAGTCGGAGATACTATAAACTAATTATAAGTAAGCAACTCAGAGCGTCTCGCTCGCGTGTTGAGACCGAATTCCAGAATTAATTCGGCAAATAACGGCGAAACACGGGATTTAAACTAACCAACAACTTCGCTTGTTAAATGTTAATTGTTACCAGACCGAATGTACTTGCCGGTTCATGACGTCATAATTTAAATTAAGTATAAGATAGGAGAGGAAAAATATGGAGTTAGTTTCTGTGCGAAAATTTAGAGGAACGATAATGAAGTAACTAATGTAGGTAGTTGCGCATTTTTAACCGCTGGGAAATTGTTCTTCTTGTAAGATCTACTAGGTTATCATCAACAGCTCACATATGTCCCCACTGAGGGGCTCGAGCTTACCATGTACCGTGTGGTACAGCGATCAGGTCAGTTTTTGCAAGAATGTGCAGGTTTCATCACGATGTTTTCCTTAGTTTTTTTCATAGTTCATCTGAAAGTATACAAAAACAGAATACTGACAGTCAAAACAGAATCGAAATTGATCGAGAAACAAACTAGATACAACATTATTAAACAAATATATCTGTCCCTCTTTGCATCATCAACGAAAACAAAATTTTCCATGGCGAATGTATGGCCCGCGTGACCAATGACGTCAATGGGGACCTCTCTGTCTAACCATCAAAGTCAAAGTCAAAGTCAAAATAATTTATTTCCATAGGATGTTATTACATCACTTAGATCCGTCATTACATTTTTTTGGGTGAGTTCACTAACACTAACACTTCATCAACTTTGAAGCCTTATAACTTTGTTTCTGAGCAAGATATTTGAAAAATGATTTTTATGTGTTTGTCTGGAACTTAAAATATTTCGATTAATGAATTTAAAAAAATGTGCATATTCCCTATTCAAAATTCATTTGGTATGTGGTGTGGATCGAACCCTGGACGGTAATAAAAAAATAATAATAAAAATATTAATTTCTTTAGTGACTGCGACTACACAATCTAGGTACTTACAGAAAAACATAAAGATAAATCTTCAACTTGTAATTAGTAGGCTAGCTCTTATTTCGTTCAATAATGAAAAAGAAGAAAACCACCTTGCTGCAAAAGTACTGGTCAAAATTTACAAATTTTCGCTTGCATTTTTCTTGAATTTAAATAATCATGAAGTTGTACCGCGGTGATCAATCCAGCTAAAGCCAGTAATGGAAACCAGATATTTCTAATTATGGAGAGAGCTCTCTCGCGACACCCTCTAATGAAGACATTGATGAACTAGATAAGGAGAATTCAATTTTTAAACCGGATTCGAGGTCTGAGCGGGAAATGGGGTGTCGTCGATTTATCCACCCTGTTCCGCGCCATTAGCTTTTTCAATCCGAGGACGGTGTAAAGTGGTAATGATAGTAATGACGGCGCAAGAGTGTTATTTCAGTGTCCCCCCGTTCCGCTTTATGACACTGCTATTCTCGAATTGCATTTGCGCGAGTCCACGTTAAACTACTTAAGCGCTAAAGGGCCCCGGAGACGGACAAACGGTTTGACTCAAACCTTACGTGTTTGATCAAACCGTTTGAGGTCGGTTTGAACGGTTTGTCAAACGGCTCTGCGCAGTCTGATTCTGTACGCTGTCGTAATTACACTTCTGACGCGTCAAACACAACAAAATTTATTTATTTATTAAAAACAAAAGACAAAATTTATTACAAATGACGTCATCATTACAGGATTGCTCCTAATACGATGACGCCAAATATGAAATTGCATCAAACGAAAAATATGAAATCGCATCAAACATGCTTCAAACACGTAAATGTTTGACAAACCGTTCAAACCACCTTTGTAAACGATCAAAATGGTTTGAGTCAAACCAAACTTTACGTGTTTGAATCAAACCGTTTGACCATCTACGGGGCACTTAAGACCACCCTCGGTGGAGCAATGAGAACTAAACTTTAATCTACCACAATCCTCTCGTTTATTGAATTACTCTAAAACCTACGACTTCTAAAGCTAAATACAGATCCCTTTCGTTGAGCTCTATTCACTCGCACCTTATAAACTAAAAGCGTATACTGAGCTAGCTGTAGTATCACAACACGGTCTGAAAAGGGCAAGACTCGGGCGGATAGTTCCAATGTATTGAGACGGGATGTGAAAACAGTTTAAGTAGAAAGGATAAGTGTGTTTTCGTAGCATGTGTAGAGAAATTCGACACCACTCTGCTATTTACGGGCGATGGTGCGATAAGCATTTTCTCTTTCAATACCATCAAAGAGACTGGCCGCTATTCAGGCTCCCGACAAATGTAACACATAAAAGGAATAAGAAGATTGCAATGGTGTTTTGACCGGCCCCACGCACACAGGGCGAGCCCCTCAATGGGTTGTAATTTGAGTCCGTTGCTCGCTTTCTCAACATTTTTAAGGTGAAGATTTGCGTTAAGTCTGGAAATAAGTTTTCGGAAAGTGTCAAAATGTTTTTTATATGTAGCAAGATGGATAGTGGCCCCGATTCACACTGTCACGCTCTAATCCTTAAGTTAGTCTGTCCTTTTTACCTTTTAAAGATTGAGAAGGGACAGGAGATGGCCATTCTAATATTAGAGCTGCCAAACATCGAATTTGAACCTTATGGCCGTGTCGATTGCACAATTATAGAGAGCACTTAAAACATGCAACTTAAAATTCTCTTAAACTGACAGCTATGCCCTTATTTTAGGTTATCATTCGTTCAAATTAATATCATTCGTTCATCACCTCTCTTTCATTGGTCATAAAAACGAAAAGGATAGCTGGATTTTAAAATTAGAATTAAGCATGACATCCCGTATCGAGGCCATTCCAATAACTGGTAGATTCACTGAACCTACCAATTATTGGAAATATTAAATATTTACCAAGGGTAGGCTTGAGCCCCTCGGTGGGAACGTATATAGAATGTTGATAACTGATCCAGAAGATTGAGTGATCAACAAAATTTTCACTAGCTGACACTCACATAAATTTCCAGATATTTTTAGTGTTCGTGTCGGCCAAAATTGCATTCGTATGTCTGTTTGTTCTCATCTACGGGTCGCGTTTCTCAACCGGTTCTCGTGAAATTTTGTGAGCAGGTTCAATAAATATAATTTTTTTTTGTCGCGTCAGTTTTTGGAAATTTCAAGGATGACGAAGACTCGCGAGGTCTACAGCTCACAGAGCCCTACCACTAGTTTTAAAAGGTAAAAACTAGGTAGCACACTACTTACTTATTTATTTTCACAGCTAACCTATCAAGATCGATTTAGTCAGTAGGTGAATGATGAACAAACAACCAAATTCAGTTTGCATTTATACCTACACAGCTGATCCTTCAATGGGTTGTAATTTGAGTCCTTCGCTTGCTCTCTCAACTTTTTCATTTGGAGGCGCAACATTATCCGCGCCGCAGAGTTCCTGATGAAGCCCATCGAGCCATTTGTCGGCATGGCGACGCGCAACTTGAGCCATTATTCCGGTCGGTTGGCTAAAACAAAAGTGTTCTTAATTCTCGATCTGGGATTTCATGTGATCATTACTTTCCCCGGTTCGTTTGTCCTGAGCGCGACGCTGTTCCTTACAAATTATATTTCTCCGAGCTACAACGCGTTATAAAGCATTATCCTTTAGAAGTTCTACGTTTCGTGTAAAAGCCGAATTGAGCTATCTGTTTTTATGTGCGGCATTATAAAATTACAGCGCCCAAGTTAACATTGTGTTTAGACGGTGCTGTGTAAAAATCTGTTAAGTAATCTGGCTGGCTTGATGGCTGTGTAATAAAAGTTATCTTATCCCGCATCGCGCCAAACCGACTTGCCGCTGGATTATTATTTGCCGAGGCGTCTAGATGCTCGCTCGGGCTCTAACACCAATTGGATTCTGGAGTGCAAAGTTCTTAATGGAAACTGTCGAAGAGGACGTAAAACTGCTGACTGGTTACTTCGTGCGAGTTTATTTTGGGACTGTGAGGAGGCCTAGTGAGTAGAGCGTATTAGGCAGGTCAGCTGATTAGCCATCACAAGGTTCCAATGGAGAACACCGATAGGTTCTTATTTCACATTAAAACATGCCTTATATTAAAGTTTATATCATGTACATTGCATTAATTTTTATTTTACTTCAATACATGCAATATTACCAAAGTTATGACCGCCAGAACTTCCGAGCGTGTGACGTCATATGCATGCAGTGTAGCAGTGTTTGCGGGCGGCGTTGCGTGCATATGACGTCAATATGACACGTCACAGCTACCACTCGCCTCGTGCGGAAGTGTGCACTTTGATCGTTAATAATGATCGTCATTTTTTAAAATAAAAAATAAATAAGAAAAAATATTTTTTGTAATTTTATATAGAACATTTTGGCATTTCCAGCTAAAATCTTCGGTCAGACCCATTATTGTATATTTCCAAAAATTAACAGGTAAGTGTATTTTTCTAAGTTCATAAGTTATTATACAAACATTAATCCCTCCTTTAAACATCATTTGGTATCAAGTATCGGCACGCTAGAGTATAATTTCTTAAAAGTTGTACGGTGTTTTTTCTAGTGTGGGCATAGAGTTTTGTAGGGCGGCCACCGCCCACCCTTGCGCCCTAGCTACGCCTATGCTACAGTATCATCCAGGCCTTTTTGTAACCCTTTTCTTTCATTCTGGCTACCCTTTCAAATGAAAGGTCGCCCTCAATGTCGCATTCAATACGTTAAAATTTAGGGCGCACGCTCACATGCTTTCGTTTCTTATTCATGTCTGACAGTGCGAAATTAAGGATAGTGTTATTCAAGTGCGGCACTTACTATGTACGTAACTACGTAGGTAAGATCCCTTTCAAGGCAATAATATAAACAAGATATTTTTTTGACACTAACTTTCCAAAGACAAACAAGACTTTGATGAGTAAAAAATTAATATGACAGTTTTACAAATTATTGAAAGTTTGGTCGTCCGAGTATTTATTATTTAAAATAACTATCATAAAGAAGTTATCATGGGGCGAAATGATTTTAAGAAGAATGTATGGTTCCTTGAAATGTGAATATGATCAGGATTGATACTCAAATGTATGTAATTACGGAGTAATCGTGATTAAATTGGTTTGTTTACATTATTGCCGGATTCTATTGAAGCTATTAATTGCGAGGGAATATACTTTGAAAAGCAATAAATATATCGTAAGTCTTATATCTAGTCTTATTTATCAAAATCCAGAAACTTTCAGTTCCCTAAGTAGGTAGTGAAAAACCTGTACAAAAGTTCTGCAATTATTTTTCAAAATTCATCTTTATTTTCATTCGAATTGACTTGGTTTAGTCGTATCCGTTGGTGAAAAAAGTCAAAGATTTTTTTGTGCCATCATTAACTTTAAAAGCCACAATACAAAGATATCAGATATATTCCTCAAAAGGTCAAATCATTTAGAAGATGTCAGTAAATACGTTTCTTAGAAGTTTCGAGTGAATATCTCGTTTCTAGATAAATAATAAAAAACTTCCAAAAAGAAAAAAGGAAGCGGTGTCGCCTTACTGAAGTGAAAATCTACAAATTCCTAAAGTGACATACGATACTGTTGATGTTGAAGTTTATTTCCAAAGCAGCATCCTTGTGCTTAGTCAGAGAATAGATAATAATACTTACTGCGCCTGCGTATAAAAACTACTCCGCACTAGGGTTGCCAGGAGGAGGAACGATTTTGCTACGAGTATTAACGTGTTGTCCTCGATGGACTGAGTATCGTGTATATTGTTAAGACGCAAAAAAGTTGCCGAGGAAACTTTTAAGGTCACCTAAACTTCGTCATTTTTCCTTTTTAATTATCATTCAAGTCTGGTGAAAAATTTTGCTATTAACGTGTTGGCCCCAATGGACTGAGTATCGTGTATATTACGCAAAACCGTTCACCAGACTTAAATTATAATTAACGAGCATTTTTGGCGATTTTCACTCCTCCATAAAAACTGCTGCGGCCGATGGCGCCCTCTAAGACTCAGCTTTATGAGATCACGAGAGGGTGTTCTTTCCAAATATCATGAAAAAAAAAAGCACCAGACATTTTGATGATATCGGTCTTAGACGGGCGGATAGTCTGTTATGTTTCTGTCACATTTGGCGTATGTGTGAGTGAATTTGGTTTCATACTCTAAAAACATATTTTATCCCATTTAAAAAGATATATCCGACTTCCAGGACCCGATAGGCCTACTCCACACCACGCGAAATTGGAGTTTCCTCGAACACTTCTGAGTACACATGGAAAGTGATATGGTGTAGCATTCTAGTCTCCGTTTGCTATACAACAGCGTATGCGCCGCCACCTTGTCAGACCTTTAGGTTAGGATGTCCGCCAAAATCAATCAAATCTACACTTTGAATTTCTCAACTAACTAATGTATGAATTAAATCAAAATAAAAATTGCTTAAATTTTTTGTTATATTAATTTACTGTATTATAACACGTTTTTTATTCCTATCTAATCAACAAAATGTTAGCTCGCGATTAAACGAGCAGGAAGATAAAGAGAAATATCTTATAAATGAGAGTAATATTATATTTAGGAGATTATTATTAATATTCCAAACAAATATTTACAGCAATAGTTAAATAAAGCAACTTTAATATATAATATAAATAGTATTTCAATTACACTAAAAATAATAATATAAAGTAAACAGAATAATATCACCTGCTTTATGAGGTCTGCACATCCAGACTGCCAGCACTCGACTATCGGAATAAGAATGACGCGCCGTTTTTTTTTTTTATTTTTTTGATGATGAATGCTTGTGTCGCAAAATCGACGTATCAAGCGTAACCGGACTTTTGGGGGAGCGGAAGGCTCTTACCCCTAGTATTATAGCAACAGCCTAAGGGCGCCCACTTGGGGGCACGGACCTCGGCCTAGGACGTTGCCATGGCGAGAAGCGCGTGGGAGAGGAATGACCCTGACGGGGTCTTCCAGGATTATGCAGAACTTGATTGGGTCTACCGCGTCCCCGCCGGCGGGTGCGGTTGCTACCAGAAGGGCATTCTGTGGAGTGTACTCTATTGGCAATGGCTCTCTCAACAAAAGACTGGATGGGATCAACAGGATCGGACAGAAATGACGCGCCGACTAGAGGGCGCCGTATTTATACAGTGGCGATACAAGCGCCTGGAGTGGGGAAGGCGTAAACAGCACGTGCACTACCACATTATATTATTATTACTACTGCACGTGCTGTTTTCGCACAATTACGTTTTTAAAATTTACGTTTTTAATTATATTATTGTTCATTTACATAATTTACTTACTTAAACCTAATAATAAAATAAACAAATGCTGACAAAAGAAATCAAAGTATATTCAGCGCCTGAATTTCCAACCCTCACCTTTCATCATTTATAATATGAGTGACTAGTATGACTACTCGCGACAACCTTTGTCTGGCTTCTATCGATTATAGAACTCAAATAGTTTTATTGAACGGCTGAAATTAAATATTTACTATCCTCCTCATTGTTCGCGAAACTCAAATGTTTGATATCCCAAAGCGACGCCGGGGAACTATATTAAAAACTTTAAGTTATATTTCTTGTAAGAGAAACTATCTTTTGAACTGCGGAGATCTGAAACGCCAGTCTTTATTTGAAACTCAAACTGAGAAAAAAGTATAGAAAGTTCGTAACGAATGTAAAAAAGATGCCTATTTCTTAATGTCAATTTGGTAAATTTGTCAGACCATAGGAAACGATTTTCATAGTGTACAAATTCTTTGTCTGAAGATCAGCATGGCAAGACTTCATAATACATCCATTTGGTTGGAATGACCTCGGTTTACGTTTTGTTTAACTGTCATATTTTTTATCTACGACGAAGAACGCCAGATGAATCTGTCTGTTTGCCTGTGGCGTCGTATCTTCCGAACGGATGAATCAATACAATGTTGTTTTTGTTTCACTTGAAAACTGGTTTGATCGGTTAGGTGGGTGAGAAATATGTGAAAATGATCTGCACAGCGTTTTTTACGTGCCGAGGCATTTTCAATATTTCAGCTTATCATAAATATTATTATTCGATTCCTTTGGCGGCTCGTAGTTCTAACACTCCCTAGTTTATTAATCGATCTTAAGCCACAGTATGCCACACAAAAAGAAGAATATATTTCAAGCCACGTCTACGTTTTTCTGTCAGTCGGGGGTTGGGACTTAAGTAGTAGACGTCAAGTATAGCTGATGTGGAGAGAGCAAATCGTAGTCCCCGTCTCTGAGCAATTCCTGAGAGGACGTCGATTTCCGCACTTCCCGGCACATTTACCGTTTATGGTGGAAGAATTTGCCGACATTTGAACTTGTTGACTCATTCACGTTAGCACATCACATCACACTAATATTATAAATGTAAAAATATATTTGGATGATTAGATGTTTATTCCGCTTTCACGCCCAACAGAACGCATTTGGGTGACCTTTGGAATGGATATAGATTGTACCCTGGGTTAACACATAGAATTATTTTTACGGGAAAAGTCCTTATTCCCATGGGGAAATCTTACATGACGCGAGCGTAGCCGCGGGCGGACAACTAGTTTTTTATAAGTTTTGTCGGTGTGGTGGTGGCACGGTGGTGGGTTGGTAGCCTCCCGTTCGGTAGGCTGTCCCACTACGCACCACTTTCTTTTTTGACTTTCAAATTCATTATGTATGTTTAGCGAGGTATTTGATAAGGTCAAGGAAAACTTCTTAACAAAATCTGCAATATGGGAAGATCAATTTTGCAAAGTTGTGTGGTGACGGCAGAGTAGAATACATTTGTCACCAACTCTTTCCGTGGGTGTCGTATCGTAAGAGGTGACTTAGGGACTACACATTGAACAGGGAACGGGCAGCAGTGCTCTCTGATACAGTAAACTTTTAATCTGCGTTCTCCAACCCGCCTGCCAAGCGTGGAGGTTATGGAAAAACCCTCCACTTAAGTGGAGGAGGCTCATAGTCCAGCAGTGGACTGTAACGGACCGTTAATGTTGATGTTGAATTTTGCAATGGGACAAACTGGGCTATTAAAAAAGTATAACTGAAACACGTCATAAGTATCCTAATTTAGCAAAAAGGCTACTACTAAAGATATTTTTACAAATATTTCCTTAAAACCAAATTGTATTTAATCTTTTTTAAATAAGACCATTATAATTCCCATGACGTAACTGCTTAAGGAATTTGGAGCCGTGCCAGGGAAGCGAGCCCTGGACTGCGAACTACGCTCCAACAGATTTCCGCCACTGCTCGTCTAATGCAGACTTACACAACTTTGTTAGCTTGAGCTAATTATTATGAATGTAGTTAGTTATCTTAGGCCTAAAACGTGACAAGCATCGTTCAGTATAAATACACCTATATATTACTATATTGACCTAGCCGTTGGTGACGGCAGAGTAGAATACATTTGTCACCAACCCCTACTCTTCCCGTGGGTGTCGTAAGAGGCGACTTAAGGACTTACACATTGAACAGGGAACGGGCAGCACTCTCTGATATAGTAACCTTTTAATCTGCGATCCCGCCTGCCAAGCGTGGAGATTAGGGCAAAACCCTCCACTTAAGTGGAGGAGGCTCATAGTCCAGCAGTGGACTGTAACGGGCCGTTGATGATTGATGTTGATGATACTATATTATTACTAAACTCCTATTGGAGTATTTCGACGTTTTAGGAGTTACCTGCGAAATTAAGAGCTATAACTTTCAACTCATCAACAGTACATATACGTTCCCACCGAGGGGCTTGAGCCAATCCTGAATTAGAGCGATTAGACCTTAGTCGACCACGCTGGCCCAGTGCGGGCTGGTCGACTTCACACGCAACCTTTGAATTTCTTCGCAGGAATGTGCAGGTTTCATCACGATGTTTTCCTTCACCGTAAGAGCGTCGAATAAACTTACATATAAATTCGATATTCGATAACACGTTGGTATGTGGTGGGGATCGAACCCGTGTCTCTCGGACGGGAGGCAGCGGCCCTAGCCACTAGACCATGCCACCGACGCTCTACGCGACTTTCAACTATTTAATTTTAATTTTGTATATTGTATTTGTAGTATTTTAAGTATAATCTGTATAGTATTATTATATCTTTGGTCCTTGTTGCTTGAATACTAATAATTAAACAAATAAAAAGAAAGATATTGCACCTGTGTAGGAGTGGATTTACAATACAAGAACGAAGACGCTAGACTTCAATATTGGTCAACTTAAGTCAAAACTAGGTGCTTCAAATTGAAAAAAAGGTATGCTATGTAAATCTATAGTAGTATATATAAAAAACAATTGCTGTATGTTTGTCTCGCTGAAACTCGAGAATGGCTGGACCGATTTGGCTAATTTTGATCTTGAAATATCTGTGGAAGTTTAGGAAAGGTTTAAACGGTGAGAAACATAAATAAAAAGTAACAGAAAATACTAACAACGACAATTTAGTTTTCCAATACAAAATGTTCCTAGCTATGAAATGAGGTCCGATCTTTTTAGACTGTTTTGTTAGGGTAGGTGTAGAGTAGGGTAGAGGTGAGAAAAAGGGCAGGACAACATCTGCTGGGTCAGGTAGTCTCTAATGCATTCAAGCGAAAAATTCAACAATTGTTATTGTCTAAAGTCCATTAAAATAACACTATACAACTAAAACTATGTAATAGATTAATATAGATAGTATAACTTGGCATGTATGTACCTATGTATATTGAGAGTATCGTGTCTCCGCCAACAAACTGCTGTGCAGTTTGGCGGGCTCTTTGTGTGAAATGCCTGATATTTTTGTCGGAATAAAACAATTTTCATTTAATTTTTTTCATAATAACTCTTTATCATGTAAGAGTTTGCGAAATCACGGTCTACAACCCACACGAGCGACGTATTGATGGTGATGGTGCCAGACACCAGTCAGCACATATTCCAGTTTCAAAATTATAGAATGTCAGAGGATTTACGCTGCTATCTCTAGTTATGCGGGGCATTTAAAAATGGAACCCTTTTTTATTTATCGTTATTGTTACCTAAAGGAATTTGGAGCATTGCCAGCCAGGGAAAGTATGCCTATATTGAAAACTACGCTTCAACTGATTCGTTCTACAACTATAGTCTAATTTAATAACTAAACTTACAGAACTTTCCGAGTCTATGCTAATGATTGCGGTTTAGTCGAGAATTTACGGATCGGGTCAGAGGTTTTCCACAAACAAAATTTTGTTCGCATCTAAATGTAAGAAATAAGAGTATTTTGTACAGTAAAATTACATTTCAGGATTATGGAAAAAAAAAAATTGGCTAGTTTTATAGAGCCACTAGTCGCAGCTCCATAACTCTGACACCAGGGTTTGTGAGCTTGGTTGTCGACCCACAGGATAAGAAGAAGAAGAAAGTTATTTTAAAATCATTCTTCTTATAGTGCCTCTTCATCTAGTGAAGGTTGGCCGTCAGTTCAGCAAACATCTGCCTGTCCTTCGCGAGGCGAAACAGTTCCGCGGCGTTGTTGTTATAAAATCCAATCTTGTATAAATTATGGTAACACTAAGTCAGTAAGAGTACCACACGTCTCCAACCATACTCTAACTGCTCCTCACAAGGCAGCTGATCATCAATCGTGTCTTCGAAGACAAATGACTGATAAAATGCAGTATCTTCAGACTTATCCCGCGTGATTTATGGACGGTCGTGTCGATTAGTTTATATCATTTGCATTCGCTTCTAATAAGAGTATGTGTGGTAAATTGACTTGCAAAGCTGAAATAGTGAGATTAAATAACTTGGATTTAGGCCATGGTTTTGCCTGCGTAGGTTTATTTTTTTTTATAAAAGTAAAAATACATTTTCCTTACGAAATTTACTAAATGCGAGCGCATGCAACGCAGTGTAACATCTCTTACTAGGTTTTTATAAAAAAAAAAACTGATCATGTTTGTGTGGGATCAAGCACAGTGAAAGGTTTCTTAGGCTTCCAATCCTTTTACAAGTGAAACTTCACCACTACATTGCACCTGCAACTGCATTGCATAGTTTATTTTATATTCCCCCTCAACCCCCTGTGCCGATATCTCACAAGCAGTCAGATCTTTCAACCTCCCCTTATACCTGACGCATATCAAATATCCGTATCTTACATAACGAAACACAAATTCCGTCTTTACATCTAAATTACTCTAATACATACCTATTCATTCCCGCGCCGCCGTTCGGTGGTTCCGCGTAATTTTCTCCGAGTGACAGCGAGGCGCACAAAGCAGTGATTTACCGACAGAGCGACAATCTCGCGCGCTTTTCACCGCCTAATGGCAACGTCGATTGCTAGAACTAATTTGTATTCGTGACGTTTGTATTCTACCTACTTATTTCTCATAAGCGCCGCGGGAAGTGATGTGACGTCATCAGCGGGATCTTGGTAGGTATGTGCGCTCTTTTGTTCTTGGTCTAAATCGCACCTTATTGTGTTTAATATTAACACACAAAGTGAAAAAATCTAGTTCAATCACTGCCTAATAGTGACGCCGATTGCTAGAACTAATTTGTATTCGTGACGTTTGTATTTTACCTACTTATTTCTCATAAGCGCCGCGGGAAGTGATGTGACGTCATCAGCGGGATCTTGGTAGGTATGTGCGCTCTTTTGTTCTTGGTCTAAATCGCACCTTATTGTGTTTAATATAGCAAACAAAGTGAAAAAATCTAGTTCAATCACTGCCTAATAGTGACGCCGATTTCTAGAACTAATTTGTATTCGTGACGTTTGTATTCTACCTATTTCTCATAAGCACCGCGGGAAGTGATGTGACGTCATCAGCGGGATCTTGGTAGGTATGTGCGCTCTTTTGTTCTTGGTCTAAATCGCACCTTAATGTGTTTAATATTAACACACAAAGTGAAAAAAATCTAGTTCAATCACTGCCTAATAGCGACGTCGATTGCTAGAACTAATTTGTATTCGTGACGTTTGTATTCTACCTACTTATTTCTCATAAGCACCGCGGGAAGTGATGTGACGTCATCAGCGGGATCTTGGTAGGTATGTGCGCTCTTTTGTTCTTGGTCTAAATCGCACCTTAATGTGTTTAATATTAACACACAAAGTGAAAAAAATCTAGTTCAATCACTGCCTAATAGCGACGTCGATTGCTAGAACTAATTTGTATTCGTGACGTTTGTATTCTATAATATCTCATAAGCGCCTCGGGAAGTGATGTCACGTCATCAGCGGGATCTTGGTATGTGGCATGTGCGCTCTTTTGTTCTTGGTCTAAATAGCACCTTAATGTGTTTAATATTAGCACACAAAGTGAAAAAATCTAGTCCACTAACTGCCTAATAGCGACGTCGATTGCTAGAACTATTTTGTATCCGTGACGTTTGTATTCTATCTATTTCTCATAAGCGTCGCGCTGTGGGAAGTGATGTGACGTCATCAGCAGGATCTTGGTATGTGCGCTTTTTTGTTCTTGGTCTAAATAGCACCTTAATGTGTTTAATATTAGCACACAAAGTGAAAAAATCTAGTTCAATGACTGCCTAATAGTGACGTCGATTGCTAGAACTAATTTGTATTCATGACGTTTGTATTTTATTTCTCATAAGCGTCGCGCTGTGGGAAGTGATGTGACGTCATCAGCAGGATCTTGGTATGTGCGCTTTTTTGTTCTTGGTCTAAATAGCACCTTAATGTGTTTAATATTAGCACACAAAGTGGAAAAATCTAGTTCAATAACTGCCTAATAGCGACGTCGATTGCTAGAACTAATTTGTATTCGTGACGTTTGTATTTTATTTCTCATAAGCGTCGCGCTGTGGGAAGTGATGTGACGTCATCAGCAGGATCTTGGTATGTGCGCGCTTTTGTATTCTGTCTAAATCACACGTGAATGTGTCCATTCAAAGTATTAATAAATTAGCGCACTCAAAGTGCAAAAACGTAGTTTAATCACTGCCTAATGGCGACGTCGATTGCTAGAATTAATTTGTATTCTTAACGTTTGTGTTCAACCTGGTTCTCATAAACGCCACGGGAAGTGATGTGACGTCATCAGCCGGAACTTTGTGTCTGCGAGCGCTTTTGAGCTCTAAATTTATTTTCTAAATAAATCCTAATTTTAAAATTGATCTATTATTATAAAAACAACGCTACTCAGGTTTAAGTAGAAAGTTTTATTTCAAACAAATAAGAGGATCTCGGTAAGATTTTCAAGTTGAGCTTGAAAACTTTATACTTATTGATCGTTCTACAATCAAAGTACTACTACCCCCGATGACCCGGATTCTGACAGACACAATAAATAAATAAAATAAAAAATAAAATTAGACTAAAATATTAAAGTGTTCTGCTTCTTATCGTTTGGATTCACCGACTTACCTCACAGAGTTATTATTTATTCATCATAATCATAATGAAAAAATATATAGTAATAAGAAACGTTCTATAGAACTACACTTATAAATGCGTTCCAAACTTATAAATTGCTCAATCTAGCCTATTGCAGTCCACTGCTGGACGTAGGCCTCCCCAAGGGCATTGAAAACGTTGCCAAGGTCAGTTTGTGGAAGCCATCCGTAACCCGGGGATTTTTATCTCTTAATAAAAAACGTTCTATATTTATAAATTGCTACATAAGTAAAAATACTTACTTTTTTGTTTCTCCTGCTTTTGGGATCAACAGTTAGAGTTTTGTAAAAGTTTTATGTACCATGTTTACGACCCTATAGTATCCATTTCAGACATGATAGGTGAAGCTTTAGACCCCGTATAAGGACTTCAATATTATACATATGCTAGACTCTTAGCCAAAAGTTACTTACTTACTTAGTTTACTCACTTAGTTACAGTTCAGTCAGAAAATTGTTGGTGCATTTCGTGTTTCACTTTATAAACCAGGATCATTATGTATTCTATTTGTTTCAATCGTGATGTTTTTAAATTTGTTCCTATGATTGTTGTGTTGTATAGTGTTTAGTTTCAAATAAAAGTTGTCTATGTCTATTTTCACTACAAAAATATTGAAAACTCCTAGTGACTAAGGACCATTTTAATTTTAGTATGTTGGTGCCAGAATCAGGCGCACGTTCAACTATCAAGAAGTGTAGGAGGAAGGTACTTCTTTGGTAGTGAACTTTTAATAGGATCAAAATCAAACTCAACTGAAACTTCATTTAATGAGCATTTTATACTCTCTCAATTTGGCAGATCAAAATTATTGTATAATATTGTAGTAAAAGCAAAATAGTTTTACAGTCTTCTGTCTTAGAAAACAATAAGGCAGATTTTTTAAATAATTTATTACTTGGTTGTTCTTAGTACAGTGGCGAATGAATTAATTTAACACATAGGATACTTTTACGGGAAAAATTCTCATTCTCAAGGGAAAATTTTACACAATGCGAGCGCAGTCGCGGGCGGACCGCTATACAGCATGAAATTTACATCGTTTTGTTCCCGCCGTATAGTGATAGTACCCGTCAAACTGAACAACTTTTCACGAAAAAAAAAATCCTGTGACAAAAAAATTTTTGGTCTCTCCATACAAAATGGGTCGGTCGGGAGTCTCACTTTGTATGGAGAGACCAAAAATTTTTTTGTCACAGGAAATTTTTTTTTCGTGAAAAGTTGTTCAGTTTGACGGGTACTATCACTACACGGCGGGAACAAAACGATGTAAATTTCACGGTGTATTAATATTATAAATAAACCCAGGTAAAATCATTCGATCTATTTATTATTATAAAATGTACAAGTGCCCGCTCAGGTATCAATGAATTTGCATCAGAAAATCCAATAAAACCACTACTCAACTTTTATGTCAGATAAAATTTCCACGTTGCCACGTGCTTTATTTGATTTGTTACGCAATCAAAGTGCAACCAATTTATCTCTCCATAACTAGTTTAAGCCTTCAATCACTGCGAATTGCACATTGGCTCCGATCCTGCCACAGAGTAAAGAAACAAACGTGGTAATGAGTGACTGTTGGATGCAGCGTAGTGTAAGCGTTGTAGCGTGACGTATTCTTGTGTAGCGTAGCGTATTCTTGGTATGGAAGCGTAGTTCACCTTCAATTACTGGGAATTGCACATTGGCTCCGATCCTGCCACAGAGTAAAGAAACAAACATGGTAATGACTGTTGGGTGCAGCGTAGCGGAGCGTAGTGTAAGCGTTGTAGCGTGACGTATTCTTGTGTAGCGTAACGTATTCTTGGTATGGAAGCGTAGTCCACCTTCATTTACTGGGGATTGCACATTGGCTACGATCCTGCCACAGAGTAAAGAAACAAGTGTGGTAATTAATGACTGCCACATTCTAAGTGCGTGCAGCATAGTGTACTTTTGCGTAGATTGGCGTAGTTTTGCGTAGCGTGAAGTATTCATGTGTAGCGTGGCGAAGTTCTGCGTACCTTACCGTAGTCCAGCGTAACGTCGCCTATTTTTATGTCGCGTGGCGTCTTCGATCACAGAATCGAAGCGTGGCGTAGCGTAGAGTAAGTAGATCGGCATAGCGTGGCGTGGCAACGGAAAATGTATGAAATCGTATTTATAAGTAAAAAGAAAGAAAAGTATCACATTATATCTTTTAACTATTTGCACATCTTGGGCTTTCTGCACTCGGTCATTCAAAATGGAGAAATAAAAACACACTTTTGCATTTACTTCACGCCAATCGCCTTGTTTTTATTATCGGTGTCCTGCATTACAGGCCGAGCAAATAATAAAACGAGCAAACTGAAACAAAATGCCCTTACATGTGCTCACAGGTTTACTTACGCCGGTAAAATGTGGCCGCCATTTTGAAATTTTTAAATGCAAAGTGAAATGGCGTCGCTTTTGTGAAAACAAATTTATTATTCCGAAAAAATTTCAGTCAGCCTACTAATAGTTGCATGAATAGCATCCATATGTTGGTTTCTTGATTCTTTGCGCCTGGCACTTTTTATCTTTTAGAATTTTGTCTTTTGAACTAAATCATCTACTCTTCATAAATGTTTGTTTGTTGTTAATTACTGATTTCATCTGAGCTTTAGACCAAACTCGTGGCTATTTTTTTTTACTTGCTTACGCGATCCCACGCCTGTCTTTAATCTGTCTCCAAAGGTCTTTCTCTTTCTTCGGTCACGTCCTCCGCCGGGAGCCTCATAACCTTGAGAGACTTATACTAGTGGGCCACGTTGAGGGGAAAAGGAGCAGAGGAAGAGCGCCCTCTCGGTGGACAGATGCCATTCTCGAGTACATTAATTGCAACACTCAGGCCGCAATCCACCTTGCCCAAGATAGATGCACCTGGAGAGCCCTGTCCTGCAACGCGTCTTTTGGTGGTCACGACCCTCAGTCATGAGGATACGACGAAGAACTGGGGAACTGTATTCGCTTCTATAATAAAATACCAGATGATATTGTAAATCTGTCCGATAGCCAATTTAAAGCTAAAATTAAAACTATTTTATGTTCTAAGGCCTATTATACGATAAATGATTACTTAGATGATAAAAACGTCTGGTCAACTGTTGTTCCAAATCAGTGGAGTAGATTGTAATTATGACTCATGTATGATTCTTTATATATTTAAAAGAAAAGTACAAAAGATACAATTCCTGTGGAGTTTCTTCTGGCCGTTCTTCTCCACAGAGGGCGTACACTGGTAGTGAACGTGCCATCCATGATAGCTTTGACGTCGAAAAATGATTTGTAAAAATCTTAATTCGAATAAAAAAATTGACTTTGACTTTGACTTTGAAGAAGACGCGATCCCACTGCTGGGCAAAGGCCTCCCCCGATTTTTTCCACCGCTCTCTGTCCTGCGCATGTTCTGGCCAGTCTACGCGAAAGGCATCCAAATCGACACGCCATCTCTTTTTGTGTCTGCCCCGACGCCGGGTACCGCCCTCGGGCACCTTGTGGATTTATGATAAGTAAATATTTTTTTAAAACTAGTATAAAGGAGCGAAGGGTTCACAAAAGCTCCATTCAGGCTGGAATAGGGAATATGCACATTTTTTTAAATTCATTAATCGAAATATTTCAAGTTCCAGATAAACACATATAAAATATTTTTTCAAATATCTTGCTCAAAAACAAAGTTATAAGGCTTCAAAGTTGATGGTTAGACAGAGAGGTCCGACATAACCATTGACGTCATTGGTCATGGGGGCCATACATCCGCCATAGAAAATTTTGTTTTCGTTGATGATGAAAAGAGGGACAGATATATTTGTTTAATAATATAGCATACCCACAGTATGCTATTATTGAATACTTTCAGATGAACTATGAAAAAAATAATATTTTTTTTATGCATATTCCCTAAGAGACGACAGACAGGCAGATGATGTCGCTGCTGTACATTGAGGCTTACTTTCAGCGTTCTTACAAATCGAGTCATATATTTAAAACATCATTGTACTGCGTATTCGAATGTCGTATGGTAGAGTTTTGCTTCTTTGGTATTAATTTGGTGGGGTGAAGTTTGAAGCGTAGTTACTTTTCTAGACTATAGATAATTCGTTGGGAAAAGTTAATTGAATCAAAATTGTATGAAGCAAACTTAACAAAAAGTTAAAAAGAAGTAGACACCTATGTTTAGTACTGTATTTGGCATTGTAAGCGACTAATGTGGGAGTTGCGTTCTAAATATTATATTTGAATATTGTATTTCAAGAGCGTCGGTGGTTTAGTGGCTATGGCCGCAGCTGCCTCCCGTCCGGGAGACGCGGGTTCAATCCCCACCATTTTCCAATGTGTTTTCGAATTTCGAATTCATATGCACGTTTATTCGACGCTCTTACAGTGAAGGAAAACATCGTGATGAAACCTGCACACTCCTGCGAAGAATTTCAAAGGTTGTGTGTGAAGTCCACCAACCCGCACTGGGCCAGCGTGGTCAACTAAGGCCTGATCACCTTAATTCAGGGTAGGCTCGAGCCCCTCGGTGGGGGCGTATATGAGCTGTTGATGATTGTATTTCATAAAGAAGCGGCCAAGCTAATACCAGTAACATAGACGCAGACGACGACGTTAGGAGCATAACAGTACCAGGGACTCAGAGGTTTGCGAGAGAGATTTGTTGTCGTCGGTAAACCAATGAAAAATCAAGTCGGAAGAATTGTTACTAGACAAAAAATAGTATTGTAATTTATTGAATTTGTTATTTTGGAATTGGAGTAACAAGAATTTTACGAAGGACAGACCATAAAGTGAATGATTTGACGAGCACATCGAGACGAGCCGTAAACGCTCCTTCCAATTATTCCCTTCGAATTTCTTTCACAAACGCAGACACTACGTTAACTATATTTTCTCCTCTCCATCATAGAATAAGTAATACGATGTACAGAATAGACAACATTCATCCACCACCGTATCAATGTATTTACGAATTTCAAATTTATATGTTTATCACGTTGCAAGAAAACATCGTGAGGCAAACTGTAAATTCTCTTAAACTTTGTCAACGTTATCAACTACCTTAATTCATAGTAAGTTGAAAACCTTCAAGACCTGGTAACAACAATAAGAAAGGCATTATGATAATTTTATTTTCGTAATATCTATTGCATTAGTTTCGTCTCTTGAAGTGATGCTGCATTACAAAACAATACGAGTAACCAATAAATGGGTTTGAAAATATCTTTAACTGAATACAATTCCCTTCCAGCTTCCATCAAACATGAATACCAGAATAACAGAACGCTGGTATAAATGCTGGACTGAATTCGTAGGGAAATGTGGAATTTAAAACTATTATTGGAGTTGAGGAATAAAAGGAATGTTTGACAGTTGGTGGTGAATAGACGGGAACTAATGTTGTAAATAGCATTTATTTTATTATAACCTATTAAATAAAAAATATATATTCGAAGAAAATAAAAGACTAAAGCAAAAAGATTAAGTCAAACACTTCATTGGTCACTTAGCCGTTAAAAAAAAACTTAAATGGATTCATTGTTATTTAGCATGATTTTGAGGTAAATAGGTACTACTAGATAAATAGCTTATTTATTAAATAAATAAAATAAATATAATATTTTTATTTCAGACTACAGTCCATAATAAATTAGTAGGTAATAAAAGAGGTTATTGCAGTCGATGTTCTCTGTTCAGATGTCTAGATCTTCAAGTTTTGTGGCTCTAGTTACGTTGCGGCGTTAGCACTAGATCACGCAATAAATTTCATATTTCTTAGTTTATTTTAATAGCTGTAAAATGGTTAAAATTAAAAAATACGACTATATAGACAATTTGCTACACTGTATTAGATAGTAAAAAAAACACAAACACACGCGCACACACACACACACACACACAAAACACACTTAACGCATGTAGCACCCACGCTCATACGCACAAAAAGGCAAATCAAATTATATTCTTAATCTTTTCTTTTGTTAAATTCTTAATGTTAATAGTACATACTGTGTTTGTTTATTTTTGTACCACATTTTTCTATTTGAAAGGAAGAGCGGAGCCTCTCAGCACAGGCATATTTGCTTAAAGGGAGACTCCATCCCCTTCATAATAATGTATGCATTCAAAACAAATAAACAATTTTAATTTGAATTTGAATAGCGCTCATAAAGCGGGCCATAGATCTCACTTAAAGAGAACGTCATCGACTTGGAAGACCCGGACACATAACTACTGAGCGCACTTTTCAAAATGGCGCCCGTGGATGGTTGGACAGGACGCAGGTGCAGTTGCGATGAAAGAAAAATTTCAGCTTAAACCGATCTTTTCGGCATAATGATTGATAGATGGGAAATTGGAGGATATATACTAGAAATATACTCCATAAAACTTTGTGCTATTTTTTCCTACGAGAAATATCAAAGATAATGCGAGCTAAGCTTGCACTTTTGGTTAAAAGAGATTTATGTATAATAAATTAACCTGAGAGCATCGTAGGTCTAGTGGCTAGTGCCGCTGCCTGCCGTCCGGGAGATACGGGTTCAATCCCCACCACGTACCAATGTGTTTTCGAATTTCGAATTCATTTTGTACGTTTATTGGACGATCTTACGGTGAAGGAAAAACATCGTGATGAAACCTGCACTGCACACTCCTGTGAAGAAATTTAAAGAAAAAAGAAGTCAACCAACCCGCACTGGGCCAGCGTGGTCGATTAAGGCCCTAATCCAGGGTAGGCTCGAGCCCCTCGGTGGGGACGTATATGAGCTGTTGATGAAATTAACCTAAGTGCGTTTACAAGTTATGTATCTAGCACTCGTAGCACTTAATATACTGTGATTTAATTAATAACTTCAACAAAAACAAAACATTACCTGGGCTATGAACCAACTGAATCAAATTATAAGGAGAACAAAGGTAAACTCCCATTAGTTTTAACGTAAATTTAAATCACAATCAAAAAGTTCCTTCTTTACGTTACTGATAATTTATACTTTTAAAAATATTGTCTTTTACAATTTATACACGCATGCATTTAATATGATAAAGTTAATAAAATTATCCGTGATTATTGCTCTCGCGTGACATTTTTAACCGAAAATGCGGTGAAATCCTTACGTACAATTTTCATTTACGCCCGCGGAGTTGGCGAAAGCACCCGTAAGTGTAAAACTTAATTTTCGCGTTCGTAACGGGGCTCGGTGCATACGCTTTACTGAGCAAGTAATAAAAAAATGTTTTTATTGCCCAGCGAACAACTGTTGAGCCCCACGACAAAGGTTAAAAGTACGAGCAGTAAAAATACAGACGTTTTCATTACGCATGCCTTCTCAGTTAGGTAATGCTCTGGTAATGCGAATATGTCGTGTAGAGAGTAAACAAGCTTTTGCTTGCAATAATAAAAGTATTGTGTAATTTAGTACTGAACATATTTTTTATGAACCCATATGTATTTAAATACAAAACAGTGTTTTGTTTTGCATTGATAAGTCTTAGTGTAGTCATTACTCACCCAACCCATGTTTAAACAGCAACCAAAAACACAAAAACAATCATACATGCAATTTTTTTAAAGAAAAATGAAGACGAAGAGAGTACCGTAATAATAATAAAGTTTTAAAATATACATAATAATAATATAATTTTTTATTGCCTTATAAAAAAAGTACCTAGCACATTTGTTACACTTCACAAAATTAACATATAATACAAAAAATACGAGAACATTCAAACAAAGTAAAGACTAACAACCAGCAAATTTAGATTATCAGGCAAAAGGAAATGCCTCAGCTTATGTTGAATGAGCCATGCCGAGGTACGTACCATCCAACGGTGTTTTTAAAGTCTAGTTTAGAGCTAACTTATCGATTTAATTGTGTAGACTATCAATCATCAACAGCTCATATATACGTTCCCACCGAAAGGCTCGAGCTTACCTTGAATTAGGGTAACTATATCGTAGATAATTATAAAGACGATATAGGAATTCTTTTAATATCCATATTTGAAACTTTTCTTACATAAACGAACGAAAGAAAGTAACGCATATTTTGTTTAACGTATAAAAACAGAGATGTAACTAAATTGAAAAACTCCGTTCATTGAGATAAATAAATGAAAACGCGAATGCTTTAAAGAAAATTAACAAAGACCCAATACCATTATGAGCTTCGTTTGTTTATGAAACTTCGACGCTCGCTTTTTAAATTAAAATTATGAAACGTGACCGGGAAAGGCTGCAGCGTCCGTAATTTGTGGTTCGCTGTAATGTTAATAAAAGCCGATATTCCTGGGTGCAGCTGCATCGCCCGAATGAAAGAGGGCTTTGATACATTCCGTAGCTGCACTGCGGCATCGGCCCTGAGCTCAAGCAAAAAAAAAAAAAAGATAAGCTACGTATGTGTGTCCAACACGCATAAATCCTTAGTTCCGTAGACGTGCATTTGTGACATCTCAAAAAGAATAGAGAGATCTAAATAAAAGGATACAATGTCGATACGGGATAGATTTTCAAACTAAATAGGCGCAATGCAGACACTATCAAAATAATATTGTAAATAAATGAAAACGCTGAAGAAATACTTAAAAATTAAGGGAAATAGGAAAATAATAAACATTTTCAACGAATTATTGAACTAACGCAGAAAATTTATTAAAAAATTCTTACAGGTATTTATACTGTCAGACAGAAAATGTTTCACAGTCTTTGTAGTTTTTTTCTACACAAGTATTAAATATTTTCCAAATATTTATGAATGAAATGTATTAGTGACTATCTACCATGATAAATCTAGGTTATCATAAAGGCCAAAAGGTCAAAGGTCAAAGGTTAAAATCGTGTACTGTTAAGGTTCCGTTTAGACCTTTTATCTCTGGAACCCTAGCCTACTAGCAACTAACGTGAGAGCCCACGGTGCTCCATTACTGTAATGGAGTTACTTGCTGTTATTTCGGGGACTATATTTTTGGCAGCGCTTTTTAGACAGAATGAATTGCGCCCATAGAACGGTTTTTTTTTTTTTGGAATTTATGGCCCGGCTACTAGACCTTTAAGCCAATTCTTTTTAAAATTTTAACTGTCACTTCACTTCGTCGCTCACAACACAAGTTTAAGTTTACAATTTATTGAAGGTGTTTTTAATATATTTATACAATGGATAATTATATTAGAACTGTTCGCAATCATTGGCCCCGATTCAGGAAGTCATGCTCTAATTCCAATTTTAAAATTCAGATATCCTTTTAGTTTTAATGACTTATGAAAGAGAGGTGATGAATTCGAATGAACGAATGATATTATTTTGAATGAATGATAACCTAAAAGACCATAGCTGTCAGATTAAGAGATTCTTAAGTCGGATGTTTTACGTGCTCTCTAAAATTGTGCAATTGACGTTTCCATAAGGTTAAAATTCGATGTTTGACAGCTCTAATATTAGGATGGATCTCCTGTCCCATTTTTATCTTTAAAAGGTGAAAAGGACTGACGAACTTCAATTAAAAATTAGAGCGTGACTGTATGAATTGCTACCAATGCAATGGCATGTTTAACGACCCTTCTCGAATCCTTTCAAATTAATCTGCATACAGCTGCGTTTGCTTTTAGCCACTAGTTGTATAATATGACATTGCCAGTGAATGTTTTTTTTGAATGTATGACATTTTGGCATGAAAAAGAAAAAATACAAAAGAGGTGACGCTAGTAAAGTTTCTTTGGCAAGTTCTGTACAATGGAAACTTGTTAAAAAGTTAAGACGAAAATAAATGTTATTTCAAACCACAAAGTGCTGTAAACATTCTGATCCAAAAATATGTTATTAAAATTTTAATTGATGAAGCTTGTGCTCTATAATAAGATACAAAAAGCTGATATTTTGATGATGATAAAAAAGACTTTTTCTAAAACGTTAAATGTTGTCCTTGTCTTTCCTGATTTACCAGTTATCTGTATGAATCTGGACAGACGTTAAGTCGTGATAGAAAAATGAATAACACACTTTCGTACTTATAATAGCAGGTACTTCATAAACGTACATAAAATCAGACTGATTTAAACAAAGAAATCAGTACATTAAAGTATTAATTAAAACTTAATAATCTGAGTAACATGCACCAATTACAACGTTAAACATAAATATTACATTTTAGAAATTCCTATCGAGTAGTCTGCATTAATACTTTGAATACAAAATTAACACTTTGAGTTGTTCGATTATAACGTTGTAGCGAATTGAAGTGTGTTAGTTGTAGCATTTAAAATGTAGACACTGCTACGTCGTAGCTCGTAGCCGAAGTCTACGCAGCGCGTAGCAGTTTAAACGCCACACAACGCTCCACAATCGTAATTATTAAAAGTTAACGCATTGTAATGTAATACAATTTTGTTAAAATCTTTTTCTCTTTATCTGCTTCCAATTAAAGTATGCTTGCTGCTTCCAACAAAAATAAATAAATATTCGAAATAAAAAATTGAGTATAATTAAGTAAGTATAATTGTATTGTGTTGTATTGTAAACTGTTGATGTTGTAAACAGTTTTATTTAAAACCCATAGATTCTTAAATTGCTGTGCTATTAATATACTTTACTACGTAACACGCCACATCACTAAGCTTGAGTAGTGCTATAAATCTCTCGCTAATTACTGGCAGGTGACACGAGCGAAGCCGCGCGCTCGAGCAAGTTCGCTCGTAATTCAGCGGGAACATATTACAGCCAATTACCTTATCCGAACAGACACCGATGTTTCACATAGTGGCGCGTAAGCTGTCTTAGTTTTGACAAGTTTTCGTATTTCGAAATATTTCAGTGACGTCATTAGGTGTCTTCCAAGCGGATCTAAACGATATACACGTCACAGGAACATAGATGTATGGGAATAGGGGATCGGACTGTTCACCATATTTTATGAATTTACCATATTGTATTAATTATTTTCAAAATATAGATGAGTAGTAGACGATTCGTGAAGAAAAAAACAGAATCGGTTGAAAAACGAATTTACAGTGATTTTTCAAAGTTTCAATATGTCTGTTTCTTTCAAAAACGATTTTTTGTATGGAGATTATATGGCGTTACTAACAAATGACGTCATAAGTGGGTATGTGCCTCTATGTCTAATCTTGAATTTCATACCTTTATAACTCAGCCAATTTTAAAGAAAGAGCAAAAATTGTTTTAGTGTTCGACAGCACAAGCTAACAATTTTGGATTTTTAAAATAAAAAAAGTAGTCCGATCCCCTATTCGGAATGTATGCAGCGTATATCCACTTCTTCCTCTTAATTGCCCACGGGTATTAAGGTCGACAACCGATCTCACAAACCAATGTTATAGAGTCGCCCAAGGCCACTGAATAGGCTCATATATTTACTACTTCCGTAGGTATATTGCAGCCCACGGCCTTCCGAAGCAAGAAATCATGTTTTTTTCCGAACAAACCGGTGATTTACCCTGCAATATCCTAACCAAACTGGAAAAAATCTCTCATTTTTTTTTATTGACAGCAGTATTTGAACCTGGAACCTCCGTAATAAGAGTCGAACGTTTGGCCACTCGTCCACGGAGTCTGCTACCCACTGGCACCGATTTTTCTACGCCTTGACATCGGCGTACCATACCGAAACTTAACGCAAATATTATTAAACATCAACATCAAAAGCGTTCCCACCGAGGGGCTCGAGCCTACCCTGAATTAGGGCGACTAGGCGTTAGTCAACCACGCTGGTCAAGCGCGGGTTGGTCGATAAATTAATATTAAATATTAGCCATATAACGGTTCAGAACAAAGACCGATCGTTGTGTCTAAGTTCACAATACACTGTGCAATTTGTACCTGGCAAAGGTTATGAGCTGAATTATAAAAATCCAAATGGCTGACATAATGGTGTCTTCGATCCAAATGTCAATTGTTGAACTTTCAAAGGTCTGCAATGATAGGGGTGGGTCCCTGAACTGTGACGCTGTAAATCAATGTTTATGTGTTTAGCTGGGTACCTGTACTTTGCACCTATGTACTCCCGTATAGGGAATTATGTGTTCTTTTTCGGTCTAAAATTTGTATGGAAACTACTCAATATGTCGACTTTCATGGCCGAGAATGAACCCGGTGGGGACACATTCAAACAAAAATTAGTTTGTCAGACTTTCGCTTCGGTTTGAATCGCCTGATAGATAAATATAGTCTAATTTTTACTATTACAAAGTTATGGGCTCACGTAAACGGTATTTCGTGTTTTTTTTGTCAAAAATTGTATGAAGACTACACAATACGTTGATTTGCTTGGCCAAAAATGTGCCCGGTGGGGACACACACGAACAAAATACTATTTTATAAATAAAGTCAAATTTTTACTACGACGGAATGTAATACCTAAAATATTTCTTTCCCAACCGATTGAAAAAAGTGCAACCCTAATCAATTTGATTAACAAGTGAGCTCGGGATGAGTTGGACTTGTAAAGTTGCAACTAACTAAACGAAAATAGTTTTTATTCGGAGTTTAAGAAGCGAAGCGGGCGAGAAAGCAGTGGGCTATTTCACCCATTACTATCTCTAGACCGGTTTTCACTAATCTTGAAGAGCAAGTCAGGTTCTTTTCTTGAAAAACATTTTTTTCTTTTTTCTTTTTTTGTGGCTTTTGTGTTGTCTCAATTCCGCCAATGTCACGTATGGATGCATGTTTGGAAAAGAATTGGAAAAAAAAGTTACTGACTTTAATTAATCACGTCTAAATTGACACAATGAATTAACTTTAATATATAAAAAAAACTGTCGGCATTTGAAAGCAACCTATTTTTATTCAGGATCTTCAGCTGTTAACTCTTATAGTGTGGGTTTTTTTCAACCAACCTCGCAAACCCTGGTAGCAAGTCAACAAAGCTGCCGAAGGCCACTGTCGTAGTTACACGGGAATACTAGAAGATGAATCACTGAGATGATGATAACGGGACTCTATGTATGTATATCTTTGAAAATTATTCTGTTCACTTCTACTTTTTTTTTATTCGGAATACCAACAGCATTTTATACATGAAACTTGAAAACAAAACAGATAAGCTTACGTACACTGTCTAGTGTAACTTTAAGCCATCCGTATCTGCGTGGCCTGAATAATCTTGAAGCTCTGCTCAACCTGCAAGGAATATGAACAAGTCCATTACCCAAACGCAACGACATATTCGTAGTTCATACGGGGTTCTTAGATATTTGAAATTTAAATTCGTCTTTTTTAGGGTTCTGTTGTCAACAAGGAACCCTTATAGTTTCGCCATGTCCGTCTGTCTGTCTGTCTGTCCGCGGTTTAGCTCAGAGACTCTTAGCTCTTGAAAGTTGTAATTTGGTATGGACGTAGATATTAATCATGCCGCAAAGCTGTAGAATAAAAAAATAATTTTTTTTAGGGTTCCTCTGGTACACGTGAAGTAGGGTTTTTTTATTATCCTATATAGTGTGTGTGAGGTATTGTCAGATAGGTTTTTTAAAAAAAATGGGGGTTTGCTAAAACTATTTTTCGATTCTAATGTACGTTTGAGAAATATTTTGTTTTAAAGTGCTTATTTTTGTTAGAGTCAAGTGCCCCCCCTCCCCCCCTACCAACGAAACCATTAAATTTGGAAATTTGAAAATATTCATGGTAGTATTGCATAAAATTATCAACATCAAGTAGGCTTTACAGGTTAACGAATAATAGACCAACTTATAAAATGTACTTGTACTAGTAAGAAATTCGATACAAATATCAGAGAAAATTATTTTAATGAACGTTAACTGTCTTAAACAGGTACCTAAGTAGTATTGGAACCCTACACTTTGCGTGATCCGACACGTGCTTGACCGGTTATTTAACACTTAACTGCGCAAAGCAAACGGGTTTTTATTTCACCGTAGCGCTTAAACCGCTTGACCTACTTTAATGCGTGGGGTATCATTAAAAAGTTTTTCTTTGGAGATTACAATCAGTCTATTGTGGGAGCGATGCCTAATTAATTTCACGGTGTTTGAAAGTGGAACAATCCTTGCGGCTTGAAACCATGACAACGGCGACAAATCAGCTAAGAGGCACGCACCCCGCATCACACCATTAGATGTTATTTCAGTAACAAAAAAATAACGATTAAATATCTGTTGTGATAACAATAAAACTATTTCAGTAAAATATTGGAAGAGTCGGTACTCCGACCAATCAATCAACTACCAATCAATCAGACAGATACCTACAGATACTTTTGTAGAAATTAATTGAATTAGAGTCATCAACGACCCGTTACAGTCCACTGTTGGACTATGAGCCTCCTCCACTTAAGTATTTGGTTTTGCCATAATCTCCACGCTTGGTAGGCGGATTGGAGATCGCAGATTAAAAGGTTACTGTATCAGAGAGCGCTGCTGCCCGTTCCCTGTTCAATGTGTAGTCCCTAAGTCGCCTCTTACGACACCCACGGGAAGAGTAGGGGTTGGTGACAAATGTATTCTACTCTGCCGTCACCACACGGCCACACGGCCGTCACCACACGCGTAACTGAATTAGTGTAATGATACTAAATTGTTATATTATACCAGTATAGATAGATACTGGTAAATTGATACTGATATAAGTCCCTGCTGTAAAGTTTCTTCTCCACAATGAACTAGTAGTGAACGTGCAACATGAATAAGCCTTCTTGTCCTTCCTTTTATGGGTATTTGTTCGCTTCTTAGAGAAACAAAAGACGATCGCTTCGCTAGGCGACGCGTATCAGAAATCTTTGGTTAGCTTTGACGTCGAAAAATTTTTTTTATACGGCCTCATCGCTTTTTTTACTGAAGTGGTAATAATATGCCGGGCGCGGACTTGAAGTGATTTTCTAAAATCTTATTTCAAACAATTGTTTTCTGATTTCAGGCCTGATCATTCTAATTCAGAGCTCTTTGATGGTAGGAACATATTTGAGCTAACAACAACAACTATAAAAACTTGTCCATTGTCAAATAAAACAAACCGATGCACGGCGGTGTCATGCCAAGTTCGTATGACAGTATTTCTACGTTAACTTAACGACGAATTTGGGTCGTAAATTCACTTGAAACTATCGCGTTAATTAACTTGACTGCTGTTTACAGCTGTTATCCCGCAATTTAATGGCTTCATTGGATTAGTTAGCAAAATGTTCCTAGTTCATTTAATTAAGCAGTCAGTTACGGAATGAGCGAAGGAAGTAAGTAGGTATTCTTATTTCAATTTCAAACACAAAAACACGTTAGACCTGTCGCTTATTTCTGCACTGGGCCAGCGTGATCGATTATGGTCATCCAGGGTAGGCTCATGCCCTTTGGTAGTTACGTACCTAGATGAGCTGTTGTTGATGTTGCTGAAGCAACGCTATAAGCTATGTTCTAATTTCAAATTTCAGTTAGATTTTTAGACTGTTGTCTCGGTCTCCACCAAACCAAATAATTCTCTTTTCGCAAACTCTAAAATACACCATTATCAATTAGGTACTATTTCTTGAGTTACGTTCGAGACACAGACACACGTAAACAGAGAGAAGTTAGAGGAACTCCGAACAATTAAATGTAAGTAGCTCTCTACAGCGGTTGGCTAGAGTGGGCCAACTAGCTAATAGCCAGACAGAACCGGCGCTGTCAAACTCCGAACTTCGTAGAACACGTGGCCGAAACTTGGCTTTCACGAGCATTGGACGAAATACGAACTATTAACTGGCTTTTGTTCGTAACCTAGAAACCGAGTATAGAATTCACGTGACGAGTCCATTGAATATGTTTAAAGTTATCTGCTTAAAAACAGTTTATTTTGAATGATAAATACTTGATAAATATCTAGATGAATTAATTATGTATTTGAGTTCTTTATTCTTATTATGTGTAATAAGTAGGGTATCAACTCGCAACCTTATTTGTTTATTTTTACGATAACCAACTTTTATCCAAATTTTTATCTTTGGTTGGTACGTTCATTACCAGACGGTACATTCAGTGGAGTGAAGTTTAGGAAAAGTAGATCTAACATCACACTAATATTATAAATGTGAAAATATATTTGGATGTCTGGATGTTTGTTCCGTTTTCACGCTTTAAATACTAAACGGATCTGGATGAAATTTCGAATGGCGATAGTTTGTAACTTGGATTAACACATAGGATAATTTTTATGGGAAAAAATCTTATTACCACGGGAAAATCTTACACAACGCGAGGGTAGCCGCGGGCGGACCGCTAGTTTACTATATTTAACAATAGTGGAACTCGATGTAAGCGGAATAATTTCAAATTAACGAACCTGAAGAATTTGAAACTACTCTACGCTTATATTACTCAACGTGGACTATGAAAATAGACGTTACAATAAATAATTACATAAATCTCTTTTTATTATTGAATTACCAATTCACTCAAGTTCACCCCAAAAGTCACATCCATAATCCCTAGATCTATTACTTCGGGCAATGTCAATAATCATCCTTTACTATTACTGTCAAACAATACAAAGATACAATTTCACAGGAAGTGCAATGTTTATTATTTTATTATTATTTGTAATTTATCGTCATTCATTATATTTTTATATATAGTTAAATGTAATGCTTACATGTAGTATGACGTACCCTTAAAATATTTAGATCTAATCATATATAACATGTTAGAATACGATCACTTTCCCAGCCTGATGGATTTACCGGATCTGGCTGCCACGTTCATGGCACTAGGTGTAATTAAATGGAGGCTAAAGTCATTAATTAGGAGAACAAGTAAGGTATAAGCCACCTACTATTCCTCACTAATGGAACTGATTCAGAAATTATGTTTGCATTTCAGTCTAAGCTATACAAAATAAAGGAGATAGAAACATATATTACAGAATACTCTATTTTTCTAAATTTATAAATAAATAAGATTAAAGTTATTACAAGTAAGTAAGGTATAGGATTAGAAAATATTTGAGTAAGTGTTGCCAATAGATAGTCGACTATCGATTGTCTATCAATACTATCGATAGTCCTATCGATAGCATGTATTTTTTTAGATGAAAACAATTGGTAGTAAAACTATCGATAATGTGGCAACACTAACTTAGAGGCTGGAAGCCATATCCATAGAAATTGTTCGATGGAGTAACAGACTTTCTTATAAATTGTAAACAATTATTTATCCCCGGACTATGTTGTCTTGCCCTGTTGTAGCATCCACAAGGCCAAAGATATTAAAATTTCAATGGCTGCGTATGAGTATTGGTCCGCGCCAAAGATTTCTGACGCGCGTCGGCGGCGGCGGAGCGAAGCGATCGTCTTTTGTTCCTCTGAGATCTGCACGCAAAAAACGCCGTAATATCGACGCAAAGGAAAAAGAAAGATTAAAAAAAAACAAATAAGAAGCGATCTCTGTGGAGTTTCATGACCGTTCCACATACGAATGCACAATGCAACTTATTACATTCCAGAAATAGTAGAAGACTACTGTACCTCTATAATATATGGGTACTATAATATATGGGTACTACAACATAGGTAAATATATCTCCTGAAATCCATTGAGAAGCTGAATTGACAGACAGATATCCATTTCCGCCAGCAACAGCGAAATTGATATTAATTAGTCATCCAAGCATGTATAGCTAGCACCTAGATAATGATTTAACTGTATCATTACCTAATCCATGACAATGTACTCGTATTTGACCGAACGTCTCCGATTCAGCTTGGCTACTGTTTTCGTATGACGTTCTGTCTGTTTGTTCTCCTCTATACGTTTCTCAACCGATTCTAGTGAAATTTTGTGAGCAGGTTCCATAAATATATGGCTTTTTTTGTGGAGTAAATTTTTGGAGTTTTTATATAAATTACGGAGTTAGGCTCACGAGGTCTACAGCTCACAGAGCCACTAGTGATGACAGGGTGTTGAAATACAAGAACTAAGAATAAATTGTACACTTTTTTTTTAAATTACAAAGCTTTGTTTAACCAGCTTAATATAATCATCATCATCACACACGATAACTACTCGTTACAGAATAGAATAGAATACACATCACGGATTCACACTCGTGTGGGTATCGTATTAATATCGTGTGGGTTTTGAGGTCGATGACTCATCCCATTGTTAAATCGTCAATGTCTTCTAATATGACACATCCAACAACTATTTCCATAAATAATAGCTAGAACCGGGTATTACGTTTCTTTCCAAGCACTGGCCCAGCCACCGCCACGGAGCTGCTGAGCACTACACGAAGAGTGTTGTAGAGGGTTATGTGGCAATCATCATCATCATCATCATCGTGTGGGTTGTAAGGTCGACAACCAAGCTCACAAACCCTGGTGTCAGTGTTATAGAGCCGCCAAAGGCCACTGACTTGGCTCGTGTAACGACTAGATGTAGCCGGGACCAACGGCTTAACGTGCCTTCCGAAACACGGAATCATCTTTCTTTTCGGACAATCAGGTGATTCAGCCTGCAATGTCCTAACCAAACTGGGGTAAGTCTCACAAAGATATTTTTGCTTGACAGTTTCCCCACCGGGAATTGAACCCGGAACCTCCGTAATGGGCGTCGAAATCTCGACCACTCGGCCACAGAGGCTGTTTAAGGCAATAACCAGGGTAGAGTCCAAGGAAAAAAGGTATTTATATATTTATATATTATATTAACTGACAAATAGTAGAGAATAGTAGAAAAGCTTTAGGTATGTTCTATCGGAGATCATGTGACGAATTTGGCAGAAAAAAAACAAAATCGAAACGTAAAAATCTGAATTTAAAATGAAAGACAAAACTCCCAGCAAGTAAGTTTGCCAGTCATAAAACAGGAAAGAGGACGAATGCCTCGTTACAGCACCTTTCCAGAGTGTCAGGTGGTAATACTAATAATACTAATAACCAAATCGAGGAAATTCTTACAAAGTGACTTTTTTTTTTACAATTCCCCACCGGGATTTGAACTCAGGAGAGAACCGATCGACTACGGAGGCTGTCGTAAGCTTGACATACCACTGCCCAACAAACAAACTAAGCTTATAAAATTTCATATATAAGTTCTAAACTATTGTAGTTGTTTTAAAAGAGCATTCAGTACGTCAATGTACCTTATAATGGCACATTATAAGAAGATTTGGCTAATGTTACCTTTCTTCTTATAATTTGGCTGGGTAAACGTTAATAAATTTAATTTATATAGCTACAATAAGGGTTTCAAATGAGTTCTTCTTATAGAGGCTAGTTACATTGCTTTTTAGCCGTATAATATTTGAAATCATATAAAGGTTTTTTGTATGGCCGATCAATCTTATAAAAGTATTGCACAAGGTAACTATGATGCTTTTCTACTTATAGGAACATTTTATAAAACATCTATCCAACTAACGAATTTATAGCATTTAATATGGTCTTTACAAGAATCAAAGCAATCCATATTCACTTATACAGTAATTACAAAGGAATAATTCTTTATATGGTTACATTAAAATTATTTACATGACTAAATTGGCCATTTTGAAAGCGAATTAGATGTGAACTGATCAATAAATTTATATTTAAAAATGGATTCAAGAGATTGGAAGAAGTTTAAGAGGAGTGGTGGTTATAGAAGAAACGTAAAAAAAACATACGAAAGCATGGTTATGAACATTACACCCACGACTTCTACTCCTAGTAGGTTACTAAATGACGAAACTGATACTAACGTATCAGTCAATGGTTCCGTAGAGGATTGTTTTATGGAACTTGATAATAATCAGGAATGCAGTGAAGAATCATATAAATGTAGCGATAGTGATAGTGATACAGACATATTGTTAAGTCAAGAATTAAAGAAGGTTGATATTCGTAGCGATATCAGAAACTGGGCAGTGAAATTCAATATTACCCATATTGCTCTAAGTGAATTATTGAAAATATTTCATAATGTAATGCCATGCACAATGCCATTGGATGCGCGTACATTGCTCCAAACAAATAAAGTAGAAATATGCATCACTGATATTGGTACTGGACATTACTGGCATAATGGATTACTTACACAATTACAAAAAATCTTACGAAACCATGAGGTACCCAATAAAATAAGCTTGAATTTAAATATCGATGGTTTACCGATACATAAAAGCTCGAATCATCAACTCTGGCCAATACTGTGCAGCATTACTGAAATTAAAAATATGTCACCCATCGTGGTGGGAATATATGAAGGAAAATCTAAACCTTCCAATTTAAACTTATATTTAAATCCATTTGTCAATGAAATGAAGCAAATTGAGAATGGTTTCACAATTACCACTTTAACTGGGGAGCAGAAGACAATTGAAGTCAGTATAAGAGCATTCATATGTGATTCACCAGCGAGGGCTCTTATAAAAGGTGATGTAAACCTATATTTCGTGAGTATTTAAAAAAAAAAAACTTTTTAAAGTTGGGTGACCCGTAATTACCCTGAGCTATGGCCGGTCTTCCCGGTATATTTTTAAATAGAATAAAATAAAGTAACTTAGGTACGGTCAATTACCTAAGATAGTATCCAGGCCGCTTGAAACCGATGAAGTTTTCTCAAGTAGTTATTAATCTATCTTCATTTTTCTTTTTTATTATGATACAGTACACTAAGCTGTACAATTATATATAATTTTATTATAAAATATTTGACAACTGTCTTAGAAAACTTCATCGGTTTCAAGCGGCCCGGATACTTATCTTAGGTAATTGTCCGTACATAAAATACATTTTCCATATTATATACAAATTTTGGTTATTGATTTTGTAAGGTATTTTTTGGTAACAATTACCTTGTATATTTTACAGGTGTGGCTAATTTCAATAGTAAGAACGGATGTTTAAAATGCACTGTGGTTGGCGAGTATTCACATTTGTCACATACAGTAATATTCCCGAAAATAGATTGTCCTAAAAGAAACGATGATGACTTTCGCAACAAGAAATATGGACTACATCATAAAGTTGATTCACCTCTACTTAAATTGAAAATTGATATGATCAAAAATTTTCCGGTTAGTGATTCACTTCATCTCATAGACCTTGGAGTCATGAAACGTTTATTAGTGGGATGGCGAGATGGAAATTTTATTAATAAACGTACAAAGTGGTGTAATCGAGATATTGAAAAAGTGAATGGGTTTTTGGTAACGATTAAGTTACCCAAAGAAATACACAGATCTGTTCGGACTATTGACGTCCTATCACATTGGAAAGCTTCTGAATACCGCACTTTTTTATTATATCTGAGTTGGGTAATACTAAAGCATGTTTTAGATTCTGACGCATACAAACATTTCATTTCTTTTTTCTGTGCAATCACAATATGTTCTAATGAAAAACATTTTAAGTTTTTACGTTTAGCACAGGCGTTATTAAATTCATTTATAAAAAACTATGCAAAGTTTTATGGAAAAGACTACATTACAAGCAATGTGCATAATTTATCACACGTCGTTGATGAGGTCCGGAAATTTGGAACTTTACAAAGTTTTAATGCTTACCCTTTTGAGAACAAACTCCAAATTATCAAACATATGTTGAGACAGGGAAATAAGCCACTGGTACAAGTAGCAAGACGATTAAATGAAAGAAGTGAAGTCGAAATTGACACTTACAATGCAAACAAACTGACGTATCCATTTACAAAACAGTGCAATAGCAAAAATGGATCTATATTGATACTTAATTTTGAAACTTTTATTTTATCTATCCAAAAACACGATAAATGGTTTTTAACAACAGACGATCAAGTTATCGAAATATCAAAAATATACCTTAATGAAACTGAAGACATACGACTAGAAGGAAACCGCATGGATAATTTAATTGACGCCTTTGACTACCCCTTAAAGTCTTCATTGATTAATATTTATAAATGTGAAAATTATGTTGCTAGTAGATCAAAAAATACTTATAACTTTTCATGTTCTGACATAAAATGTAAATTACTAAATGTGGAAGATAATTCCATATTGTATTTTCTACCATTAATCCATACTCTTTGAAATAAAACAACAAATTTTAAAATCGCGTATTTTTATTGAAGTAATCATTTTAAATTAAAAACAAAACGTATTGCCTGACTTGCAATCTTTTGGTATTGTACAATCAAAACTCTTTTGTTAAGTCTTAAGATGAGACGACATTAACCATCAATCTTTTTAACAAAAAATAATTACAAAAATCTTAGCATAATAACTTAACATGTTATTTAAAAAGTAATCAGTTTTTTTTTTAATTAAACATTAATAGGAACATAATCATTATTAAAATGAAGGTTAGTGTTTGTTAGTGTTTACAATAATTGTTTACATTCTTAGCGTGGTACTACATGTCGCATTTACCAGAGTGCGATTCCACAAAAACTGAGCAGAGTATTATTACCTGACGAACCTGACTCAGATTGTATGAAATACAATATTGTAGTAGATCTAAAATTTCTAACAACTAATAATACAATTTTTTGAATAAAATATTGTAAAATCAAACATAATCAACAAGGCTGTAGTATATTTTTTGACAGGTTTCTTCGACTTGGTTTTGAATCGTGCTTGTTTGAATAATCTAAAACCCGAAGAAAATCATCAAGAAGTTACACGAGTATTTTTTCAGAGATAACAACGTTCTTTAAACAGATGTTTCAAATGACTCAGTGGGTATTCTTACAAGGGATGAAGATGACAACGAGACGTCGTCGTTTTCTGGACCAGATGTTCCAACAACTGGTAATGATACCTCTGAACGGTTTTCTGAATCAGACGTCCCAACAACTGGTAGTGATAACTCTGAACGGTTTTCTGGTGCAGATGTCCCAATTATGGGTAAAGATGGCTGTTGTTCGTTACACAAGTTACGCTTTGCTTTTATTTTTGGTCGATTCTTTGTTCTAGATGTTCGTTCTCGTTTGCTTTCGTTGCGTTGACGTGAGTTTTTCAGGATATTTTTGAAGAATTGGTGGCAATCTAATAAAGTATATGAATTATCTGACGCATGAATAATATCAAAAAAGAATTTTATGATTTTAGTGTGGCTCTTGAAGCAAATCTTTTGTTCAGAAGTTCGAGATCCTCCAGCCCAGCTGCACTGGAGTAAAAAGCTTCTACTAAACATTGAATCGACCAATGCATACGCGTTATTTACCCCTCGACCTTTTCCTTTCCCACAAATGACTGAAAATTGTTTTTTCCATTTTTCTTCTGCCTCAGGATTTTCTAATTCTTTTTCAAAATTGTTAAGATCGCTTTCACTTGCAATATTTTGTATGTTTGCTTCGTTTTGTTTTTTATTTTCAGAACCTATCATTACACGATTAAACTCGACAGTAATTTTGGATAAGCTGAGCGCAATTGAATTTACGCTCTGATTCATTAATGTTATGACTTCTTCTTGGGCTTTGATATTTTCAGTAACTTTTTCACGAAGAGTGTTGTATTCTTTTTGCAAAGTGTTTATCTTTTCCAGAATCATTAAAGTTAAAGTGGCATTATCAATTCGTATTTCAGTAGTCTCATTTTGTTGAGCGTCGGAGCTAGTATCGGTGGCTGGAGGTTGAACTAATAATACTGCGTTTTTCAAATTTCTCGCTTCATTAGGTTGAGTCACACTTTGTTGAACGTTAAAATCAGCGTTGGTGGCTGTAGGTTGAACCATGGCTGGGGGTTGAACTACTAGTTGTGCGTTTTCCAAATTTTGAGCTACATATTGTTGAACGTGGGAGTTGATGGCTGGAGTTTGGATTGCTAAGAGCGTGTTTTCTAAATTTCTTGCTTCAACAGGATGACATATTTCTTCATTTTCCTGCCTTTCTAATGCTCCTGGAGATAAAATATTATCATCCTGCAAGAAAAATACAAACAAACGAATTAAAAATCGCAATGGAAAGCAATCACATGGTTGTAAAAAGTCAATTTGGAAGCGCCGCGCCGCATACCAAGGGTTAATACTATATTATGTAAACGAAAAATCTAAATCGATACAATAGTGCGTCTATTGTATAGAATATGAAAGTTTTAGGTAAGGTAGCAGTTGATAAAACCATACAAATGAAGTAGTGTTCACACGATTCTAGCAATGGTACGGCCATAGACATGATGCTTCGACCTTCCAGCTTCGGCGAAGATTGACGAGACAACATTATATGGTTTTGAAGAGTCAGGGGCTGTACACAGACAACGCAATGAAGCAGCTTTTTTTTCTTTAATAGTGTGACGGCTGACGCCATCTGTTGTTGAGAGTTTCGAAGCCACTCAAAGGGCCTCTGACATGACTGTCGACTACCACCAAGGCAATATGCCTTACGAAACACCGAATTTTGTGGCCAGTAGGTACTTACGTACTTTTGTGAAAGTTTACTTACTGAAATGCAATCTTGAACAATTTGATCAAACGTCACATCTTTTTGGTTTATCACATAATTGAAATATTGCTCAGTGTCTGTGTCTGTATCAGACTTTTTACACATTTTGTCTAATTCTTCCTCCGCTTTAAGAAAATTAATCAAATTTGATCTCTTCACTTTGCAACCAATTTTTCGCCAATTATTTTCAGGACACGAATCTTCTACTCTTCTTAATTTATTTTCGTTATATCTGGGCCAGTATAGAATGCCATCTTTTTCCCAATTACTTGGTACAGCTGATAATTTTGAGTTCCCCTTTTCAAATGTCTTTACTATTTTGTATGGCATTATTGATAAATCTGAAAAGAAAAAAATACATAAATTCTAAAAAAAAAACCTATAAAAGCTAGGTTCTTAGCATAATATGTCACGTATTAAATTGTTTACTATTATTATATCATCTAAAATCTAAATCTATTATCATTTTGTCATGGGTAAATAACAGTGGACAGGACATTAACAGGCTGAAATGATGAAATAACAAACCTATTGATTACTTTTGACTTGTAAGTCGACGCGGGCGCGTCGCCACATCATCGGCCGGCCGAACAAAGCCGATGGTTGGCGAAAACAGTCAAGAGCTAACAACAGCGCGAAGCGCACGCTCGTTTGTGACTTGACAAAACGATTCAATTCGTCAACACTGTAGGTATGGTAGGCCAGTAATCCTTCGATTAGAAGCTCTAATAAACTATTAGCCGATTACCCTGATTTTAATTCTAAATTTATACCTACGTGCTACAGTAGTAGGATCTCACATTAGTGACTCCTTAATACCTACTTGTGCCATGTTTTTCTGCTTACTGAACTATGGTAGATAGGAAAAAATTCGCGTCGCCCCTAGGATTAGTAATCATACTTTTTGTGTATTTTTTTATTTTAGGTAGGTACGTACAGTAAAATTGTGGGACGATGCTCTAGGAGCCTACATCCATACTAATTTTATAAATGTGGAAGTGTGTGTTTGGTTGTTTGTTTGTTTGTATGTTTGTCCGTCTTTAACGTCGCAACAAAGCGTCAGCATGGTATGATTTATTGTATGGAGATAGTTTGGTAGCTGGAGAGTGCTATAGGCTACTTTTTACCGTGGTAAAACATCTCATACCCATGGGAAAATTCAAGAAGTTGAGATATAATATTTATAGCTATAACCATAGCAACCAATACACAAAACAAAGGAAACGCCTGTACTGGAAGTGGCTCTTCCATAACAAGTTTTGGTGAGGTGTAGGGTAGGTGTAGTGTAGGGTAGGTGTGAGTAGGTGAGGGAAAAAGTCTTATTCCCACGGGCAAATTTTACACAACGCGAGCGAAGCCGCGGGCGGACCGCTATTATTATATAATTATAAGACGGAAGATATTTTTGTATGGACATTTATTACTTTTTTTAAAACACATTAATATAAGAGAAATGACTTGACCGTAGCACGACCGCGGAACCATTCGATATTCAAATAATATAAACTACATCGAACGAATCAGACGAACAGCTAGCCAGCGTCCATAAAGGAGGCCGTTCCCTACATGCCGCGTCCTCATATTAAAATTTTCATGAGAATGGATATTTTTTTGCATCAAAAAACAGTTAAGTCCTAACTATATAAATCTACCTAAAGGCGATATTTTTTTTATTATACAATATGGACACAATATAACAGACAGTTACTACCTTACTAGCATAAATCAAATTTTGAAAGAAATTTATTATCATTAAATTAATTTATAAATAAATGGAAAGCAAAATAGACAATCAAAATTCAATCAAAACTAGCAAACAGTACAAAAGAGTAGGATTGACCACAACCTATCTGATCTTAATATTACCTAATCTAATCAAGAGTTATCAAAGCTAAAAGACTGCAACACCAACCTAAAGTTAACTGAAAACGCGAAGTGAATGTTTCTAAGCTAGAAGTGTTGGTATGGCAAACTTGGTGTCATGAACCCAACCAAAGATTCAACCTTGAACACTTATGTGCAAACAAGATTTGACACCAAAAAGACCAAACCTACATCAACCCAGTTATAAAAATAAACCCCAAAGTTAACCCGTTAAGTTGAAAGATAGCAAAAATACAAAAACAATATTACTTGTAATTCTCAGCATGGAAGTCGCTCACACACAGTAAAACACGAAGACACAATAAAAAATAATAAAAAGGAATCTGTAAAACTGCACTGATACCTACTATTAGGGAATCTTATGCCTGATCACGACTTAATTTATTTTTCTTCGCATGCAAAAAATAAAAGTACTCATCACAATTAAACCGGCCGGCTGAGCGTACTGACTGATACACTGTTTATCACTTTTTAATCAGCTAAAATTTTGAAAGAGCGGGTCGATTACACAGGATTTAAGCGCTTTTTGTTTTAAACGGATCAGGTGCTAGAGTCCACGATAGTGTTACACTTATTACTGAGCAATATTTGTTTCTAATAGAATAAACCACGGGTATAAACAACCTACTGCAAAGAAATACCTACTCGTATTTCGCACACGTGACACGACACGCCTCCACTTTGTATACGTACGTCGTCATCCGTCCGGCGCGAGCTCGCGAGTGACACTAAGGCGGCTATGCGCGCACGGGCTACATTTTTGTCTCTCGGACATAATGTGCCTCTCTTTCGCACTCTAGTAAACTTGACGAGAGAGACATACTGTCACCGTGACTTTTGTCGTCCGTGCGCGCATAGGGTTACCCTAGCATACGCAAGCGCAAGTAGTATGTACTTACTAAGTACAATGCGCGCTGCCAACGATGATACTTGACGGATGATCATAGCTTAAAATATCTACATCTTTCTATTATAGTTAGTATATCGACACTTAATACTTATAGTAAATTTCCTTTTTATTATAGTAAAACATTGACGATACAAACTTTCAATATGACGCCTTTGGGTTACTATTTCTTCGTAAAATTAATTATCGCAAGCTTATCACTAGCATCTAACAGGTTTCAACTTTGGCTGCGCGCATTGCACCGTAGTTATGAGAGTGAGATGGATATATCTTAATTGGTTTTGCACAAATTTTTAACCAAACTCATAGAAATATTTAATTACTTACCAGACGTACTACCTATAGAGTTATTATTAATATTTAGTTAGAAAATATACCTATTCATGTTATGGATTACAATATTTGCATTCGTCGTCTGTAAAGTGATCGTAAATCAAATACTCTTTACAATTTTGACACAAAATGAAAGTGAATTGTTGTAAAACATCTATGTTTTCACGTCCTATCACAAAGTGTATAGGTAAATTTGAAAGAGTCGGATATCTACAGTAAAAACATTTCTTTCTTAGAATAAAATGTGTCCAAGCCCATGGCCAGGTCATGTTATGTAAAACGAGATCATTTTTTTTTAGAAATTTGTCAATATCTGCGAATAGTACCATTGTAAAATCTGTGGACAAACAAAATGTATATAGTTAATGTGTGTTTGTTTTAGTGATTTACTTATAAGAAAGGGGAACCCTAACGATATATAAAATGGCGAGTTCGGCAATAGCATAAGCAACAAACCTTGCCATTATAAAGTTTTTAATCTCATAGACTCCTTGTAGACGATGTGCGAATTGCTTTTGCTCTTATGATAGCATTGTATAAAACATAGCTATAAAATAAACCACATTTTTAGCACAAATCTGCCTAAATTCAAGGGCGCGTTGATAATATAACACACGGCGTACCACATTTTATCATGCATTTGAATTCCCACACAGTTTTCACTATAAACTAGCACAATTCAGATAAACTACTAAAAATAAATAATAACTTACCATTTCTTATTACACTCAAATGGTTGACGCCTTCTTTTTTTTCACCAAAAAACTGTTACGAAAATTTTACTATTGCAGAGCCATAAACACACGACGGTTATAAGGACCAACGGCTTTTTAAGAGCCTCTGTTTTGCCATTATAAGTTTTACTCTCTTTTTACTAATCATAATAAAACACATACAATGGTGATCGTCCTTATTTACGCTTTTTATATGTTTCTTACAAGTATATTTGCATTTTAAGAACTTTTTTCTTGCCATCAAAAGTTTAACTACCTTGTTGCTTGCCATAACAGAGCACTTCTAAGAAAAAAAAGCTAACAATAAAGCAACTAAAAGGGAAGTACAAAGTAAGTATCCTTATAATATGCGCCCAAACGCACCCTTATTAGCGATAATACGGCTCTTAAAAGAATATTGTTTTTGGCAATATTAGCCACAACAAGAGTATTTTTTGTTTGTTGGGTGACCCCATATAATATAAAAGTACTTTCGGCAAAAAGTCGTCGTATAGAATTTTTACGATCCAAACTTCGGAAACAGACACGAGGTTTTATCTCGTTAATTTTTGCCATTAAAACTCTGTGCAAGTAACATTAAATTCAACTCAAAAAGCATTTTAAGCGTTTTTAAAGTTTCCTGCACGGCATTAAAAATAATGACTTATTTTAAAGGTCATTACGGTATTCAATCTTCAATGGGGGATTTTCCGACAGCTAATTAAAAAAAATAGTTCATAAAACTTCGATAGATGGCGTTGAGGATTCGTAGATGAAGAAATCTGGTGAGTCACCCAAGGCCTGAAATCCTTTTAGGATTAAAAATAAAATTCACGAAGTACACTTGGCGCCATCTGTCGTCTTAATTAGAACTATTATTTTTAATTTTTAAAGAGCTGTCATAAAATCCCCCATTCTAAATCGTATGTTTTAAATTCAGTTTCAGTATGTAATTTTTTGCGTTACTTATCTTTTGTCAAAAAATACTCGTGGATTTAAGTACATACAGTCTCAGCCTTCTCTGGGAGGTTCCAGCAGAGGTGACGGCAGAGTAGAATACATTTGTCACCAACCCCTACTCCTCCCGTGGGTGTCGTAAGAGGTGACTTAGGGACCACACATTGAACAGGGAACGGGCAGCAGCGCTCTCTGATACAGTAACCTTTTAATCTGCGATCTCCAACCCGCCTGCCAAGCGTGGAGATTATGGCAAAACCAAACACTCAAGTGGAGGAGGCTCATAGTCCAGCAGTGGACTGTAACGAGCCGTTGATTTGATTTGAGTATAAATTGTACTACTTTTCAGGATTGATGATAATTTATTATACGATATGTCAAACAATGTTCAAAAGGTTTTTTCTATCGATTTTGGGTTTCCATCAAAAGGATTGCAAATGCTTTTCGCGTTAAAATTGATTTTACTTAGTCATAAAATGCTTACAATTTATAAGTTTAATAAATTGTAAGTGAATTTAACTTTCCTATTTGCATTTTCCCTTGGAGCTCCTTGCAGAGGTCAGCTCTTTTTTCTATTAGAATTAAGCTCTCTCTCCTCGCCCGCAGGTCTAAATAGCTCTTTTTTTTATCTCCAGGCTATTATTATAATAAGTATTTCCAGTTGCAGTAAAGCTGGCTTATATTGCAGAAGTGGAGTCTAAAAGTTCCGGGTTCAAAGCCTGCTCGAGACAAAAGGACTGCGCTTGATGGACTGGTATTTGTGGGCATTTTATTTTAAAATTATAGTAAAAACGGCGTTTATTTACAATTAATCGTCTTAAGCAAAATCGGCAAATCTATTCTTCGAATTTCTACCACTTTCTTTCCAAAAGTTTTTACTATGGACACGTGATATATAAAATCAAATCACACGTATTCACCAGAAGCCAGAAACGATCCGGTGCCTCATGCATTTTTTTTATATCTTTCATACAAATTGACTCGATCAGCTTATCAGTTGTGTACTTACCATAATTAAAGAGACTCTCTATTATTATTTATTGCGAAATTTAAAAAGTTGTGGAACGTCTTCCATATTTTCTAAACAGTTTGCCTGAGGACATAAGCTATTATAATACCAAAAAAAGTCTATCTAAAGTTACTTTGAAAAAACATTTATTAATTTCGTTAGAATAATAAGAACTAAAATATAGTTTAAGTAAGTTTACTTGTTTAAATTGTGTACTTACCTTAATTAAAGAGACTCTCTATTATTATTTATTGCGAAATTTAAAAAGTTGTGGAACGTCTTCCATATTTTCTAAACAGTTTGCCTGAGGACATAAGCTATTATAATAACAAAAAAAGTCTATTTAAAGTTACTTTGAAAAAACATTTATTAAATTCGTTAGAATAATAAGAACTAAAATATAGTTTAAGTAAGTTTACTAGTTTAAATTGTGTACTTACCTTAATTAAAGAGACTCTCTATTATTATTTATTGCGAAATTTAAAAAGTTGTGGAACGTCTTCCATATTTTCTAAACAGTTTGCCTGAGGACATAAGCTATTATAATAACAAAAAAAGTCTATTTAAAGTTACTTTGAAAAAACATTTATTAATTTCGTTAGAATAATAAGAACTAAAATATAGTTTAAGTAAGTTTACTAGTTTAAATTGTGTACTTACCTTAATTAAAGAGACTCCGATTCCGCAGACAAACTGCTGCGCAATTTTGCGGGACTATTGTTAGATTTATGAGTTTATAATGTCTTTAAGAAATAAATAAATAAAAATAAATAAATAAATAATTAGCTGTTCAGTTTCATGGGCTGACTGACGTACAACACAAAAGATTTTGCGTAATTTTGCTAACACGCTGTATATAAAAAAAAATATTACGTCATGTTCTGGAGTGAGGATAAGTTTGCACATTTCGTCTTTTATTTGTATTTAATAAAAGTCGCTTTTACAAGTTCCACTTATGTTACATTCACCCGACCGGTTTCGATCAACAGATCATCTTCACAATGTTATTAATTACTTATTCTAGATCACATAGTTTGTCAATAACGACCGTCCAAACCAACATAAACAACAGTATAATTCTTTTATTTGTCTGGCGTATTCGGAACGTCGGTGGTCTAGTGGCTAGGGCGCTGCTTCCCATCTGGGAGACGCGGGTTCGTTCCCCTCCACGTACCAATATGTTTTAGAATTTCAAATTCACATGTACGTTTATTCGACGCTCTTACGGTGAAGGAAAACATTGTGATGAAACCTGCACAGTGACCCTTGCGAAGAAATTCAAAGGTTTTGTATGAAGTTGACCAACCCGCACTAATCGCCCTAGTTCAGGGTAGGCTCGGTCCCCTCGGTGGGGACGTATATGAGCTGTTGATGATTCGGCTTATCATAATTCGTTTGTAAAGTCGCCCCCGGCACGTGACCGTTGCTCCGTTGCTCTATTGCCGGGGACAACCGGGACAAAGCCTGTCACAAGCAAACAAAAACATGATTTAGGCGCGTGGGGACTGAAGGTGAGTCTAAAGTACTGTAGCATCGGGCCTCGTTGGTCTATGTGTCATGTAGTTTGGTGCTGGCGATGTGATTCTTTTTAGAATATATTCGTTCTCTTTTTAACTATCTGGTTTAGAAAGAGAGCGATAGAAACTTCATACGAGCTTGGTCGTGGAGTTTTGACGTTCTTACCTGCCGTCCTGCCGACGTTGTTTTTATAGCTGAAGCTAAGAGTGATGCAATAGTAAAATTATAATTAATAAACCTTGCTATTTTGTGAAAAGTGAGTGAATCGTCCACTCTATAATTCTGTCACCAAAGTAAGTGAGGTCGGTCCCAAACGATAAAAGAAAATTTTATCTTCAGTGACCCCCAAGTAGTTAGTCTATGTAAAGGGTCCTTAACACACTGGCAATGAATGCGTAATGGTCACATTGTGAGTTTGTATGGAAAGATTTATATTGTTAATTAAACATTAAAGACTGTAATGATGTGTAACGTGTAATTAACTTTGTCTTTTGTGTTGGTTCTTTTATTTATATACCCCAACATACATTCACTCACACACACACTCCCCTACACACAATAAGTACCTTACACAAATCAACATTTATCTATACATCTACCTTATCACATACAAACACACGTACTCTCGTACACCAAACCGCGTTGACCTCACACCTTCACTAACCTGTCTGGTCTCCTCATTAACTAGTATTAGGCATAACCATAATGTATATTCACTTAGACTAAATCCTGATTTTAGTAATATATAATGTTGGAAGAGCGTGGCATTCCCGTCACAAGTGTCTATGACTACTTACTGGGAAGCCTCGACACTGTACTTGTAAGGATTTTTGTAAATAAAGCATTATTTTTTTATTTTAATAATTTATATTTGTCCTGTGTGGTGTATTAAATAAATTAAAATAATTCTTCTTCTTCTTCTTCATTGTAAGTTCTACAACTAACTCAATACTCACAAATGGTGTCAGTGTTGTAGAGTCGCTATAACCCATGCAGCTAAAGAATAGATATGAAAATGGCGGCGGGTATTTATGGTACGGTTGGCGAAACAAGTTCTCAAAAATAGATTTTTATTTTTCCTACTGACTTCTTTTTGTTATTAATTATTCTCTTTTATTATTATGATTTAAAACGGGATGGGACGGGTTTATTATTATAATTAATTAATGACACTAATAATAATGACAAAAAATATTAATAAAATAAAAAAGGAGCAAGGGCATGGTAGGAATTAGTTTCGAAGTCTCCTGAAGGTTAAATCAATTTACCGGGATTCAGTTAAGCCCTTTGAACGGAGGTTGAGATGGAATCGATCGGAAGAAACTGAGCATGTGGCTCCCCACATGCTCAGTTTCTTCCGATCGATTCCAATTGTTTCTAAATCCAACCCCTGATTATTATCATTACTTTTTTGCATCGCGTACTTCACTGTGTGAGTATAGACAGCGATAGATTGTGAGCGAGATAGCATGCGAGTGGACGCCATTTTCATATCTATTCTTTATCTGCATGGGTTATACCAAGGTCCACCGACTTGGTACGTGTAACGACTGCGCTTGCGTAGACAGCAGCCATTACCGACGGCTTCTTCCCTTCCGATGCACGGAATCATCTTTCTTTTCGGTCAATCAGGTTATAGCAATGTGCTAAGCCTAACCATACTGGAGGAATATCACAAAGATATTCTTTTTGTGACACCGGGATTTGAACCTTGAACCTCCGTAAAAATAGTTGAATGCCACGGAGGCTGTAAGCGATTAAAGTCAGGTGATGATTGCAAAATTTGTTTATGGGTACAGACAACACGGACCAATCCGCACTGGGCCAGGGTGGTTGAATAAAGGCCTGATCAGCCTAATTCAGGGTACGCTCGAGCCCCTCGGTGGGGCCATGTATGAGCTTTTGATAATTAATTGTTATTCACAATGACAGTTAACGTGCTTCGCAATTCGCAACTATCCTACTAATATTATAAAAGCGAAAGTTTGGATGTTTGGATGTTTGTTGCCAAATGACGCTTGAACCACTGGACGGATCGAGATGAAACTTGGCACACATATAGATTAAGTTCTGGAATAGGACATAGGCTACTTTTTACCGCGGGAAAACACTTCATTCCTACGAGAAAACTCATTAAACGCGGGTGAAACCGCGGGCGGAAAGCTAGTAGGTATATAAGGATGTAAAAACAGTAAAGAAATTAAAAAGCTTGGTTGGTTGGTTGGTTTGTTGGTTGGTTGGTTGGTTGGTCTACGTTTCCCCTTGTTTTTGTGTTATGTTATGTTGTGTTGTGTTGTTTGTGACAATTTTCGTTTCCCCTTTACTATTCATGTTGACGTAATGGTTAGATTATCTTTATTATGACCGTAAAAGCCGATAGTTGCGCGTTTTCAAGTTGTTATTCACAATATCGTTTATTTTTTCGATTCACATTTAGTATCATTCAAGAAATAAAAATGCTCATTATACGCCGACACCGTCCAATAGAGCGTAAAAACTCGATCAAACTCACACCTCGTGTATCCCGAGAAAGTCTGAATTGGTCCTTATATTAAATAATTGTTATTTTAAAAACTCTTTGGTTGACTCTTACTTTATAAGCACTTACTAACCTGATTCCTAAGACACAGGTATTTACTTACTTAGTTTAGGAATCAAATTGTTAACTCAGTGAATTGTTTTATATTAATGCTTACAACTTAGTTTTTATTTTCTTATTGTGTAAATTGATAAAAATAATATTTAGTCCTGTACAATGTTTATATTAGCCTAAGATTTCACAGAATAAATTGATCTTATCTTATAGTATATTTTGATAATAAACTGTGAACTTCACACACTTCAAACACCTCCAACTAACAGGTGACGATGTGGCAGACCTCGGCGGAGATGGCAAGACGAGATAAGCAGTTTCTTCAGAACCTGGCTCGATGTTCTAGACAGAAATGGGTGGAAAGAAAAGAGAGAGGGCTTTGTGACAACTAGGCTAAGTAAGATAAGATAAGACAATATAATACAAACTGGAAGAGTACGAAATAATTTTATGAACGCCTATTCGTTTATTATCATGTTGCTACGCTACTCTATATAGTCCCAAGTCGACGAAATCAAGAGATTTAAAAAAGGATACATTATTTTCATCAATTCATCAATCGATATAATATAATATTTGTAATATTTTTTCCAGGCACATACACTGAAATACATTTTGCCGTGTAAGACCAAATCATACTAGATAAGTTAGATACTCGTTCTAATTTTCACATGTCTGGCATTGTGTAGGATCCGTGAAAACCCTTTTATAACCCTTTTAAGAAAAGAGAAGGTAGTTCAAAACGATAGAACAATTAAGGGAAAATTTTAAAGGCGTACACTTGTAGTGACGTCGAAAAATGATTATAAATCTTACTTCGAGTAAAGACACTTTTATCTTTATCTTTATTCTTATTTTTTTTTTTATATAAAAATGTTGTAGGTAAAATATAGCAGCAGCGCTCTCTGATACAGTAACCTTCTAATCTGCGATATCCAACCCGCCTGCCAAGCGTGGAGATTATGGCAAAACCAAACACTTAAGTGGAGGAGGCTCATAGTCCAGCAGTGGACTGTAACGGGCCATTGATGTTGAGGTAAAATATAAACAAAGTACAACTGCTTAATAAAACGTTAAATTTCTATTTAAACATACAACTGTTCAAATGTATGATTCATATGTTTATCTATTAAAAAAAATATTAAAAAACGTTTCACGCAACATCCGTGCTTCCCAAGAATAAAATAATAAAATTATTTTTTGATATATTTTTTTATCTTTACTAGAACGGACACTTACACCTTTATTTCCCGGCACCTTTGTACAGTCGCCGGCATCGCTTTGAATTAATTTCACTGGAGGGTCGTTTGTATTCCCTTTGTTCCGAAGGTGCGGCCCTTTGGTTCCAGTTAAAGATATATTTGCCCCGTTAGCACATTGCGACAACCCCGAAGCCGGCTATTATTTATTTGTCTCAATAGCCGAGCTCTTATTTCAGATGTAATCAGGGCTGACAGTGTCATTAAGGCTGCTCGCTCATTCGTCGAGCTATCAATGAAAACTCTGACAGCCGTTGATTTCGCTTCCGATCGTACTTAAACTTTACATACACACACACACACACACCCAAAAATACAACCCACCACATCTACATATACCTCTCTCACACATACAGACAAACATTCAAACTTAGCTACTCACGCACACTCGCACACACTACATTTACTTCACACTTACTAACTGCCTGGTCACCTCATTATTATTATACTTATAGATATAAGCATAAACTAAATTCACTTAGACTAAATCCTAATTTGTATTATATATGCCGGAAGAGCGAGGTATTCCCATCACAAGTGTAAACTGACTATTTACTGGGAAACCTCGACAATTAACATGTAAGGAATTATGTAAATAAAGAATTTTTAATTTTTAATTTGAATTGTTGCTAAACAATTCGAAGCAAAATTCAAGCTTTTGAAACTATTCGCAGTTCTAATCCTGCCCTTACCGAGTCTACTTAGTATTGCAACAGTAATGACCTGTAATGAATTATCAACAGTTCATTTCATCCAAATCCGTTGAGTACTTTAAGCGTGAAGACGTAACAAACATCTAAATATATTTTCACATTTATAATACACTTCTCCTGAAAAAAATCGAAACACCTTGCAAGTTTATGTCTTGTAAGGAATAACAGAAAAATAAGTATATATTGTATTTTTTTGTTGAAAAGTGGATTGTGTGTGTATTCCTAAATATACACATTTTTCTGTTATTCCTGACAAAACATAAAAATAAATAAATAAAAAATAAAATAAAATATGTTTATTTCTTTAAACAGACAGCCTTATTAATCTATTGAGGTTTGGGACCTCCCTTTAAGCTACAAAGTTGCCTGTATTGGGAGGTACCACTCTTCCATTAATGATGAGGTCACTTATACACATTTAAGGCACTAAACTTATAAACTTGCAAGGTGTTTCGATTTTTTGATGAGAAGTATATTAGTGTGATGTGATGTGATAAAAAAAAGCTGTTTAACATTTCTTCAGTCACATGCGCTGAACTCACCCGAACGGTTATACGTTTTACAGAATTAACATAACACGTTAAACGAGAATATTTGCTCTACTCTACTCTACCATGAAATAGAAAAGAGGCTTTACTTTTACTATGAAAAGGTCTTCATAAGGTCGCGAGGTCAAGCGGCCACCTCCGGTAAAACATCCAACAGATAAAAGGAGTCCTTCAGTTAAACTATCCTAAAAGAAACTTCACTCTGAAAACACGCTCAGTGCAGCTAAAAAGATAAAGATATAAATTATCAGAGTAAGATTCCACAAGATATTCTTTTAGAGACAAAGCTAGCTAACAATACCAAGGATGAAAAAAGTTTGGTTGGCACAATCATCATCAACAGCTCATATACGTCCCCACCGAGGGGCTCGAGCGTACTATTTGTTGGTATGAGCGTTTATTTGTTACACCTAAAACTACATATCCAAAAATATTCCATTTCACGAGGCAATGCCGCCAGCGTGATAGGCACATTCCCGTCGGGCACGATTCAGGGTGGTTTGTTTGATTAAGTAGGTAGTTTTAAGTTTTAGTTTTAGTTTTAATTTTGACATGTTTTATTAAGTATTAGAGCGTCACGTCACTGTGTGTTCCATTTAATAAAACTTTATCTGAACCCAGATTTAGCACAAGTTAATTTAGTGGTGGTATTATAGTGAGCGAGCTGAAAGCACTTCATGCAACAAGACGCATCTACAACAATTAATAAAGTTAATCCGCGCCCTGACAGATCTGGGGCGAGCGCTGTAAAAAGTGTTATTATAATACGAGCCGGGTAAGACGAGGCCGACTAGTTTGTAAGCGGTCCGTATGAAGGAGGTATTAGATAGTTCATTTTTGCTTTTTTTCGATGTTTCAAGTATCTGGGGCGTTTCATCTGTCATCAGTGATTTGCCTGTTTTACTAACCGCCCGTTCATCGGCATCGATCTGTTATCGTTCATCGAGACTGAACGGAAGCGTGGAGACATCAGTGGCACCTCAGAGGAAATAAAAGATGATCGCTAAAGCGCGAGGCGACGCGCGTCACAAATGTTTAAGTGTCACAAATTTATTCATTTCTTTCACTGCAGGTTGTCAATACAGATAAATACAGATTTTTAAAGGATGTGATACATGGAAATATTTATGAAATATTTTAAGCGCCAATACATGATTTTGGAAATAATGACCTTAATCAAGAAAATTCAACACGCACGACCTGTTGACGCGATATCATAAGAAAAATGCTCACACAGTTCATTCATTCATTTTACATTTGTGTCTAAATACACAAATTCGTTCACTGTTCATCATTCATTGCCGTTCATTGAAAATAAATAACTTTGAATGAACCGTCTAATATGGCCTTTAAAGAGCTACTTAAATGCACACTAGCGCCACAAAAATCTATGCTAGTGCCACTTGTTACAAAACATAATTCCAAAAAAACACATAATTATAATAATTTAATGCAAACAAGTAAAGTCTAGAGAGCGTCGCGTCAGTGGTCTAGTGGTGAAGCTGCGATGATGGTGATGAACAATAAGGCGCTGGTAATAACAAAATACTATATTAGATCAACTCGAGTAAATAATAAAAAAACAGAGTAGTCCGCGTTCGATGTCGGACGAACCAAGAGTGAGGTCGGGCGACTGCTGCCCCCGCACCGCCCCGCACCGCGATGACGCGATGATGGTCGCTAACATGCTGCCCCGGTTGAAGTAATTGCTTCAACATGAAAGTGGAAGAGGACATTATGTTATTGTAGCCTCTCTGGATGACTCCCTTCTTTGTGCGGATATCGGCAACTCGGTTGATGTTATCCTTTCCTGGATGAATCTTGACGACTCTTCCCAATAGCCAGAGTAGAGGCGGTAGGTTTTTTTCTTTCACCAAAACAAGGGATCCCAGCTGAAGTGCACCGTTTGATGAAGACCATTTGAGTTTCTGCTGAAGAAGAGATACATATTCGTTTGAGTATCGTTGCCAGAAATGTTGCTTTAGCTTCTCTATTCGCTGAAAGCGCTGCAGCCGGTTGATATTGACATCAGTCAGTTGAGGCTGAGGAATTGATAAGAGCGAGCGTCCAATAAGGAAGTGAGAGGGTGTAATACAAGTGAAATCATAAGGATCAGGTGATAGAGGAGTTAGCGGCCTAGAATTCAAAACAGACTCTATCTGGATCAGACATGTGGACATCTCTTCATAAGTTAAATGTGCTAACGACAGTACACGACGCAAATGAAATTTAACAGATTTAACTGCTGCCTCCCAAAGGCCGCCAAAATGTGGGGAATAAGGTGGAATGTTTTTAAAATCTATGCCTTGGTTATGTAAGTCTGTTTGAATATCATCTGAATGATTATTAATAAAACCTGTAATTTCGTTACTAGCTCCCACGAATGTGGTCCCGTTATCGGAGTAGATAGTCTGAGGTTTACCCCGACGAGCCATAAATCTATGTAACGCAGCCAGAAACGCTTCTTTTGTAAGATCGCCGACGAGTTCCAGGTGCAGGGCTTTGACTGCAAAGCAAACAAAAATGCATATATAAGACTTAGTCAGTTTGCTACCCCTGCCTTTACGGTCGACTATCAGCACAGGCCCGGCGTAATCAATACCCGTGTTCAAAAATGGAAATTCAAGATAAGTTCTGTGATTAGGTAAATCTGCCATGATGGGCTGAATTGGTTTCGATTTAAATCTAAAACAACGGACACATTTATGAACTACGAGTTTAGCGAGATTTCTACCTCCTAAAGGCCAGTAATTTTGTCTGATGTATGATAATAGTAACTGTGGACCTGCATGAAATAGATTTTTGTGTGTTTTACGAAAGATGATGAGTGTAAGATGATGTTTGCTACATAATAAGATTGGATGTTTGATGTCATAACTGTAATGCGAATTGTTAAGACGACCTCCAACACGCATTAAGCCATTTTTATCGATAAATGGCGAAAGTGATAGCAATCTGCTCTTTTTACGTAAAGATTGTCCTGATTGTTATCTGCCATAGGTGTTTGAGCTGGTTGGTGATGAAAAGACGTAGGATCCAATTTTTACCTGAATATTTATTAATTTAAACACGAGTCGTACACACACAGTTATTTCTCATAGTTGGTATTGCCAGATACTGGTAGTAAAAATATACTATTTTTTATAACTAATGTTGGGGTTGCCAACATGCTGGGGGCGGCGGCAAAAATTAAGAATAACAAAGAAGTTACACACAAAAATAGCAGTACAAATAATGACTGAAGTAAGTTAATTGTTGCCACCAAAAGTAGATACAAATCTTAAATATTTATATTATTTTTGAGTACTATAAAAAGTAATATTTGTAGTTAAACTTCTTTATAAATGCACATTCAACAATATTTTTAAGTTATAAATTTGAACATAAAAAGAAAAGAAAATTATTATTTTATGTTAATTATTATTTAAAGAAATTTGTTAGTTAGCTTAACAATAATTTGCTTTATTAGTTAAAAAACATTGTTGAAAATAGTAAAACAAACTTAAATCTATTAAAAGTCACGGTACGCAAGAAAAAACGCGACACATTTAAAATTAAAAGGTAAGTATGTTTATGTTTTGATAAAAAAATACTTATTGTTTAAAAAGTACTTAAAAAATACCCTTATAGGATAACCCTATAATTTAAAATAAATCTTATATAGTATGTTTAGTAAGGTACCTCAACTCACTAGGCAATCACGCGTGATACGTAGGATCTTATTCTAACGGTAGAACGCAAATACCTGATAATGAGCGCCTGTATACACTTTTATTAGGAGCTATCACGTCGACTACCCTTACCTTATTGTCTGAGCCGTGAAATATCTTAACAATTCTGCCTAACGGCCAAGAAAGAGGAGGCAAATTGGGTTCCCTAAGAAGTACAAGCATGCCTACGTACGTTGGGTAAGGAATCGCGCCATTTAGGACGACATTGTAAAATGTTTAAATAGTGTTTGTGCCATACCTTCCAAAAGTGTTCTCGAACCTTGTTGCAAAGAGACCAGAACTTCACCCTGTTTGTGGGAGTATCTAGTGTATTTTGCTCTGAGTATCTAGTGTATTTTGCTCTGGGAAGGAAGTCAATGCTGATCCTATCAGAAGATGTCCGGGTGTTATGTAACTAAAATCATTGTTATCTGAAGCGGTGACCGGTAAGAGCGGTCTAGAGTTTAAGACTGCTTCGATTTGAGTCAAAACGGTATTTAATTGCTCATAAGTGAGAACATAATTTTGAAGGATGCGCTTCAAATGAAATTTTGTGCTTTTAACACCGGCCTCGGCGAGCCCAGCAAACATCGGTGAGTAGCTAGGCACAAAATGGAATTTTATACCTTGACTGGTTGCAAAGCCTTGCACCGATGCTTGATGGTCCCGCGTAGCATGATAACTATACAGTTTTTTAAGCTCGTTACTTGCCCCCTTAAAGTTTCCTCCATTATCGCAAAATATATCAGTTGGGAGGCCTCTTCGCGCTACGAAGCGTTTTAAGCAAGCAATAAAACAATCGGTAGTTAAATCTGAACAAAGTTCTAAATGGATTGCTTTTGTGACGAAGCATACATACACGCATATGTATGCTTTTGTTTGTATACTTCGCCTGACTCGAGAATTCTTTACTGTGATAGGCCCGGCCATATCCACGCCTACATTCTGAAACGGCCTGCAGGCTGTTACTCTTTGAGGTGGCAAGTTACCCATGAGCTGTTTGGCGCATTCTGCTTTTAACCTGAAACAGACTAGACATTTATGGACAATCTTTTTGACGTGCCTGATGCCATTCACTATCCAGAAGCGTTGGTTTATGCTGGATAGTAGTAATTTGGGCCCAGCATGTAATAATCGCAAGTGCTCATGATGTATGATGATGTCCGTAATGCGCGAATGTTTAGGTAAAATGACAGGGTGTCTGTGAGAGAATGGAACTTGAGCATTCTCTATCCTACCACCTACCCTTATGAGCCCCTGGTCGTCTAAGAATGGGTATAAAGGATGTAAAGAACCTTTTATTTTTTCGTTGTTTTTTAAGCATTTCAACTCTTCTTTGAAATGAATTTTTTGTTCGTGACCTACAACCCAAAACAATGCCTGTCGCAATTCTTCAACAGTTAAAGAATTGTTTTTTATTTGATTGTTTTTATTTTTTAAGTTATTGCAGAATCTGCGCATGTAAGCGACGACTCTCGTTAGTTTATTTAAGTCTGAGAATCTATCAAAATACTTGTAAAAATCAGCTTCTTGCTGTGTGACCAAAACAACCTTGGAGTTGGTGTGAGAGACCTTTTTTATTTCGGGTAAGTTATCAACTGGGGGAGGGGAAATTGGACCAATTTCTATAGCGCTGTTGTGTAGAAACTGTGGGCCATGCCACCATTTATTGCAGCGAGGAAGAACGCATGGATCGACGCCCCTGCTCACCAGATCAGCTGGGTTATCTTCTGTGTTGACGTACAGCCACTGCCAGCCCGCCGCTTGCTCACGAATCAACTTGACCCTGTTTGCAACATAAGCCTGAAGCTTAATGGGATCTGTGGCCAACCAAGCCAGAGCAATGCTAGAGTCAGAGAGCAAATAAACATCATCTATTTTAATTTTAGTGGTTAGAACGTCGTGCACTCTTCTCATTAGCTTAGTTAGTAACAGCATAGCATTAAGTTCCAGTCGAGGGATGGTGATAGCCTTCTTGGAAGGGTTGACTCGCGACTTGGAACAAAGTAAGGAAACCGTAGGAACACCCGTACTATCGAGAACCCTGAGGTAAGTGCAGCACCCGTAGCCCGTGGAGCTTGAAGCGTCGGCGAAACCGACGAGTTGTATGCGGGACGCTGTTTGCGAAATAGGTACATTCCTAGGTAAGTGTATCGGTTCCATGTCTGAAAGGCCTTGAGCAAAAGATAACCATTCCTTTTTTAAATTATCAGGAGGGATATTATCCCATGAAATTTTTTCTGACCATAATTTTTGCATAATGGCCTTTGCCTTTATGACAATAGGGGATAGAAACCCAAGTGGGTCATAAAATTTAGAAATATAGCTGAGAATATTTCTTTTTGTGGGAGACTGATTGTCAAAAGATTCTGGACAAGATAAAATGAAGCAATCTTTCCTAACATCTAGAGTTAACCCCAGAGTTTTCATGCAAAAGTTATCCTTTTGAAAATCTAATTCATCAAATTGCTGCTTGTCGATTGGAATGTCAGCCAACACTTGTGAACAATTAGAGGCCCACTTGTGGGTATCAAAACCGCCTGTAGCTAACAACTCGCATAACTGTCTTTTAGCCTCTAATAAAGTATTCAAATCAGAATGTGAGAAACATGCATCATCAACATACATGGAATTTTTTAAGATAAGAGAAGCTAAAGGATATTCATCCTTGTACCTTTCGGCTAGTTCGTACAGGCATCGTGTGGCAAGGAAGCTTGACGCCTTTTGACCGTAAGTAACGGTATCAAGCTGAATGCATTTCAGAGTCTCGCTAGGATCCTTTCTCCACAATATATTTTGGAGAGAAGTATGCATAGGGTTGAGAGAGATGCAACGAAACATGCGCCTTATATCTGTGGTGAATGTGTGCTCCCCTAGGCGAAACAATAACATAATATCAAGCAACTCCCTTTGCACAGTAGGACCATTTAACATGATGTCATTAAGCGAAATTTTCTTGTCTGTTTGCATTGAAGCGTCAAACACAACACGGGTTTTGGTGCTCTTGCTATTTGTGTTAATAACAGCATGGTGCGGCATGAAATAAACAGGATCTTTTTGAAAATCAAAAGAATTAAAATCGACGTAGTGGCCGTGGCCAAGTTCGACGTATTCGTCAATGAATTTTTGATATTCAGAGAGCAGATTTATATTTTTGTGGAGCCGCTTCTCCAAGTTTAAAAATCTGTAGTATGCAAATTCAAATGAGTTACCTAATGCATTATTTATGTCATCAATTGGCAACTTTAAAGGTAATTGAACCTCAAATTTGTTATTTTTTAATTTGTGAGTTGTTTTGAATATTTGCTCACATTGTTTGTGTTCCGAAAAAGTTTCATCATAAGATTGTGGAATGTCTTCCGTTTCAAAAAAGTTTTGCAAGGTATTATTTATGTTTGAATCGCAATTAATACATAATAAAGATACCTGATTATTTGAAGCAACCGATTGCTTTGGCAAAGCGCCAGATATTATAAAGCCAAACTTGGTGTTGATAAATCGTGGGTGTGACCGTTGCTCAGGAACACGTCGCTCAGCATGCTGTGACGCAGGCTGGCTCGGTGAAGGTGGCAGCTGAGAGGTAGGCTGGTTCGAAGAGGAGTGATGCTCCGATGCCTCCTGCAGTAGCAGCGTCTGAAAGAATATGTCGGCACCCATTAACATATTTATTTCAGATGGTGTGTCAAATTCAATATCTGCAAGCTTTATATCGGTTGGGATATTCAAGGTTGATCGATCTATTTTGTATTGAGGAAGTTTGCAGGTAATTGTGTCAAGTACATGACAGTTTATTGTCACTCTGTAGGGTGTGGCCAAAGAGTGGACTTCCAACGGGACAGAATATTTTGTGTCATTTGATGCGTTGGAGACACCAATAATGTTGGTGTTGTCGTTTGTTGGCTGAATACCTAATACTTTTATAAGTTTATTAGTGACAAGTGAAACCTGTGATGCAGAATCTAAAATCGCCTTGACGTGGACCTCTCTGCCTTGCTGAGAATACAACTTGACCTTGACAGTAGGAAGTAAAACTTTATTAGTGTCAGAATTTGAAATTAAAGTCACTGGTTCCTCAGGAGATGGCTCGTCATGTAACAAAGTGTTATGAGGTTTCTTACAAATTGTGCATCTAAAATGATATTTGCATTTTCCAGAATGTGGATTCAAACAAATCATGCAAAGATTGCTTGCCTTACAGAATTCAATTCTACTCGCTGCAGGTAAGAGTTTAAATTTATTGCAATTAAATAGTTTGTGAGTATTACACTTACAGTATAAGCATGTTGACTTGTTCACGGAAGCTGGTTTGGTTGCAGGTCCTGCAGCTGCAACATGCACCACCGGAGGCTTCTGTCCCTTTTCAAAAGAGGACGGCTCGATATTCTCCAAGCCGAGTGCCCTTCTTTCCATGAACAGCAGAAATTGCTCAACCTTATGATTTTCGGACCCACTGTGTTCCAATTGGTAGGCCCTCGCCGTGCTGGAGTCTAATTTACGCAACAAAATCGCCATTAAAATTGGATCCCAACTATCAATATCAACTTTCAAGTTTTTAAGTGCAGACAGGCATTGTTTTATGGTTGATACAAATTCATAAATAGCAGGAGAGCTAGATTTGGTTAAAGATTGCAAATCCAGTATAGAATTAATGTGCATGTTTATGACCTTTGTTTTGTGGTTGTAACGTGTATCAAGAATTTTCAACGCCTCGTCATAGCTGTCACTGGTGAGCGGTAAGTTTTTGATGAGATTAAGAGGTTCGTTTATTAAAAATGACCTGAGATAGTACAGTTTTTGAATATTATCAATAGACCTGTCATTATGGATCATAGCACGAAACAAGTTAATGAACGGGATGTATTCACTGTACTCACCTGTGAATTGCGGGATCTTAATGGGTTGCAAATTAGTTTTGCACGTTGGCCCCTGATTTCCATCAGGTGCCTTTTGTTTTATCGTTTGGTTTAGCGATGTTAGAATGGAGAAATATTTTGCCTCGACCTCGGCAACATCCTCCACATCATCATCGTCCAAGGCTAAAATCGACTTGTTTAGGGTCTCATATTCGACGAACAGTTCCCTAATTCTAGAACGTTTGGATTCCAGTGTATAAACAGGGCTCGCAAGTAAGTCTGGTTCATTGGCACAGAAGGTGTGCAGACGCGTAATAGCGGCCTTTATATATCCGCGCGATTGCCTTAGTGACTTTATGTTTGGTTCACTCATTTTGCTTAAAATTAGTGGCCAGAATATTGAAAATCACTTTGAAAATTGTACAAGTACTACAAGTCAATATGAAAAAATAAAATGGCTACTTCGTTTGAAAATGAACAGAAATTCTACCAACGCTTGCCTAATTAAAATCTACCAAAGTCCAACCAATAAGGTACGAGAAATTATTGTGACGTCTTGAAACTTGCGTCTTGCTCGCTCTTGATGTGGTTGCTGTAGTTGTCACTGTCACGCTGACGCCAGGTCCCGCCGCCAAGATTTGAAAACGCCAATGGAAACGGAGCTTGGTATGTTTTGCGGGCTCCTCCCTCTTGGTAGAATACGCCGCGTGCGCTTCCGGTAGGAGCTGTGCGCGTCGTGTTGGTGTTGCCAGACAAATGCAGCACAATGGTAGAAAATGTTGCTCGACGACCGACGAACCGTAGACTCGTAGGCCGAAGAGAATTTCGGCGAAACGAAAATGATGAAATACGAAATACCTACAAATACTTGTAATTTACTTCCAAATCCTTGTAGTCCTTGTAATGCGTGTTGTTGCTCTGTTCCGATGCCAGAAAGGAACTTGCGTCTTGCGTGGGCTGCGATTGTAATGTCGCGCAGGGACCACGTGTTGCGTGCGTGTCGACGAAATTGCGTGTCTTCTTGCAGGTAAAACCCTCGCAGATCCTCCACCTCTTCAGTGGTGTCGAAGGACCATGTTATCTGCCATAGGTGTTTGAGCTGGTTGGTGATGAAAAGACGTAGGATCCAATTTTTACCTGAATATTTATTAATTTAAACACGAGTCGTACACACACAGTTATTTCTCATAGTTGGTATTGCCAGATACTGGTAGTAAAAATATACTATTTTTTATAACTAATGTTGGGGTTGCCAACACTGATTTTACAATTTTCTATTCATCAGGGAACATATCTTGTTGTGCTACACGAAGAATAATTTGTTCTGAGATCTGTAATTCAGATAAGGACAAAATATTATTGTTTTTGTTCTGAGGGTTTTTGCAATTGTGTATAAATCTATTTATATATGCAACTATTCTGATTAATTTAATAAAATCTGATTTTGATTTAATCAAAGTTGAAATTATTTTGTCTGAATGTATGTCTGTGTTGTTTGAATGTGATTGTGTATGTAATGTGATTTCTGGAAGTGATTGTAATTGTGTGTTTGGTATTTTTGGAAACTGAATATTTGTATGATGTAAGAAAGTAGGTCCGTTCCACCACAAAGCACTGTCGCTGATGCGATCAGCCTTCACCCCGCGAGAAACTAAATCGGCAGGGTTCTCCTTCGACGGCACATAGCTCCACTGACACCCCGTTGTACTGTCTTGTATTTCACCAACTCTATTTCGAACAAACGTTTTAAGGCGACTAGGTGAAGTTTTGAGCTATCCAAGGACGATGGTAGAATCAGTCCAAAAAAAGTATTTTTTAATATTATGGGTAAGCGATTCACGTACTTTTGTGCAGAGTCTTGTGCCTAACAATGCACCACATAGTTCCAGCCGTGGAATGGTTGTTGGTTTCAAAGGTGCCACTTTATTTTTTGACACCAACAAACGCACCACAACTGTACCACTAGCACTGATTGTCCTAACGAAAACACAAGCCCCATAAGCACGTTCGGACGCATCTGTGAAAGTATGTAATTCGATAATGCTTGCATCTTTACTACAAACCCACCGTGGGATACGAAGGTTATTTAGAGCTGGAAGAGATTGTATAAAGTTTATAAACTTCGTTTGAATTTCTGACGATACCTCGTCATCCCAACTGCATTTATCCCAGAGGTTCTGCATAATTATTTTTGCCTCGACTTGTTTGACTTGGTTTGACTTGGTTGACGCTGGCAACACTGGCGAATAGGTTGTAAACAAAAGATTTGATACATTTTATTGATTTAAAAATACTTTAATACAATTTTCCAAGTTTATCGCATTTGTTATACGTATTAATTAAGTGTATTTTGTGTTAATTAGTGTATAAGTGTAAAAAAATCTAATATTTATCCTAAATTGTGTATTTAAAAAACGTACCGTTGACAGTTGAGTATTTTATTTGAAATAATTTGCTACTGGGCTATATACTACGATACTTTCAATATAACTAGTTACTTAGGGACGTGAATCGATTTGAAATTACTTAGTTTTTTGTTGAATAGCTTATTTTTTTTATTTTTTTTTGTACATTTCATTAATCATAACCTCAATTTAAGTGACTGCTTATCAGCTGTGCTACAGCCGTGTTTTAATCTTGCTTTTTTACTGTTATTTATTTTGTTTAAAATGCCAACTACCAGAAGTGAGGCAGCCCGTCAACTTGAAGACAACTTAAAATTAGCTTTGTATGAATTAAAACAGTGTAAGGTAACCAATGAGCAGTTGCTTACTGAGAGAGATGAAAGTGAGAAGGAGGTGTTGCTTATTGTTAATAAGAACTTAAAATTGAAAAGTGAGATGACAGAGTTGCACAACAAGTTCCTTGACGTGACGGGAGATAGGGATCGGCTTCAGCACTTGGTGGATGGCTTTGACCGGAGTGGCAGTGCGTTCGAAGATGCTCTGAGGCGTATTGCTGTCCTGGAGAAGGAGCTTCGCGACGCACGTAACGAGATTTCTGCACTAAAAACTGCAAACGATAGCCTCAGGTCGGCGCAGACCCAGTCACTCTTTGAGGAGCTGTTCACTCCACCTGTATCTTCTGTCATCTCACCCACAGATCAAAATTCATCTGTAACAATTGATCTTACGTGTGATAGTCCTAACAGATCGCAATCTGTTACCACTATGAGCTGTAGTAAAAATAAATTAAAGAAATATGTTAAATTGAATAATTTTATAAAAAAAACTCAAAAACTAGCAAATAGAAATAAAATATTTTGTAAAAATGTAAATTGTAGCAAGGAACGTGTCGAATTAATTAACGAAATCGACGATTGTAGATTATGTTTGGAAAAAACTACAGAAAAGTACGAATGTGACACACGGCGCCTCCAGTCAGATATGCATATTTTAAACTCGTCATTACAAAGTATTACACGTAAATATGAGTCAGCACAACACGAAATTAAGGAGCATGTGTCGGCTATGAATAGTTTGTTGGAGATGTGTAAGTATAATTATGACACTTTCATATCTTTGACCGACAATCACATCTGTGATTGTAAACAAGCTCCAGCGAGCTGTTCCGTGCCGACCGTGTGTCCCGCCGAACAGCCGGCCGAACAGCTGATACTGACCCAGGCGCCGTCAGTCGACTTGAGTACTAATAGTGTTATCAATAACGCCTCCTCCTCTCGAACAAAGAATAGGTATATAATGTACAGCGATGAACTTGGAAAAAATATAGGTTTACAACTTAGTCGGCGCGTGGGCCAGGCAATATTAAATAACTGTATGCCTGGCGCCACATATTCACAAATATTAAACAAAGTGTTGTCATCGCAGTTTTTAGAACCCACGACCCTAATTATTTTAATTGGTAGAAGGGAAAATGTATCTCAAAAACTAATTACTAAATACTTTTCCAAACTAAATTCTTTACAAAATGTAGATAAAATAATCTTATTTGCGTTTCCCTTCAGCCAATCTTTGTCGCAACATGAGAATTATATAAGACATGATTATAATACATTTATACACACATTGACATGTCGACATACTGAAAAATTTCATTTCATAGACACCAATATTTGTATTGGAAAATATTTTTATTTGACTAAGGATAGGTATTACCTATCTAGATTTTATACAAAACAGATAGCAGAGTTGCTATCTTATTTTATTTTGAACTCAGTCAATTTTTTGACTAATGAAACGCCTGCTTTTATTGAGCAGAGTAATAATAATGACATATACCCCTTGGAATCTGTTCCAAGTTCTTTAAATTAACCCATAGGACAACAGAGAGTAACTCTGGCAGTAGCCCTAATATTTGTATAAATATACCTTCATCTTGCCCATTAAATCAAGTTACTAGTAATAAATGTAAAAGCAAGAATATTTTAAACGTGGTTCATCAAAATATACAGGGCATATTAAGCAAGGAATTAGAAGTTGAGTTGTTCATGAACTGTAATAATATTGATATTTTATGTATTACAGAGCACTTTTTAAAAAGTTATCAGTTCATGTTCAGCTTTAATAACCACCACGTAGCTAGTTCGTTCAACAGAAAAAAAGCAGAACGCGGTGGCTCCTTAATACTTGTTAATAATAGTTTTAAATATAAGGAACGAGTTGACATAGTGAGCCTGTCTGTTGAGCGTACTATTGAAATAGCCTGTATTGAACTTGAACAACTTATTGTAATGAGCGTATACAGACCACCAGATTCATCTTTTGATTTATTCGAAAAGATAATGGATGAAGCGTTGACTAAAATCAGCGATAAAAACAAAATTTTTATAATTTGTGGTGATTTTAATGTTAATCTGTTAGAGGATAATAATACTTGTACTAGATTTAAATCTTTATTTTTATGTCACAACATGAACTATCTTTTTTTGGAGCCTACTAGAATTACTGCAACATCTGCTACTTGCATTGATAATATATTTTCTAACATTACGCCTACTTACAAATCGGTCATCAATAAATTAACCTCTGATCACTCTGGTCAGATAGGTATATTCAATATTAAAATAAAAAAGGACCAAAAAGAGAATATTACATGTGTCCCCATTAGTGACACTCGGCTAGAACACTATAGGAATAATATTTTAGATAAATTATCGGAAATACCATACAGTGACGATCCAAATTTATTGTATAACTCAGTATTTAACTTTGTCAAAAATGAATATGATACGGTATTTAAATCAAAAACTATAAAAGTTAATAACAAAGCTTTGTTTAGTGATTGGGCGACAGCGGGAATTCATAGGAGCAGACGAAAATTATATGAACTCTATGAAGAGAAATCATATAACAAAAGTACGGCCTTTCTAGATTATGTTCGTAGTTATTCAAAAATGTTTAAACGCGTTTGTGCCGTAGCTAAATCCAATTTCATTAAAAACAAAATTGAATCTAGTAGCAATGTAATGAAAACGACATGGAAAATTATAAATAGCGAGACTGGAAAGGCCAAAGCTACACATAATAACTTCAAGCTTAAAATAGATAATCAATTGTTAAGTACAGACCTAGAAGTAGCAAAAGCCTTTGAAAATTTCTTTACGGACATTCCAGTTTCAACAACCAAGTCTTTAAATTCATCTCCCGCTGCTGCTGAATCTATACTTAAGCAGAACTTTGAGGAATGTAAAACAGATTTTAAATTCAGGCACGTAAATAATGAGGACATTGTAAAAGCGTTTAAATCCCTGGAAATGAAAAAGACGGCTGACGTCCATGGTCTATCTGTAAAAATTATAAGTTCCATTATAGATTGTATCGCACCTCACCTTTGTTGCATATTTAATCAATGTATAGATAATGGTGTGTTTCCTGACTTGATGAAACTAAGTAAAGTGATACCTTTATTCAAAGCCGGTAGTACATCAGACCCCACAAATTTTAGACCTATATCGATACTACCAACTCTTAGCAAAATATTTGAAAAACTCATACTTAATCAATTGCAGAGTCATTTTTATGTCAATAATTTAATTCATGTTGCTCAGTTTGGTTTCACAAGGGGTCGTTCAACAGCCGACGCTGGTGTTGAGCTAATTGACAATGTTTTTGGTGCCTGGGAAAACGCAATGGATGCAATAGGTGTATTCTGCGATCTATCCAAGGCTTTTGATTGCGTCCATCATGACATTCTTGTCAGGAAGCTACGCCATTATGGTGTAAAAGATCAGGCTCTTGGCCTTCTGGAGTCATATCTAACAGATAGGGTTCAGATGGTCGATGTTAATGGGAAAAGATCACCCGGATCTTCAATAAGTATGGGCGTCCCGCAGGGTTCAATTCTTGGACCTTTCTTGTTTTTAGTATATATTAATGATTTACCTTATCTTGTTAAAGCAAAACATGGGTTAGTATTGTTTGCCGATGATACTTCTTTGATATTTAAAGTTAAAAGACAACAATCAAACTATGACGACGTAAACAATGCTATCTCTAGTATAGTGAATTGGTTTACTGTTAATAATCTATTACTTAATGAAAAGAAAACTAAATGTATTAAATTCGTATTACCCAATGTGAAACCGGTAACTACAGATATATTTATAAAAGGACAGAAATTGGACCTTGTAGATTCGACTGTCTTTTTGGGCATTACTTTAGATGCCAAACTACAATGGGATTCTCATATAAATAAATTGTCGAACCGACTGAGTTCAGCAGCGTTCGCAGTTAAAAAAATTAGAGCCCTTACCGACGTAGACACCGCTAGACTAGTCTACTTCAGTTACTTTCATAGTCTAATGACCTATGGTATTTTATTGTGGGGTCACGCTGCGAATGCTAATAGTATATTTATTTTGCAGAAACGGGCTGTTCGTGCAATTTATAGATTAGGGCCTAGAGTGTCACTGAGGGAAAAATTTAAAGAAATCAATATTCTGACATTTGTGTCTCAATATATCTATGACAATCTTGTGTATATAAAACGAAATATAAGTAATTTTCAGAAGCACAGTGATATACACAATTTTAATACTAGAAATAAAGACAAGTTGGTTGCTTATGTCAGCCGACTACATAAAATTAGTAATTCTTTTAAAGGCAATTGTATACGCTATTACAATAAGGTCCCTACTGATATTAAAAACTTGCCTTTAGACAAGTTTAAAATAATTATAAAACAGAAATTGTATAAAAAAGGTTACTATAGGATATCTGATTACTTAGAAGACAGGTGTCCATGGGAATAGATTGTTTGAGTAGCAGGCTTTTTCGATATGTAATAAGCATTAATTTTGTAATTGACAATATTTTATTTAAAAAAGGAAACGCAAAAGATGCGACGACTGTGGAGTTTCTTCGGTGAGCTCTTCTCCACAGATTCCGCCATTGTGTTAGTGAACTCACCCAAAAAAAATGTAATGACGGATCTAAGTGATGTAATAACATCCTATGGAAATAAATTATTTTGACTTTGACTTTGACTGTGCAAGGACCTAGTAGACCAAGTAGATCAAAAACCTGAGAAATTAATGACAAAATTGTTCGCTTGGTAATTTTATTTTTGTTTGTGTCTAAATCAATAGAAAATAACAAGCGGTCTGAAGATGAATCCCAACATAAACCAAGGGTTTTACTAGGTACAATTTCTTGTAAATTTAGTGTTTTTTCTGTGATATTATTGCATGAAGACATGCCAGTGACATTATCTAATATTTCTGTGTTATTGGATTGCCACTTACGTAAGTGGAATTTGGCTGACTGTAATGTCTGTATGACGTCCTGACATAGAGCTTTTACTGACCCAATATTATCCCCTCCACTTAAAAAATCGTCGATATAAAAGTCTCTACTTACTGCATTTTTTGCGTCAAGACTATAGCACTGATCTGCTAAAGAAACTAAACATTTTGTTGCCAAATATGGCGCTGACGCCGTACCATAAGTGACGGTATTAAGACTGTATGTTTTGAGGGGCTCTGAAGGATCGAATCTAAAAATTATTTGTTGTAATGAACGCTGATTAGGTTCAACGAGAATAGCCCTATACATTTTTTCGACGTCACCCGAAACGACATATTTATGCTGTCTGAAACGCAACAAAATTGACAATAAGTCGTCCTGTACCACAGGCCCGACCATCTGTATATTATTGAGGGTTTTACCTGACGTCGTGACGGCTGACGCGTCGAAGACGACGCGTAACTTCGTAGTCGTACTAGACTCACGAATTACCCCATGATGAGGCAGGTAATAATTATGTGTACTTTCTGCATTTTTTGTATTTTCAGTCATATGACTTAACTTAAGATATTCAGCCATAAAATCTAGATATCTTTCTTTAAAAAGTGGATCACGCTCTAGTTTACGCTCGAGGGAGAGGAAGCGACACCTAGCCATAGTATAAGAATCGCCGAGAGCCTCAGGTGAATTTTTGAGAGGTATTGTTACTATAAATTGCCCTTCCTCATTTCGTCTTGTGGTCTCATTAAAAATCTTTTCACAGGATTGCTCCTCAGTGGAAAGATTATGAATAGAAGCTACAGAATCAAGTTCCCAGAAACGTGTAAGTTGTGGTTCGTCATTATAAGTGAAAAAACAAGTGTTAAGAAGTGATGATTGTTCTGTAGTATTATTAAATACTGAGCCTGATATCAACCAGCCTAGCTTGGTCTGTTGTAGTTTTGGATGTTGTCTACCTAGATCGACAACATTAGAACATAAGACGTCCCAAAATACATCCGCGCCCACTAAAATGTCGATGGCAGACGGGATATTGAATGAAGGGTCTGCTAATTGAAAACCAGGAGGAATACGTAAGTTCTCAATTGGAATGAATGATGATGGCAATGATTTTGAAATTTCTGGAAGGACATAACAACTAATTCCGACCTTATAGCCCCCCGAAAAAGACTCGATGGTTAGGTCACATGACTCTGCACTGTACGATAGTTGATTATTAATACCTGTGACAGTGGAGCTCGTGCTACGCCTTACCAGACCCAGCTTCTCACAGAGGTTTTGTGTGACGAAATGGGAAGTACTGCCGTTGTCAAGGAGAACTCGGGCTGTGTGAAGACTTCCCTGTGCGTCTGCCACTTTCACCAAAGCTGTGGAAAGCAGTACAAGGGATCTGTTAGTATTCTGAACATGTGTATTCATAGCGACATTTTGTGTTTCTGTCTCTATATCTTTGTGTAGAAGTGTGTTGTGTTTCTGATTGCAATATTTACAATGTGATAATCTGCAATGTTTTTCTGAGTGGCCGGGTCGTAAACAATTTTTACAGACCTGAAAGTTGGCCATTTTCTGTAGACGTGTCGGTACGTCAAGATCTCTGAATTGTTGACAACTAAATAAAAAATGAGTCTGTTTACATAAAGGACAACTTGGAAGCTTTATGTTGTTATATGTGTTTTTTGTCTGTGAATGTGATGGTTTTGGTTTATGTAATTGATGATGTTGTGACTGTGAATCATTGGGCCTGTTGGAATTATTATTATTATTATTCTGAACGGTGTCTAAAAAATCTGCTCTATTGGTTAAAAATTCAGTAAAATTTTTGAGAGTAGGATATGACGACATCGTACTACGACGTTCTTCCCACTCACAGTAAGTAATGCTATCTAATTTTTTAGACATAATAAAAATTATTAAAGTGTCCCAATGGTCTGTAGGTTGGCCCAAAGAGGAAAGTGCGCATAAATTTTTGTTTGTTACATCAATTATATTTCTGATAGAACGACTACATTCTGTTTGAGCTTGTTCTTGATTAAAGATAGCATTAAGATGATTATTAATTAAAAGTCTCTCATTATCATACCTATCGGTTAATAATTTCCATGCCACTTTATAATTACTGGATGTAACTTCAAGACTCTGAATAACCAATGCTGCACTGCCTTTGAGAGCTGAACGAAGATAGTGATATTTATTAATATTGTTAATGCGCGAGTTATCATGTATAATAGAAATATACGTATCTCTGAATTCGAGCCAGTGCTGATAGTCGCCGTTGAAGCTTGGTAAATTGATTTTTGGCAATCTGACGCAGTTCTGAGCATTGTCGTCGTCAGCCCTGGACCCGGAAGTCGATTCTCCTTCCGAATTATTACGGCGGCGGCGCCCGTAGGTCGTATAGCCCAAAAGCATACGCGCCAAAGCCACTTGCTGGTAGTACTCGTTAAGAAATTCCTCACGTTCCACATACAATGGCTCAGGGTTCTCCTCTGTAGACTCCAACTCCGTCTGTAAATCATTATATTCACTTTCTAAAGCTTCGATTGTTTTCAAACGACGTTCTAACTCAATTAACTGAAGCTCACTTAACGATTCACAAGTTTTATTAATATCTAAGTATTTTTTAAACTGTGTAACCTTAGCTTTAATTGATGCTAAAGCCCTTTTAATGTTTTTTTTATCACTCATTTTCACAAAAGCAACTTTTTACTTAATAAAATGCAAATAAGGTAAATACTATAAAAAAAAACACTAAGTATCAGCTAACCGCGTGCACTGGTTGAGGTTAGACTCCGGCGCACGGTAGTTTTCCGATGCAGCTGATCTATTGTTCACCAAGCCTTATAGTGCGTAAACAAGCGCATTAAAAAAGCGAATGTGTTTGCGCGTCAAAATAGCGAATATGCTGCTATCAATGAATCGAATAAATAAGCTACTTATAAAATTTATTAAATAGCTGATTTTAAGCTGATGATTTTGTGAAAATAAAATGTGATCATAAAATATAATAAAGCTGTAGATTATGCAATGAATAGGCACTGTACCTACTGTTTTAAATTATCGACGTTGCACGATAATTTAACATAATAAAGGATATTTTACTGTAGTTTTAAGTTATAAGTATTTTCTGTAGGTATTTAAATGAAATTAAAAATGTATTTGTAATTTAAAATGAAAAATTTATTGAAATTAGTACCTAAAATCAAATATGATTCATATGGTAGCTAAAATTAGCACTAGATTATGAAGAGAACCAATGTTAGATCCGTCTAGCGCTATTCTGAAAACTAGGAACCTAGGATAAAAGGATGAAATGGTGAGAAAGGAATTGGAACGAACTCACTCAGATCACTGTGAAGACAGGTATCCGTTTGTATGTGCCTTTGTTCGTCCTCTAAGCGGTGACCGACGTTGGGTACAAAGTCCGCTGCGTTCAAACTCTCTGTATTTCTGCACTTAATATCGTCGTTTTGAAGTTCACGTCTTTGCAGTAGCGTTGAAGACCACTGTCCTGGATGGTGTTGAAGACCAGAGGTATCCTTGGTGCAGAAAATTAGACGAAGTCCCACACAGGTGTCCTCTAGTTGACCTCTCAGGGACGTCACACGACGACAGTTTCTTGTAAATATTTCTGGTAAATTTCTACGGGTGAAGGACCAAAATGAAGCTGCGATGATGGTGATGAACAATAAGGCGCTGGTAATAACAAAATACTATATTAGATCAACTCGAGTAAATAATAAAAAAACAGAGTAGTCCGCGTTCGATGTCGGACGAACCAAGAGTGAGGTCGGGCGACTGCTGCCCCCGCACCGCCCCGCACCGCGATGACGCGATGATGGTCGCTAACAAGTGGTTAGGGCCGCTGCCTCCCGTCCGGGAGACGTGGGTTCAATCCCCTCCACCACGTACTAATGTATTTTCGAATTTTGAATTCATATGTACGTTTATTCGAGGCTCTTACGGTGAAGGAAATAACGTGATGATACCTGCACACTCCTGCGAAGAAATTTAAAAGTCGACCAACCCGCACTGGGCCAACGTTCAGAATAAGCTTGAGCCCCTCGGTGGGGACGTATATGAGCTGTTGATGATGTAAAGTCTTAACTAATATGTACCCTGTTGAGTAGGGCGTAGCAAGCAACTACAAGACTCTTACACAAGTTCATAATTATTAGTAATATCTTAAATACCTACATCAACATCAAACATCAACGGCCCGTTACAGTCCACTACTGGACTATGAGCCCCCTCCAAATAAGTGGAGGGTTTTGGCATAATCTCCACGCTTGGCAGGCGGGTTGGAGATCGCAGATTAAAAGGTTATTGTATCAGAGAGCGCTGCTGCCCGTTCCCTGTTCAATGTGTAGTCCCTAAGTCGCCTCTTACGACACCCACGGGAAGAGTAGGGGTTGGTGACAAATGTATTCTACTCTGCCGTCACCACACGGCAAATTAAATATCTTAGAACGTGTTTATCAATATCTATTCTTCTTAATAATATTTATAAGTGTTTACGTAGGGTCTAGTAAAATAAACGAATATATAACGAAATATAATAAAATAAATAGAACTTCTGCCACCTTCTGCCTCAGGTTACTAGAATATAACATCAGTTATAAAAATAAAAACAATGCATTTCGCTGCGCCACATTAAAAATGAAGCGCAAATTGCGTCCAGAGGATGGTGATCGTGTTTTGTGGTTTCTTAACTAATATGTATGTGTTGTACGAGGGCTGATTGATAAGTTTCCGAAACGACAAAGAAAAACTTTAAAAATCTATTTAAAATAAATTTATTTCTCAACGTAGTTCCCTTCTACCTCGATGCATTTAGTCCAGCGCTTCTCCAATGCCGTTACACCAGTTTGATAAAATGTTTTCTCCAACCCCTCAAAATACTCGTCCACGGCAACAATGACTTCTTCATTTGATGAAAATCTCTGGCCACCTAACCATTTCTTCAGGTTTGGGAATAAGTGGAAGTCACACGGGGCCAGATCCGGGGAATAGGGTGGATGCGGTAGCAATTCGAACCGCAATTCATGGAGTTTGGCGACTGCAACCATTGACGTGTGTGCAGGTGCGTTGTCATGGTGGAACAAAACTATTTTCTTGGCCAAATGTGGTAGTTTTTTCTGGATTTCTTCACTTAATTTTTGCAGCAAGCTTGCGTAGTACTCTCCATTTATTGTTTTTCCTTTTTGCAGATAATCCACTAAAATAATCCCTCGAGCATCCCAAAAAACAGTCGCCATCACTTTGCCGGCCGACAAAACCGTTTTTGCTTTCTTCGGTGCAGGTCTTCCGCTCTCAGTCCACTGCTTAGATTGTTCTTTTGTCTCGGGAGTATAATGATGTATCCAGGTTTCATCGACTGTTACATAACGCGCGAAAACTCGTTAGGATCTCGGTTAAACAGCGCCAAACACTCCGATGAATCGTCCACTCGACGTTGCTTTTGGTCAACAGTGAGCAAACGCGGCAACCATCGCGCGCAAAGCTTTTTCATTCCCAAATGTTGGTGCAAAATATTAAAAACGCGTTCAGATGAAATGCTCACCATCTCTGCTATCTCTCGCAACTTCAAGCGCCGATCATTCAATACAATTTTGTGAATTTTTTTGATCATGTCCGGATTCGTAACTTCATTTGGACGGCCAGACCTGTGGACGTCTTCGCAGCTCTGTCTTCCACGTTTAAAATCAGTTACCCAGGTGTGAATTGTACTCAATGCAGGAGCAGAATTACCTAAAACACTGTCTAACTTGGTTTTAATCTGGGTTGCTGTTTTCTGTTTTAAAACGTAAAACTTTATCACCGCACGAATTTCGTTTCGTTCCATTGTTAAGAAAATTTACGACAGAGAAAGTTCTACGTCCTATCAAACAAATTCCACCAGTTCGATTAAATTCAAATTTGGCGTTCTATTTTCAAAAAGATGCCAAAATATAATGTAATATTTTTTTTTTGCGTATCATTTTTTTAAGTTCGTCGTTTCGGCCAGTTATCAATCAGCCCAGGTACAGTGAACGGCTCATCAAGCTATACAGAGGGGTATCTTGCGCGTTGGTAATAACGTCTAGTTTGCAACATAAATAGCTTGACGTGTTCAGTGTTGTGCACCGTCTTACATGGTATACGAAGTGTCAATGGAAGACTTTCTACATTATGCATTGATGATAACACTATCAAGGTAGTCGAAGAAAAGTGACGAACTCATATTATTATATTCGTAGCTTTTGCGTGCGCCAAAAAGGATGCTGTGCTCAGACAAAAAACATTAACTTTTATGTTGAAGTTGGGTATGAACCCAAAATACCTGACACGGATCTTAAAAAAGAACTGCCAAAGGCCACTGACATGGCAGCGGCCAGCATACCAATAATAATAACTAATTATACAGGGTGTTAAAAAACAGATATTAAATGGAAGGGGGAAATTTAGTCCATGAAACTGAACAACTTCCCGCTTGTGGAAGGCTTAAACCTCTTTACGAGAGAAGTACAGCTACTGGCAGCATAAGGCAAGAGAAGGGGGCAAAAATGTGGGGGGGGGGGTTGAGGGCCGTTCGTGATTGCTGACATTTATCTTGCGGGGCGGTAATTAGCCAGCACGGCTCTGCGAACACAATGGACTAGGAACCACGCGGATATAAATGGCGTAAAAACACAGCTTCAACGCCAGGCTGGCCAACCTAAAAGTGGAAATTGACTAGTCTCTTCAGAACGTTGATGCAACCAAATGAGGTTAAAGACGCTCCTTGAACTAAAAGCAGAATACAATGAAATACTGTGCTTGGAATGATCGAATAAAAAACCGTACAAGTGCGAGTTAAACTCTCGTGGAGAGCGTTCCTTCATACGCACAAATATTGAGTTTCCTATGTTACTCGTACCGTATTTTAAATATCATCATCATCATTTTAAATATCATAGAATTCTTACAGATTTTCTTGTAGTCTACTATAGGTAAAGAACTATGTTACCTAACTATTTTAACTATGTGTGATTTTGGCGACACTGGTTCTCATAGAAAATTAAATAGAAAAAAATAGGTTTCTCCTTTCCACTCTTGTTTTATATTCCGTGCTTGCGCCGCTCAACTTTCTAGCACATCTCTGGTGAAAATGCAGGAAAATTCCCACACATTTTGCCAGCTCGACTACACTTACTCGCACGGGTCATTTTCCTAGCGCATCTATCAATCTACCAGAGATTTGCAGCCTAAAATCGGAAACCTGTCTTTCCTTGTGGAGACTTGAGGCACAAGTTTTGATTACAGAAGGCTGTTCTGTAGTGGCGTGTGCTAATGAAGCTCGCAACCGGAAGTCGCTCGTAAATACCGGTCCGTTCCGTTCTTCCGTTTCCGGTACACCGCCGCCATTACTTCTTCCATACGTCTTATTTAAACCGCGTCTACTACGTACTAATTTGGAACGAATTATGTAATTAAGTAACAATTTATAGCATTAGTTATGGTAGATAAATTGTGCGATTGGTTTGTTCTGTAAGAACATGAAAATTTTATTGATGATCCGAACAACCTAATTAGTAGTGTCTGCCTTTTATGCTGAGTGTTCGGGTTCGACTCTGTTCGGTCAGATAACTATTTGAATTATGCTTTATAATACTGTGAATTGGTTTTCAAAACTCGGTCTCTGTATTTTTGAATTAATGTTTCTGCTGTGAGTTGTACCAGCGAAAGTTAAGGGATATCAATACCTATATCTTTTAAACCCCATGACGACTGTTCCGCGGTTTTTATTGTTTTTAAATTATTAAAATTATGTTTTTTTTTTAAGTTTTTAGCTGGATCGGCTTTTAAGTCTAATGTCATGTACCATGTATAAGTAAATTTGGTAAGTATTTTTAATTTAAACTTAATAATAAGCTACTTGTATGTTAATCAATGAAGATTTTTTCTGATCTATACCAAATCCGCTTTTGCCATCAATCCATCAGAACAACCGCGGCTTGACGCGTCCACTAATCGCAGATTATCCATCCTTCTTATTGATCCCAGCAATCTGCTTCAATTGCAGTCTGTAAGGTAAATGTAGGTATAATTTATCGGTCAATTAATTTTAATTTATTTTTTTCAACAGCACAAATACGTCCCCACCGAAGGGCTTGAGCCTACCCTGAATTAGGGCGATTAGGCCTTAGTTGACCACGCTGGCCTAGTGCGGGTTGGTCGACTTCACACGCAACCTTTGAATTTCTTCGCAGTGCACACGCACTTCATCACTATGTTTTCCTTCACCGTAAGAGCGTCGAATAAACATACTGAATTTGAAATTAGAACTATGTACATAGTGGGGATCAAACCCGCGTCTCCTGGACGGAAGGCAGCGGCCCTAACAACTAGACCATCGGCGCTCTTAATTAATATTACCTTACTTAATTTCACGTGAGAATCGACCTCAATATTTTAAGAAAGCTATTACTGGAACAAACGGGAACTTCAATCTTTTAGACAAAAACCCTCGTTGTTATTCAAAAGCCAGAAATAAATATTTTTCTTTATCGGGCCTTCCTTTCTTCGCTTTAATTGCGTAAATCCCCTTTTAAGGGGATCTTTTTCGATAAAATCTGATTCTGATTTTGTTTTTCTAGTAACGGTTTTGGTATCGACTGAGCAGTCGGTGCAATCTATCTTCGAAACGGAAGAGCTTTGGTTCAATTATTATAAATATATAATAATAATAAGTATGTGGGGACATCTTCACACACGGCCATTTAATCCCAAACTAAGCAGAGCTTGTAATATGGGTACCACACAGCTGATATATATTACATAAATAGATAAATACATACTGATATAGATAAACGACAACCAAGCACAAGGCAAACACAAGTGCTCATCACACCAATGTTTGCCCTGGGCGGGATTCAAATCCGCGACCCTGTGCGTCGGAGGCTGATACACTACCACCTGGGCTACGGAGCAATCAATTATGTGTTATTAATGCTAAGTATTGTTAGTAAAGTAAACTGTATGTTATATAGACGTCTGCTTTTTGATTCGATTGCAAACTAGCTCAATTTTAAACCTGGAATAATTTCTCTCTCTCATAAAAAAAAAACAAATCTTACTTCAGTTGTTTTTTATTATATTTCAGCGTTTGAGTGTTGAGCGTTGAAGTTTTTTTTTAACATTTCAATTTCTTAAATCTACGTAATACTCGTAGTTATTCATAACTCATCGGATATTTGATTGATGTAATGACGGATCTAAGTGATGTAATAACATCCTATGGAAATAAATTATTTTGACTTTGACTTTGACTTTGATTATATCTCTAGAATAATTGTATATACCTCGTTGTCTATTGGCTATTATTAATTATCTACTAACAAATGCTCCTAATTAGAGAGAGATCAACCATACCTAATTAACGCTTGTGAAATCAGCTTAAATTTATGGTTATGTTTTGGAGCAAATTGTCAATTATACAGTTGGATTATTCTGATGAGATATCAGTTGTCGAACTACGTAGATGTTTTTTACCAAGTTTTGGTAAACTACTGTTGGAAAGGAGAGAAGCAAAAAATATATCTAAAGTAAAAGTATTACAATAAAGATAAATGTCTTGCTGAAGTTACCAACAGTCAAGATCGAGTTTACTAATTTTAAGTTGTCAATTACGTTTGGTGGTGAAGTGGCAAGGCCAGAAAAAAATTGGTGTTCTCGAACTTCGAACTAATGTGTATATACGTCTATTAGACGCTCTCACGGTGAAGGAAAACATCGCGATGAAATCTTCACTGCCTGTAAACTTGTGGCCCAACAGTCGCCACAAGCTGCAAGTGGTGCTCACCACACGAAGAGTGTTGTAGAGGATTGATATGTGGCAATATCCAGGGCACAGTCCGAAGAAAAGGGTATTTATATATTTATATATTATATAACTGACATGGAAAATAGTAGAAAATAGTAAATAAGCTTTAGGAGTTTACTATCGGAGATCAGGACATGAAGTGAAGAATTTAGCAGAAAAAAGACAAAATCGAAACGTAAGAAATCTAAATTTGAAAATGAATTTAAAATGAAAGATAAAACTGCCAGCATGAAAGGTTGCCAGTCATAAAACAGGAAAGAGGACGAATGCCTCGTTACAAACTCCTGCAAAATTCAAAGAAAAAGCTTGTTCAACAGGTACTTTGTCTTGCATTTTGGGGTGACACCGAAGATTGCGTGAAACTTGGGGAAGACTGACAGTGATGGCAATCAGCCTTCGCTGCGCTACGTCTCTCCTGTGAGTCGCGGGATCCAGGAGTCTCCTGATACCAGAAGCAACGTGACCATGGGATGGATGTCACGCAACTCATCTACCACAAGTAGCACGCGGCGCAGCTGGGCTGAGCCGACGCTATCATGAAAAGAGGGATTAAAGTACATCATCGTGTACCAACCAACTTATAATTTGTAAGGAACAGCGTCGCGCTCGGGACAAACGAACCGGGGAAAGTAATGATCACATGAAATCCCAGATCGAGAATTAAGAACATTTTTGTTTTAGCCAACCGACCGGAATAATGGCTCAAGTTGCGCGTCGCCATGCCGACAAATGACTCGATGGGCTTCATCAGGAACTCTGCGGCGCGGATAATGTTGCGCCTCCAAATGAAAAAGTTGAGGAAGCAAAAGGGCTCTAATTACAATCTTTTGAGAAATCAGCTCTCTATATGTTTGCGTGACTCGTCCTGTCAGCTCATATACGTGCTGTAGCATCGGGCCGCGATGGTCCGCGTGTTGGCCATGTATTTTGATGCTGGCTGCATGATTTTTTTTTTTTTTTTTTTATGATTCTAGTTATACTTTGTGCCAGTGTCGAGTTTTTAAAGGTAGGGAATCTTTATTAATAGGGGATAGGACTACTTTTTTTATTTTATAAATCCGAACTTGTTAGTTTCTGCTATCGAACACTAAAATATTTTTTGTCCTATCTTTAAAATTGACCAAGTTATAAAGGTTTGAAATTCAAAATTAGACAGAGATACCCACTTGTGACGTCATTTGTGAGTAACGCCATATAATCTTCATACAAAAAAATCATTTTTGTAAGAGACAGCATATTAAAACTTCAAAAAAACACTTTTTTTGGGAGGTCGTTAGTAAAAAATGCAATAAGTACTTCATGGACTTAGTTTTCCACCTCACCTGCCACCGCCCTGCCACAGTGTCTGTTAACGTTGCATGTGCCTTGACTATGAATACGATCAGAAGAACATTTTATCCACTCAATATTATCGACCCCTATTTTAATTTGTAAATTATGACGTCATGAACCGGCAAGTACATTCGGTCTGGTAACAATTAACATTTAACAAGCGAAGTTGTTTGTAAGTTTAAATCCCGTGTTTCGCCGTTATTTGCCGAATTAATTCCGAAACTTCATCTCAACACGCGAGCGGAGACGCTTCGGAGTTGAGCACTTAAGGTAAACTCACATCTGTGCCATGTTTGGTGGTAAGTATATTAATTCCAGATGATATTGTAAATCTGTCCCATAGCCAATTTAAAACTAAAATTAACACAATTTTATGTTCTAAGGCCTATTTTACGATAAATGATTACTTAGATGATAAAAACGTCTGGTCAACTGTTGTTCCAAATCAGCGGAGTACATTTACATTTGTGTAATTATGACTCATGTATGATTCTTTATATATTTAAAAGAAAAGTACAAAAGATACAATTCCTGTAGAGTTTCTTCTGGCCGTTCTTCTCCACAGAGGGCGTACACTGGTAGTGAACGTGCCATCCATGATAGCTTTGACGTCGAAAAATGATTTGTAAAAGTCTTAATTCGAATAAAAAATTTTGACTTTTGACTTTTTTGAATTAGGCGCGCCCATGTACGCATAATCACCATACTTTTTTTTTCCTAACGGACTTAATCGTTATTTTGTCCCAAGTGGTAATACAGCGGACTTGGCAAAGGGCATGGACCAATGTGGAGTTCCCTTTTAAGCAAAAATATTTTTACTTGTTATAGGGAGCTCCACCCTTCCATATTAATCTTACGCTGTACTTAGTAATAAAAAGAAATTCACAACAAAAATCCATGCTTATTAGGCCGCCGTGTGCTGACGGCAGAGTGGAATACATTTGTCACCAACCCCTACTCTTCCCGTGGGTGTCGTAAGAGGTGACTTAGGGACTACACATTGAACAGGGAACGGGCAGCAGCGCTCTCTGATACAGTAACCTTTTAATCTGCGATCTCCAACCCGCCTACCAAGCGAGGAGATAGTGGCAAAACCCTCCACTTTGTGCGTTAGGGGGGAAATTAATGGTATAAAATATGGAAAAAATTACACCCGTCGCTAGTGGTAAATACCTAATTATTTTAATTATAATTAAACGGAGCGGACCAATCTGTTACCACCTTTACAAATTTGTTAATTGTAGCTTCGACTTTCTTCCATTTTGTGAACCTCTTATGGAGAGATTTTCGTGATCTCATTATTCAGACACTCGATCGTTTTACTTGCTAGAAGTTATTAAGATGCTTAAGCAAAAGTTATATTTTTGTTGTTCGATCAAAATTTAGATGTTTTAAAACTCTTTGTAAGTACGTATAACTTAAATTTATTATCTGATGCTGCAATCATCAACTGCTCATTCATGTCCCCACTGAGGGGCTCAATCCTACCTTGGAGCAGAGCGATTGCCCCAGTGCGGGTTGGTTCACTTCACACACAACCTTTGAATTTCTTCGCAGAAGTGAGCAGACTTCCTCACGATGTTTTCCTTCGAATAAACGTACATATCAATTCGAAATTCGAAAATACATTGGTACGTGGTGATGATTGAACCCGCGTCTCTTGGACGAGAGGCAGCGGCCCTAGCCACTATACCACCGACGCTCTTATGCCGTGTAAATTATCGTATGATACAATTAAGAAACATCGAGATTTTCGTGATGAAACCTTCACACTCCTACGAATAAATTAAAAGATTGTGTGTGATGTTGACCAACGTTAAAGTTCAACCAAACTGGAAAGACTCACAAAGAGATTTTTACTTGACAGTGTCCCCGCCGGGAATCGAACCCGGAACCACCGTAATGAGCGGCGAAATCTCGATCACTCGGCCACGAAGGCTGATACCCAACAACTAATCTAAGTATACTTTTGAAAACATATTAATATTTAATAAAGTTCAAACACACGTCCTTCCTTCAAAATAAACTGAACCATCACACCAATGATCTTCGTTTTAAAAACAGAATCCTAGTGAATTCAGCTTCAAATTGTACCAATATAATAACATTTACTTCGGTAATTTTGTTTATCTTATTACATGTAATAAGTGCATTCGCATGAGCGCGATGCTAATTACATATACGTAATTCCGTTGAATTTTCAACCTGATTGCATTGGCGAGTAAATAAGAACAATGGTTTTAAATGATTTCAAGGGATTCGTTTGTTTAATGAAAAGTTATATTAAATTAAAATCGTAAAAAACACGTAAATTGGAAAGGGGGTGTTAAGACCATGAAAATTTACCAATTTTCCCCTGCAAAACATTAAGCTCTCTTTGCGGAAGTTCTGGGTTTGTATCCCGGAGTGGGCCCCGTAGAAAAAATATTTTTGAGACTTTCCCCAGGTTGGTAAGGATATTGCAGGCTGAATTATGTGATTGTCCAAAGAGAAAGATGATTCCGTGCTTCGGAAGGCACGCTAAGCCGTAGATCCCGGCTGCTACCTTATTTCTATGAACGGAAATATTCGTTACACTAGCATGTCACTGAAACGACACTAGTGTTTGTAAAGTCGGTTGATGCGATGCAGTATGCAGCATTTTACAATACGACTTAATACCGTAGCAATTTCGTAGACCTACGGCTACGGATCTACGACCCGCGCCTATGATTGTGCTACGACGCTACGAACGGATGCTATGAATATTGCTTGAGCAAACAACCAAAGCGTTTATAAGTATCTAGTCTACACACACACACATACACCTCCACATTACACAGGGTGACTCATTGGGTCAGTATAGGTAACTCTGAAACTATAAGGCATAGAAAGATCTGTTTTAAGGAACCATGATAATAATAATACCGGTCGTTTCATAGTCGGTTCGATTCCCGAACTAAGTATGAGTGTAGGGGCCGTCGCTAGATGTAAGCGGTAGTCCTTAATCGTTTAGATAGATTTTTGAATCGAAGATGTAATGTTGATAACAGATGAAGGTTTATTATAAGTTAAGATTACAGGCAGCTCACGTGGCTGTGGATCTCTGACGTAGTTGTTCGCGAGAGTTTTCGTAACTCGTAAGCTAAGTTAGAGCGGCGCGTGCACTTTAGAGTGAAATATAATTATAAAAACACTAGAATTATTAAAACGCAGACGAATGTCCAAAAGTAAGTCGCAATGCTAGCTCAAAATATTGTACGGTTGTGAACCGTACAGTGAGAATAAAAAAAACTATAATTGCAAACCATACTGACCCATCTAAATGGGCCACTCTGTATCTACACGTGACACATTTCCAGGTGGGTTTACGATAATTCCGATAGCAATCAATGAGTCCGAGCTGCAGCACTGCAATCAGATTTGCTGCTGATTTGCGGTCGGCGGCTGCACTTGTGATCCGCTTACATGGAGTGCATGCAATGTAACTTAATTAATCGGTACCTGCATTATGTTAACTTAGTCATTCTGGTGACTTAAGGGTCCTACCCATGCCAACTCGCAGTTTTTGAAGGCCTAAGGCTCGTAAACGAGCAAGCAGAAAATTCCAGGAACATATATATTAAATTTGGATATATAACCTTTATTCCGCGCAGACTGATTTTTATTAAAAACATTAAATACTATACCAAAAACGCCATTGAAGTTGAACTGTTCCTATTGTTTAATTCGCTACTGCTTCTAAACTACAACAGGCGCGGACACGGTTCCTACGGGATATTATTGGCAATTCATTTATCTTTCATCCGTGCAAAAAAATAATAATCATAGGTAGTTCAAGAAAAAAGTAAAAAAAAAAAACGAATTTTTCGCACGATTCCTGCGCAGTGTCGGACGTAACTACCGTGAAGCATCGCACGCTATTATTTACAGCTTTTCTCGGTGGATTTTTTATAAATATGTAGTCCAAAACATGTAGTAAAAGCAGTCAAAATAAACAAGCACAGACTAACATTAACTCTTTTAGCTTAAGAATTTTTTATTTAAAATCAAAATCATAAATATTTTATTCGAATTTTGATTATTACAAATCATTTTTCGACGTCAATGCTATCATGGATGGCACGTTCATTACCAGTGTACGCCCTCTGTGGAGAAGAACGGCCAGAAGAAACTCCACAGGAATTGTATCTTTAAAAATCTCGTCGTTATATATTAGATATTACGCTGTGAACCTGAAAACCTACAGTTCCATTTTAACATAACGTTTTGAAAACTTCGAGTATACCAAACTTCTAGTGTAGCTTAAAGTGAATCAGATCGAGACACAATTGCATACAGAGCACATTTATTCACTTTTCAAGTTTCGCTGCGAACTAGTGAAATAAGACGTTGCACCGATAATGGTATTGTTGTGTCGCAGCGCGGAGGAGTTGCGATGTCCCGCAGAAGTTACGCCCGATGTGTCACTGCCTTTATAACAGTTCTGTACTCGGCTTTTCACAGTTTTCAAAACTACTATCTGCTTGTACTTAGCCAACAAGTTTCTATTGTATTTCTTCTACGGTAGCTGCAATAGCGAAGTGTTGTCTTGATTTGTAGAATAGAAATAGATAAAGATTGTAGAAATAGTCTGTGGTCAAGATAATGTACAAAGCTTTTATAAATATAAGAATAACAATACAATATAAGAAGACCACTTTATAAATAAATAAAATAAAATAAAATAAAGACATGTATTTATTGTCATGATATGTTTTTTTAATTGTAGACACTTGTAGACACAAAAATAATCAAGACAATTAAAGTTTAGTAGCAGACGTTCGCATTAATACATTTTACATTTTGTATGGAGGCTCGACCCCTAGGCGGGGACGTATATGAGCTGTTGATGAATGGAAAAATTATGATTTACTCATATTTTTTACATAATACTGGTAAAACAGCTAAAAAGTTTAAAAATGCAGACTATGCAACGTCTGTGGAGTTTCACCAATGAGTTTTTCTCCACAGAGGTCCACACGCCAAAAAACCTAAATTTTACGAAGCTCTAACGTTCAATATTAATCATAAATAATTTTATTTTATTTAGAATTCCGGTTCACTACACAATGCTTGCTACGTGTTCCTAAGTTAGCACGTGTTGTGTTTATTATCGACATGTCTGCACAAAGTTGGGCAGGGCGCCCGCGCCGCTTTCACTCCCACACCGCTTATCTATCAACTAGTCACCTTGATTGATATAGTAAGTTATCTATCACACTTAATATTATAAATGTGAAAATATATATGGATGTTTACATGTTTAGATGTTTGTTCCGACTTCACGCTTGAAGTACTCGAAGGATTTGGATGAAATTTAGAATGGAGATAGTTTTTAACCTGGATTAACACATAGGGTACTTTTGATGGGAAAAAGTCTTTTTCTCACGGAAAAATCTTACACAACGCGTGCGTAGCCGCGAACGGACCGCTAGTACATCATAAAACCAATTTATAATTTAAACGCATAATTTCTGGTTTTAAACAAGGGATTTTAGCTTCAATACATTTGAAACGTCGAAAAAATTCTAGTTTTAAACAAGGGATTTTTGTCGTAGCTCAGCTAGCTGGTAGGTAGAGTTTGCGCGCGCGCCGCCGGTGGGCGACCACAAATCAGCGGTAATCATATTCGACAACGCGCCACCGCCGTGATTGCAAACGAATTTGTGTTGCTTTCCGTCCTGTTGTGCCAACCGTACTAACGACATGTCCGAATCACATTACTATCTATGCATACAGTTTAGTAATAGTATGTACACGTATTACAGTACTAGGCGATAAATATTTCACATTGGGCATTAGAAAGAGAGTAATCTGTTAGTGCTACGTGCGAGAGAGACGACGCTCTACAAAAACGAACACCCGATGTGCAATATTTATCGCTTAGTAGTACCTACTTGATGCATTTCAGGTTTACATCTAATTGTTGTATTTTTAAGAGATCTAGAAAATGTGGTTATATTTACTCTCGAGCTATTATATCTATAAAAATTTTATTTAGATATCAACTTTCCCTAATAAACTTGGGTCTAATAACATGCTTAAAATGAGCTGTTAATGATTAAAAAAATAAACTATCTAACTCTACATAATCTACTTAGTGCATAAACAAACAACTTTGGTAACTAAATATTTTGATATTGTTTTACGTACAGTTATTATTTCTCCAGGGCACGTAATGCGGAGAAATGAATCTCACGTAATCTTAAAAAGGTATTGAATTTGAATGTGGATGGATATGTTGGGAGAGGACGACCAAAGAAAAGATGCATCCATGGATTGTGTAAAAGATGATATGTTCAGGAAGGATGTGAGTGTTGAAATGACGGCTGATAGGGATGAATGGAGGAAGAAAACATACTGCGCCGACCGCAAATGATGGGATAAGGGCAAGCGAATGATGATATTATGTTTTCCGTGCGAAAAACAACTGATGCTGAGGCCGACATCCAACGCAACGCCTCATCCAAATATAAGCTATGTTTGCATGATGTACTTATATGAATTAATGGGCTGGTTTCCATTATGCAAGTTTCAAGAAGATCGACCGTATACCGAACGCAGAAATCCGGAAACGGACCAAAGTGCAAGACGTTGGTAAGCGGATCGTAAAACTCAAGTGGCAGTGGGCAGGTCATGTGGCTAGATTTAGAGATGGCAGGTGGACTAAGTCCCTAACAGAATGGTGGCCAAGGCAGGGGAAAAGACGACCCAGTCGACCTGCAACTAGGTGGGTCGATGATATAGAGCGGGTCGCTGGAAAGACTTGGCTGAGGTGTGCACAGGATCGCAAAGGTTGGCACGAAAAAGGGGAGGCTTATGCCCTGCAGTGGGTGATAGGGAGCTAATAATGATGATGATGATGAAGTTTATTATAGTGTCAAAATGGCTACTGACTTAACGACTTTCAATATTAAGTAATGCCTTTCGAATCATATGAAAACCTGGCCGAACCCATTTCTATGATTTCAGTTTCAACGTGAAACTCTATGTAACCTAAATACTAAAATATTAAAACGGCTCCCTAGCCTAGTTGGTAGTACGCTTGCCTACGAAGCTCAGGTCGCGGGTTCGAATCCCTCCCAGGATAAACATTCGTGTCATGAGCAATTGTACGTATATATGTTTATCAGTTAAATCTGGTTCTCATAGTACACACTCAGCCTAATTGAAAAAAAAAAGTAGTAAATTTAATAAAATTTTCAGAATGTGTATATGCAGAAAAAAGAATTTTAAAACACAAAACGAACGGCAATTTTAATAAAATAATTAATATTTCGGCACCGCTTGGAAACGTTGTTAGTATGATATTTTACAATGGAAACAATCCGATTAAATTGGCGAAGTGCTCCGCCGAAATAAATACATACAAACTTGTTTTATGGTTTACAAATACTATGAACATTGTATGTGAATTCTTGTTTTACAGTTCTTCATAAAACAATGCAACTTTGTTCACTGTTCAATGTTTTCTATGTTTTAACTCTAAAGCCTACGCAAATGATAGATTTTGGGTAGACAAACAACATACAGATGGAAAAATAAATATCGATCAACTGGTTACATAGTATATTTTTGTCGTCTGTAAATGATTCAAACTAATTAAAATAAATTATTCTTAAATTTATTTTCCAACCAAAATTTAACACAATTACCTAATTTAAATGCGGTTATTTTTTCTAAAGCTTCCCGTTTTTAGCCGGAACAGAGCAAGTGCATGCGACTTTTAAATCATGCACTCATAAAATGTACAGCAGTTTTCCATTAGCCATATTGTTGTTTTAACCTGAAAAGATCGCGGATGCGAGGGAATGTGAAATAGCTTTAATATTTTTATTAACTTTTTTACTTTGATTTTTTTTATCGCTTGAAGAATTTTCAGGCGTCCTTCAACGATATCTGCGTATACAACGACATTAACAATGGCAGCTTAACTGTTCACATTTTAATCATGTGAGTTGTGGTGGACAACCAACCTCATACACTTTAGTGTTCACATCCAGATGAGATTGTTAAATCATGGAACTTCTTTTGACCCGGACAAACAATCTGCGCCTGGAAATTGAAAGTTCTTTCATGTCATAAACAAGCCCACGGAATTAGTAAAATAACACGACAGTAATATCCAAATCCATAATATTTTTTTCAGAAAAACTTCGACGTCCTTTATTGTGTTTACAGATAACGAAGGAATTGTATTTATACTACCTACCTTGCCAAAAGGTTTAAATTGTTAGTTATTTACTTAAAAAGATGTATCCTGTTTCTCTCATCTGCCTTTTAAGCTATGTTCAGATCAAACCACTATACTCCAAAACTCGGAGATTTCCTCTGAGCTCCGAAAAGCTCTGAAAAGAGTAAGTAAGTAAGTAAAAAGACAGAGAAATTAGTTTTTGTTTTTGTTAAGTTTTTGTCTTTTTTGACAATCACACGAGTTTAATTTGGTGAAGACCTTGCATGGCTGCATAATATCGCTTTATGTCAATCAATCAATCAATCAGCCTATTGCAGTCCACTGCTGGACGTAGGCCTCCAAGGGTACGCCAAAGCGCACGATCACCCGCTTTCCTCATCAAGCCACCACCAGCGATTTTCTTCAGGTCATCAGTTCAGTCCACCTGGCAGGGGGGCGTCCCACACTACGTTTCCCGAGACGCGGTCTCCATTCGAGAACCCGTCTGCTCCAACGCTCATCGGTTCTGCGACAGACGTGGCCAGCCCACTGCCACTTCAGCATAACTTTATTGAAATAAAGTTTACAAGCATAACAGCTAATGTCAAAGCGCTAATAAACATAAAAGTAATAATCAAATCCAAGCATGGTCAAATGCGTGACCACCTTAAGGCAGTAACTTAATCTATTTATACAGTAACAGTATTAACGAGCGGAGTAATTGCCAGTTAGGGAGATAACTCCAGGAGTTGGGCTATTAAGTTGGGCTAATATTTTCTGAACGGGCCACTGTTTGTCTTCCAAGTGGCGTTATGTCACACCTTGAGCCAATTTAGACACGCCGCCGCCGGTAATTATCTAGCAAGTGTACGAGTATATTGTTGTTATTACACAAAGGATAGTGTCTATGGTCTTATGGTAAGAACAATTTCGGTGCTCAATCTGAAGAACAAGCATCAACAGCTCATATACGTCCCCACCGAGGGGCTCGAGCCTACCCTGAATTAGGGCGATTAGGCCTTAGTCGACCACGCGTGACAGTATCTTTTTCTTACTCACTCATCATCATCAACAACAACAGCTCATATATTTTCCTACCGAGGGGCTTGAGCTTACCGTGGAGTAGGGCGATCAGGCCATAAGTTGTCGACCACGCTGGTCTAGTGCGCGTTGGTCAGCTTCACACACAACCTTTGAATTTCTTCGCGGGAGTGTGCAGGTTTCATCACGATATTTTCCTTCACCGTAAGAGCGTCGAATACATATGAATTCGAAATTCGAAAACACATTGGTGCGTGGTGGGGATCGAACACGCGTCTCCCGGACGGGAGGCAGCGGCCCTAGCCACTAGATCACCGACAATATGAAGAAACTGGGTTTCAAATTCAGTAGAGTTAGATGCATTGTAGGTAATATTGTAGAATGTGGTCTCTGATTTAGTTAGGATATTGCAAGCAGAATCACTTGTTTATATAAAATGTAAGATAATTTCAAGCATTGGAAAGACGGTAAGACATTGGTGTCGGTTTCTACGTAAAAAGTGAGCCATGTCAGAGGCTATAATTTTCCACAAGACGCAAGAACAGTCGTCGTCATGGCAACCTGTAAGAAGGCAACCAACAAAATATAGTCTCTCTGCTTTTGGTAGTTGCTATCAAAATTTACTAGTCTAACAAGCTTAATTTAGATTCAGGTACCCCGTTCTGCCCCTGCCAGATGTCAAAAATTTTAAAAAATGGCGGCTTTTTTTGACAATTTAAGCACATTTTTTTACACTCCCGCATCGGGATTTTTCCACACGAAGGGTTAAAGCACCAAGGTAGGCACATTAAACCGTTGATCACGACATGTACGACAATAGTAATTTCTAACATAAGCCATGTCAGAAGTAGCTCAGAGCAGCTCAGTAACTCTGATACCAGAGTTAATCATTGATCTTACAATAAAAAAATCACTATGATATAATAATAATAAGTCATAGTACTGTAAGTGGGCTATCACCTTATAGTGATATTTTAACACAAAAAACTGGTTTTATATTTTTCATTATTTCCATAAAAATGTACCGGCCACGTTTGTCAAGTGTCGTGCCAACCGTCAATAAAGTGACTGGCACGACTTTCCTTATTAAAACACTTATCAATTAATTTACAAAAGTACTTAAAAAAATATACCTGCAACCTGTTTGAAATCAGTTAAAATACCACTAAAACTGCCGTGTTTACACGCAAAAAGCAATGGGGTATTTAGTATTGTTTCATTTCACATTGAAAATATTAATAATCTTTTGACTGACTGATAGTAGTTGGTCACTAATCCCTATTAAGAAGTTAGAAATTCGAAAAAATAAAATTGGTGTTGAATTTATGTTATATCAATCCGGGTAAATGTGACTATGACTACGGACTATGGCTCGGGACTATGTGTGTGTGGCAAAATAAATGGTTATATGGTTTAAAATATTTGTTCTTGTCGCTTCGTCGTCGTCGCCGCCATGTACGAAATATGTGTTCTATTTATTTATTCTTGTACGTAATTTTCAGCTACTAAACGTAAGATACTTTAATTTTAAAAAGAAAAAGATACACTGTAATCTAACTTACTCGTATAAATATATCTATGGATGCTTTTCGTTTATAAAATTTCCTTCTTAACAAAAGTGTCATCTCATTGTTCTTTATTTTCAAATGAAATTTCAGCTATCAAATGACTAATAAAACGGCAGATATTCTCACGTCAATGACGCCACTACCACTTTATTTGCTCCCATTGGCTGTTACCCGAGTTCGATTTTTCAAATACTGAGAACAGAGCTGACAGTTATCAGCTTTAGGATATTAACCCACTTCCGTTCGCGACTGTTCAACCAAAAACCGATAAAAATTTCGAAGCGGCGTTTTAGCCAATGTCGAAACAAAGGGTTGTTTAATGACGGTATTAGTGAAAAGTTCGCGATAAATTCGCCGTCGTTAAGATCCTTTGTCACCGGTGTATTGTGCTCGAGGTCTCGAGACCTCTCGAATCGTTCTGATAGAAACATTGTGTCTGGAAATACTTCAGTCGTCTCTTTGAGTATAACTCTCGCCTGATCGCATACAGAAATCACACGCTCCAAAGGCGCTGCAGCAATTTTTATTGCAAAATCCTTTAGAAATATCTTTCGTTCGTGTTTCAATAACTTCGTAGTAAATGGCTACGAGGTGCGTAGCATATTGCTACGACAGATTAAACGTCTACATCAAAGTTGTATTGTTGTAAAAAAGTGCTATTAATTTATGTTATGTGGGCTCCGTTAACTAGTTTGAGGCTTAGGGCCACAGGTTTGAATTCCGCCCAAGGCAAACATTCCTGTGATGAGCATTTGTGTTTGCCTTGTGTCTGGATATTATTATCTATGTAAGTATCTTGTTTTATCATTTGTCATATTCCCAGGCTTTACCTAGTTCGAGATCAGATGGCCGTGTGTTGAGATTTCCTCACGTATAAGCATTGTTTTTTCATAATATTATTACCAAGTAAAACGACTAGTATCCAAACATAATAAGCAATCTAAAAAAAATGCCAGTTTTATTTTCATTTCAAAATATGAAACTATGCAAAAACTGATAGTTTTTATTTAATACAGTTCAGATTCCTATTCAATTCCATTAAAAGTATATTAAAAGGTAGGCGATGCTAATAAAAATAAAGAGAATATTGTAAAAACGTTGTTGTTTTGATAAAAAAATATGACACATTTTTAGTAACGAAATTATTCCACATCCAATATTCGTGAGCTAAAAAATATGTAATTGTTGAAACTCAATTCAGGGATTTGTTAGACAGATTTTGCAAACGCATCATTTTGGGTATGCAAATTCCTACAATTTGTTTTTCATTGGTCAATGTCACTTGATTATGCTGTTTTTAATTTCATCGGAATACGCTACTGTTAATAAAACGGCCCGTTTTTGTTTGCAACCTCTGCTTTTTAAGTCTTTTATCACATCACATCATCATCATCAACAGCTCATATACGTCCCTACCAAGGGGCTTGAGCCTACCCTGAATTAGGGCAATAAGGCCAAAGTCTACCATGCTGGCCCAGTGCGGGTTGGTCGATTTCACAAACAATCTTTGAAAGTACTCAACGTAGTGGTATGAAATTTGAAATAGACAAGCCGTGCGTAGCCACGGAAACACCGCTAGTAGAGCATAAAGATGGTCGATGCTTGAAATTGTAATCTTTATTTTGTCTAGTTTTTAATGCTTAAGAACATATTAGGTATACCTTTATCATTTTATGTGGCACGGTGTAAGCTGACGCATTCATGTGAAGTGAAGTAGCGGCGGGTCGGGTTTGCCCGAGACTTTTAGCGGGTTGCAGACAGACGGTGGCACAGATAAGAGAAAAACAAAGATAGATCCCAGACCGATATTATAGTGCATTCTTTAAAGCAAGTCAGCTGTGCTGTTAAGAGTAATTTAGCTGTCATTCATCTTCTACAACAGTTTAGATTAGATCACACTTTATTCATTATCACTTCGCTAAGTAGTACGCTAACCCTGTTGTAGAAAAATGAACAAAACATAAAATAAAAGCACGGTATATACTGACAGCTACTTGTTATTCAAGAAAATAAATGAATAAATGTGAGTTGATATGAATAAGTAAGAGAATAAGAGACACACCTACCTTTACACATACATACACACCTTCACACACAAACACACACATGCACATCTACACTCACTCATGGTTAGCTGGCTTTGATACAACTTGTCATTAGGAAGAGCAGGGCCTCCTAACACAGGCTTTGCTTAACAGGAGACCCTGACAACAAACTGTTATAGTTTTTCATAAGCTAATAAATAATTTAATTAATTTAATTAATTAATTCAATCTACATAATATAAAATAGTGTTAAAAAAAATAGTGAGTTTATTTACTACAGAAAAGAAATGCCATTAACAAAAATATTATAAAAAACGATGCTTTTTACTTTAGCTTCCCTTTTAGGATGAAAAGGTCAGTGGATCAGTTCAATAGATTATTTTCAGGTACAGCCTGTAGTGGTTTTTTTCCCACAGAAGAGGAACCAAACGAACAAACCAAAGAAAAACTTAATAGGGACTTAACTTTTAGGGGTTTTTTTATTTTATTTTCTGCTTTATAATTATTTGAACACAGATAAATTTGGTAGGTTACATAAGTCAAATGAATGAATTTTGCGCGTAATGCCACACGCGACACGCCCCTTGGCTCTCGCCTTTGTTTTTTTCTTGTTCTGTGGACGGGAGCATCTCGTAACGGCACACCGTACTAATGGATTGCTCTCTAAGCTGCTACTCGACTCTTGGGTTAAGTTTGTTTTATCTTAGCAAGGTTATGGGTGTAAGGTACCCAAAGTTAGGACAGCTTTGCTTGTATTGATAACAGTATAATCTAGCAAAGTCAAAATCAAATTTTTTTATTCGAATTAAGATTTTTACAAATCATTTTTCGACGTCAAAGCTATCATGGATGGCACGTTCACGTAGCAGGCATTGTACTTACAAGCTGTTGGGTTTAGTACTTTAAAATACTTTGGATTTTTGAGTAATTTTTGTTTCTTTATATTTGCAATGCGTTTTCGACACAGGGATTTAATTTCCTTTCAAATCTTATATGAGCGTCACAAACTTAAACTAAAACTTAAATTTAAAAAAATCTTGTTTATAACACAAATCATATCAAATCAATGGCCCATTACAGTCCACTGCTGGACTATGAGCCTCCTTCACTTAAGTGGAGGAGGCTCATAGTCCAGCAGTGGACTGTAACGGGCCGTTGATTTGATTTGATAGAAATACGAAAACCATTTAGAGATTGTATTGATCTTACACTATATTTTTGTATTTTTAACGGATTAAAGTAAAAGATTACGTTAACAAAAAAGACGATTCCGTGCTTCGGAAGGCACGTTAAGCCGTTGGTCCTGGCTACACTATCTAGTCGATACATGAGCCAAGTCAGTGGCCTTTGCGGCTCTATAACACTGACGCCACGGTTTGTGAGGTCGGTTGTCGACCTTACAACCCACACGGTGAGGATGATGATGAGTAGAATTAACTAAAGTCCGTCGACAATATCACCAAATTATTTAGCTATAAAGAAAAGCGTTTTAGGTGCTTTTAGTGCAGCAATTTTAAACGCAGAGGTTGTAGTAAGTAAGTCTGACATTTCCTGGCTAGTGCCAGCTGCATCGAGTAATATGACCTACATAGTGGAAACATAACAATAACCACTACCAGGCAGGGTGTATGTGGAATCAAGTACCAGTAGTTCAGAATTTCCACGAAATTATTTCTAGGAAATGGGTTTATATCTCTAGTATTGAAACCTAGAACCAAGATTAAATTGTAAAAAAATAAAGGATAAATTAGTACCAATTAAGTGAGATTTACGTGTGGTGACGGCAGAGTAGAATACATTTGTCACCAACCCCTACTCTTCCCGTGGGTGTCGTAAGAGGCGACTTAGGGACTACACATTGAACAGGGAACGGGCAGCAGCGCTCTCTGATACAGTAACCTTTTAATCTGCGATCTCCAAACCGCCTGCCAAGCGTGGAGATTGTGGCAAAACCAAACACTTAAGTGGAGGAGGCTCATAGTCCAGCAGTGGACTGTACCGGGCCGTTGATGTTGATGAATTAAGTGAAAACAAATAAAATTCAGTCATCTGCAACACAGTAACTTTTTTTCACTTTGTAATCTTATAGAATACAAAGTTATCATTATGTCGCTACCACTCTTACAGTTTTTACAAGTGGTTTATAATCAATCCAATTTCTCATTCTCACCTGTCCAGTTAACCACAGTTAAGAAAAGTTTGTATAATGAAAACCATTGTAACTTTCCAGCTTTAGTAAACAATATTGCGTTTTTTATTCAAGTAAAAAGTTTGACCAGGATGGGGCCGTGTCGCCGGCAGCGATGGTTGAGAAATAAAACAGCTTAATTTTGCTTTAGAAAGTTGTGTATAACGAGGGAATTATCCTAAGGTTGCCTGTAAGAAATTTATACCAATGAAGCTGCCCATCTTACTCTACTTCTTGTATGTTCTGGGTATTTTCTATTTGCAATTCTAATTCTACTCATCAACATCATCATCATCGTGTGCTGTTGTAAGGTCGACAACCGACCTCACAAACCCTGGTGTCAGTGTTGTAGAGCCGCCAAAGGCCACTGACTTACAGATACCTCAATTAGAGAGATTTTAAAATAATAATACTGAAGAAGTTTCCCCTATAATAAGGTTTTATATTGGCGATCCAAGACCAGCCCCCGCTGCATGGCAACCGTCAATAAAATAATCCGCGCGATATATCGATCGATCGAAAAAAGTGACTGCCAATAGTATCCAAGTTTTTATCGCGCGAAGATAAGAACTGCGTCGTCGGTGAAAGGGCGACCAACTTTTACATTACGCGAGCTGCTCAATTCATTCCGCGCGTGAGCTCGGGGCCTATTGTACTTAAATCTTCTCTCGGGAGCGACCGCGCTATATCGCCGGCCAATTGTTATTGTTTCTGAACGCAAATCCCGCTAGTGAGGATTGTTATTAAGACAAGAGGTAGACGCGCACTTAGGTTCCCAAGCGATAATATGAATGAAATGAAAAAGAAAATAAATTTATTTAACCATTTGCACAGACAAAATCACATTAACAACGATCATATATCGATACCTCTGGGCTCGAAGGTCGTAAAGGACAAAACGCGACTTTTCAGGAGGAGCAATAAACGAAAAAATAAAAATTATTTTTGCTCCAACTTTTTTGTTCCTTGAGTTATTTAAATAAAATCTAGGTAGAAAATCTTAGAATTTGTGATAGTTTCTAAGGCAGTATAGGCAAATTACCTTAGTCCTGTATTTACCGAGATAAATTTCCTTTACGACCATAAATTTAAATATAAATATCCTTTACACCCCTCAAATTTTCATCCTATGTTATTACCTAAGGGCATAAATCTACTTTATTATAAAAAAATGTAAAAAATGAGGAAATAAATGACATGTGTAATATTTTTTAGGTTGTAAAAGATCATCCGCTGAAGTATTCTGTAAGGATAGATTAATTATTATACTAAAGTAATTAAAGAATTACTATACATTTGTTTGTATACAATTTTAGACTATTGTATTTTATAATAATGATTTTTAAATAACATACTATTCAAATAAAATGTACATTTTCTAATAAAATTGAGATCATTTATTCATCAAGTATTCAAAACAAAGTATCAAATGTTTAAATTAAACAATTATTCGTTAACTAATTTTGTATTTTCTCTAGCTTAATTTTTTCCTCTCTTCTTTACCCTTTTATTCAGTTTCTTCTATATAATAATCAACTATCTAAAAAAAATGAATTTTTACTCTCCCATTTCGCTTTCTACATCATCCTCTTCGTCAGTCTCTATCAAAGACTCGCGTAGCTCAGAATTGCATGGAAGTTCCTTGTATTCATTTTGGAATCTTTTGGGTGCTATGCCATTTTCACAGAGGTTTATAAGATCTTTATATTTAGCGGCGGCTATTGGTAGTCTACAATTGTACAGCTGCTTTACTGCGTTCATACCAATCACTTGTTCATTGTTGATTTTTTTTTCTTATCTTTTGACTGTCCCTTCCCCTTTCCTTTTCCTGAGGTCTTCTCGCATAATTTTATAGAATGAGTCTCTGCATCGTCTTCCATAAAATATTTCTTATCATATTATTATCAAAAATTTGGTCATTATGCTTTTTTTTTAAAGTGGCTACTGTGATGGCTTTGAATTTAATATTTTTTAATGTCATTGGCGTGAATGTATCTGTAGCTAATTGATCAAAGTTTATAAAATCTGAATATTCCATGACATTGACTTTGTAAGGTCTCGGTCTCTTGCGTGCAGATTCAAAATATGTAGGCCACTGCGAAGGGCTCCATACAATTATTTTTCGCACTTCCCTTTAGATAACAGCGTGAACTGTATCCACAGGCATGTATGTATGGCCCGGGAGTAGGTAGTTAATTTGTATAACTTCCAAATTAATTGCTGATTTTAAGAAATGGTTCAGGGTAGCCAGGACGGTTTTATTTTTGTTCTGGCCACTGCATGAGTTGCAGTACATTAGCAAATGCTTGACGCCTAGTTTGTCCTTCTCCTCGAGATATTTCAATATGCAAGTAGCAATTTCGTTGCTTCCACGTTTTCCATCACTTTCCCCCCAGGTGTAACAAAAAACTTCCTGTGTGCGACTTTAATATATCAAATCAAATTCAACCGCCCGTTTCATATATACTGAAATTAAACACCGAATATTTTCTAGAATAGTACAGTATCATACTTTGTCCGTGTGGTGTGTTCAGGTCTTTCTGTAAATCAAAACTACAGGTGACATTTTCATTGTTTGTCTGATTTTAGAGTTTGATGCATCTTAAATCGCTTAGGTATAAGTAGCGTTCTTCTCTTTGTGATGCAAGTTCAGTATTTCTTTGTCCTTGTCGCTCATTTCATCTAGGGTAGATCTTAATTGATATTAAGTGCTTGCAAATCAAGACGAAATTTTGGGTATCGTTATGATAATAATATTATTATTATTATTGTGATGTTATACTCTTTTTTGTAACTTTTATTAAGTTAGGTAGTAAGTAGAGATTAAGTTCGTCGTTGTTCAAATATTTTAGGATCTATAGGACAATTCGCTTACTTTGTTAATTTACCCCCCTAGCGAAAGCCCATAATTAAAATTTAACTAGATAGTAAAGGACACTTATATTTTTATGATTCAAATTGTAAGGGTGTATAGGACAATTTGTATAGACGTTGTGCTTTACATCTAAATTTTTAAAGTGCCTAAGGTGGTATAAGACAATTATTTATTTTATTTATTTATTGCACATCCATAAAATAACAATATGTGTTAAAGAATTAATACACAGTCTTTCTATGGACCCTGTTTATAGGGCACAGCAATTAGTAATTTATATGTATGTTACGCCCTAAAGTTATTTAGTACTTCGCTTTACGACCAAGAGGAGTATATTCTGGAAATAAAGTGTTGTTTACATCCACAATTTTACGATAAACTATGTTTAACGTGTCAAATTATGTAGGTTGTAAAGGCACTTTTTTTTGCGAATTTCGTGAAATGGAATATACAGATCAATAGAGAATTAAAAACTGAGTAAAACAGTGTCAATAACACATTTTCGACCAAATGTCCTTTACGACCTTTGAGCCCATAGGTATCGATATGATTCATTATGATTCATACATTTTATTAATTAGATATAGAGTATTTTTTTAACAATAAGTTCTTCGTTATATCTTGTGAGAATAGTTTTAAGATAGATATTGCAGAGCACTGTCTAAATGTCGAGACATTAAATATTTTGCTCACCAGCACCACACGTGAAAACCACAAATGATACACTATAAATAATCTGACAGATGTCACTTATATCTTACGCCACTATGCATTCAATCGGTTTACTGAAACCCTACACCTGTATAACATCTGAATAAAAAAAAAAACTGTATCCTATTATCGAATGAATAAAATCTAAAATCCTCCTACAAAGGTTTTGTACCAAATCGGCATCAAACTCTTAGATTATATTGGCCAAATGCAGACTACTGGTATTTGCAACAGTACAGTACACATCAAGTGACGGATGACTGTAACATCTGTTACCTCGATGGCTTTATGTTCGTCCAAAAAATGTCCCGATAACCATCGCAATATCGCAATGCATGCATACGTGAGATCGGCCCGACACAACCGGCGGATTTAGTATTGCCAGATCTGAGCAGTCTCAAAATTACACATTCTTTCAGAATACTACCTAAAAAAATGACTAAGATTCCAAACTAAACAGCTAGCCCTTTACTTATTGAACTGATATCTACATCAATAAGATTTGTTTACTCGTGGTTACAGCCGCATTATTTTTCTGTTTTCTTTGTTTCTCGTGAAATTACATTTTTCTACAGTATAAGTAGATTTTTTCACTCTCCGTCCCAAAAGCAATTTCTAAGCAAAAGAAGACTATTAGACTATTTAATTATTTAACAAACATATTTTGCTTGTTTTTGAGTGAAATTAGGGCTAACTGACTAATCAACACTCGCAATATGAGAACGATACCTAAACTAATACAGTAATTAGCCACGAGATGTGATAAATTAATACAGTTTCTGTTATTTTTTCAATGATCTGGCAACACTGGTCAAAGTAAACCTTCTAACTCTATTTTGTAAACGGTGAAATATCGACAGTAGAAAAAGCCATACGAAAGTGCAGGAGTGAATTTTCAAAATTATTCGTGTTTCGAGCAAATGTTCGTCGAAATGTGAGTCGAACAACAATATCCGATTCGGCGATTTGTTAGCGTTTTTCTTTTGTTTTTGTTTTGTTCTTATACTATTTTGAAAGATTAAAAATATTTCGTGTTTATTCAGTCCATTTCGTAGACTCTTTTCATACAAATAAAACATTTTGTTTTATAAGAAAAGTAATTAGCATATACCTAATTAGCATAGACCTACGTCGTCGTCGCGTCAATAATAGCGTATGACGATAGCATTTGAAAGTAAGCCATCTTTAAGTACAACCACGGAGGACACGTTAGAACCAATGAGCCCACGGATAAAAAAATTGTCGTTAAACTACTAGTAGTACCACCACGCTGTAGTACCATGGGCTGCAAAGTTTTCATTTTCTTCATTTTTTCTGCTGTTGAGAAATTCTAAATTTTAATCTTTTGATGACGTTTTAAATTGCTTATTTATTTAATAAAAACTATTTTCCATTAGCCCGACGATCCATCGTATTTTGTAATGTTTTGTCATGCAATAACCTAAATATTCTATTGAAATAAACAGATCAGTTTTATGACCTAAAACGCGGTTCAAACTATGTGGGCTAAAGAGAAAATAATATTATTTGTGGGAAAAATAAAATACTCAGACAAAAAAATAAATAGTTTGAAAATCTTTTGCATCAAAAAGCTTTGTGACAGCGAGTGCCCGCAAAATGAACGAGGTATTCTCTTTTCAAAATATTAAAACTCAATCAAACTCGCTCATTTCCCCTTCATGCGACTAACTCCTTTGTCTGGAAAAGCTGAAAACCCATTTTCCTAGAACTTCAGCATCGCAGTCTTTTTTAAATTACCCGCGATTCCGCAACTAGAGGCACGGTAATGATATTCCGTGTAAGCGGGTATCGCCTGTCTTTTCCAATTTGGGTATTTACTTGGAACGTCTGCCTCCCCTCTCGTCTGGCAACATTCGCAATTATTCGCGCGGCACATACTCTCAGGCGCAGGTATTAAATCTATTTAGTAAGTAAGCCCTCGCACGGCGTTCCCTGCGGTCGTACGTTCTTTTTCACGCGGGAATTCAAACAATGAGGTCGATTCTCATTGAAAGAGCCTAAAGTTTAAATTATTTTTCTAGCTGTCCGCCCATGGCAGCGCTCGCGCTCTATAAGATTTTTCCCGCGGGAATAAGACATTTTTCCCGTAAAACCTATGTGTTAGTACCAACCAAGGGTACCAACTTTCTCAACTCCAAATTTCATCCAAGTCCTTTTAGTTCTTTAGGCGTGAAAATGGAATAAACATCCAAATATCCAAACATACTTTAACGTTTATAATATTAGTATGATGTAATTTTATTGTGAGTTTAATCTATTTCTTAAAAATCGAAAGCTACATTAATGCTATTCGGGCAATCATGAATATTCTATACAAAAACCTTTTAAAAGGGTAACGTATCTGCGGGATGCCCTTATGAACTTATTTTGCATAATTTGGATTATAGACTAGCGGTGCCATTTGGCATCGCAATTTAGATGTTTGAAATTTTGTGCCCTCAACCGAAACGCATAGTTGGATGTGATTGGTTTATGTCAGAATTGGGAGTTTATTGGTCAGTCTTTGATTACATGTTAGAATTAGCCAACAAGAAGCAAGTATTTTGTTTTAATGCTACCATAAACTTTAGTGTTGAAAAAACGTCGTCAAAAATGGATATTACTTTCAAGTAAGTATTCATAATTTTTAAATAAATTGTGTTTTAGCATGTTTGGTTGTACTATAGTATTGTTTTTGCATAATGTGATAATATAGCGTATGATTTTAATTCAAATTAGTTTTGGTATCGGTAATACGAGGTAATTCTCGTGGGTGCCGTATGCACCGCTAGGCGACTACCGTGTCTTTTCGTACATTAGTCATGTTCTATTAGTTTTATAAGTTTTTGGTCAGGTTAATGTATTTTATTAATTTTGTTGTTAGTTTTTTCCAGTTAGAGACCCTAGGTTTTAGTGAATGAAGATATTTACGTTTACATTTATGTTTTTAGCGATTGTGCACTTTATGAAGCGCTTGCTGCTCTTGAAGACGACGAGAATGCTGATCCAGATTCGGTTTATATTGAACCATCTGATCCAACTGTTGTTACAGATGAAGACTTGGGTTACAAAGATGATGAACGTTTAATAAATAATTTATCTGAATGGCAACTTAACGCCTAATGTGAAGTGAGGCTGGCTTCGAAGAGAAAAAGAACACCGCGTCGTGTGCAGTTATCTTCACCAGATAGAGAGAGCGAAGACGAATTTCAAGAGGAAGTAGAAGCATGATGAACTACTCGCAAAACAAGCTAAGAAAACTTCAAAAACTTGGGTACATGAAAATATAAATCGCAGCGAAAATGTGTTTCCTGAAGGAGATTACACAAAGTATAGAGAGAAAACACCAGTAGAAATTTCAGTCCCTGCCTAACGCAGGAGGTCGCCCAGCTGCATCAAAGTTCTCTAAAACAGGGAATAGAGTATCTGACGATATTCGTTTCGATGGTGTCATTTGCTCGTACCTTGCGAGGGCGGTAAGCGCAGAAAGTATTCCCTCGAATCTTGCAAAAGCCAAACAAGGGATGAATGCCGAAAATGTGGTGTGGGACTGTGCCTTTCTTGCAATTTTCAATTTTATAGTATGTAGGTTTGCTGATCGTTCAATACAATAAATTAAAAAATGTGACTTGTTTAATTTTTTTACACATTCTTAGTCAAAAATGACTATCATAATGTTCAAATTAAATTCTGCCAAAACACCTACATAACAAGCTAGCGGTGCCATATGGCACCAGTATTTTTTTCCAGAACTAGAAGTTGTGCCTAACTTTTTGACTTGTTTTTGTAATTAAGAGACCCATATCTATAAAATATATGAAAATCACGCGAATCCCCACCCTTGTAAAAACTCAGTCCAGTTAACATTATTGAAAATAAAAAAATAAACAAAATTGAGTTGAATTTTTGATTAGGTTTCATAAAGAACTTAAATATTACCTATATGATGAAAAAGAAATAGGACTAAGGTAGTCACAAAGTCTAAATTAACGGGATACACTTAAAGTTAAGTTAAAGAAGGCGGTGTTCAGTAGAAGACTATTGTAGGCTGTCATGGTAATGATGAGTGACAGAAATAGCCAAGGAGGAGTAACAAGGATAGTTAGTAGGCTAGCCTGAAGACCACATCGACACATCACGAGCATTAGAAGAACGGACAATAGCAAAAAACAAAATTATGAGGATTTTAATCACTTAATGACGTCAAAATTTGTATGTTCCCTAAAAAATGTGTGTTTCTGTAGAGAAAATAGTCAAAGAAAACTACAGGGATAGTATTTTGTATTTTCCAGAGACTCATTACTCGTCGGTTATTTATTACTTAAGAGCCGGTAGTAATTTGATGTGCGGTGAAAATATTCACAGATAGATCTTCTTCATCGTGTGGGTTGTAAGGTCGACAACTGACCTGACATGATTTACTCTATAAGAGAATGTATGTTTTGAAAATAAATGAATGTCGACTAATGATAGATTAAGTATATTGTAGGTATATCGTTATTATTGCATGTTTTGAAAATGTATGTTGAGTAATGGTAGATTAAGTATATTGTAGGTATATCGTTATTATTGCATGTTTTGAAAATGTATGTTGAGTAATGGTAGATTAAGTATATTGTAGGTATATCGTTATTATTGCATGTTTTGAAAATGTATGTTGAGTAATGGTAGATTAAGTATATTGTAGGTATATCATTATTATTGCATGTTTTGAAAATGTATGTTGAGTAATGGTAGATTAAGTATATTGTAGGTATATCGTTATTATTGCATGTTTTGAAAATGTATGTTGAGTAATGGTAGATTAAGTATATTGTAGGTATATCGTTATTATTGCATGTTTTGAAAATGTATGTTGAGTAATGGTAGATTAAGTATATTGTAGGTATATCGTTATTATTGCATGTTTTGAAAATGTATGTTGAGTAATGGTAGATTAAGTATATTGTAGGTATATCGTTATTATTGCATGTTTTGAAAATGTATGTTGAGTAATGGTAGATTAAGTATATTGTAGGTATATCGTTATTATTGCATGTTTTGAAAATGTATGTTGAGTAATGGTAGATTAAGTATATTGTAGGTATATCGTTATTATTGCATGTTTTGAAAATGTATGTTGAGTAATGGTAGATTAAGTATATTGTAGGTATATCGTTATTATTGCATGTTTTGAAAATGTATGTTGAGTAATGGTAGATTAAGTATATTGTAGGTATATCGTTATTATTGCATGTTTTGAAAATGTATGTTGAGTAATGGTAGATTAAGTATATTGTAGGTATATCGTTATTATTGCATGTTTTGAAAATGTATGTTGAGTAATGGTAGATTAAGTATATTGTAGGTATATCGTTATTATTGCATGTTTTGAAAATGTATGTTGAGTAATGGTAGATTAAGTATATTGTAGGTATATCGTTATTATTGCATGTTTTGAAAATGTATGTTGAGTAATGGTAGATTAAGTATATTGTAGGTATATCGTTATTATTGCATGTTTTGAAAATGTATGTTGAGTAATGGTAGATTAAGTATATTGTAGGTATATCGTTATTATTGCATGTTTTGAAAATGTATGTTGAGTAATGGTAGATTAAGTATATTGTAGGTATATCGTTATTATTGCATGTTTTGAAAATGTATGTTGAGTAATGGTAGATTAAGTATATTGTAGGTATATCGTTATTATTGCATGTTTTGAAAATGTATGTTGAGTAATGGTAGATTTAGTATATTGTAGGTATATCATTATTATTGCATGTTTTGAAAATGTATGTTGAGTAATGGTAGATTAAGTATATTGTAGGCATATTGTTATTATTGCATGTTTTGAAAATGTATGTTGAGTAATGGTAGATTAAGTATATTGTAGGTATATTGTTATTATTGCATGTTTTGAAAATATATGTTGAGTAATGGTAGATTAAGTATATTGCTGACTATGTATAATAATTTACGTATATAATGTAATTTTGCATACCGCTGTGTTCAGTGAAACATAGGAACTGTTACTGTTTACATCGTTTTATTATGTACCATGTTTCGAGCAAAGTAAATAAATTTCAATTTCAATTTCACAAAACGTAGTGTCAGTGTTAAAGAGCCGCCAAAGGCCACTGACATGGCTCGTGTAACGACTAGATAGTAGCCGGGACTAACGGTCTAACGTGCCTTCCGAAGCACGGAATCATCTTTCTTTTCGGACAAAAACAAGGTAATTCAGCCTGCAAAGTCCTAACCAAACTGGGGAAAGAGAGATTATTTTTGCTTGACAGTGTCCCCACCAGAAATCGAACCCGGAGCCTCCATAATGAGCTGCAAAATCTCGAGCACTCGGCCACGGAGGTTGTTGATATATATATATACAAAATAAATAAAATCCAGTAACATTTCGTAAAGATGTTCAGTTCCAATGTGTATTTTCTCGCTCAAACCCATTTGAATTCATTCATACGCTTTATTCAAAACAGTGCTCGTGAGAACAAAGAAAAGTCAAAAGTGGAAAATAAAACACAAGGCTGTATAGAAATTGTGAAATCGGAAAGTTTTCCAATTGACAATAATTTCCATTGTGATGCAATACAAAGCGGCCAGGGGAGTATGAAGTTGAGGAATAAATTCTTAATTTAAGTGTTGACTGAGCTCTGTCAACGCAGGCGGGATTACAAGCACAAAAACTTCGCTCGATTTTAGATTTCCTTCAATAATTTATTTTAAAAGTGCGACATCTTACACCGTAGCACATTATGTCGTAGCAAATTGCTACGGCGGCGTAGCGTTCGGTTTGTAGCAATTTGCTGGCTCTCAGCTAACTTTACGCGAATTTTGTTTGTGCTAAAACAAAAACAACTGTAATGATATGAGAGAATGACGTCACAAATTTTCGCCGCCCAGTTCTCTTCTTATTTTAATCACATGAAAAACAGAGTAAGAATATAAGTAGCTTAAAAAAATACATACAAAGAAAGGTTTGATCATTTTTATCTTGGTAAGTGTAAAAAAAAATTATCTTAAGAGCTGCCTTAGACCTGTCCAAGAAGTTGTATAAAAGAGACAAAAGAATTGTTCTTTGTTCATTGGTAGAGTTTTTGTCGAGAAGCGCTATTATATTTTTATTTAATTATACTTAGTCTTCATTTTCCTTGCAAGTATACCTGTTAAAATAAGGAAAAAACTACTTGATAAGGTAGAAATGCTACATTTTATTAAAAGACGACAGAAATATACACAAATAGACAAATATTGTAATAATTTATTTAATGAGAAACAATGATTAACAATAAGAAGAATGCAGACATGTAAAGTCTTTAACTAATATAAAGAAGTACCCTATTTAATAGAGCGTAGCAAGTAGCTATAAAACAATATTATAAATAGTATCTTAAGTAGGAAGTTTAATGTGTTATTCAGAAATAAAACACAATGATATTTTAAGAAAGATATGTCACGTTTATACTGCACGCACAACATAAACTGTTCTGCGACACATATACATACAGACACGCTATAAGTGCGATAGGAAATAGGCAAAGCGTAAGAGTGAAAGAGACAGCAGTCTCAGCTCGACTGACTGCAATGATCACAATTAGGACCAATTCACAGCTCGCGTTTGGTGCGTTGGTGGCGTATCTACCTCTTGTATGTATATATAATATCATTGATAAAACAGAAAAAAGTATAAGCGATTCAGAATCTAAAGCAGTTCTTGGTCGTTAGCTCAATGACTCGGCGGAAGCGACGGCGACGCTGTCAATGTGCCAATAGTGATTGGACGGTAATGCGATCATTCTGCACTCATTGCCGCTTCCAGATTTAGACACTGACACTCAATTGGCTGACACATTATACCAGATTTAGGGTTCTACTACCATTGTTTTATGGAATAGAGATACATACTCAAATAAAATATTTCACGGACTTTCAGGTGGCAAATTGTTTGTTTGATCTGTGCTAAAAATCTTAATTTACTCTAATTTTTTTACAAACTTTGGGCGCTATAGAATGTTTCTATCTTTCTTTATTGTAGTCTGACTCGAATCGGATAAATAAGGCTTAATTTTGGTACGCGTGAGGTTGTTATCACATCGTGCATTACCACTTACCAAAAGAAGAGTTACTTACTACAATTTGAAACTATTACCAGTACCCAATTTTGTGGCCTTTAAATTTTTTGTTTTATCTCTCAATATTGACCTAATAACCTAAATTCTAAAGTAAACAAAGATTTCAATGAAACGCTGAAACAGAAGGTTGGCAAAGTGAACTCGATACCATTGCGGCGGCGACGACGGGCGCCGTCAATGATAATATTCAAATGAAGTTCAGATAAACGGACGACATCCGGTCCCTTAATGGTCTATTCCTTTCATATCTATGTCAGATGATTTTTTAAACATTTTTTTTTCGTTATGGCACTAGTTTGTCTTTGTGCCAGTAAAACATTTTCTTTATTTAGTTTTATAGCTGTAAGTGGCCAGTATTTAAGAGTTAGTTATGAACGTTCACGCATTTATGTATTTCTGTATGATGATTCACGAAAGCCTTGACTGTTCTAAATAAAAAGAATGAACTTGAAATATTACAGATGAGGACTTAATTTTGATTTTAAGAACAATTTTAACTTCATTCGAGAATTTTTAAACCGTTGAACCGAGCTTCTAACAAATAAAATAAAATAAGGATTCTGCCTTGTTACTAGTATTTTGGGTCAGGAAAATTACGTAAATTGTTTTTTTATTTCGAGAACTGGCTCTATAACACTGACTGACACAAGGGTTTGTGAGGTCGGCTGTAGACTTTTCAACCAAAACAATGCTCCAAACGATGCTTCTCCATCATTTGAGCTGTAAGTCGTCTTCGTCTGCAAGAAGAGAAATAATTATTAAAGTAAAAAACATTTTTTAACATAACACGTTTCTAGCGCACCAAAAAGTATAAAATAATTTTAATTTAGATTTTTATTGGTGTAGTACTCTTGTAGGACTTAAAACGAAAAACGTGGGGTGCATGGAATAGATAAAGAAGTAGAGAATGAGGTGATGACTGATATACGGCATAACTGACGCTGTTACCTTTTCATTGTCTTACTTATTTTCATGTCTGTTTGCTTTGTGCTTGTCTATGTCTACTTATTGATACATATAATATTGTTAATTTAATGAATAAATATTTTCTTATTCTTATAATTTACAAATAGTTATTATTAGTATATTACTTGCAGTGCAATTGGATTGTTGTAATAATAATAATAATAAATCTTTATTTGTGAACATAGGTTAGGTACATTTTACAGGTGATGAAGTTTCATTTGTTCACTATGTCCAACCCACTTAGTAGGTATACAAATATTCAATTAGTCACAACATCTTATTACTAAGTTAGTAGGTATAGAATACAATTATTATGTCCTAGTTCTTAATTAATGTCTAGAAATTCGTTAACACTATAATAACACTTTTCAAGCAGGTAAGTTTTAAATTGCTTTTTAAACATATTAATATTATTTTTCCTAATTTCCTTTGGTATTTTATTATATATTAGTGGTGCCATGCAGATAACGCTTTTTTTCAGAAGAGCAGTTTTGTACCGAGCCCTGGTGACGTCATCGTCTCGTCGGTTACGTACTACTCTGTCTGATTGTCTCATAAAAATATTTCTATTATTCTTTACAAATAGAGCAATTTCCAACATATATAAAGAAGGCAGTGTCAATATATTATATTTCCTAAAATATGGTCGACAACTATCGTATTGTTTTAAATTAAACATTGCCCTTATGCATCTTTTTTGTGCTCTGAATGCTAATTCCCTATTCGTAGAATTGCCCCAAAATATAACGCCGTATCTTAAATGTGTATCAACAATACCATAGTATGCTAATAAAAGCGCTTCTACATTTAAGACTGGTGCAAGTTTAAAAAGCGCGTATGATGATCGACTAAGTTTTTTACTAAGTTCATTAATATGGGTTTTCCAATCTAACTTTTTGTCAATGATAATACCAAGAAATTTTGTACTATTTACTACTTCTATTGTTTCATTTTCATAGGTCACGTTAAAATTTGCTATTGGTTTGGGTCTTTGTTCGAAATGCATTATTTTTGTTTTATTAAGATTAACTTTGAGATTATTATTATTAAGCCAAGACATTACGGAAGTCAAAGATTTATTTATGTCATTTTTATATTGATTCATATTATTATTCTTACATGCTATAGTTATCGTGCTGTCATCGGCAAATAATGTCATTTGTTGATTAGTTTAGGTATGTCATTTATGTAAATAATAAATAATAACGGGCCCAGTACACTGCCTTGAGGCACGCCGTGTGTCATAATCCTGTCGTTAGAATAATTTATTTCCTCCATGTTAGTCCTGGGATTCATACTTTTAATCTGCGTGATTTGCTTTCTATTTGACAGATATGACTTGTATTTTTCAATATTGGAAAGACTTGCATTTCACCATTATTCAGCTACTTATAGCTGATGGAAATTGATTATTATATATGGTGCAAGATGGACCACGCGCGCCTAAGCTTATAATTCGTGTTATGTTAAAAAATGTTTTTTACTTTAATAACTATTTTGTGTTTTTTAGTCCCGCGTATGTAAAATTTTGCAAGATACCCTGAACATCACGTAGGACTAAATTGATAAGACTAAAAAGCCCAAGCACGACAAGATTATGTTGTTACATTGTTGTCTGACCCCATCATCAGACTCTAGACATCACGTGTGAGTAAAGATCTTGTCAAGACAAACCCAACGAACCACCATCACCTTCCGGATCCGTCATGAGACCAGCTCCATCATACCATAATATTGCATTGTCATCGAGGTTACAACATCAACAGCTCATATAAGTCCCTACCAAGGGGCTCGAGCCTACCCTGAATTAAGGCGATGAGGGCATAACATAAGTGTACTAAATTTCAGCACAATCGAATGACAAGAAGTCTTTCAAAAATTGGGTTGCAAGTTTCAAGATGCCATAAAAAAACACAAACAGACCGACAAGAAAGCGAGTTGGACCTCTGGGAACAAGCCATAAAAACGTGATATTTTTATAAGCTTCCCTTATAAGCAACAGGTATGAAGAGCTGCTTACGGTACTAGGGGTCCTATTTGTCGCATTCTTGCCATCTCTATAAGTGCGTCTTTATTGCATGGCGTTTTTCCGGTGAGTTTGGAGCAATCAAGCTCTCCAATTCGTAAACCATGCAATGATCTCACGCGACTTAATGCCACATACGCCTGTCCCTTCGCAAATAATACAGAACCTAGGTATTCAACGGCATGGTTCACTGTACATCCCTGTGATGTTCAGGGTCTGATGATGGAGCCAGAACATGCAAATGGTAACTCCTCAAATACAGAACATAACCTAGTCGTTATTGGCTCGTTTGTTTTGTCTTCCCATGTCCACCTTCTGGCTCCATCATCAGACCCAGGTCATCACATATGACTAAAGATCTTGTCTAGGCAAATCCAACGAGCCCAAACACGATGAGAATATGTTGTGTATTTAAAGAGTTCCTATGGCCACCTTTCGGCTCCATCATGAGACCCTAGACATTACGTATGACCAAAGATCTCATCGAGACAAATCCAACGAGCCCAAACATGACGAGATTATATTGTGTATTTAAGGAGTTCCTATGGCCACCTTTCGGCTCCATCATGAGACATTACGTATGACTAAAGATCTTATCAAGACAAATCCAACGAGCCCAAACATGACAAGATTATGTTGCATATGTAAGGTGTTCCTATGGTCAGCTTCGGGTTCCATCATCAGACCAGCTCCATGGTACCATAATATTGCATTGTCATCGAGGTTACATAAGTGTACCAAATCTCAGCACAATCGAACGACAGCAAGTGCTCTAAAAATGGGTTGCAAGATTCGGACCGAACCAACAAACAAACAAACAGACAGACAAGAAAGCGAGTTAATAAAAACGTGTTAATTAAAATAGACGTGTTTCCTAATGTTTGCTATGTCATTCGCGCTTTAAATTTTTTCTAACTGCCGGTTTTACGACACACACGTCACATTATAATAATCGGTTGTAGTGCGAGTGGCGTGACGGGCGAGCACGTGATTTGCATACTATAAATTACTAGACGATCACACGTCCCGTGCTTCCGACCGCTCGCGAATGAAGTGTCAACTGTCATAGCCTCGTGTGTAATTTATTATGTGCCTCCTCTTGAGTTAAGCATTAGTGGTGTGATGGACGTCTTATGTTTGGAAAGTTGTCTTTCGAACCCCACCACGTATGACTATGTTTATTTGACGGTAAAGGAAAATATTGGGAGAAAAAGTCTCGTTGGAAATATATCTATTTTCTGCGTGATATCCATAGGTTTTATTTCCGGCTAGGGAAGGAATTATTGATAAAGAGGTTCCATAATGTCTGTGAATGCGATTCCCAGAGGACCATATTACCAATCTACTAGTTAAAAATTACAACTTTAATTCAATGTACATTGTGTAGACAATGAGATACAACAATAAGGGCTAACAGTTTAGGCGAATTGGCTACGCGATGAATATCAAATTGTAACTTGTTACTAGTAAATTGTTGCTTTGTGAAACGGGGCCCTGGTTGAAAGTAGAAATCAGGGGCTGGCTGGCAGGATATAATTGTAGCATGGTTTAACCTAATATTGCCATCTGGTAGTCATCTGATGATGATGATGATGTTAGTAGCGATGAGTGCAACACGTGAATTTGATCAATGTAACTTGAAGCACAGCTAAGAGCATCACAAACATAGAAGAAACTTAAGATATAGTCGTGTTGAAGCTGGTCGCATAGAGCCCGGCCATTTTGCTTGGTCACTATCTGTCATAATCTGTATAATAGTTTATTAGCAACCAAATGTGCGAAAAGGGTGAAGGCGGTATTATAAAAGACTAGATTAGTTGCAAGAAAGACAATTTATTTTATATTTTAATCTCCTCAAAACACAAGCATTCGTGAGGACAATCTACCATAGAATCAGCTGTTGAGCGTTCCAAACATATTTGTTTCTTCTAAATTCAAATAAACCTGACGATTCTATAAGTATTTACTGCCAGCATTAACCAACGAGGCTGAGACGTATAGGTATGAACACATAACCTAACAAAATGACACCAATTAATCAAAGGAGCGATTGGACCTCCCTGGATCTTGTTACTACTTTGGCACACTTTGAGTGACTTTGGATTACATTGCTGCGTACCGGTCGCACCTGGAGACGGCAAATTAGTACTGCAATAGCAATGAACGGTAGTCAACATCCGATAATTAGGAAATTAAAATCTCTGCTTCAGATAATATTACAGTTTTTTCGATTTCTGCGACGCCCTTTACTAGCATGTTTAGTGTACGTAACTGTTTATGCATACATTTGTGGCGTACAGGCTCGCAGTCGAACGGGAATGTAATCGGCGCGGAACGGAAGCACCCCGGATTTACTGCCGCTGCCGCTTCCGCTCGCTCTCAAAAACCACACCCTATGCACCGTTATGCACTTGTTACTGGAATCTAATTGCCAGTATAAATTAGAAAAGCTGCCGTACACAAGTTTAGTGCTGCGAGATTTAAATATTTTAATGGGAAGGGTCGATTTTATTATTTAAGTAGGGGGTATTTTTTATTATACATACATTGTAGTTCGTTGACTGAAATGAGTTTCTGTTGCTATTATTAATATTAAATGTTTTTTAGCGGCAAAATCAGATGTTAAATACCGGTCACTGCAGTTATAGTACTATTTACTGATTTTTTTAGTTGGTTTTTTTTTTCATTTTAGTTCATACCGCTAATTCCCGTTGACAGTGAAATAAAGTCACCAATTCCGTTGTCCACGTTTACTGTCCGCGCTAAAACGTGGACATCGGGAATTCCCTAAAACGTTGACCACGAAATTTTTTTTCATCTGTCAATCTATGATGTTATTATCATCATCGTGTGTGTTGTAAGGTCGACAACCGACTTCACAAACCCTGGTGTCAGTGTTATAGAGCCGCCAAACTACTATAAGCAAAAAACTTAAAACTTTGGACTAATTAATGCTAATTAATTTAATTTCGAAGTCATCATCTCTCGTTATATTTGCTTTGTTTAACAATAATGTCACCATTGCATTATTATTTCATGTACCTACATTTAGTACTCTGACGCATGTATTTTTATTTAAAAAAACTGTATTATTGTAAAGCAGCTAATTCACCTTCCATTGTTATGAAATGAAGTAAGAGTTGGATTCCAACCCCAATAAATCTTTTAAGGTACAAAAATGGGTGTTTTTATATGTGACGATACCAAACATACACAAAATATACGCCAATTTGATTTCTTTAATATAATTATCATAGAGTACGTCTGTCGCAGAATCGATGAGCGTTGGAGCAGACGGGTTCTCGAATGGAGACCGCGTCTCGGGAAACGAAGTGTGGGACGCCCCCCTGCCAGGTGGACTGATGACCTGAAGAATGTCGCTGGTGGTGGCTGGATGAGGAAAGCGGGTGATCGTGCGCTTTGGCGCACCCTTGGGGAGGCCTTCGTCCAGCAGTGGACTGCAATAGGTTGATTGATTGATTGATTGATAGAGTACACTTTTCGATCCTGATTTTATTTTGTATGAGTTTCATTCAAAGAATAGCTGAAGAATAGTTTATGGTCATGTGTATTGACCAATGACGTATACCTATCGGTAATAAGTATCGAATCGGTTTTGTTATCGGTTAATGTGAAAACGACCATCCCTGTTGAAGGAAAATGTTATTTCTAATCTTTTAACTGGAATGATTTGTATAATTCGACTTGATATAGCAATCGTATGTGTTGTAACAAATTGTGGTTTGATGTCTGTGTCAGAAAGATAATTTATTATTCGGCAACAATTTGGAAACTGATTATTTTTCCTTGATTTTGAAAATGCTATTTTGTTATTTGTTATTTAATTGCTGCTATTTTGTTATTTAATTAATCTCATGACTATAATAATGAAAAAAATAACTTCTTTTGTAAAAGACCTCAAAAACTCTGGTGCTAGAGTCACTGTAGGCCTCTGACATAGCTCATGTAACGACTTTTTCTATAAATAAAGAAAGAAAGAGAGAAAATAAACTAATTTTTAACATAACCCAAATAACAATATCTTAGTAAACTTATTTTCGAGTACAAAAATAATACTGAACTTTGCTCAGCGTAATACTGCAACAATACAAACCTGTACACAAAATTTAAAGTGGCTACAAAAATGCTATGAAAAAGAAAGTCATTCTGATTAATGGGGGATTTTCCGACAGCCAATTAAAAAAAAATAGTTCACAAAACTTTGATAGATGGCGTTGACGATTTATGGATCCGAAGAAATCCGGTGTCACCCAGAGTCCTACAATGATTTAAAGAAAAAGAATCCACGAAGTACACCTGGCGCCATCTATCGTCTGAATTAGAACTATTATTTTTATTTTTTAAAGAGCTGTCAGAAAATTCCCCATTGACTTATTCATCTGCAATAGGTTACTCGTTGATTTTTCCCGTTTCAACATCTTGTCAGATGGTTGTAGTTTTATTTCTCTTCTTTTTGTTGTGTGCTTCTTCTACTTGTTTCTTTTTCTTCTTTTTGTTTGTTTATCTTTATCTTTCTTTTTCATCGTTAGGTTGTAAAGTCGACAACTGACTTCACATACCTGGTGTTTTAGATATTGGGTAGTAATGTAGTTAGAGATTTGTGTGTAAAATGAATATTGTTAGATAAATATATCAATGATTATATGATTCAATTAACAGCCAATTGTAATTCATCGAATAGTAAATTTACTTCACGAATAATAATTAGTTTGTTGCATTCGATTGCTAATTTGACTTTGATAATTTATTTACACAAGCACATTTTGAATAGACTGATATTGTGTACGTACTTACATGCCATTAATTTTGACCGTAATTGAACTGACTGTGTAAGTATGTAGTGTTGACGCTGCAGCAGAATTTGTCTGTTGAAAAGTGTATGGGCCGGAGTTGGTGTTGACTGTGGGGTAATTAAAAACAAACATTCGGGGTTTACCCTGTCCGTCCATCGCGCCCAGTTGCCCCAACCTCGCCCGCGACACCGAACTTTTATAATTCATAGGATTAAAAAGTAAACACGTGGGGGTAAAGGGGGAGGTTCAATCATGATGTTTGCATTAAATTTTTGTGTACGTTGTCGAACCTTTTTGTGTGAGTATGTGATAACGGCGTAAAAGTTCTTAAAAACGAAGAGCGAACGTTTGCATTTTACTTTATGGCGTATTGTTATGTTAGAGAAGACAACGACAGTAAAAAATAAATTTATTTATTATACGAAACCGCCTGCCAAGTGTGGAGATTATAGCAAAACCCTCCACTTAAGTGGAGGAGGCTCATAGTCCAGCAGTGGACTGTAACGGGCCGTTGATGTTGATTATACGAAAAAAGAAACACACAGTTTTATGTAAAATGTACCTATTTAGAATACCAAAATTCAATTTTTTTTTGGATCCTGGAAAAGTTCTAAACAATGGCTGTTTCACCTAATTCACCCTAAATGCTAGCTGACGGACTGCTTAACCCGTAAGGATGTGAGAGCGAAGTAGCCCCATCAGGTTCCCGATCCAGGTGGAAAAGTGTAATGGCCTGGAACGAGCCAGCGGTAACAGAATGGATGGCACTTTTCATTTCCTCACTCGCGCCGCGCTACTCGAAATGGATAAGTTTTATGCGTTTTACATGTTGGAAAAACGTGAGATTAAAATATTTAAAATTCGAAATTTGAAAGTGTTTTATTTGAATTCAGATGTTACAAAATCATTTTTTAAAGTTGAAACTGGTTAAGGGTAAACGTTTCTTTTTCATACACGGAAAGTGTACTTAAATAAATAAATATGTCGGAGACAGCATGGTCATGAGTACGGACGCTGAGTTGTAGCACAGCGCACGAGTACCTGATTGGCTGCTTCTATGAGGACTCCGTAGCCAACTTCACTACGTGCGCTAGGACGGAGCCTCGATGACCAGCTGCAGGCAGTCTACCGCCGACTACGCCTGTGTCTGGACGCGCCTAGGAACTGTCCATGCTACAGGAATTTCTAGACTAGTGTTTATTTCAATTTGGTTCTGTAACGGTCGTTTTAAATAGAGTGTGAGTCCTATACAACGTGTTCTCTTTACTTGATCTCCCATCTATAGCCTACTTAAGATGTGTGATGGAGAAGGAAGTGCCAATCTTGACCTTGATCTAACAAATATATGTTCATCATTCATCTGAGCCGAAAGACGTCCACTGCTGGACAAAGGCCTCCTCCAATTATCTCCAAAACGACCGGTCCTGCGCCGCCGCCCACATCCTACAATCCAATAAATTATTTAACACATATATTTATTAGGAACGCTATGGTATGGTATGGTATGGTATGGTATAACGGGCTGGTTTCTGCAAACTGACGTCTGATGCGCCTATTTTGCGTGTGGGTGGGGTAGCTCACTACTCGAGCCACCCGATCTCCTCGAGGAACTGCAGAATACCACCGATGTTACCCAGCACCTCGGAGATCGTCCCCGGCGAACCGAGATACCTTGCCCGGTACATTGACACGCCCCGACACTCCAACAGCACGTGGGCGGCCGTCTCTTCCTTCTTCATGCATCCTCTGCATAAAGGGCTGTCCGTGACACCTATATTAAACATATGCCTGTTAAAAGAACCGTGACCAGTTATGGCGCTGGCTGCGATTCGTAGTTGCGGCTTCTTGAGTTGAACCAGCGTACGTGTTACCCGATTATGACCGTCGGGAGGGCTTCCTTTGCCTGCCGACAGTCTCCGCACTGGGTCCAGTGGGTTTTATGTTGTTCAGTAGTGCGGTCCCTGAGCATGGAGCGATACTGACCTGCCGGGATAGGCACGATAGGTTCAGGACCAATAGCATCCTGGTCCGAGCCCTTCCTGGCTAGCTCGTCCGCCCCATCATTACCTCTGGATCCGCTGTGCCCTTTAATCTACTGTAAGGTTAGGTGGTTGTGCTTGCATACCTCAGTCAGTCGACGATGGCATTCGTAGATTAGCCCCGACGTAAAGACGTTACTATTCAGAGCTTGCAGAACTGCCATGCTGTCCGAGAGGATTCGAATGGGATATTCTATTACCTCCCATGACAGTAGCCGCCAGAACGATCGCCATACATTCAGCTTGGAAGACTGTGTTGAACCGTCCCAGCGGCAATGAGGTTCTGATATTTAGGTCTTCTGAGAAGACTCCAGAACCCGTACCTGTCCCCGTCTTGGAGCCGTCTGTGAAGACTCTCAGTTCTCTCACGTTGAGGCCCTCGTACGAATTGTCTTCGTGTAACTGTATTTTATACTTTTTGTCAAATACAAACTGCTTGAGTATCCTGTCACACGTCGCCTCCAACATGGGAATATCCTCGAAGGCTGGCGCGAGAATGCTCGTGTGGGGAACCGTGTTTTGCCGCCAAAGTTTCAGAGACCTGAGTCGAACCGCCGACGTTGCAGCCTCCTGTTTTATGAACAGGTGTAAAGGCGGTAGTCCCAAGATGGTCTCTAAGGCTGCAGTGGGGGTCGTTCTCATGCAGCCGGTGATCGCCATGCATGCTAGTCTCTGAAACTTCTGCAGTTTGTTTATGGCTGTGGTGAGTTTGCATCTGGTCCACCAGACTACTGCACCATAGCAGAGCATGGGCCTGATTACCATTTTGTAGAGCCACAGAATGATCTTCGGCGATAGACCCCACCGCTTACCTATCATCCTGTGGCACTGCCAAAAGACAACGCTAGCCCTGTTTATCTTCTTATCAATGTGGTTACTCCAATTCAACTTGCTGTCAAGAATTACCCCTAGATACTTTACCTCAGGGGAGAGTTGGAGTTGTGTGCAGAACAACTTAGGCAGCCGATAGTTACCCAGTGCTCGCTTTAGGGTGAACATCACCAGTTCCGTTTTGGAGGGGTTCACGGAAAGGTCGTACTCAGTGCACCATCTCTCCACGATGCGAAGAACCGCCTGAGTGAGGTCACAAACCAGACCCGCCGAGTTGCCTCTTATTAGTATGGTAAGATCATCAGCGTAACCTATGGTGTAGAAGTGGTTCGCGTTCAGCTTTACTATGAGGTCGTTAATTACAAGGTTCCACAGAAGGGGAGAAAGAACCCCTCCCTGTGGACAGCCTCTGGCAACGACTGCTGCTGAATCCTCCTCGCCGAATCTTACCATTCGTTTGCTTAGCATGTTTTTAATCCAGTCGATGATTAGCCGACGAAACTGGATGGACGTTTGGCCATCAGCTAGAGAGAGATTCGAAAACCAGTCGCTAGCCGATGTTGCCCAGGCGCACCAGTGGAGGACAGTAGCCATGCAGATGAACGTGTTTGCCTGCACTTTTACAACCCTCCCACACGTGGAGGTAGTCCATCTAGTGGCACTGCAGTCATTTTGCAAACTAAACAAAAATACATGCTCTCCCCGGCTGATCGAGGTGAGCCTAATATGACTGCACCGCCCCTCTACACCCTTAGGAACGCTAACTGACAATTGTAGTATTTTTGTTTTTACTTACTAACTTATAAACCTTTGTTTTTTAAGTAGATCAATTAATATTCACTTGTCACTAATTTATAAGAGTGAAAAAGATAATTTACATTTTGTTTTGTGTTTTGTACGTATTTATTTACATGTTATTCGTACCTTCTCTAAGTTTTTTTTCCATAGGATGATTTGAAATAACTTAGATTCACCACTACATTTTTTTGGATGAGTTCACTTACACAATGGCTGAATCTGTGAAAAAGAGCTCACCGAATAACACAGATCAGATCAGATCTGTAATATAGGTTAGGTACGTATTAATTAATCTGAATAGTAAAAAAAAAATACTTTAAAAAACGAACATATCTAATTTAAAATCTATTTTACAGCATAAATGTCCATCTTTTACCAAACTTGCATTAAAACATATGTCAAACATACGTCGTAGTACTAACGGTTCCAAAGCAGGTAAATAAAAACAATAGTACGCCTTGTAATCCAGTTTTCCTCTGAGCAATTCTCTGTAATAGTTGGCGTTAATTTTCTCTTCCCCCGACATAATTAGGTTATTGTCTAGTTCGGACAGACACCTAACGTAACGTGCTTAACCCAAGATGGTAGAAACAACTTAATGAAATCAGGTATATATTACTTAGATTGTTTCTGTAAACGACTTGCTTCATTTCAAAAAGACATTTTCTTCTTGTTTGCACTGCACTCTAATCACACTAATTATTATAAATGTGAAAATATATTTGAATGTTTAGATGATTGAATGTTTGTTCCACTTTCACGCCTTAATTACTTAACGGATTTCAATGAAATTTCAAAATCCAAATTTGGAATGCTGATAGTTTGTACCCTGGATTAACACATATGATAACTTTTATGGGGAAAAATCTTATTCCCACGAGAAAATCTTAAATAATGCGAGCGTAGCAACGGGCGGAAAGCTAGTATTTTAGATAAATATTGTATTTGCACTAAAAAATACTAACTATAACTCGCCATTCATATACAAATCAAATCAACGGCCCGTTACAGTCCACTGCTGGACTATGAGCCTCCTCCACTTAAGTGTTTGGTTTTGCCATAATCTCCACGCTTGGCGGGCGGGTTGGAGATCGCAGATTAAAAGGTTACTGTATCAGAGAGCGCTGCTGCTCGTTCCCTGTTCAATGTGTAGGCCCTAAGTCGCCTCTTACGACACCCACGGGAAGAGTAGGGGTTGGTGACAAATGTATTCTACTCTGCCGTCACCACACGGCGGATTCATATTATACTAGTAAAGTCAAATTTTAACACGTTCCCTGTCCGCCATACAAGATGTTTTAGATATCCATAATGTCCAAAAATATATCGGTTTTATTTTAATTGTTCGTTATTGTACTTTATAAAAAATGCAATTCTACTTGAAAATTGAAGTTAATTTAAGTAAAATATTAATAATTATAATATGACTCCAAACGGAGTCGTTAACGTCTGTATTGAAATTAAAGACCTACCAACTAATCTGTGAATTGAACGGCGGTGCTAGTAGTAATACAAAACTACATTTTAACCAATCACGACTCTACTGCAAGTTGACATTTCCATAATAAAGTCGTAGTTCCAATTTTGGCCATTTCCCATATTCTGTAGTAGGTCTGTAATACGACTCCATTCGGAGTCATAGACGTATGGATTTAAATAAAAATAAAGGTATTTTGGAATGTAATCGATGGTAACACCAAAACGTACGTTTCTTGTTTATAATAAAAAATGTTTTCAATAAAACCTTAGTATAGTACAAAAATATCACTCATTTTTGCAAAAATACTTACTACTGCAACCCCAGTTATTGAACAGATGTAAGTAGCTCTGTATCAGCTGTCTTCTACAAAATCTTCCGAATGTTTTGTTGTCTATGGTTTTTATACTTCCTAGGCCACACGTTCCTAACGTCAAAAAAATGTTTCATCGCACGTCCATTGACAAAAATGTCATTACGTTCGTATAAGGATTATGACTCCGAATGGAGTCATAGACGTATGGATTAGGCCGTTTTGTGACTCCGTCTGGAGTCATGGACAGGGAACGTGTTAATTTCTATCAAGACGTAAGCATCATTTGATTGTTAAAAAGAAATAGTCACAGCTACTCGAGAAATGCTCGTACATTCATAAATCAGGAATTTATAAATAAATACCTATTAAGCTTATTATAAAAACTCTTTCATGTTTCCTTTCAGTACAAACACAATTCGATTTAAGCGACAAGCCTATATGATTGGAGGATATAAGCTGCAATGCTACGGAACGACCTCGCTCCGGAAATTAAAATTTTCTAAAGCGCTCGCAAATGAAGGCGCATACATCGGAATTACTTTCCGAATCCTTTGTTACGGAATCCTCATGAATTCGCGAGTTCGGGAAACGATGATACACTTCTAATAAAACGCCTTTTCGGATTTATTTACTTATCACTTGGTCCGGGTCCAATAAAAGACGGGCACGATAGCGGAGATTTAGATATTCATAATGCAGAGGAAGCACAATCAGATTTTCATTGGGACGGAGTGTCTCCCTGAGGGGGGAGTTTAAAGGGGACGAAGGGGAGAAATGAATACTTATTGCGAAAATGAAGCGGGCTATTAATGAGCGCGGGCGCCGCTGGAGCGATTGGACGCGATTTAATTCCGTTCTAAAAGTATTCAATAAGCGGCGCAAAGGCATCCTGAATCAGTAAACAACCCCAATGGAGGGGAAAGCTGCAACTGCGGGATTATAACCTTCCCCACAAAATAAACACTTTGGAATTCATGTCTATTTCAAAGTTTGCAGATTGGTAGCCGATATTCGAATTCGTTTTGATATCGAACGTTTTGAAATTAAAATAGGACGTATCCGCCCCGAGTGATGTCAGATGTGCGCCGGGTCGACTATTAAAAGAATTATTTTTAGATCATATTGAAATAGCTTTGTGTATTTTTTAATTTACAGGCGGGATGATTTATTTAGTTTTCTTTTCTATGATATCTAGCGTCTTTCCCATTAGTTTTCCTAATTAAATTTTCAAGCCAGCCATCAAGATTTGCAAAGCTGTTGAGTCATCAACATCAACGGCCCGTTACAGTCCACTGCTGGACTATGAGCCTCCTCCACTTAAGTGGAGGGTTTTTCCATAATCTCCACGCTTGGCGGGCGGGTTGGAGATCGCAGATTGAAAGGTTACTGTATCAGAGAGCGCTGCTGCTCGTTCCCTGTTCAATGTGTAGGCCCTAAGTCGCCTCTTACGACACCCACGGGAAGAGTAGGGGTTGGTGACAAATGTATTCTACTCTGCCGTCACCACACGGCTAAGCTAAGCTGTTGAGTAGATTGGTAACAGAGTAGCATTTATACTAGCTGACCCTGCAGACGTTGTCCTGCCATTTTTTCCAACATCTACCCTACACCTGCCCTACCCGCGTTTAATGAGTTTTCCTGTAGGACTGAAGTGTTTTCCCGCGGTAAAAAGTAGTCTCTGTCCTTTTCTAAGCTCTAGTCTATTTCTGTACTAAATTTCATCAAAATCTGTTCAAGCGAAACAGACAGACAGACACACACACACAGACAGAATTACTTTCGCATTTATAATAATATTAGTAAGGGTAAGGATGATTATTTGTCTTCAAGATAAAAGCTATAATTTTTGCGATTTACATGCTTTAACCTAAGGAACTTTACAAAAAATAAAAACTTTTTATATCAACAATTCAACAGTTTAATTTGGACGGCTTAGTTTTATTTCTTTCTTTGTGCAGTTATCTCTTTATTTGAGTTATTATGGTATTGCGAGCATTACACGCGTGGCCGAGTGTGAACCCACATGTGGCTAAGAAAACTTACAATACACAGCTTCGGCTATTATTGGGTTCTTTGTTGCGGTGTGTACAATAACCTTCTAACCCCATTGTGCTTAGAGATTCCTGTTGTGTTTATTTATACTTATTACAATATGCTTTAAGAAAGAAAGGAATTCAACTGTTTTCCTTTTTATGTGGCAAAAAATGGTTATAAGGCTTTTGTACTAAACAATTTTGTGTATCATCAACAGCTCATATACATCCCCACCGAGGGGCTCGAGCCTACCCTGAATTAGGACGATTAGGCCTTAGTCGACTACGCTGGCCCAGTGCGGGTTGGTCGACTTCACACACAACTTTTAAATTTCTTCGCAGAAGTGTGCAGGTTTCATCACGATGTTTTCCTTCACCGTAATCTAGTGACTAGAGCTGCTGTCTTCCGTCCGGGTGACGCGGGTTCGATCCCCACCACATACCAATTTAATTTTTTTTCTAATTTCAAATTAATATGCACGTTTATTTGACGCTCTTACGGTGAAGGAACATGCGAAGAAATTCAAAGGTTGAGTTTGAAGTCGACCAACACGCACTGACCAATTGGCCTAATTTAGGGTAGGCTCGAGCCCCTCGGTGGGGACGTATACGTATATGAGCTGTGTTGACGATGAGGATTTAAAAAAAAAAACATTTAGACATTTTAATTTCATATTCATGTTCTCAAATCACATAAAATACTCACGCCAAATGTAACGTAGCGAATCTCAGTTTCTCTCCTTTCCTTGCCTAATGGCGGACTCCATTTTCCCGCTAATTATTCGTCACGTTTGTATTCACCGCACACTGCGATGTTTATAATTAAATTGCTTACCTGTACAGAATAGTGAATTTCCTAAGATATTTAGCGCTGATTTAACTTATTCAGATGCTATGAACGGGAAATTGTTTGGCATTCAGGATAATTTAAATTCAAGGTTAATTTTACGATAATTTAAAATCTATCAGTGAATGCAATGTTAACGTGCAAAATAACTTATTAGGTATTTATTGCTGACTTAAAAAATACCATTTCATTATTGAACGATACGTGATTTTTATACATTATTATTTCCATTTCCATTTATACGGTTTTGTTTTGTCATTTTTACGTGAGTGTTTCCGTTTCATATTAAAACATACTTATTACAAGACGATAAATATTTTTGTTAGTTAAATATAGTATGTATTTGTCATGAATAAGTTTATCTAGCGTCTAAGCAATTCAACGCCCATCTTGTAGTGTAGCTTCAATATTGCTACGAGACCGTTGCTACGTCATACGCTGCTACGAAGAAGTGTAGTGTAGAAAAATCTAAGATAAGTAGCCTACAGCTTAATTATTCCATCAAATTCTTTAATATTCATCCTGAAAATTAGCTTTTTACTCTCCCTGTCTTCATCTGTACCTGTTATAAAAGGAGAAAAAGATGGCTGACAGGTCAACGCACAGCCTAAACTCTGGATCTAGAAACTTGTAGACAGGTAGTTCTAAAGATATGGGTAGGCACGAAGGGATTTTTATAAATTTCCTCCCAGGGGGGCTAAAGTTAGTAAAAAAGAGCGTCGGAGGTCTAGTGGCTAGGGCCGTTGGCTTCCGTCCTGGAGATGCGGGTTCGATCCCCACGACGTAGCAATGTGTTTTCGAATATCGAATTCATATGTACGTTTATTCAACTCTCTCAGGAAAACATTGTGATGAAACCTGCACACTCCTGCGAAGAAATTCAAAGCTTGTTTATGAAGTCAACCAATCCGCACTGGGCCAGTGTGATCGACTAAGGTCTAATCGCACAAATTTAGGGTAAGCTCCAGCCCCTCGGTAGGGAAGTATATGAACTGTTGATGAAAGTTAGTATGAGATTCTGTAATTTTAAACGAAAACCATGCGGCCGGAGAGTTAATAACCCAGCCAAACCGTCAAAATGTATTTTCTAACTTGCACAAATATTTCGTTTAAAATGGTTTTATTTCCTAACTGGAATTGCGTGGGCGTCGTTATTTATAGCAGTAGCTGTTAGGTATATTCCGGTAGTCAGAAATTTACATGTGGGGGGCAATGACGTAAAATGTGAACATTTTTAGGTTCGCTAGATAGGGGAATGTTAATAACAACAGCCTCTTGTCCAAGCGTTAGAGCGTTCGGTTTTCATTACGGAGGTTCCGGGTTCGAATCCTAGTGGGACCCCTAATATCGTGGTCAAAAAAAAATTGAGATAATTTCAATCTGTTTGTCTCAGCTACTCTACGGAAAATAGTCGTTACATTCATAGAAAACAACTAAAAACGTAAAACTTCCGGCGGGATTTGAACCCACGACCTTCGGCCTATACGCAGCCAACGTGCTTACCAACTACACCACGGAGGGCATAGTGGCAGCGCCGAAATTCGTTCTTGCTTGTTTTCTATGAGATCATGACGTCACCATAATAGGCAATATTAATTCCTCAACGAATCTGTAACTTAAGGTTTGTGAAGTTGGTTTTTTATCTTAGAATAGGTACAATACAACCAAAAATGTTAGTTATTTCTTTATAGCATGAGTTTTATAGCTTTGTAACTCTACCTATGAATAACTAGGACAATGTGTCATTATATTTTGGGAAAATAACTTCGGACATAATAATATAAGAGGTAATAAAAAAAACTAAGTATCATGGATATTTGAAAGAAAAGCAAACCATGTCTTTTTAATAACGTAATTTCGTTAGCAGTTTAAAACAAGCAGCTGATCCATCAAGTGTAGTGTGCGACTTGGAAGTTTTATATCTTTGAATGACGCTATCGAGTGCGTAATCAGTTTACAACGTCTAAATAAGCGAAGCGGCTCCGACAGAGCTGTTATTTACCCCTATTCAAATGGCTGTGTGAGTAATGTGCACGTAAATTTCATGTTTTGGGCGAGAAAAGCACGTTTAACATCCTCTCGTGGCTTTGCTTGGGTGGTTTTTGGCATAGTTTTCATCTGTCTGGTAGAAATCACGACTTTAGCTTTATAACCACCCATCTGTGTGCATATTCTACTTCATGTCTGTTCTCTGAATTTCTTCTATGCAATAAGGTTATGTATTTCAATTCTTTTAAATTGTTTAATTCCAATTATATGCCAGGACAGCCTCCGTGTGTGGTCGAGATTTCGACGCCCATTACTGAGGTTCCAGGTTTGATTCGCGGTTGGGACACTGTCAATCAAAAATCTCTTTGTGAGACTTTCCCCAGTTTGGTTAGGACATTGCAGGCTGAATCACCTGATTGTCCGAAAAGAAAGATGATTCCGTGCTTCGGAACGCACGTTAATCCGTTGGTCTCAGACTATCTAGTCGTTACATGAGCCAAGTCAGTGACCTTTGGCGGCTCTATAGGGGTTTGTGAGGTCGGTTGTCGACCTTACAACCCACACGATGATGATGATAACACACTTTTTATCTTAAGAGTCCAAAAAGAAGGACAAACAGATTTTGTTATTAAATATCATGTATAAATTATCAAATTGCATTCAAAAGCTGCTAGGACGACTTTAAGCCCGTTCTATACCATATTCTACACGGTACATACAGAATATACACAACTTTGTACAAGGAAGGTTCGGTTACAAGGAAGAGTAGTTTAACATAATATGCTTGCTCTAAGTCGATTTCATTATAAAGTCTCTTTGCTTGTGTAAATACCTAAAATCTGTATTGTATTCTGTGTGTGCTATTAAAAGTTCCTATTTTAACTATATAAGTAAGTAAAAACACTTTATTGCACACAAAAGGTGTTCCTATAGAAACACATTTCTGCATCCCTACTACTATTTACCACTACTATTGTTTTTATGTTATAGTAGTAGGGATGCAGAAATGTGTTTCTATATCCGCCCATCACACTATCACACTAATATTACGTATAAATGTGAAAAAATATTTGGATGTTTGTTCCGCTTTCACGCTTAAAGGAGGAACAAACAGGATTTGGATGAAATTTGGAATGGAGATAGTTTGTAACCTGGATTAACACAAGACATAGGATACTTTTTACGGGAAAAATTCTTACTCCCACAGGAAAATCTTACACAACGCAAGCGTAGCTAGTACATAGGCTTTGTGGAGCAGAAATTAAGCACCATTTACACACAACGCTCTTTGGGAAATGTACAAACATGTAAAGAGGTGGAAGGCAAACGCTGTGATCCCGCCGAAGCCTGGAACATGAATAGTGGCATAAATAATGGTTTCTGCCAGCGCCTTGGTCCTGCAACAACGAACTCCGTAAACGGGCTGGAAGTTCGGCTGAATTGAATTTGCCTCAAGCTTCCACCTACAACATGGTAATGTTGATACGCCTCACGTTACGTTTGATAATACCGCAATGGTCTTTAAGTTATGCAACAAAAATCGTGCTAGACTTTTAAGATATTTTCATAGTCACTTTGATTTAAAAGTCAATTTTTTTTTTATTCATTTGGAACATACAACAGCAGTGCACAAAGGCTTACAAACAAAATAATAATAATAATACTTATAGGTATTAAGTCTATACACAGCCAGCGACAATGTTCACAGGTTAAATAAAAAAAAAATAAAGTAGAAGGTCAGAAGCAGACAAAAACTCACTAAAGTAGGTTCAAAAAGTAAACAAAAAGTAAAGTTACATTACCAAGCTATTGATCTAGCAGTTTTTTAAACACCAAGTTCTTAAAGACAACTTGAAGGTATGACAATTTTGATACTGTTATGATACGGAGGACAAAGGAGTTAGGCCAGGCCACTTCAAATGGTTTGAATTAAATTTTGTTTACATGTATAGTTTACCGAACCGCACAATTATGTGAAATTTCATGACAAAGTATAAATAATTACCAGAGAAAATCCGTTTCAAGCAGCCTGGTCTGACTATGTCCTTTGTCTTCTGTACAAGTACTTGAATAGCCATTATTTAATTAGGCTTTATGGCTGAAAAACCTTTTTAAATTGTTGATAAAAATATAGTTAAGAAAAGATAAGATAAAATAATGAGGGCAAGGATCCAAGAGGTACTTAGGTTCTAAAATAGCAATAATATCACTCTCTCACTTGTCATAGTTTGTTTCAATAGTGCTCAGAGCGGGCAATCGATTTCGTCTCAGGAGAGCAACAACCTGCGTTCAGGTGAGCGCATTTTTCAAAATCACTCACTTGGCTCGGCAATGTCAGGTGCACTCGTGATGAACGGAAAAATTACAATAGGTTACAATATAATAAATATGTACATAGATAAGTCAGTAGCATAACACCGATAATACAATCAACAGAGGCATTTTTTGAACATGCGGTCAACTTTCAGTGTCAAAAACTCATTATGGCACTTACTTGCTTTCATTGTAAAGGACAAATAAAAAAAAAATACCCGTCGTTTTTTGTTTATGACGTTCATGAATCCGTACAAAGATTTCTGACGCGCGTCGCCTCGCGCTAAGCGATCGTCTTTTGTTTCTCTGAGAATCCGTACTAATCTAGTCTAATACTTTAAACGAGCAATTCTTGTATATACCTATATATATATATAATGAGAATCTCGGAAACGGCTGCTACGATTTCGATGAAGTTTGGTATATAGGGGGTCTCGAGGGCGATAAATCGATCTAGCTAGCTTTTGTTTTTGGTAAAACAGGATTTCCCCATTTTTTCGGGCTAATCGTACAGCTAAAGTTCCAGGGCGAATAATATTTCTAATTGTTTCAATAATATTTTTTTTTTTTATAATTTATTTTATTATAAATAATTAAGAATTTATACGCCGTATCATTAAAAGAGAAAGTTAATTTCACCGCTAACCATAACGACGCGGTGGCTCTGTTGGGGAACCAGGAGGCAATGAAACCTTTTTCTTATTTAGTACCTTATTTTTTCGTGGTCTAAATTTTTTCCAACAGATAGAGCAATTTTTATAGGTATGTTTTTTTATTTATTACTTACCGTCGTCGTCGTTGTTATTACTTATTTTTTTATTTACTTAGTTTTTTATTTACCTTTACAGAAAATCACTTCGTTTTTTTTACACCGAAAGTTCTGCAACAGATGGCACTACAACTCACATAGTGACGAAATTTTCTTCTAATAAAGCATTTAAAAGTATTTTCAGATATTTTTTCAGATATGTAACACAGAAATGGAAAATGCTATTTTATCCACGGAGACGTTATTTAATCCACGCAACCTCAACAAATTCAATTTTATATTACTACTAGCGCTGCCTTTACCACTGTCAGGCATGGGAATATTAATTTATTTTCCTTTCTGAATTCTATCCAAATTCCGATCCTAATTTATTGTCAATGCAGAGAAATCTATTTTTACTAAAAATTAAACCTAGCTAGATCGATTTATCGCTCCCGAAACCCCATATAATGCTAAATTTCATCGAAATTATCCACGCAACCTCAATAAATGCAAATTTATATTACTACTAGCGCCGCCTTTACCACTGCATCTGTGAAGTGGCCAAAATTGGAACTACTGCTAATAAGTTGGTAGGTTAGTTGGTATGGGAATAATTTATTTTCCCATAATAATCCTTTCTGAATCCTATCAAAAGTCCCATCCTATTATTTTATAATACATAATAATATATTTTTTTCCTCGTTTTACTCGGGCCATCTGATGGCAAACTTTCAGACCACCAAAAAATTTATCAGAAATTTTCTTTCATTTTTGTATTTTTGTGTTTTTAAATAACTAAATGAAAGAATAAAAAAATATAAAAAAGAAACAAACGAAAAAGGAACAAAGAAATAAAAAAAATATATTTGTCGAGATTCAAACTGCAAACTCGCGGTGTCCCGACTGAGCCAAAATTACCTTTCTATTTCAATGATATCGCGTATCAATTCTTTTAAGCCTGAAAATACGGGGAAATCTATTTTATAAGCTAGATCGATTTATTGCCCCCGAAACTAAATTGCGAAATCGTTGCAGCCGTACGTTTCCAAGATCCTTATTTTTCTTATCTTGCTCGTTTAAAGTATAAGAGTGGTGCTACTATGTCTAGCCGCGTGTACTTTCTTCTGAACGTATGAAGTAAGTAGAATTTATCGAAATGCGTAAGTGTCTTGACACGTTTAGGACATGTTTAAAATAAAAGAAGGTACTAGAATATTACAGTTTTTATTAAACTAAGTAAGTAGTAGATCCCAGGGTATGGGTAAACGCTTGTTTATCCTAACTAAACCGAGTCCACTTAAAGTCTTTAGGTACACCACTTCCCTGCAAGTCCGGTCCGGCCAAGTGAAGTTGATGATGAAGTAGGTAATGATGATGATTCCGATGATGAGGTAGTGTAGGGAGTAGCAGTAGCGCGTAGCGTCCATAAAATTCTTGTCCCGGAAGGTCCCTGTAATTTCCGGAATTGGACATTTTAGAAAAGGTCCGCTTTCATGTTACTGACTGCGACATTCCGAAAAAGTGTAGCGGATGGACTAATTAGCAGTGTGGATACCTAAAGCATAGTATGATGATCAATGTTGTTGAAACTTCATGCAAAATTAACTTAATTTTATAAGTGATAAACTACAATTTAGGTGGTAGCAAAATTATTTAAGAAAATAATTAAATTGACAAGATTTGGAATAAAACATGAAGGGAATCAAAATTTTAACAATAGTAAATGGTTTAATACCACTAATTATGAAAAATATAAGCAGATTGTTCATTAGAAAAGAACAAAGAGAAATAGTTTATTCTTTTAATATGTAGGTAGGGCAATATGCAACCAACAGAACAAAGGAATCAAGATTCTCGAAAGGTTTCTTATTAGGTTTCACATAGCACACTAAAAGCATGATAAAACTTAATTCTAACACAGTATTAGCTATAGAAATTGCCTAGAAATAAAAATGATTTACATTAGCGAAGCATAAAAATATTATCTTGCAACACTCACCCGACTCGGGGAAAAACACCTTTTTAATATCTTTTTAGATAATAATCAGCTTAAACACTTATTATTTTTGTAGAAATTAGACAATTAAATTCAATGAACAAGATCTTAAGATATTAGCAAAAATCAATCAATATCTGTATTTCCTATAACGCCACCGAATCGAAAATGGACGAGTCATTGATCAAGTGCCGGCTCAGAGCCGAGTAGTGACGTAACAAAGTGAACTCGAATCTAAAGTGCCTGACGAAATAAATAACGCAGAAACACTTCCGTATTAGATGTTTCTTAATTTTAGTAGGATTTAGATTTTGTTTATTAGATTAGTTTTTATATATTATTTTACTATAAACTAGATGTAAATGTTAACGCAAGTGTAACGTAACCGTTACAGTCTTACAAAAAAAATAAACGAGCTAAGCTCGGTCATCCAGGTACTGCGTATTGAAGTAAGATTGTTTTATTCATTCTGTATATGTCTAGTAAAATGAAGAAAAAAGCTCAGTAACTTTTCCTAAAACTTAATTTCAACATCCACGAAAAGCTGCATACGTTTTAGTGAACGCGTAATAAAAAAAAGGTTTTATAGCGAAAGGAACAACTGTTGAGCTCCACGACAGAGAGAACGAGAAAAAGTGAGGCAAGCAATAAAGTTACATACCTACCTACTTTCATTAGGCATGTCTTTTTTATCTATACGCAGCCGTGTGGGAATCAACAAGTAAGGGGAACATTTCACACAATTTGTCACTCATGTTTTTATGAGGAAGATTTTAAATAAATAATGTATCTTATGATAATAGCTTATGATACGGAATCTTACTCCACTGAAATTTCTTTCAGGAAATTTCAGAGATAATATTTTAGCCCAATCTTAGATAAGCACGCTCAAAGCCTTCTTAGTTTAGGTTGTCAGATTCTCATATTCAGAATCATAAATTTCATTCAATGAAAAATAGCGATGCTCCGGGAACAAATAAGATTATTAGAAGATAGATAGATGTGGACCCCCCCAAGCCCCCCTGGACCCAAAGATAAGTCTCTCCATTAGGCGCAATCACGTTATGTTATGTTAAGTTATGTATAGATAATTAAACAATGAGGCGAGGTCGATGTGTAAATTCATACCAATGGTCTGGTGACATGTAGAAGTCGACCACTACACTGAGGAAAAAAGGCGACGTTATGGATAGTTAATTTTAGTTCGTCGCGGGGCCCACATATGGCCTAGGCCACGATGGCTGTGTTCCGTCGTGAAATGATTGTTCGCGGAGTGACGGCACCCAGATTGCTCCTTTTGTGCGTCTTCCCGTAAATTCAGTTATGTAAATATGATTATGTGCAGTTTTTGTGAAGTGCTAGTGTTATATATATTCAATGGCGCAAAGGAAAGAGGCCATGCTAGCAGCAGGTATCCTGGAGGGTGCTGGTGCTGTTTCCCTGGTGCTGCCCAGAGGAGGAGGATGTCGAAGACGGAGTTCGCCGCAGAGGTCGGCGTCTCAAAAGTTTTTTTTCTCATGAAATATTTATTGTTTAAGCGTTTTTTTTGTATAGAGTCTTTTATTAGCGATTTTAAAATACATATTGCCGTAGGTGCGTGTGCAAAGGGCCAATTACTTGAAAAGATTCTTTTATTATTATTAAAGTACTCGTTCTCCAATTATTTCATAATGTAATCCCTTATTAATATTTTTTTTTTTTTTTTTTTTGTGGCTTTTGTGTATTCACAATTCCGCCAATGTCACGTGTCGGAGAGGATACAGGATGGGGATAGGAAAGGAAAAGAAGAGTTAAATTTCGAATAATAATTGAGGCTGAGGAGGAGATATATAAAATATATTACTTATAAATACACAATTAATAAAATAAAGTATATATACATTTATAGTTTAATATTGTTTTGATAAATAAATTTGGACAGTAAATATATAAAGGGAGAATCAACCAAGGACAGCAAGGATTTCATATTAATAGGGCGAGGAATATCAGATGGAAGGATATCATACAAGGAAAAAACAAGTTTAGAACAGCTAAAAAATAAATGATCAAGGTCACCCAAGTCAATACCACATTCACATAAGGAACTATCCCGAACCCGTATTTTGGCAAGATGGACAGGAGTACTAGAATGACCTAAGCGGATACGACAAATGGTTGAAATAACAGATCTAGGAATATCACGATATTTAAAAAAACCATGGTTTTACTGGGAGATCATGTTGGATATCACCATAAAATTTTCCTTTTATCAACTTTGATTGAGACCATAAATCATTCCATAAAATTTTCAAGCGAACCCGAGCAGAGCTGCATAAATCCTGTGAATAAACTTCCTTGTGAGTTTCTATGCCAGAATGAATAGAAGACTTCGCAAATCCATCAACTGCCTCGTTACCAGATATGCCACAATGTCCAGGAATCCAAGATAAAACAACCCGCAAGTCTCTTTGGTGACAATCAAAGAGAGCCTGCTTAATTTTTAAAATGAGGGCAAATCTAGATTTTGAACGGAATTGATTAGAGGAAATAGCTTGAATACAACTTAAGGAATCTGAAAAGATTATAACTTTATCTAAATTATGTGACAAGATGAATAAAATACATTCGAGTAGAGCTATAGCTTCAGCAGTGAATATGGAAGTTAATGAAGGACATTTAAAACTAAGAGAAACTTTGAATTTCGGGATCCACACAGCAACTCCAACAGGAGCATTGTCAGATAATTTCGATGCATCTGTGAAAACTGGCAACCATCCCTGTCAATTCTTATACAATTTCTCCTGAAATACTCGATTGGCACCAGGGGAATCTTTATCAATGCCAAAATTGCATATATCTGGTTGGAAAACAAGGGCCTCATAAGAGACAGAAAAGAGAGGACAAGAATTTAATTGGAATATAGGGTGAGGAAGAGATAGAAAATGGGAGAATGAGTTAAGAAGACGGAATCTAGAGTCGTTGTTGGAAGAATTAATTAAACTCCGTAAAATTTCTAGTTTGGGAAAAAGAGGATGATTAGAAAATTGTAATGCTTTATAAAGAAATCTGTCACATAAATATTGTCTCCTGAGGGGAAGAGGGGGCTCATCACATTCTACTTGAAGAGCATTAATGGGTGAAGACTTCATAGCACCAATAATAATACGCAGGCATCTTGATTGGATCCTGGACCAGGTCTCCATGAAAAGTTTGTTACAAGGCTCTAAAATAAATGAACCGTAATCAAAATGACTACGAACGATTGCATTATAAAGTAATTTAAGGGAGTACGGGTGAGCGCCCCACCTTATGCCAGCTACAGCTCGTAGCACGTTTATACCACGATTACATTTCACAGAAACATACTTAATGTGGGGAATGCCAGTCATACGGGAGTCTAAATAAATACCTAAAAATTTAACTTTATCATCCAAGGGAATGATATCATTCCTAAGTTTAATTTCTAAAGGAGGAATAATTTTTCTTTTGGTAAAAATTACAGTACTGCTTTTATTAACAGACAAAGAAAGACCGTGATTCTCCAGCCAATTACTCAAATATTCAAGGGCGGTGTTTAACCGAGAAGAAATATCAGTCATTGAAGGTAAAGAAACGTAAAGGGCCAGGTCATCTGCATACTGAAGAATGTTGCAAAAGGAATTAACCGTAGGTTCAATGTCATAAGTATATAGACTGTACAAAATAGGACTTAGCACAGATCCCTGCGGAAGACCACGCCACACGTTGCGTGGAGGGAGTAAAGAGCCTTGAGATTTAACACATATGGACCTAGACATTAATAAGTTACATATGAAACGAGTCATCCTCAGGGGGACACCCAGCTGTAACATTTTCTGTTTGAGTATTGGAAGAACCACGTTATCATAGGCAGAGGCTATATCTAAAAAAATTGCTACCAAAAAATCTTTTTTAAGGAAGGCAACTTGAATATCAGTGGTTAATATGGCCAGGCTATCCAAAGTACTAAACCCCTTACGGAAACCAAATTGAGAATTAGCAAGTATTTTACGAGTTTCTAACATCCATTCTAAACGATTCTTAACCATAATTTCAGCAATCTTTGCTAGAACCGAAGAGAGAGCTATTGGTCTATATGAAGAGGGATCTAAAGAATCTTTGCCAGGTTTCAGGATGGGAATAATAATTTGGGTTTTCCATGAATCAGGAATAATACCGGTAGAAAAGAAGAAATTAACTAAATCAAGAAAAACTTTTTTGACTCTCTCACTAGATTTTATTAAAAATGAATATGGGATGCCATCAATTCCAGGAGAAGAATCAGAAAGGCCATCTAAAGCACATTTTAATTCCTCAAGTGTAAAAGGGGAGTCAAATTGATCAGTGGAGTTAATTATACCAGTACTAGACGGAAATTGATCATAATTAGGGACTGTAGAAGGAGCTAGCCTATCAACAAAAGCATTCAACCAGGAACATGGATCATTACTAGTAATATTTTGAATGTTGAGTGAACATCTGTATCTTTTAATTTGCTTCCACACAATAGAAGGAGCTGTTCTAGGGGACAAGGACTCACAAAAGTTCCTCCATCCAATAACTTTTCTTTGGGAAATCAATCTTTTGGCTTTAGCAGATGCTTGTTGATAGGTAACAAAATTATCTTGAGACATATTACAGTTATAAGCTTTTTCAGCGTTACTTCTTTCTTTTATGGCATGAGTACAATCCGAATTCCACCAGGGAGATGATGGCTTATGATTATGTGTAGATTTTTTGGGAATGTGTTTATCTGCAGCTGAAATAAGGGAATTTTCCAAAAGAGAATAAATAGAAATTACATTATTTTCAGAAATAAGTGGGACAAAAGAGACCAACACATCTAGGGAAGAAGAATAAGCTGCCCAATCAGCACCAGACAACCTATACTTTAATAGAGGATTCGAAACAATTGAAGGAATAGATCTTCTGGCGACACATATGAGAATGGCAAAATGATCACTCCCAAAGGTGCTAGGAAGCGTTTTCCAGGAACATACTGAAGCTAAACTAGGAGAGCAAAAACTAAGATCTACTGCGCTTTTTGGGTTTTGGGAAGGATATACCCTACGAGTAGGGGAGCCGTCATTTAAAATACAAAGATCTAGGTCATGTACTAGGTCTAGGAGGGAGATTGCAAAAGAATCCGTTCTATGGGAACCCCAAACAACATGTTGGGCGTTAAAATCACCCATGATGATTAAGGGAGGAGAGAGAGAAGATATAATTAAATTTAGATCTGAAATAAGTGAAAGATTTGGGTAAGGAATATAAAGGGAAAGAAGAGTGAAATTTAAAATTTTCACAGCAACAGCATCAAAGCCATCAACAATGAGCAGGAAGCGTAATTTGATTAAAATGAATCGAACGTTTGACCAACAAAGCACAACCCCCATAACCGTCAGCACGATCATTCCGGAGACATGTATAGCCAGGGACTCGAAAATGAGAACCCGGGACTAACCATGTCTCCGATATGGCCAAAGCAAGAGGATCATACTTGTCGATCAAGTGAAGAATTTCATGTTTTTTTGAACGAATACTTTTACAATTCCATTGGAGTAGAGGAATGTGATCCATCATCAGGAATAAGGGACATAACTTTACGTAAGGAATTGGCTACGTTGGTCGGTAAAGCATCATTATATTTAGAGATTAGGTTAAATAATAGCTCACAAATAATGTCAAGCAAATTTTCATTATTAGACATAGTATGACTTAAAACAGGGATTTGAGAAATTAAATTTTGACAAGGGTCGGTATTTAAAGCAGAACCATTTGGGGCAGTAGAAGTAGGAATGCTAATAATATTTTGGTGGGAAACACGGTCATAACCCTTCCCAAGAGGAGATCTAGGAGGAGGAGAGCGAATTACTGTTTTTCTGTATGAAGAAGAGGTTGGAGAACTGGAAGCAACATGATCATCCGAAGTCCGAGTGTTTTGGGAGGAAGATTTACTAGTTATATCTGCATAAGATCTTTTAGAGTGAGGGAATCTAACAGAGGCATCTTGATAAGAAATGCTCTCTTCTGACATAACATTCTTGATGTTATTTTGCCTAATATGTTCCTGACAATACTTGTTAGTTGCATAGTGAATCCCTGAACAATGCAAGCAGGTAGCATGATCTTCATCAGAAACTGAAGGACATTCAGCACCTAGATGAGGGCCCGCACACCGATAGCATCTCGGCTGTTTTGAATGACATTTAGCCATAACATGGCCAAAGCGACAGCAATTTAAACATTGGATTGTTGGGAACCGATATTTAAGGACAGCAATAGAAGAATGAAATGAATAAATTTTCTCAGGCAAACGTTGACCCTGAAAAGTCAACACAACTGAACTGGTAGGTATCCATGTGGTAGATCCGTTGGAACGATCTTTACGATTTAAACGTCGAGCTTTTAAAACAATGCCGCAACCATTTGGGACTTCAATTGACTCTGCAAAATCAGACATGGACAAATCAGTAGGAATATCACGAACAAGGCCCATACGAGAATAGTTGTACGTTGGGATATCAGCCGAAAAACCATCCTTTTTCAAAAAATCACTTTTTAAAAAAACATTAGCTGACGTAAAATCTGAAAACTCTATAGATATTCTGTTACGGCCAACTTTCTTAAGTCCACCACGGGTAATTCCTTTCACTCCATTTTTGGTAAGCAACTGGCCAACTTGCATAGGGCGAATAGAAATGGAAGAGTTAGAAACACCTACCTTGAAAACATGGACAATAAAGGGACCTGCGTCCAAGTCACTATACTCCTTAGTTCCTCCCGCCAAAACAGGGTGCGTGAAAATAGACTGACCTGGGTAGGCACTTGGGTAAATATTATTGGACGGAATTGATCCCGCGCACGATTTTTTGGACTTTTCTGGTAAAGAATTTACATCGTCAGCAAAAGAACGTTTAGCAGATTGAGACACAAAATCCATCTTGTCCGGGTCAGGAGGCTTCTCATTCCCATCCATTATTTATACTGAATTTCAAATAAAACTCAGCATAAACACTCACAAATAACTAACTACTATTAATACACAACACTCAGCCTAAATTATGGCTAAACTAAAGTAAAATACACTTATTTACTGAAAAAAATTAAAATTTTCCCGCTAAAACGTGTATCAACTCACAACGACGCCCACAGAGTCCTATTAATATTTATATGATGTGAATAGAAGATGTCATAAGATTTATGATGGCGTTGGTGAGTTTTGTAAACAAGGTTAATAAAAAAGTTTGTATCTGAGGTTAATGAGGTTAATATAATTAGAATGTTCTTATCAGTCCGTTTTGTATCGTGGCGTAGTTACGTGCGGATAATAACACGGTAAAAAGAAGCCTAGGATTTAGTACGTCACGATTAGGTAGGGATATTTCATGGTTAGGTAGGGATATTGATATTTAGTGCTAAGGTAGGGACGATAAGCTGTGGTTGATAATGAGATGATGAAGAAATATGTTGTGTACGTTTTATAATGTTGTAGGGAAATGTGGAAGACAGGTGCGTGTGAGCTTGTGGATGATGATCAAGTTCATATTTTATATGTGGGCTAGTTTATATTTTTCATGCAGAATTGTTGATGATGATAGGAGGAAATAAGTAGTATCAGTGCGGAATGTAGGTAATGTTTTTAACGTGATTCTGAGGGTGTTGGAAGTCGTGTTGTGTGGTACTGGGATTGATTTAGGGATAGTTAACATGTTGGTTTTGGGGTAGGTTTGAAGGTTACAACCCACTCAAAGGACATATGTGCCCTGTGGGGTGGCCTGACTTTGGTCACAGTACACTTTCGTCCTCTTCAAGGAGTGAACAGGTTCAGTATTTTGAGGGTTCTGGTTTGATGACAGTAATGGTATGAGTGTGGGGACAGGAATGGAAGACAGCTCGATGTTGGTTATATGATTGTAACGGGTTTCAACGAATTGTGTGAAAAAGGAAACCGTTTAGGTTGCGCTTGTAATATATGAATATATGTAATGTTGAAGTTTTTGCTAGTACACAACCTTGTGTACGTCCTTATTTATTTTAGTGCGTAAAAACTAGCATTAGCGCCCTCTTTTAGTTTCTGTGTGAATTGCTCTTGGATGGTGCGCAATTGGTTGTCTGAGGTCGTGAGCTGATGAGAGATGAACAAGTATTGTATACCGTCGTAGATGGCGTTAGCGAGATTGTGTGATTGATGATTATGTAGGAACTCTTTTTGAAGCAAATAGGCCTCGTGCAGGCACAGCTGTTCTTGTCAAAGACATCTGATATGTCAAAAAGGAAACTACTCTTTGGCACAGTTTTCTACTTCTTGGTTAAAAAACGACGGGTGTCAACTGTCTTTGGCTGTCACGTCCAAGCGGACGAAAATGAGGTAGCGGATTAGAAAATTCATTATTAGAAAATTCATTTTCATTCTATTGTGTGTAATTAGGTACCTATATGCTTATTATTCTTGTGAGACTGTGATATCAACGGGATGGTCTTTCTTCGGGAACTTTATAAAATGGGATAGCTTCCACTCCTTACCTAAAACGCCTTATATGGGAATATCTCATGGGTGGGACCGAGCTATTAGGTCTATTTAAGGATGGTAGCGATTATATTCCTGGTGGGGAGGTGTTTTTAAACGTTACGTCTGGTTGTTGCACGGGATCTCAGATTGTTTGTTGATGTTTTTACTGTTGATATCACGGGTTCATGGTCTTTATGTACTTTTGTTTTGCAATGAACGCATATTAATACCGAAACGTTTCAGATAACCGCTACTGATGGCTGTGCTGTGCTGATGGCCATTCAAGAAAAGTCATAGTTGCAGTCATGGTGCATGGTAGCGGCCTGGTTGCCGCACTCTAAGACGCAGGCCGCCATGTTGATGCCTGACTGATGATGACTATGGATGCAGCTATGATACGGGAGGGTATCTCTCCCGTGGGCCCTCACTGCCCACAAGTGTTGCGTCTGTGTGTCCGTGTGCGCGAGTGTTAGTGATCGTAGGAAGTGACGCGTTTTTTTATTTAGGTTAAGCATGTTTTTATAGTTAGTTAGGGTGTAGTCATGATTTTTCCAAATTTCTTGATGTTGTTCATTTTGGCCCTAATCGTAGAATGATTCATAGTCTCAGCATGACGAGTACTTTTTCGCCGGTTTTTTGCTCGTCAAAATTGAAATAACTTGCGCCACAAACGCGTTGTTTACTAGTTCATCCTTTTCCTAGTTTGTTTATAAGTTAGTCCTTCATGTGGCGTCATGTGTATTTCAGTTTGTTAGTAGCACTAACTACTGATGTGAGTCGTTGTTGTCAAAGAGAATGCTTCCGGGCTTAGGTAGGTTAGATAGGGTATTTTACTTATAAAATAGAATGTGCTCTTTTCCGGAGGGGGAGGGATGTTAGGTATGGATACATACCTACGCCTCTTTGCCTCTTTGGCTGTTACTGGCCACTTATATTTTAGTTATTTTGAATAGTGAAGTTTGTCAAATGAAAAAGAGTACTTTTTATTAGCTCTTCGATTGTGTAACAACTAAAAAAGTAAAATATATCTTGAGAAATATAAGAAAGTTATTCTAAAGTTTTCCAGTCGTATCCTTTAAAGCACCGCCTTCACCCCGCACATTAGTAACATGATCAGCGAGTTATGCTTGGTATTTCGCTACGGCATAAAATCCGAAACGAAATCATCCGGCAGAGGACCAAGGTAGTTGTATCGTCTAGAAGTGTAGCAAGCTGACGTGGCAGTGGGCTGGCCACGTCTGTCGCAGAACCGACGAGCGTTGGAGCAGACGGGTTCTCGAATGGAGACCGCGTCTCGGGAAACGTAGTGTGGGACGCCCCCCTGCCAGGTGGACTGATGACCTGAGGAAGGTCGCTGGTGGTAGCTGCATGAGAAAAGTGGGTGATCGTGCATTTTGACGTGCTCTTGGGGAGGCCTACGTCCAGCAGTGGATTGATTGATTGATTGAGTAACCTGATCTAAGTTTCTATCAAGTCGCTGATTTTGATGATCGTTATTTTATGAACTGAACTTGGCCAATTGTTAATCTTACAAAATACTCATCTGCGAACTAAATAATTGCTTAATCACATATTTTTTTATGCTTCTAAGAACAATATTATGGCTTAGTTTTATGTCAGACCTAACCTAGCTCGTTCTCGCTAATTACTGGCAGGTGACAGGAGGGAAACCGCGCGCTCGAGCGTTTGCTTGTAATTCAGCGGGAACATATTACAGCCAATTACCTTATCCGAACAGACAGTGATGTTTCACATAGAGTCGCGTAAACTATCCAAGTTCTAGAGAAACATTTCACAATTTAATGATGTCGCATAATTAGATGACAAATTTATGTTCTCAACTATATCGCTATTAATGTCTTTTACGTTAATAGTGAACGTCGTATATCGGATAAGAGCGTCGGTGGTCTAGTGGCTAGGACCGCTGCCTTACGTCCGGGAGACGCGGGCTCAATCCCCACCTCGTACCAATTAGTTTTCAAATTTAGAATTCATATGTACATTTATTCGACGCTCTTACGGTGAAGGAATACATCGTGATGAAACCTGCACACTCCTGCGAAGAAATTCAAAAATATGTGTGCAAATTCGACCAACCCGCACTGCGCCAGCGTGGTCGACTAAGGCCTAATCGCCCTAATTCAGTGTAGGCTCGAGCCCCTCGGTGGGGACATACTCGTATATGAGCCATCAACAACTCATTTACGTCCCCGCTCGAGCCTACCCTGAAGTAGGGCGAACAGGCCCTACTCGACCACCTTGGCCCTGGGCTGGTCGACATAGCAGATATAGTCAGCTACTAATAAATGTTTGGCGCTATGGCCGTTTTAGTTTCTAAGTAACTGAAAGAAAAGGAAACTGTATACTTATCGTTAAAGAATAAATAGGCTGTTGGCAGGTGCATATTCTATTAATACTGCAGAACGTAATTCCATCGGCGGTTGCAGTTCCGCCAGAAGATGCTTCACAATGGGCCAATAGTTAAAAAATTGCAAAGAGTTTTCTTATATGAGAACGTTTGATTTGGAGTGATCAAACGTTTCTGGACACCTGTGGAAAATACAAAAGTCTCAGAAAAATATCAAAAACCTAAAAAACCAAGAAACTTCATATAAATAATTCTTCTGTACGTGTGTTTGTCACCTAATCGGCTGGACCGATTTGGATGAAATTTTGTGTGTGTATTTCAATGGATTCCTGGATGGTTTAAAAATGAAATTGGACTCGGTAGGTGTGGCACTGCTTTGGTATGTGTAGGGTAGGTGTAGGGTAGGTTAAGGTAGGTGTAAGTCAACTTCTACTCGCGGTGCGTCCTTGGATCTTAATCCTTATTTAATGGACCAAGTCGTTACATAACTAAACCATATAAAAAGACTTTGGCAGCTCAACGTTTTTCAGTTCAGTCATCTAGCTTACAATCCACACGATAATGGACCAGATTTTAAAAATAAACCTACAAAAATTGGTTAAAAACACAAACACAGACCTAAAGCCTGTAGCCCAGCAGCTGCCACACGCTGCATGTGGAATAGGAGTATGGAAGCGTGGCAGGGAAACAGGGTCCAGTCCAGAATATTGTCATTTCATTTTATAACTTTATTCTGTTCACTGTACTATTTTGCATGTCCTTGTCGCCTATAATTGGAGTTACAATTAGGCTGGTATCCTATGCATATTTATTTAGTTGTAAGTATTATTGTTAACTCTGTTGGTGACCTAACAATACAAATAAATAAATAAAACGATCACAAAAAATGGGTGATTGTTGCACAAACGGGTTTTGTTAGAACAACAAAGATTTTTATAGCACATTTTAGAAGCTACTAATAAAGAAAATACATAAAATCCGGTTATTAAAAGGTCGGTACAGTCTGATGTCTTGAGATGGAATGAGGAAATTTTTATGATAATTACAAAACCGAAACAAATGGATTCGAAATTTGAAAATAAATTGAAAATGAATGATATTGGGACTGCCAGTACTAAAAGTACTGAATTGCCAGAAACAAAATAGCAGAAGAAGGTAGGATAGCAGTAGTACTGCTACATGCCTATTATGTAGGATTACCCGCCTTAGCTCGGCGTCATTCCGCCCGCCTTACCGCAGCGTTGATACCATCGGCCACTTCCTCCAAATTGCAAGGAGGTATTCCCTCAATTTTACTAACTGCAACTTTGCTTTTACGATATTGCAGAGCCGATACCAACACCGCTCTATAAATTGAATGTAAACTGATATTTTGCTAAAGGCTACACTTTTCAATCGGTAGTTTAATCCGTTCAAAGAGCGAAGGTGCTAGTGAGAAAAGTATGTGTTTAAAATTATTTTGTTATCTTACTGCCCGATTGCATGAAATTTGAGCAAGGTTTACATTTCGTAATTTTTTTTTGACTTGTTGTTTTTAGTAAGTAACTTTTTGTACCGACTAGGAGTTGCGCAAAGGGCCATGGAGCGTACCATGCTAGGCTCAAGTTGATGAACCGTATACCGAACGCAGAAATCCGGAAACGGACCAAAGTGCAAGACGTTGGTAAGCGGATCGTACAACTCAAGTGGCAGTGGGCAGGTCATGTGGCTAGATTTAGAGATGGCAGGTGGAGTAAGTCCCTAACAGAATGGTGGCCAAGGCAGGGGAAAAAACGACCCGGTCGACCTGCAACTAGGTGGGTCAATGATATGGGTCGCTGGAAAGACTTAGCTGAGAAGAGCACAAGATCGCAAAGGTTGCCACGAAAAAGAGGAGGTTTATGCCCTGCAGTGGGTGATAGGAAGCTGATAATGATGAACTTTTTTGAGACTTTTGTAAGATTGATGATCAACTGCACCTTGTTCTATTGATTTAGAGTTGTCAGGCCACCTGCACTGGCTGTATGACCGCCGTAGATAAAATAAACCGAGCGACATATAAAGTGACCGCCAAAAGCATCCAAGTTTATGTCGCACGATGACATAAACTGCGTTACTATTGGTGGTTACGTTTTATGTCACGCGGTTTATTTTATCTACGGTGTCCATGGGTGCTGGCGGTTTTAAGTGGTGGAGTATTATTATGGACACAACTGTAGATAATTATGGGATAGTATTGGAATTATCGAATGGTCGCGATCGTAAATAGTCTGTAGTAGCAATTTATCTAACTATCAACTCATAGATAGATAAAACGTTTATTATGGGTAACTGTACAGGCAGATTAGGCTTATAACTAAAAACAATAAAAATTGATTTAAAAGTAAATATAAATATATTTAAAAGCCCATAAAAAGTCTAGGGCCTTAATCTCAGCAAATTAATAAAAAACATAAATAATAAACTCACGAGTAACGTAAAATCAAGCGTTTATGCTTGTAATATCATAATATGAAACTGGAGACAGGTTCACAAAACTATTTTGCAAATGCCCCTTCCGGAATACGAACCTCTGATATCCCGATCGAGAGCTGAATGCTTGAATGTAGCGGCTACACTTCGAAGGCTGTTTAGGATATGGACAATATTAAAAAAAAAAATCATTTTTTTATGGGGAAACTTCTTCAGTTCACCTTTAAGTGGATTTTTTTTTGATTTGATTACTGTTATCTCAAAACGGAGACAAGAGCGTATCTGATACGTATGTAAGTTCAAAATATCGATGATCGATACGACACCGTAACGAACTATGCGATTAGTATCCGAAAGGTTACAAGCTTAATAATAAAAATCCAAATGGCTGACATGATGGTGTCTTTGCTTAAAATGTCAATTGTTGAACTTTCAAAGGTCTGCAGTGATAGGGGTGGGTCTCTGAACCGTGACGCTGTAAATCAGTGCTATATACCAGACAGTTTCTGGTAGTGGTGGGGCGTGTACAAAAGAAAAGGTATATTTTACGGGGAAAACAATCTTTTATTCTCAAGAGAATATTAAAAAACTAAACAAACATGTCGAAGGGCTTCTCAAATTAGACTGAGTCAAAACACCGTTCAAAACCGACATGTTTCGAAATCATTTGAAAATACAATTCTAGAACAAAATAAAGCTGCCAGTGTGCATTTATCACATGCCAGCATTTTTAAATAACAGAGTAAGGAGTGTAGGTATTGCTAAACCTAACACAGTTCATATACGTACGTATCCCTATCAAACTCAAGCCTATCCTACTTCTTCTACTTCATCATCGTTTAGAACCAATTCGGTGGTTTTTCGTTAATATGGCAACCCCACATATAACATTGAGAACTGTCACTTTTTTCTGTCACATTGATCGATCCGGAAATTCTGGAACTCGCGCGGGAGCTGACCCTCGGGGGTCCGCGAGGTTTTTACGGTTATTTATGAGTGTGTTACGGCGAAGAGAAGCGGGCTTACCACTCATCGGCAACGGCGACGATCACCAGTTTAAGTATCCGTAATAACCACCTTCCTTCTGAACCAACCTCCTCTGTTCCTCCTCCGCTTAGACCTGGTGTGTCATCGGGCCACCTCAGGAGTTCGGTAAGGAGCACTGTTCCATATATTTATAGAATAAGTCAGCTCCGCGTTATCGCGGACGGTACTGATCAGACCCTCGTGTAGAAACCGCATGGTCTCCACATTTTCGGCACGCGGTCAGGGTCTGAATTGTACAATCATTGTTGTTGTAAGGTCGACAAGCGACGTCACAAACCCTGGTGTCAGTGTTATAGAGCCGCCAAAGGCCAGAACCTCTGTCTGACTTCATACCTTTACACAACAACACGCACACACACACACACATACATTCATTTTTATCATTTAATCAGTTTTATAGTAACTTATTTAATTACATAGTTGACGTTTCGGAGTATTCCTGACACAGGCACTCTGATGCTTAAAAGGAAACTCCGAACCAATTATTATAAAAAAAATTATATGAAATAAATATTTTTGATTTTTTTAAATTTGTTCACAGGGTTTCCTCGCGATGTTTTCCTCCACAGTAAAAGCGTCGAATATTATTAATTATATTTAAAACGGTGCAAATTAGATAGTTTCTAGCTTTGTCCCTTTTTTTTATAGAATCACATGAAAAACTATTAATATATTTTTTTGTGAAAATTATGTCAAATTCTTAAGAAAAAGAATAAATGCTTAAGAAATTCAAAGGTTGTGTGTGAAGTCAATCAAACCGCACTGGACCAGCAGCGTGCACGGCCGACTAAGTCCTAATCACTCCAATTCAGGGTAGGCTCGAGCCCCTCGGTGGGGACGTATTATGAGCTGTTGATGAAAAATGATGTGACAAAATAATACGAGTAACATAATGCGCATTACCTATTATGTAATGCAATGCATTCATGTGAAGAAATTATCTGAGTGCACTGAATTAAATTAAATTATTAAATTAAATTAAAAATTAAAAATGCTTTATTTACATAAATCCTTACGAGTGCACTGAATTATACATAAACATGCTAATTGAAAAAAACAACAGCCTGAAATATTTATTTCAGAATTGTTTTCTAAGAGATAGCGCATTTAACCTCATGAAAATATAATACGTTTTACGACGTTTTCTCAATTCAAACTACCCTACTTAGCTTAGTATCAATAGCAAAAACAATAAGTACAAAAGAAAGTACAAAGCGTTATTTGTACTAAAAAGAGTAATAATTTAGCTTTCCTTCCACGCTGAATGCAAGGTTCACCACTTTTTCATTGGTCAGCACATTTTTCTATTAAAAGTAAGCTCTCCAACCCTCCCCTGTCACAGTTCTAGATAGCTCCCTATTATTTCACAGTATATTTCAGAATTTTATTGTGATAAGTATTTCCCGACAGCATTGCCTTACTTTTACCCTCAAGACAAGCGGCTTAAGCCAGCCGGGTTCCTAGAAAAAGGACTTATAACTTTGATGCTTTTCTTTTTAAAGCCACTCCACAAAGAAGTCGCAAGATAATGTTGAGTTTATCAAAGAGGTTGGGACATCGCTGGAAAATATTTTTGCTTAGTAGTAGGATATAAATCAGTGCTGACAAAAGACGGTGCTTTTAAGCCTTTTCAATGCACTGGGTTTATTTGTTTGGTTATTTGGTTGGCGTTTATTGATACGCCAAATTACGGTGTATGAACTGCGTCTTCCCATTCTGTATACAAGGTCAGTACGCAAGCGTGTGAAACTAATGACGTATAGATTGGAGATAGTGTTTTTTTTTCTTCTTTATAACTAAATGGCGACACATCATATGTAGACATATTTTGCAGTGACCTTGGTTATTATCTTGTTCCATAACATATAGCGCCAGTACGCATACGGACTAATCGTGTACATATCGGAAAAAACTCTAAATTATAATCTACGCGATTTGGCCATTTTGATTTGTTGACCTATATACTACTGTCATATACCTATATAAAACCCTTCAAAAGGCTTGAATCCTATCCTAAGATAGGCCAATTTGGCTCTAGTCGATTTCGGTAGCACAGTACGGTTTGGTTGTTTTATACACAAACTTTTAATTTCTTAGCAGGAGCGTGCAGGTTTCTTCAAGATAATTTCCTTCACCGTAAGAACGTTGAAAGCACGTTGGTACAGAGGACAAAGGATAGAGTCAGGCCACTACTTGAAACGGTTTGAATTTTCTCAAGATATTTTTTATATTTTTATATGAAATTTTGTTTACATATATAGTTTATCAAACTGCACAATTATGCGAAATTTCATGACAAAGCATAAATAATTACCAGAGAAAACTTAATCCGTTTCAAGGAGACCCGCGTCTCCCGGGTGGGAGACAGTGGCCTCCTGCCTCTACACCACCGAGAATAACCCCATTATAATTATAATTTCACAACTCATGCCTGTAAAAGGTATATTGGAGGTTCAAATCACACGCCAGGCCAACAGATGGCGCTGATAAACAAACCGGAGACGGCACGTTAACAAATCTTCTTAAAGTGACGTGAAATAAAGTCGAGGTAAGTCCTGGAGCAATTTGTATTATTCCGCTCCATGTTCTGCTTAATTATTCGGTACACCTAGACGGGCAGGTGCGACAAATCTGTATTTATTTGCATTAAAAATAAATTTCGTCGAGAGACTGCGTAATTCAGGATTATGATCCGACAGCTGCGCGGGAGCTCCAATTTGCGGATTATGTCTTAATTTCGCTATCAAATTGATTAATGGCGTGTCGCGTGTGAAGAGTTGAAAAAATGGAAAACCTTTGAATGAATGAATGAATGAATATACTTTATTGCACACACAGAAATAATAAATGACAGAGTGGAAGTAAGAACAGGTAGTCATGTACAGTTAGGCGGCCTTATTGCTTCGTAGCAATTTCTTCCAGGCAACCTTTGGATACAGGAGACTATAAAGTAACGCGGAATAGTGCAAGTATACCGTATAAACTACAAAATGTAGTTGTATACTAAATTATCTATACTAAATAACCTACGTGAAATATATACCTACAATAACATACATATTAATAAACATACATAATAATAAGTACTTACATACTATATAACTACATAAAAACGATATATATATATATAAATATAATATAGATTTATGACGGACTCAAAGCTTGTACCTGCCTAGGGAAACACTAAAATGGAGTAGGCACCTACCTACACTAGGAGACAGAAAGGAAGTGGGCTTTCAGACGGTTTTTAAACGCGTCAATAGACGGGGCACGTCTTATGGTCGGAGGGAGCGAGTTCCATAGCCTTATGGCTTGGACGGTGAAGGAATTAGTGTAGAAGTGAGTACAGTGAATGGGCATAGTAAGAGACAGATCTAGGGAGGAGCGTAGAGTGCGATCAAGGGCGAGAGAACGAAATTCAAATCTTTCTTTGAGATATGACGGGGTAGAAGGGATAAAGAGTATAGAATAAAGAAGAGATAGAACATGAGAGTCCCTCCGACGACGAATAGGGAGCCAGTGTAATTTAGCACGGAAATATGACACATGGTCATACTTCCTGAGATTAAAGATAAACCTAATACAGACGTTTTGTAACCTTTGTTTTGCTATTGTGTCACGTCGGTCTGTAGTAATTGACTAGGGCTAATGCTTTTCAAACAGAAGGTTGCGGTTTGATCTCGACAACTTAATTACTAGTGGCTCGGTGAGCTGTGGACCTTGCGAGTTTTTTTTTTTCGAAATGGCTGATTTATAATTATTTTACATGTTCAACCCTCTTCCGTAATTTTTTAAAATTTCCAAAAACTGACTCGACAAAAGAATTCTGTATCCAATCTGCTCACAAAATTTCATGAGAATCGTTTGAGAAACGCAACCTGTAGAGTGGAACAGACAGACAGATAGATCGATAGACACACAATAGCAACTAGTTATACCTAATTAAAATCAATCATCATCACCAACACCAACAGCTCATGAACATCCTCACCGAGGGTTTCGAGCCTGCCCTAAATTAGGTCTTAGTCAACCACGCTGGCCGCGTGTGGGTTGGTCGACTTCACACAAAAATATTGAATTTTGTTTACAGGAGTGTGTAGATTTCATCACGATGTTTTCCTTCACCGTAAAAGCGTCCGAACATTCGAAACTTGAAAACACATTGGTACCTGATGAAGATCGAAATTAAAAATCAATATCTCGATAAAATATATTCTCTGTACCATGAATTACCTAATAAAACCCTGAAAACACCAAAAGCCGACAGATTATTGTTTCACATTCCTGTATGAGTAACATTACACACACATACCTGCCTGAAGTCAGCCCCAAGGCCCGAGGCGCATGGTGGCCATTTTGCCGGGAAAATTCCAGACAAAAGGGTGCCAGAACCAAACAGTATCGTGATTTAGGTGAATGCGGGCTGGAAATTAGAGTACGTATGTAATGTATTCTTAGTTGTTCATAAGTGCTAAATTATCTTGACTATATCGGAGACTTTTAATAAGACACCTGGGTTTTTAGATTTAAGTCGCTAATCGGAACTTATTGATAGAGATAAAAAGATAAAAATGTCTTTTTTATTCGAAGTAAGATTTAAGATAATCTTTTTCCGACGTCAATGGACAAAAGAATGTTCACTACAAGTGTACGCTCACTGTGGAGAGGAACGGCTGGAAGAAACTCCACAGGATTCGTATTTTCTGTAATATATTTTTTAAAATAAATGTATTGTTTTTAATATTCAGTAAATGTTCTTAATAGTTCTTGAAGGAGCATCCGAACACCAACCATTTTTGTTATTTAAATAATCATCTAACTTATAGTAAGCCTTGTTACATCAGACACGTATGAAAATTGCAGCATTTCAAACCAAATAACGACAAAGCTTAGACAGACAAACCTTTTCCACAAAATAAGTAACATTAGTTACATCACAAACACATGCGTGGGTACAGTGAGCCCCGAGACAAAAGGTGCCAGGAACATACAAAAACATGATTTAGGCGAGTTAAGACTGAAGGTGAGCGCGGGGGCATATATTCCTGTTTGTTATTACCACTTGGTCCGTGGTTATTACTGTACTGCCGCGATGACTAATGGACGCAGTTTGTCTTTTAACCGGAAAATTTATTGTGTTAATTATGGACGATGGGCTAATTTGCAGTCGTAAGCTGTCTTTGTAGTATTTTAATGATAACTGTAAAATTATGTATGATACCAAAATAATATCATTGATGATACCACAACATACGAGTACTACACCTTGGAACTTAGTAGGTCCAAATAAATATTTTTCTGTTTACATTTTTGGGAATATGAAATCCGGAATTTACTAACAACACGTAAGTAATTTTTTTTTCAATACAACTTGCTCGAAAATTGGACTTACGAAGGCGGTAAACGGTTTTACCGCACTAGTGCGATTTTATTACATTTTTTTTTAATTCCTACGGTCTTCAAAATTATTATTCAGCCAGGATCATTTTGACAATAAAAAATATTTAAATCGATTCATATGTACAAAGAAAAAAGTATATTATATTTTTTTATTTCAACAAATTCTATCAATAATATTATCAGGCAGTAATATTTTCATTCTAAAAATAAAATTATCTCGATTTAACAAATAATTTTCGTAGAGGCTTAATGTCCGCCAGAGCCTTTTCTCCGTAATTATGCTTATAAAAAAGAAACATACTATTGTTTTGTAGTTGGCGCCAAGTTTGTAAATTTTTTTGTTTTACATTAAATGTTGTTTTATGAGTGGTATAGTGTTGATATTTAATGATAAATGTGAATAGTAAGGATATTCAAACTGGGCGCGATATAATAAAGGTTAGTTTTTACAACTTGTACATGATCAATTTTACCTGTAGTATCATAGCTTTTGTAGAGTACTATGTACCTTTCTTAACAAATTCAATTTCATTATTTACTATCAGTTTTCTCACAAGTGTATTGAAAAACGTCGTACAACACACGGATCTTAGGTTTTATAACAAACTCGTGACATTATAAACCCTCGCCTGCGGCTCGGGCTTACAAAATTCACCTCGTTTGTAATATGCCACCTACGATCCTTGTATCGTAATGTACTATTTTGTGTGTGTAAAGTTTAAAATCACACAGCATTTTTTATAGTACCTCAAAATCTCTTGAAATGTAATCGTGGCTGCAGCGACTGAAATGCTTGGCCCAATTGTTTAAATTTTCTGTAAATGTAGTTGCCTGTCACTTAAAAACAAAATATTGACAAATACTTTTATGTTGAAATAGTGTGGCAAAATTGGAAGAAAATCATTTTTCTGGAAAGGGATTCCGGTGTGATAATATTCAAAGCAGGCCCTTTGTATAACTTTCCTTTCGCGTTATTGTCAGTTTCTTGATTATTATGTAAGTCAAAGTCAAAGTCAAAATAATTTATTTCCATAGGATGTTATTACATCACTTAGATCCGTCATTACATTTTTTGGGTGAGTTCACTAACACAATGGCGGAATCTGTGGAGAAGAGCTCACCGAAGAAACTCCACAGTCGTCGCATCTTTTGTGTTTCCTTTTTTAAATAAAATATTGTCAATTACAAGATTAATGCTTATTACATATCGAAAAAGCCTGCTACTCAAACAATCTATTCCCTTGGACACCTATCTTCTAAGTAATCAGATATCCTATAGTAACCTTTTTTATACAATTTCTGTTTTATAATTATTTTAAACTTGTCTAAAGGCAAGTTTTTAATATCAGTAGGGACCTTATTGTAATAGCGTATGCAATTGCCTTTAAAAGAATTACTAATTTTATGTAGTCGGCTGACATAAGCAACCAACTTGTCTTTATTTCTAGTATTAAAATTGTGTATATCACTGTGCTTCTGAAAATTACTTATATTTCGTTTTATATACACAAGATTGTCATAGATATATTGAGACACAAATGTCAGAATATTGATTTCTTTAAATTTTTCCCTCAGTGACACTCTAGGCCCTAATCTATAAATTGCACGAACAGCCCGTTTTTGCAAAATAAATATACTATTAGCATTCGCAGCGTGACCCCACAATAAAATACCATAGGTCATTAGACTATGAAAGTAACTGAAGTAGACTAGTCTAGCGGTGTCTACGTCGGTAAGGGCTCTAATTTTTTTAACTGCGAACGCTGCTGAACTCAGTCGGTTCGACAATTTATTTATATGAGAATCCCATTGTAGTTTGGCATCTAAAGTAATGCCCAAAAAGACAGTCGAATCTACAAGGTCCAATTTCTGTCCTTTTATAAATATATCTGTAGTTACCGGTTTCACATTGGGTAATACGAATTTAATACATTTAGTTTTCTTTTCATTAAGTAATAGATTATTAACAGTAAACCAATTCACTATACTAGAGATAGCATTGTTTACGTCGTCATAGTTTGATTGTTGTCTTTTAACTTTAAATATCAAAGAAGTATCATCGGCAAACAATACTAACCCATGTTTTGCTTTAACAAGATAAGGTAAATCATTAATATATACTAAAAACAAGAAAGGTCCAAGAATTGAACCTTGCGGGACGCCCATACTTATTGAAGATCCGGGTGATCTTTTCCCATTAACATCGACCATCTGAACCCTATCTGTTAGATATGACTCCAGAAGGCCAAGAGCCTGATCTTTTACACCATAATGGCGTAGCTTCCTGACAAGAATGTCATGATGGACGCAATCAAAAGCCTTGGATAGATCGCAGAATACACCTATTGCATCCATTGTGTCTTCCCAGGCACCAAAAACATTGTCAATTAGCTCAACACCAGCGTCGGCTGTTGAACGACCCCTTGTGAAACCAAACTGAGCAACATGAATTAAATTATTGACATAAAAATGACTCTGCAATTGATTAAGTATGAGTTTTTCAAATATTTTGCTAAGAGTTGGTAGTATCGATATAGGTCTAAAATTTGTGGGGTCTGATGTACTACCGACTTTGAATAAAGGTATCACTTTACTTAGTTTCATCAAGTCAGGAAACACACCATTATCTATACATTGATTAAATATGCAACAAAGGTGAGGTGCGATACAATCTATAATGGAACTTATAATTTTTACAGATAGACCATGGACGTCAGCCGTCTTTTTCATTTCCAGGGATTTAAACGCTTTTACAATGTCCTCATTATTTACGTGCCTAAATTTAAAATCTGTTTTACATTCCTCAAAGTTCTGCTTAAGTATAGATTCAGCAGCAGCGGGAGATGAATTTAAAGACTTGGTTGTTGAAACTGGAATGTCCGTAAAGAAATTTTCAAAAAGCTTTTGCTACTTCTAGGTCTGTACTTAACAATTGATTATCTATTTTAAGCTTGAAGTTATTATGTGTAGCTTTGGCCTTTCCAGTCTCGCTATTTATAATTTTCCATGTCGTTTTCATTACATTGCTACTAGATTCAATTTTGTTTTTAATGAAATTGGATTTAGCTACGGCACAAACGCGTTTAAACATTTTTGAATAACTACGAACATAATCTAGAAAGGCCGTACTTTTGTTATATGATTTCTCTTCATAGAGTTCATTTAATTTTCGTCTGCTCCTATGAATTCCCGCTGTCGCCCAATCACTAAACAAAGCTTTGTTATTAACTTTTATAGTTTTTGATTTAAATACCGTATCATATTCATTTTTGACAAAGTTAAATACTGAGTTATACAATAAATTTGGATCGTCACTGTATGGTATTTCCGATCATTTATCTAAAATATTATTCCTATAGTGTTCTAGCCGAGTGTCACTAATGGGGACACATGTAATATCCTCTTTTTGGTCCTTTTTTATTTTAATATTGAATATACCTATCTGACCAAAGTGATCAGAGGTTAATTTATTGATGACCGATTTGTAAGTAGGCGTAATGTTAGAAAATATATTATCAATGCAAGTAGCAAATGTTGCAGTAATTCTAGTAGGCTCCAAAAAAAGATAGTTCATGTTGTGACATAAAAATAAAGATTTAAATCTAGTACAAGTATTATTATCCTCTAACAGATTAACATTAAAATCACCACAAATTATAAAAATTTTGTTTTTATCGCTGATTTTAGTCAACGCTTCATCCATTATCTTTTCGAATAAATCAAAAGATGAATCTGGTGGTCTGTATACGCTCATTACAATAAGTTGTTCAAGTTCAATACAGGCTATTTCAATAGTACGCTCAACTGACAGGCTCACTATGTCAACTCGTTCCTTATATTTAAAACTATTATTAACAAGTATTAAGGAGCCACCGCGTTCTGCTTTTTTTCTGTTGAACGAACTAGCTACGTGGTGGTTATTAAAGCTGAACATGAACTGATAACTTTTTAAAAAGTGCTCTGTAATACATAAAATATCAATATTATTACAGTTCATGAACAACTCAACTTCTAATTCCTTGCTTAATATGCCCTGTATATTTTGATGAACCACGTTTAAAATATTCTTGCTTTTACATTTATTACTAGTAACTTGATTTAATGGGCAAGATGAAGGTATATTTATACAAATATTAGGGCTACTGCCAGAGTTACTCTCTGTTGTCCTATGGGTTAATTTAAAGAACTTGGAACAGATTCCAAGGGGTATATGTCATTATTATTACTCTGCTCAATAAAAGCAGGCGTTTCATTAGTCAAAAAATTTACTGAGTTCAAAATAAAATAAGATAGCAACTCTGCTATCTGTTTTGTATAAAATCTAGATAGGTAATACCTATCCTTAGTCAAATGTACAATAAATGATCAAACAAGGTGGTTGCTGGATGAGGAAAGCGGGTGATCGTGCGATCGCGTGCCCTTGGGGAGGCCTACGTCCAGCAGTGGACTGCAATAGGTTGATTGGTTGATTGATTGAGCAATAAATCAATTCTGAGTCAAGGTTTGAATGCACAGTATCATTTCGTAAATATCTGTCACTTATATTCTGTACAACTACCTACTAATCCTCCTTCACATATTATCGTCATTCCACGTCATTTATTCCCTACCAGCTGCCTAAACGACATCAGCCCAGTAAACTGCCTTGTTTTACCACGCTCACTAAATCGGCATCATCTATTCTAATGTGCCTATATGAATAAACAAACGTAGCCATTTCAAAGATTATGATTGCTACGTTTTGTGTCTGTTCTTAGTTTCGTTTGTAGGTCACCTTGTTTAAGAAGTTAATAGTTTTAGGAGATTAAGACTTAATTTATCATCAGTGTACAAATTGTCTCTGAAAGATTATTTAGCTTGAGATTATCCTAAATTAAGACGAGGTTTTAGTAGATAAAACAAACCTAGAGCGGGTTTAGGCTAGTTCATTTTAAATTTAATAGCAGTCTTCATTATTTCAGCTAAAAGACTTTCTTTATTGAACAAAGGTTACCCCAAGGATCTCCATAACACGGCCCTGCGCTGCCCGCCCGGTCCTGGTCTTTTCTTATGTAGAACATGACTGTCCCACTGCTACCAATAGATCAACACGCACTGGGCCAGTGTAGGCTCGAGCCCCTCAGTGGGGACCTATATGAGCTCTTGATGTTTGTCCCACTGCTAGGTAAAAGCCTATTTTCTTTCACTTCTTACTATCCTGGGCTCCCAGCCCAACTTCTTGAAAATATGTCGCACCGTCCACGTCGTTTCTAATTTGATTGGTCAGTTTCAGACTCTCGTTGACAGGTTTCCGATGTTCTGAACTACTTTATCGTAATCATCATTCAATATTATTCTTTTTTTTTTAATACTAGCCATCATGAATAATAAATAATAAATATGTGGGGACATCTTCACATACAATCTGATCCCAAACTAAGCAGAGCTTGTACTATGGGTACCAGACAGCTGATATATACTACATTACATAGATAGATAAATACATACTTTTATAGATAAACAACAACCAGACACAAGGCAAACACAAATGCTCATCACATGAATGTTTGCCCTGGGCGGGATTCGAACCCGCGACCCTGTGCGTCGGAGGCAGATACACTACCACCTGGGCTACGGAGCCGTCAAAATCATTGCATACCTTTGTAAAAAAACAAAACAAAACTTGTTAATTTCAAAGATTACAGACGCGCGTCGTCGCCTCGAGGGAGCGAAGCGATCGTCTTTTGTTTCTCTAAGGTTAATTCAGTCTTCATCACTAATACTGGGTATGAATCACTTCTTTCTTACTTTATTCATTAAAAGGTGCTCTTAAAACCTTTGCTGTAGGAAGAAACATTCTGTTTCCTTACAGTTAGCTTAGCTGGAGCTACGATTAATTTTAAATCAGTTTCAACTTTGAAAGTCTACTTTTTTTGCTTTCAGTGGACTCGAGAGCTGGCTATTTAATTATAAAGTACGCGAAGGAAACGAGTCCATTGTGGCACAAACGCTGGAATTAAATCCATTCTTTGACTTGCGAGAAATGTTTCAAGCTGTATAAATTTTCTATTATAACGGGGAATGACAACAATGGTAGCGTCCGTATTCCTAGTAACTAGAGCATCAAGTGGCGGTGACACCTGCGTTACAGACTTTTTTTCATCGTGTGGGTTGTAAGGTCGACAACCGATCTCACAAACCCTGATGTCAGAGTTATTAACTGCCTAAGGCCTCTTAAAAGGCTCATATTATGACTATTTTCTGTAAATAATAACCGTGATCATAACCTAACCATGCCTTCTGAAGCACGGAGTATTTTTTTTTTCTTTTAAAATCAGATGTTTGACTTGCGATATCCCAAAAAAACAGGGGACAATCTCCCAAAGTGTAATTTTTTTATTACAGAGTCCCCATCAAGATAAGAATTTCCTTAAATGAGAACCAAACCCTTGACCTCATGGCCACGGAGACTGTCAGGTTAGATTGCCTGGAAAAAAATTCTATGGTGCTAGAAAGCCGCTTAACTGTTCATTCTCTATTCCTTCTTTATTTATTTTTTATGACACTTGGGTTTGAGAGGTTGTCAACCTTACCACTCACATGATGAAGAAAAAGTTGTATGCTGTTGTTTTTTAGTATTCAATAAAGTACCTATTCATTGATTCATAATTTTTTTGATAAACAAATCTATATAAAAATATCAAGGCCAATAATCTTTGATTTTCTACTCCTACCCCCCAACTCTATCAAATAGAGCACAGTTTAAAGGATTAAAAGATTTATAATTTAAGAGTTTATAATTTATTATATTTATGCTAATCCTATTATACTTGTTGTAATATTTTTTATCATTTTATTTTTATTTGATGCTTTTGATCTTAGTATCAAAGTAATATTTTTATTTTTAATATTTACTAGCTTTTACTCTTGCACTACACCTCAGTTTTCTTTATAAGTATCCTCTCCCCAAAGGTAGCCTGGAAGAGATCGCTGTAAACGATAAGGTCGCCTTTGCGCAACTAATTAACCGATACCTAACTGCTTGTATGTTACTTTTGTGTGCAATAAAGTGTTTTTTCTCCGACACGCTCGAAAATGTGATCATTATTGTAAAAAAACAGTACGCGAAGTGACTTATTTTTGGACGAAACATTGCCCCATACAAAACAGCGGCCGGCAATGTGCCCTCAAACGGCCTAGGCCGGCAAAGTAACTTTCGTTCAGAAGTTTCAATGTATTTGAGTCTTTTATAGCATACTCTTCATAAGTTTTAATGTTCTAAATTCAAATTTTTTATGAATCGTACACGACTCGTAGTAATTTGAGTTGGATGTATGCTCTGTATGAGACTGGCACAAAATAATAAAAAAAAAAGTGTACAATATGGCGGTTTGTTTGTAATTTTCGCCGCTTTTATTTTTTATCGTACTATGTATTATTTTGTTACTTATTTTTCATGATGGAGTTAACTAATCATTGAATTGGGGAAATATTATAACAATGAATGGTTCAAGAAATTAAAGTAGAAAGTGATAAAGATTAGAACTAATAAGTTTAGTGCGATACAAGTAGACATCTAAATTCAAGGTACCACAATATTTTTAGTATTTTGTAATTTCCTCGCATATTTCAGAGAAAAGCACTATACAATACAAGCCTCGGCCGCAATTACTCTTGCTGGACTCGTACACAATAAAAGTCCTCGCCTGCGCCTCGAACTTTAAACGTGCCCTCGTCCAACAATAACTAATTTTGTGGCCGCGGCAGTAATGTACTATTACTTACTTACTTTTACTTATAAGCAAAAGCAGTAGAAATAGGGGTCAGTAGTTCGCATCGCAGCGCAACCTTGTTTAAACATGAGATCCGACGGAACTCGGTGAATTCTTGAATCCTGAGCGAGGAGTCTCTCCTTCAATCAGCTGGCGTGAACCGTGAGACACGAACGTGATTCGCTTAGCAGAGTGGATCAGATGCTAAACCTAGTACGTTAACTACTTACATAAACATAGTAGACAAAGACCCGCTCATGTCCTGAAAAGGGTGAGAGGAGTAGATGACTGGCCGAAATTGTTGGCTTAAGATTCTATACGTACTTAATGGTAGTGCCGAAATACAAAATCATTTATCTTTCCAGACAATCAACTAACTTAGTCTGGATTGTCCTAAACAACTGAGGAAAGCCACAAAAATAGAATTTAGCTTGACAGTGTTCCCTACCGGGTTCGAACCCTAAAACCTTCGTAATGAGAGTCGCACGCTCAACCGCTCAGCCACGAAGGCTGCTTAAACTACAAACTACAAATTTTAACTGACTGATATAACGAATTATCTATAGTCTAAGAGCGGTTACGCACTATGTCCGATCCGAATCCGATCCGAGTCCGTGAAAATACGGTCCGGCGTGGCGTAGAACAAATTTCCATCCGTCGAGTGCATAAGCTATCATACAAAAACTTCTACGGCCACGCCGGAACCTCATTTTCACGGACTCGGATCAGTAACCGCTCTAGAGCTTCAAACTTGATACCACCAACCAAATCAATACCAAAGAAGCAAAACTATTACCATACGACATTCCAATACGCGGTACAATGATGTTTTATATGACTCGGTTTGTAAGAACGTCAAAAATAAACTTCAATGTACAGCAGCGACATCATCTGCCTGTCTGTCGTTGTCGTCGTCAGTCAACATTAATTAGGTGCCATATTTTAGCGGGTTTTGTTAGACGGTTACTCTTCCAGACTATAGATAATTTGTTGGACTGATAATCTACACAGAGCAAGCGTCGGTGGTCTAGTGGCTAGGGCCACTGTCTTGCGGGCTCGATCCCCACCATGTACCAATGTGTTTTCGAATTTCGAATTCATATGTACATTTATTTGACACTCTTAATTTTTTTCTGGGGGCACGGCAGTGCCCCCGCCAAGTCGAGCAAAAAAGCGGCACGGCCGTACCATACTTTTCTCGAAGCAGTTCAGGCCATTTTCGACCCCCCTATAACTTCGTTGTGGATAAAACTAGAAGCCTGAGTTTTCAGTAACCAAGCAGGCATTGTATAAATACGGTATATTTCAAATTTCAATCAATTTGAACCAGTAGTTTATGAATTATAACTAGTCAAAGTTTCTTAATTTTGTCACTCACTGACTGACTGACCGATCATCAAAACTCTAAGGCACTTCTAGCAGACATAGAAGCTTCAAATTTAGAATGGAATTAGTGTTTAGTGTATAAACCAAGGAAAAACTAAAACATTTTGCAATTTCGGCCCAGTTTTCTAGATACATCATTTGCTAGATAACTTTGTAATCCCATATAAATCTTGGGGCATTATATAGGATTCTTCTTCTTCCAGTGCCATACCCTAACGGGTGTCGGCGACCATCTCTCTAAACTCCTCTCTATGTTCTGTCATCCTTCTTAAGTCTATATCTCTGTCTATGCCGGTCCAACTTTTCAGGTTGTCGTACCAGGACGTTCTTCTCCTTCCTCTCCCCCTCTTGCCCTCAATTTTTCCCTCAATTATCTCTTGCAATATGCTGTATTTGTTATTTCGGTAAATATGACCGTAGTATGCAATCTTTCTCCTTTTGAGCGTTGTTACTACTTCCAGGTTCTTTTTCATCCTATTAAGTACCTCCAAGATGGTTATTGCCAGGTCAATCTATGTATTTATTTAAAACATAAGAGATTTTTAATATTGATCTGGTCACTATAAGATGTTGTTAGGTGAGCTAATTACGTAATAACTTAAGACAGAAGGACTCTTAAGTAGGGACTGAATAAATTAACCGACTTGGTATTACATGGATCTCACAACTTTTTACGGTAGACTAAGTTGCGTGCGAGACTTGGTTTTTTTACAAGTTATGTTTTTGATGGCATTTATTTTATAAATCCAAACTTCTTAGTTTCTGCTCGATCTCTAAAATAATTTTTGCTCTATCTTTAAGATTGACCGAGTTATAAAGGTTTGAAATTCAAGATTAGACAGAGAGGCACATACCCACTTGTGACGTCATTTGTTAGTAACGCCATATAATCTCCATACAAAAAATTTTTTTGAAAGAGACAAACTTATTGAAACTTTAAAAAGTAACTGTAAATTCGTTTTTCAACCGATTCTGTTCTTTTCTTCGCGAATCGTCTGCTACTAATCTATATTTTAAAAATAATTTATAAAATATGATAAATTTAGGAACAGTCCGATCCCCTAGCTCATGCCCCTCAGTAGGGATACGTCCCCTCAGTGGGGATATCCCTATGAGGGGTATCCCTATGAGCTGTTGATAATGAGTCTACACAGAAACAAGCTCAGCAGCAAAAGACACAACCAGCAAAAGTGGGCCAAAGTAGATATTCATTTATCTAAGACTGGGGTAAAGTAGGTCGACTTGTTGGTTTATTAAAATATTAATGACACTGCTTGCACTCCACAAAATTAATCTTTGTGATTAAATATTAAAACCGACTGATATGTGGCGGTTCAAAGGAATAAGAAAAGGGTTTCAACTTGATTTACTTTATTCTGTAGAGTTATATTATTTAGTAGCGATGCCATGTCAGCCTCCGTGGCCGAGTGGTCGAGATTTCGACGTCCATTACGGAGGTTCCAGGTTCGATTCCCGGTACGCTGTCAAGCAAAAATCTCTTTGTTAGACTTTCCCCTGTTTGGTTAGGATATTGCAAAAAAAGATGATTCCGTGCTTCGGAAGGCACGTTAAGCCGTTGGTCCCGGCTATTATCCAGTCGTTACATGAGCCAAGTCAGTGGCCTTTGGCGGCTCTTAAACACTGACGCCAGGGTTTGTGAGGTCGGTTGTCGACCTTACAACCCAGACGATGATGATGATGAGTCATTGCTGTTGCAGTACTTATTTATCGTCCCAAGTTCGATACAAATACAGCAATGTAATTTTAATTAGTCTCTAGATCCAAAGAGATAAATCGCGCTTTTATCATTTCGTGATTTTTTTCTTTTGCAGGAGCTGGTTAAGATGTCAGCTGTGTTTCGAGTTCATTTTGTATGTTCATTCGACGATCTTAATGGTGAAGCAGAAATCGTGATGAAATCTGTCACACCTACATTCTTCGAGTGTTTCACGAACTATCATCACCAACGACTAGAGAAATTAAATATTCTGCAGCTTTTGATCACCCTGGATCTCGGACCTCGGACCAACCACCCACTGGACTCAACATGTCAGGGCGCTACTTTCCGAAACGCATAGGTGCATTTGCACGTATAAATATCTCTGGGCGGCCAATACCTCGCGGCTCACTTCAGTTTCGACCAATTAAGAGACCTGTCAATACGTTAAGTAAGCGAGATGAACCAATCACGACGTGTTCCCCGCGCCCCCACACCGCAACTTTTTCGTAATTAGTTTGTTAGTAAATTATACAGAATGTGGTGTCCAGTGGGTGGTTGGTCCGAGCCCTGGATTGACTTGAGACCAAAGATTTCTGACGCGCGTCGCCTCGCGATCTTCTTTTGTTCCTCTGAGCTTGTGCCCTTCGGTACGACCTGACAATATTCTAGTATTCATCATCATCCCAGTCGAAAGGCCGGGCCTGCGCTACCTGATTTTGTAAAATAATAATCACAACATTATTTATTTATTTAAAGCACAGAACTAGTGGTCACAGTTAGTAAAATCCTCAAATTCTGACCCATTTAAAAATGGAATCAGTATATTTTCTTTCTTTCTATATTTTTTTTTTAAAGAAAATGTAGCAATTGGCGGTGCTGTGCAATATTGTTGATAAGTAACGTCCGCTGAGGCAAACACCGTAAAGTCTTGAACTCGGAAACTGTCTTCAATCAGCTGGTGCCACAGAGCAAGGAATCATTCATCGCTTGCGCAGACGCTACAATACAACAGACAGACAGAGAATCCACTCAGAACAAACTGCCATTTCGGGCACGCACACATTGGCTTATCGTTTATAGGTGTTGCCACGCAGTTCGCAAGCAGTACTCCATAGTGTTTGCCCAAAGAGTGAGTGAGAGGGTGAGTCTGGCAAGATGACGAAATTATTTTTGAAGAAGGCGGAAGTGGTCCTTTTGCAACCCGTTTTATTTTGTGCTATTATTATTAATTTCGTCTCTAGAGACGCCTACTAGAAGGGCGCGAGCGGCGAACAATAGGGGATCGGATTTTATTTTTATTTTATAAATCCAAACTTCTTAGTTTCTGCTATCGAACACTAAAATAATTTTTGCTCTATCTTTAAAATTGACCGAGTTATAAAGGTATGAAATTCAAGATTAGACAGAGAGGCACATACCCACTTGTGACGTCATTTGTTAGTAACGCCATATAATCTCCATACAAAAAATCGTTTTTGAAAGAGACAGACACATTGAAACTTTAAAAAATCACTGTAAATTCGTTTTTCAACCAATTCTGTTTTTTTTCTTCGCGAATCGTCTGCTACTAATCTATATTTTAAAAATAATTCATAAAATATGGTAAATTAATAAAATATGGTGAACAGTCCGATCTCCTATTCCTTGCTCTGTGGCTGGTGCGGACTGAGCGACACTCGGACGTGACCTGCTTATCAGAGCGGGATCTTACATTCGTATCTTAAAAGGAAACTACAACACTGTAAAAATACTGGGTTTTATTTACTTACATCGTCTAATACTTAAGATTAAAGATAAACTGAGTTTTAAATTTATAAACTAATGGCTCTGTGAGCTGTAGACCTCGCTAGTCTCTTTATTTTTTCTCCACAAACATCAACGACCCCCTTTTTTATTGGTTGAAAAATATGACCTGTAGAGGAAAACAGCCTTAGCGGTAGACCTTGTAAGCTGGCAACACCTTCCATAATTTTTTTTTAATTTCCAAAAACTGACTCGACAAAATAAATCGATTTATTTAGCAAATCTGCTTACAAAATTTCACGAGAATCGGTTGAGAAACGCAACCTGTAGAGGTGGAACAAACAGACAGATGGACAGACAGACATAAAAAAGCAATTTTGGCCAAGCTGAAACGGAGACACTTCGCTCGCTTGGTCAATGAAAAAGACATCGATGTCTCGACAGTGGACGTCTCAAAATCTGGTGTCAGTGTTATTGAACCGCCACTGACATGGCTCATGTAATGAATGACTTCTTCTGTAGATAAACGGGATCTACGCCTTAGTGAGTCATACAAAGTTCTTTTTTTTAACGGATTAAAGTAAACGCTATTTCTATACCAGAATGGTAATATAGCGGGCGCGGACTCGGTCACTCAAAGAAGATAATAAGTAATAATTAAAAATCCTTTTTAAACAAACTTTTAAAGCCGTGGAGTGAAGTATCCTTGTTAAGACAAATCCACGAGCCCAAACACGACTAGCTTGTGGTGTGTATTTAAGGAGTTCCTATGGATACCTTCCGTTTCCATCATGAGACCCTGGACATCAGGTATGACTAAAGATCTTGTTAAGACAAATCCAACGAGCCCAAACACGACTAGGTTGTGGTGTGTATTTAAGGAGTTCCTATGGCCACCTTCCAGCTCCATCATGAGACCCTGGATATCACGTATGACTAAAGATCTTGTTAAGACAAATCCAACGAGCCCAAACATGACTAGGTTGTGTTGTGTATTAGAGGAGTTCTTATGGCCACCTTCCGTCTTCATCATCAGACCAGCTCCATGGTACCATAATATTTCATTGTCATCGCGGTTACATAAGTATACCAAACTTCAGCAAATTCCAATGGCAGCAAGTGCTTCAAAATTAAGTTGCAAGATTTCGCCCGAACATACCCACACGAACATACGAGGTACAGTGCAAGCTAAATAAAAGCTTGTAATAAGGTGATTCAACCCACAATGACCTAACCAAACTTAGGAAAGTCTCACAAAGAGGTAGTTAGACAGTGTCTCCAGGATTCGAACCCGGAACTTCCGTAATAAAAGTCGAACGCTTGGCTACGTAGAAGACGAATGAATCATTTAAAGTCCTTTTCTACGCCAGTATTTCAAATGTTATCTGAAATGATGTAGATGTCTACTCCACGTATAAATGTGCCTTTATAACCCTTCTTCTATAACCCGACCATATAAAGTGCAGTGAGTGAAAGAGATGGATGAATGTGATGTGTACTTTATTACTACTCAGGCAGATAGGTCAACAGAAAGAGCAAACAAAATGAAACATCGATTTTACTCATATTTGGGTTTTTACGTCCTAGATGACTTCAGAACAAAAAAAAACATTTCTTAGCTTCGTCTTCTTCTTCTTATTGTCTGGGTTGTATGACCAACCCCACGTACCCTGGTGTCAGAGTTATTGTGCCCGTCAGAACCACTGGACAAAATGCTTAACATAGACATAATCAACTTTAATAAGTAAGAATGAATTTAATAAATAAGAAGAATGGCTGGCCTTTGTTTCTTTAATATATTCGGAAGTACAAAGGTAGCAAATATTTTATTAAAGGTAGTAAATAGTAGCAAATAGGTAGTAAATAATGCGCGTAATTGGATAACCATATCTCATTTTGTCCACCGGTACTGACGGACACGAATTATTGAGTCCCCAATTCAGCTTCCGAGGGTGACTCGTGGTAGCGAGTATTTCCATAGATAATCTGGACGACAAACGTATCTTCCGGAACATCTTACAAAAGTACCAGACAATCAGGTGATTCAGCCAACAGAGTTCTAACAAAACTGGGTCAGTCTTAAAAAGTGATTCGTTTTGACATAGTTCCCACCGGGATTCAAACTAAGAACCTCTGGAAGGAAAGGCGAATGTTTTATACAATACAATAAAGTACAATACACTGCCTACTAATTAGCTACGAAAGATGTTTATTGCTAGATTATTTTTGCACTTAATAAAAGTGTACATATTACTTGAGATACATTAGTTGGGGACAGCAAACATTAGCTAGCACTTACGGAGGAACAATGAGGCTTCTTATATTTGTATATAAGTAGGAGATTGTCTATGATGGTAATGTAAATGATTTTGTAAATATACCAGAAATATTATTTATCTAACTTGCCAGCGTTGGCGTCTGTTATAGAAACCTACGCGATACTCAATAATATATCTCCAAGGATTTCCTATATCAGGGATATGAAAACATACAACGACAAACGGAAATTTAGGAATATCATAAATTTAATAAAAAAAAATCCGTATGGTATTTATGTAAATGACAAAAGCGTCAAAATTATCATCTTTTCCATTGTGTGGGTTGTAAGGTCGACAACCGACCTCACAGACCCCGGTGTCAGTGTTATAGAGCCGCTATCAATAGACCACTGACAATCATGTCTCATGTAACGACTAGTTGCCTAGATAGCGGCCGGGACCTATGGCCTTGTTTCCTCTCAGACATATCCGGGATTTGAACTCAAACCCTTTGAAATGTGAGTCGAACACTCGACCTCTTGGCCACTGGAACTGTCCTGAAACAGATATTTAACCTGAGATATACAGCGCAGGAGATATTATTTACTAGTACTAGACCAAATTGTAGATGAATTTACTTTGCAGTTACATTTCTATACGCTACAAATAAAATAAAAAACGGGTTGAATGTTCACTACAAACGCAAATAAAAAATGCATCACGTGGTTTAAAATTAAACGTGAATTATTTATGTGAATCCCGATTCAATTGTCGCATATTTTTTGATCCAATGATTTGCTGACACCGTGATCACTTATTCACAGAAAATTCACGGACGCGATGTGTAAGGGCCCTTTCACACATAGTAAAACGTCAAACTTGGGAGTTCTCGCTTAGTTGTTCAAAGCGAAACGTCAAACTTTGGGTTGGAAATTTTAGCACAGTTGGTCGATGTGAAACATCAAACTTTGAGTTGGGAGTTGTCGCACAGTTGGTTGAAGTGAAACGTCAATCTTTGGGTTGGAAATTGTAGCACAGCTGTTCGATGTGAAACATCTAAGTTTGGGTTGGAAGTTGTCACACAATTGGTCGAAACAAAACGTCAAACTTTGGGTTGGAAATTGTAGCACAGCTGGTCGATGTGAAACGTCAAAATTTGGGTTGGGAGTTGTGGCAAAGTTGGCCGAAGAGAAACGTAAAATTTTGTGTCGTACTTTATAAACGAGTGTGTCTGTTGGTTTGTTAGTTTGTGTGCGACTTTTATGCAGCATTTTATTGTATAATACAATAACAAATTTTGACGTTTCACATCGACCAGCTGTGCTACAATTTCCAACCCAAAGTTTGACGTTTATTTTTAGTCCACAAGGTATTTCAATAACAATATTCATCACGATAATATCATGTGGATTACCAGTTTATCGATGATCAACCTCACCCAGGTGTCATTTTATTGAGGCCTCTAATATGGTTTATGGTAACGACTAAACCTGCGTTTCACTTAATTTAAACTCTTAGTGTATATTGACCTTAACAATGGAATGGACGTTCGACAATAAACACTGCTGGTTCTGAACCATTGGCTCTGTAACGAATGACTGCCAAGCGGGAATGTAACGAGAACTCACTCAAATTCTTACAATAGATTTTGCCAGTCTGCTTCACATCATTAAGCTGAATTAGTTTATACTGCTTCAGTTTGCTTACAAATCACAATCAGATCTACTTTTTTTCGTCAGCTAAAAGTTTTTATTCGTGTCTGTTTGTAGCTAGTTTTAAATAGCTTTTCCGCAGTGAATTTAATATTATAAAAATAGAGCCGACATCAATTTATTATAAGTTTTCAAGTCCGCTTCTGCTATTTTAACACTTTGGTAAAAAAGACAGTTTCAATCTCATATCAAAGTAAAGACGGTCCGTTCAAAACTTGCTACCCCAACCATCTGACTAAATATCAGATGCTAATTACCAATCATTGCTGTTGCGTCGGTGGTCTAGTGGCTAGGGCCGCTGCCTCCTGTCCTGGAGCGGATTCGATCTCCACCACGTCCGTCCATCCGTTCCGTCTCCGTGTTTTCAAATTTCGTTTTCATATGCACATTTATTCGACGCTCTTACGGTGAAGGAAAACATCGTGATAAAACCTGCACACTCCTGCGAAGAAATTCAAAGGTTGTGTGTGAAGTTGACCAAGCCACACTGGGCCAGCGTGGTCGAATAAGGCCTAATCTCCCTAATTCAGAGTAGGCTCGAGCTCCACGGTGGGGACGTATATGACCTGTTAGTGCTGTTGCAGTACTAGTACCGTTCCAAATGCAACCCAAACACTACAATGTATATTGAATTAGACTCTTCATCCGAATCTAAAGGCACGTTTACACCACGAACTCGGCGATGACGTCACGTAGACCTGGCAGCGATTCTGCACGTCCCTCGTTTGGCGCTTGCTCTATAGTCGGCGTGGGAGTCGCTATCCTGGTTCTGAACAAAATTAAATTCTCTAAAAAATATGTTTGATTATTTAAAATAGACTTCATGATTACTATATCAATATGCGAATATGGAGCATCAAGGGTTTCGAAGCTTTAGCTAAAGGAGGTACAAATCACTCTGTACAAGTAGTGCTACAAGTAGTTCCATGGGCGTTTTTTTATCCGTTTTTTTTATCGGCCGCTGTCTCCCACGCGGATTCGACCCACACCAATATTGATTGGTGGTTATGTACGCTCTAACGATGAGGGAAAACAACGTAAAGGAATTTGCTCACTCTTACAAAAAAAAGCATTGGGTGTACTTGTCTGTGAAGTCAATCAACACTTAATGTGCCAGCGTGGTCTCCTGATCATACTTATCAACAGCTCATATTATATACGTCCTCATCGAGAGGCTCGAGACTATCCTGAATTAGGGTGATCAGGCCTTAGTCGACCACGCTGGCCCAGTGTGGTTTGGTCGACTTCACACTTCTTCAACCTATGACTACCCAATGCTGAGTATAGGTCTCTTCCAAAGATTTCCACATTGCGCGGTCATGTGCTTTCCGCATCCAATCCTTCCCCGCAACTCGCGTCAGATCGTCAGTCCATCTCGCGGGCTGCCTTCCCACATTTCTGCGCCCAGTCCGTGGTCTCCACTCCAGCACTTTCCTCCCCCACCTACTGTCAGACCTACGACATATGTGGCCTGCCCACCTCCACTTTCTTTTGGCTATTACTTCTGCTATGTCGGTTAGTCCAGTTCTTCTACGGATTTCGGTATTCCGTACCTGATCGCGAAGCGTAATACCCAACATAGCTTCACACACTACCTTTGAATTTCTTCACAGGAGTGTGCAGGTTTCATCACGATATTTTCCTTTACCGTAAGAGCGTCGAATAAACGTACATTATGAATTCGAAATTCGAATACACATTGGTACGTGGTGGGGATCGAACCCGCGTCTCCCGGGCGGGAGGCAGTGGCCCGCACGTTTATGAGCAGCTAATTTGCAATAATGAATTTTCATTTAAAAACTAGAAAATATTACCGCCACTGCAGGCCGCACCTTTTAGTAATACGCCTTTTTGAATGCACACTGCATCACATCACATTGCCGCTCCGGATTCCCACTCAACTGACTGATGCAAATAAAAGGCAAAAATTCCAACCCGATTGGCAATTCCATTCCGACCGAGCTACGGAGAGGCTTTTTAAATTAAATACTTAGGTGGTACTATTTTACATCGATCTGAAATCTTTAGTTAAAAATTTATTTTTTTAAAAGCTTTAAGTTTTTTTGTTTATTATTTCTGGAGTTAAAATGCATTTTTGCATATAATAGCGCGTTACCTGGCCGAGTATTCTATATTTTAAGTGAAATCACAAAAAGTATAATAAATTAGTTTCATGAATATCTTAGTGTGGCTATTGTCAGAATATTTTGCAATATATTTTCTGATGTTTATTTTGCTGACGCAATTTTATGCGTTTGAAACTATGGAAATTACTGCATGCTAAGTGCTGACCTTCGCGAGGGCGTAGTCCGCGTAGCAAAGAGCCGACTACGGCGTAGCGAAATCGTAGCAGAAGGCATAATAATTAGGAAGTGGTCAATTTCAACAGAAGGGATGCTACTGTCTTCACGCGTTGCAGCGCTGGCTAATGTCTGTTTCATATAAATTTTGTGAATACTAGGACAAGCATCGATTCACTTCTATAAAATATCGGAAGATAACTAGTAACTACCGATCATTGCTCGTAAGTGACCCGACATAAGTGCGGCCCAAACACAGCAATGTATTAAATGCTTGCTACTGTACTAAGAAGGTGGAGCGTGCAAAGATTGCCGTGCGGGTAAACCCACCTCGTAGGTGCAATAATTTCCTAATGTGACAGCGCGGCCCCTACGTCGAAAGTGCGCTGTTAGTTGTTAGTTGTTAACGCGTATGTGGCGCACCTACTGAGGCGGGTGGGGATGCGCATGACTGTAATCAGTAATCAGTAATCATTTATTCATTGCACACATATAGTCAGCCTTAACGTACCCTGTTTAATAGGGTGTAGCAAAGATCATAAACTATTATTATTATATAAACTTAACTTAATAACAGTTTTATAAAAATATTTATGAGATCAATTTATTAAATTTTATCTGATAAGTATTCATCAATTGTATTATTGCGTGTTTTTTTTCAGCAGATAAAGTGGCAGGTGAACCAGAGTAATCTTTTAAATAATGATAAAAACTTTATCTTATCTTTTGTTTTTCATTAAAATAGTTAATTAAAACAGTAAAGCAAGTAATACTAGGGGTACAAAAACTGCAGAAAAGCAATTTAGTTTGATGTTAAAGAAACCTAGAAAGTAACGCTAAATATTACGAAAAATTTATTTTCTTGGAATAAAAAAAACCCTTGTGTTTTTATCATTTAAAAAGCTGAAAATAATAATATTTTTTCTTTCCAACAGTCTCCGACTTCGCTTTAATTGCATAAATCCTCTTATAAGGGGGATCTGTTTCGAAAAATACTGATTTTGTGTCTTACCGATTGCGCGGAGAAGGGATGGTCAGTGTTTCTCCAATGAGATTTTTAAGGCTACCATTGATCCTATGAAAAACCTCCTCTAATACACAACACAACCTAGTCGTGTTTGGGCTCGTTGGATTTGTCTTAACAAATCTTTAGTCAAACGTGATGTCCAGGGTCTCATGACGGAGCCGGAAGGTGGCCATAGGAACTCCTTAAATACACACCATAACCTAGTCGTGTTTGGGCTCGTTGGATTTGTCTTAACAAATCTTTAGTCAAACGTGATGTCCAGGGTCTCATGACGGAGCCGGAAGGTGGCCATAGGAACTCCTTAAATACACACCATAACCTAGTCATGTTTGGGCTCGTTGGATTTGTCTTAACAAATCTTTAGTCAAACGTGATGTCCAGGGTCTCATGACAGAGCCGGAAGGTGGCCATAGGAACTCCTTAAATACACACCATAACCTAGTCGTGTTTGGGATCGTTGGATTTGTCTTAACAAGGATACTCCACTCCACGGCTTTAAAAGCTTGTTTGAAAAGGATTTTTAATTATTACTTATTTCCTAACTGTTCTAATCGCTTTTTCCACGCGGGTGCAAACTTCTGCACACGGCTTTCTTGGAAAATCGTCAGCTGTCATGTCTTAGCCACCATCATGATCGTGTGCGTTGTAAGGTCGACAACCGACCTCACAAACCCTGGTGTCAGTGTTATACTTGTAGAGCCGCCAAAGGCCACTAACTTGGTTCGTGTAACGACTAGATAGTAGCCGGGACCAACGGCTTAACGTGCCTTCCGAAGCAAGGAATCATCTTTTTTTCGGACAATCAGGTGATTCAGCCTGCAATGTCCTAACAAAACTGGGGAAAGAAATATTTTTGCCTGACAGTGTCCCTACAAGGAATCGAACCCGGAACCTCCGTAATGGGCGTCGAAATCTCAACCACTTGGCCACGGAAGCTGACTTCTTTTTCTTAGTGACAATAGAACCTTTTAAGTATAAATATGTTACTGCTGCTCTAGACTCGCGTACTGGAGGTCAAGTAGACGTAGCCTACTTTGACTTCAGAAAAGCTTTTGATGTAGTTAATAATGATATTCTTTTAGTAAAATTGGCAAATTCAGGATTCTCTACACACCTTTTAAACTTTTTTGCAAACTATTTAAGAGATAGAAAACAATATGTGGAGTTTGCTGGACATGTATCGGAGACATATGCAACATTTTCGGGTGTCAGTCAAGGGAGCAACCTAGGCCCATTGGAATTTATCTTAATGGTAAATGACTTGCCTGATGTGTTAGAACATGCCCAATGCCTTCTGTTTGCGGACGACTTAAAGGTATTTCTAGAAATCAGAGAAAAGACTGATTGTGAACGCTTGCAACAGGATATCAATAAAGTTGTTCAATGGAGTAAAAACAATAAATTAGATTTTAATACTGGTAAATGTAATCTAATGTCATATACAAGAGCTCGCAAGCCTTGTGAGTTCCAATATCAAATTGCTGGGGAACACTTAGAGAGAGTCGATTCAGTACGAGATTTAGGCATACAAATGACTTCAGATTTAACGTTTCATCTTCATATTCAAAACTTATGCAAAAGGGCTTATAGAAAATTGGGATTTGTTTTTTGGCACACAAAAGATTTACAAAATATAACAGCAATAAAAGTTTTATACAATTCTTTAGTTAGAAGTCAATTAGAAACAGGAAGTATGATTTGGAATCCGCATGAGGCAAAATATAACCAAATGTTAGAAAAGGTACAAAATAAATTTCTGCGATATTTATATCTGAAAATGTATGGAGTTTATCCCTTTTTTCCACTCATGTATCCTACCTCGTTTGTGTTAGGCATGGTGGGGTATTATAAATTAGAAGTTAGAAGGGGGTTGGCTCTGGCAACATATATTTTTAAAGTTATCACAGGAAAATTAATCAATCCACAGATTTTACAATTGCTTGCATTGTGCATCCCAAACATGAGGCTTAGACTTGGACCTCGAAACCAGCTGTTTGCGTTACCGGTCTGTAGGACAAATATCCTAAAGCATGCCCCGGTTCCCATAGCTCTCCGAATATTAAACGCAGTGTCCTTAGAAATTGATGTTTTTAATTGTTCATTGGCAAAGTTTACTCAAGTTACTTGTAAATATTTAAGTTCCTGAAATAATAACAATTATAATAATTGATGCATATAATGAATTTTTCGGTTTAAACAAAAATTGTTATTGTTTGTGTTGATTTACATTGTGTTGTTTTTAATCACAAGAATGTATATTTGTTTTTAACTAATTTAGATGTGGCGGTATCGACTTGGGATCTTCCTGTAATGATGCCGTTTTCTTTGTATACTTAGTTTAATAAAAAAAAAAAAAAAAAGTAGTTCAAAACGCAGTTGGTTCTATTTTCGAAAGCGTATTTCAGTTTCGACAAGCCAAGATGTAATTAGAGCTGGTTGTAATCAGCTTACCTTCCTGTTTTTATCTCCACTGAGGCTCTATCTAATTTAAAGAAATATATAAATTTTCTTATGAATGTTTCTTCATAAGAAAATTATTATATTTCTTTGTACGGACTTTTTGAAGTCTTAAACGTTAGAAATGTATTGTTGAGCATTAAGATTGCTTTTTCTAATTTGGTTACGGCATTTTGCCGGAGCGTATTTTTAAGATGTGTAGGTGTTTTTTTTTTCTTTGTATACTATACAGAATAAGTGGAAAAATATTACACTTTTCTGGTAGTTTAGGTCGTCTTTTCATGCGGGAAATTCTCATCCATTTATAATGTTTATAAAAAGAACACGAAAATATATTCAAAAAGTTTGAATTTAATAAAGACTAGCCGTGTGGTGACGGCAGAGTAGAATACATTTGTCACCAACCCCTACTCTTCCCGTGGGTGTCGTAAGAGGCGACTTAGGGACTACACATTGAACAGGGAACGGGCAACAGTGCTCTCTGATACAGTAACCTTTTAATCTGCGATCTCCAACCCGTCTGCCAAGCATGGAGATTATGGCAAAATCTTCCACTTAAGTGGAGGAGGCTCATAGTCCAGCAGTGGACTGTAACGGGCCGTTGATGAAAGACTAGTGTTAGATTTTCCCGTGTGAATAAGACTTTTTCCCGTAAAAAGTATCCTTTGTGTTAATCCAGGTTACAAACTATCTCCATTCATATAATATTAGTGTGATATTTATAATATAATGTGTGACCTTCCCAAAATAACAAATTCTTCATGTACGCTCTTTGCTGATGATGTTTCTCTGTTATTTGAATGTTCCAACAATAATACACATACCCTAAATAAAATTGAAGACACCTTTTCTAATGTAAAAGCCTGGCTATCAGAACACAATCTTGAAATAAACAATAAAAAAACCAAATTGATTCAGTTTAAACCATACCAAAAGCAACCCCTTAATTTAAATACAGTTTCAAAAAATCTTAATGTTTCAGAAGTTAATGAGTTTACTTTACTAGGCATAACCATAGACACCCACATTAAATGGCAAAAACATACTGCTAAAATAAAATCAAAGCTATCTCAATTTACGTATGCGTTAAACATTTTAAAACGCAATACACACACTGAATGCGCAAAATCAGCATATTTTGCCTATGCTCATGCATGGCTCCAATACGGAATCATGCTCTGGGGGCCATAGTCCTGAAGCCCACAAGTTGTTTGTTGCGCAAAAGAAATTTTTGCGAATCATTGTAAATATTCGTCAAAGACAAAGTTGCCGACCGTATTTCAAACAAGAGAATATTCTCACCCTCCCATGTATTTACATTTTAGAGACAGCAAAATTTGTAAAAAAATACATTAACTTGTACGAACACGTCAAAAGAGCTCGTAGGGGAAATAAGCTCGTTCTTCCCGAACCCAAACTAGAAATGTTCAGAAACAGTCCATATTACCGATCCATCCAAATTTATAACAAACTCCCAACTAGTATTATTAATGAAAATAAATATTCGCTTTTTTGTAATAAATTGAAATCTCTCCTCCTAGAAAAATGTTATTATACAATTGATGAATACTTATCAGATAAAATTTAATAAATTGATCTCATAAATATTTTTATAAAACTGTTATTAAGTTAAGTTTATATAATAATAATAGTTTATGATCTTTGCTACACCCTATTAAACAGGGTACATGTAATAGTTAAGGCTGACTATATGTGTGCAATGAATAAATGATTACTGATTACTGATTACTGATATAAGAAAATAATTAATTATTACCATGGACCGATATACTCGACCTCATATTTAAATATTTACTACACCATTTTCCTCAATTAATTTATTATGATGAACGTTTTTAATTAATTCGTTCATTTCTCAATCAACCTGTTGTTCTTGATCAGTCGAGCTATCAACGGTGACTTTATTTGCGTCAGCGAATTCAACTTTATTATTGAGTACCGATGCGTTGGAAATATTAAGGCACTTTTACATGTTATCAGCTCATCATGGGCAGGCAACATATGTCGTAGGTCTGACGGTAGGTGGGGGAGGAAAGTGCTGGAGCAGACTCAGAAATGTTGGAAGGCAGCCCGCGAGATGGACTGACGATCTGACGCGAGTTGCAGGGAGAGGCTGGATGCGGAAAGCACATGAACGCACAATGTGGAAATATATGGAAGAGACCTATACTCAGCATTGGGTAGACAGAGGTTGAAGAAGAAGAAGAAGACATGTTATCAGCATATAGATGTCCCCACCGAAGGGCTAAAGGCTACCCTGAGTTGGATCAATCAGGTCGTAGTCGACCACGCTGGCCCGGTGCGAGTTGGTCGGCTTCACACATCATCAACAGCTCACATACATCCCCACCGCTGCACCGAGGTGCTCGAGCGTACCCTGAATTTGGGCGCTAAGGCCTTAGTCGACCACGCTGGCCCGGTGCGAGTTGGTCGGCTTCACACATCATCAACAGCTCACATACATCCCCACCGCTGCACCGAGGTGCTCGAGCGTACCCTGAATTTGGGCGATAAGGCCTTAGTCGACCACGCTGGCCCGGTGCGAGTTGGTCGGCTTCACACATCATCAACAGCTCACATACATCCCCACCGCTGCACCGAGGTGCTCGAGCGTACCCTGAATTTGGGCGATAAGGCCTTAGTCGACCACGCTGGCCCGGTGCGAGTTGGTCGGCTTCACACATCATCAACAGCTCATATACGTCCCCACCTCAGTGCTCGAGCGTACCCTGAATTTGAGCGATAAGGCCTTAGTCGACCACGCTGGCCCGGTGCGAGTTGGTCGGCTTCACACATCATCAACAGCTCACATACATCCCCACCGCTGCACCGAGGTGCTCGAGCGTACCCTGAATTTGGGCGATAAGGCCTTAGTCGACCACGCTGGCCCGGTGCGAGTTGGTCGGCTTCACACATCATCAACAGTTCACATACATCCCCACCGCTGCACCGAGGTGCTCGAGCGTACCCTGAATTTGGGCGATAAGGCCTTAGTCAACCACGCTGGCCCGGTGCGCGTTGGTCGACTTCACACATCATCAACAGCTCATATACGTCCCCACCGAGGGGCTTGAGCCTACCCTAAATTTAGGCGATTAGGCCTTAGTCGAGCACGCTGGCCCAGTGCGAGTTGTTTGACTTCACTCATACACTTTTTATTCCATAAAATAATTTATTGACCATAAAAATTTATCATGCCAGAATTTTACTAGTTTGTAAGTAAATGGACATTTGCATGCTTTAAACTTAGGCTAGATATGTGCTACATTACCAGTCAGGAATCATACTAACATCTTTTTAAATATGTAAATAAATATCTTTATCTTTACCTTTGAATTTCTTCGCAGGAGTGTGCAGGTTTCATCAGGTGTGGCACCAATCTGAGATGCGGGAGGTTTTATGAGCAGGATTCCTAAAAATAAATTTCTTAACCCTTCCGTTATTCAGATCAATGAACGAGCTGGAGTCAGGCATTAATTTCGGGTCATTTTTATAGAAATTATAATTGAAACACTTACAAAAATAGGCGCTATCTGATTCGCGAGGCGGGAGCAATTTAGAACGAAGGTGGAGGTGGTTTTTTAACAGAAAAATAGATATATCACAAGAGATGTATTTATTTTCTTTTGCTAAGATCTTTACACACACGCAGTCTAACCAAGAATCAGCTCTCTTTTCTCATGTCAAAACTTATCTTCCTAATTCAAATAAATCCAAATGTTTACGGCCAGCAACAGCCAAAGAGGCAAAGAGGTATAGGTATGTACAAATACCTAACATCCCTCCCCCTCCGGAAAAGAGTGCATTCTAATTTACATTAGTAACAGAAACGATCTAACGAAGGTGGAGGTGGTTTTTTAACTGAAAGTTAGATATATCACAAGAGATGTATTTATTTTCTTTTGCTAAGATCTTTACACACGCGCAGTCTAACCTAGAATCAGCTCTCTTTTCTCATGTCAAAACTTATCTTCTAATTCAAATAAATCCAAATGTTTACGGCCAGCAACAGCCAAAGAGACAAAGAGGTATAGGTATGTACACATACCTAACACAATTTTATGTCCAATGCTTTTTTATTTAGGAATCCTGCTCATAAAACCTCCTGCATCTCTTTTTTTTTATTTATTTTATGTAACCTTTTTTCTTAGATATACAACCACATTGTAATCTAGTACCAGATGTGGTTCAGCTGAAAATTGCATTTTGAGTATGATTCATAATAAAATATTCCATGCTGCTTTGTAATCACTACCTCAGTGCAGAACCCAAAACGGGGTAGCATTTAAAGTATCGAAACGTCGCGTCAAGTACCGTAATTGCTACCGCATTTCAGAAGTATGGGGAATCTGAGTACCGGAAGCATTTCCATATTATACGCTACACCATAAGAGCATCGAATACGTATATATTGATTCGAAATTTGAAAAATAAAACACATTGGATTGACTTCACACACAAACTTTGAATTTAATTACAGACACGTCTTACAGTTTCATTTTGATGTTTTTCAGAAAACTCTTGGTGGGGATTGAATCGGTGGTGGAACTTTCCGGACGAGAAGAAGCGGCCCTAGCAAATTCTCCACCAAAATTACGATGAATTGAATTTGAATTGAATTTAAAACATAAAAGAGTATGCTGTAAAAAGACTCAAAAATGTTCAAATTTCTGAACGAAAGTTACTTTGCTGCTATAGGCCGCTTGAGGGCACATTGCTGGCCGCTGTTTTGTATGGGGTAATGTTTCGTATAAAAATGAGTCACTTTGCGTGCTGGTTTTTTACAGTAATTATCACATTTTCGAGCATGTCGGAGAATGATGTAACCAATATCCTATGGAAAATTAATGTTTTGGCTTTTGACCACACATACAACGAACTTTAAATTTTTCACCGCTCGGCGCTCATCTATCTGGACCCTTATGCTTGCGTTTTTATTTTATTTTTGTACTGAAATTTCATAACAGCTGATTAAGCGATTAGGAGCGAAGAGTCGATTATCTTTAATTATTGGAAATCGAGTTTATTAGTTATTGTGCGCGGAAGCTCCGTGCAATATAATACTTATAAGCGAGACAATTATTTTTATTTTCCAGAGCAATACTTTCTTTGAGATTGGACAATACTCCAACTTATTTTTTTTTCTTTCTCCTGGCTTTCGTAGTGTAGGGTTGGCTAAAAATGTTTTCTTTTTCATCCGTGTTGTTATTAGCTAAGCGTTACTGTTTACTCTATTTTATCTAAATTACGTTATTGCCGTTTGCATTCCACTTATTATTTCGAAAAATAAATGGTCTCAGAGCCGTCGGTGATGAGTGGCTCGGGCCGTTGTCTTCCGTCCTGGAAACGTGGGTTCGATCCCTAACACATATCAATATGTTTTTCTCATTATGTACGTTAGAGCTGTTTTATGATTAATGGTCTCATATCCAAGATTATCATCATCCATTCAAAGTATCGCAGATTTTACTCCATCCCTCTCAGTTACCTATATAAATATATACGGATGAGGTTCTAATATAATAATATATTTTTTAATTGTCATTTTGTCGTTTTTACTGAGGATTACAGATTGAATAGTAATTCAGCGCAAACTACCTACATATTCCTGTGCACAGTTGGCAGAATTCTTTGTACCGTATTTCACGTTGTATTAAGCACTAATAAAGTATCAGTAAGTACACGAGAAACTCATTTACGAGAAACTCATTTATTAGAAACAAAATGACATTTCTTATTAATTAGAAGTGTATCGTCTTATTATAAGATAATTGGATCTGCTGGACACAATATTGGCAAAAATGCGAATTGAAACTGAAGCTAAGTCTTATTGTTTTGTACATTATTTCTATGGAATTTCATAAAAATGAAATATTTAAAAATGCGCCTTGGTTGGTTGTTGTACGAATTTGACGATACAGACTAAGGTCATATAGTTTTATATTTAGCTGTTTTTGCAATTTCATCATCAACGGCACGTTACAGTCCACTGCTGGACTATGAGCCTCCTCCACATCTCCACGCTTGGCAGGCGGGTTGGAGATCGCAGATTAAAAGGTTACTGTATCAGAGAGCGCTGCTGCCCGTTCCCTGTTCAATATGTAGTCGCTAAATCGCCTCTTACGACACCCACGGGAAGAGTAGGGGTTGGTGACAAATGTATTCTACTCTGCCCTCACCACACGGCTTACAAGTTAAATTATCGAAAAATGTTTCTCATAACGTCTCTTCACCTCAAGTCCCTTGCAAAACCTTTTTTGCATGTCTGTAAGGATTAACACTTTCAGCGGAGCAAACCATTATATTTTTTATTATATGACACATTCAGATTCCATACAATTTAATGGACGTTTAGAGAGACGTTCTATATTTCTAACAAACAAGAAATAACAACGTCTAATAACGTAACGCTAACGTAGCGTAGCGAAGCGACACGTATAATGACGTTGTGAATGTGTGCGTAAATAGTTGTGAATGTGTGAGTGCCTTGTATAATGTGCCGGTTAAAAAATTATGTATTATTACAGAAGAAGGAAAAAGAGAAGAAGTCTGACGGTGGAAGAAGTCTGGGAAATCAACGTGATACGGCGCAGTGACATAGCTAATAGCTGTATGGTTCGCGAACGTTATCGTACGTTCTGCATATAGTCAAAATCACGTGTTAATTTTTTTTTCAAGTAGAAATCAGTATTTTGTAAAGGTATATAATTGTAAATAAAAAGAACTTGCTAATACTCGTATATTTAATGGTAAAAAATAATTCTAAGTAGGTATAGATAGCAGCACGTATCTTTAGCTCTGAGCGAGCGGTGACTCTCTTTCTCGCATAGGGTAAGGGTGGGGTGACTGAGAGAGAGGTACCACTCGCTCAGAGCTAAAGATACGTGCCGCTAGCTGTACTCGTAGACACGTGTAGGATGTTCAGTGGGAAGGAAACTGTAGTCGATTGCCTCTACCTTCAGCAATTTAAATACATATTTATGAAGATTAAATACTGCTATTTAATGGCTAGATATACCTGAAGGTCAGAATACAGTCAGGGAAAAACCACAATTCTTCCAAATTTTTTGTATAATGGTTTAGGGCAGTTAGGAATCCATAGTTAAAACCATAAAAAACGGGGTTATAGGACTAATAAATTATGATCTATTTTTGTAGTATATTTTCTAACGTTAATGAATAAATGAAAAAAAAAACTATTGAACAAAGTCCGAAAAACTTACACTGATTCTTAAGTTGAAAAATACATATTCGAATAATTGCAATCCGATTTACAGTTTTTGAGAAACACGAGGATAAATAAACACACATAACAGACATTCACTAATGATTTATTTTTTTAAGTCGTTTATTAATTCATCCAGTATCTAACCAAGTAGGTACCTAGTCATGGGTAGACAGCAAGTTTATGCAGCATACAAAACACTACGAAACACAAGTAAAACAATGCCCAACTTCCCGTAAGGTAATTAGTAACAAGTCAGTGAATTAGCCGGTCGGTCTTTGTAATCAACTGATCAAAGTTGTCTGGTTCTGGAGGGCTACAATACTAGTTTGCCTGCTTGTGCTAGTTAGGAACTTTCACAATGAGGCTAATTCTCACTGTCACGTTCTGATCTTTAATTTAAGTTCGTCCGTCCTTTTCACCTTTTAAAGATTGAAAAGGGACAGGAGATGGCCATCCTAATATTAGAGCTGTCAAACATTGTATTTGAACCTTATGGCCGTGTCAATTGCACAATTTTAAAGAGCACTTAAAAGATGCGACTTAAAAATCTCTTAATCTGGCAGCTATGCCCTTATTTAAGGTTATCATTCGTTCAAATTAATATAACTTTATCTGAGTTCATCACCTCTCTTTTATTAGTCATAAAAACGAAAAGGATAGCTGGATTTTAATATTAAAATTAGAGTATGACTTCCCGAATCGAGGCCAATGACTATTTATAAGATACGACCGCCAGGGATGAGAAAAATCGGCTTTGCTCATTTTAATGTTGTTATTGACGGGTCTTTTACAAGTCGGGTGTTAAGCGGAGGTGTTAACTTTGTTTATAATATTATATTATACTAGCTTTCCAATGTTTATATTGTTCTAATCGTTATTTTGATGACTAGCTTTCCGCCCGCGGTTTCACCCGCGTTAAATGAGATTTCCCGTGGGAATGAAGCATTTTACCGCGGTGAAAAGTAGTCTATGTCCTAAGCAGGCACATGCGAGCATAACGAAGCGAATATTTAGCAAGGCAAACAAATTAAATTTTGGTGTAGCTATGGATTCAATAGACTGGCTTGATGTAATTAATAAATATAAAACTGACTGCGAAGCCCTCGCGACAGCGGTAATCAATATCATAAAAAACAAAATACTTATTTGTTTCCCAGAAAAAAAATATATCAAATAACACAAAGAAATGTCCATGGGTCGACGCAGATATCGTCAATCTTAAACTTTTGACCTTTGAGTTGCTGAACTTAAAAAATAAATACGCTTCCAACACCAGGGTAGCGGACGCCGCCGAAATAACAATAAATAGGTAGAATCGGACACTGGCTTCAAAGCGAACAGATTACCCTAATGGCTTGATCGCGAACCACCCATACAAAAGTAAATGTATGTGGAACGTCATCAACTCGGAGCTGGGTAGGTCTACGAGTATCCAAGCACGAGCAGATTATACTGACCTAATTCGAGACGACAGTGGTAAACCGTATCCATCAAAAACGGAGTTGGTCAACGCGTTGAATGAAGAATTAGCGACAGCAGCCGCACGGTGCGTCGCCCCTGCGGCCGACACTGTGACCTGTCTGGCATCTTTGGCAGTACGGCAAGCAGATAGCAATGCGGTTAAAACCATTCTCGCAGAATGAAATAGTTGGAATATTTAGACGCTCCATAGCGCCTAAAAATAGTACAGACATATACCTGGGCTGATTGATAACTGGCCGAAACGACGAACTTAAAAAAATGATACGCAAAAAAAAAAAATTACATTATATTTTGGCATCTTTTTGAAAATAGAACGCCAAATTTGAATTTAATCGAACTGGTGGAATTTGTTTGATAGGACGTAGAACTTTCTCTGTCGTAAATTTTCTTAACAATGGAAAGAAACGAAATTCGTGCGGTGATAAAGTTTTACGTTTTAAAACAGAAAACAGCTACCCAGATTAAAACCAAGCTAGACAGTGTTTTAGGTAATTCTGCTCCTGCATTGAGTACAATTCACACCTGGGTAACTGATTTTAAACGTGGAAGACAGAGCTGCGAAGACGCCCACAGGTCTGGCCGTCCAAATGAAGTCACGAATCCGGACATGATAAAAAAAATCACAAAATTGTATTGAATGATCGGCGCTTGAAGTTGCGAGAGATAGCAGAGATGGTGAGCATTTCATCTGAACGCGTTTTTAATATTTTGCACCAACATTTGGGAATGAAAAAGCTTTGCGCGCGATGGGTGCCGCGTTTGCTCACTGTTGACCAAAAGCAACGTCGAGTGGACGATTCATCGGAGTGTTTGGCGCTGTTTAACCGAGATCCTAACGAGTTTTCGCGGCGTTATGTAACAGTCGATGAAACCTGGATACATCATTATACTCCCGAGACAAAAGAACAATCTAAGCAGTGGACTGAGAGCGGAAGACCTGCGCCGAAGAAAGCAAAAACGGTTTTGTCGGCCGGCAAAGTGATGGCGACTGTTTTTTGGGATGCTGGAGGGATTATTTTAGTGGATTATCTGCAAAAAGGAAAACAATAAATGGAGAGTACTACGCAAGCTTGCTGCAAAAATTAAGTGAAGAAATCCAGAAAAAACGACCACATTTGGCCAAGAAAAAAATTTTGTTCCACCATGACACCGCACCTGCACACACGTCAATGGTTGCAGTCGCCAAACTCCATGAATTGCGGTTCGAATTGCTACCGCATCCACCCTATTCCCCGGATCTGGCCCCGTGTGTCTTCCACTTATTCCCAAACCTGAAGAAATGGTTAGGTGGCCAGAGATTTTCATCAAATGAAGAAGTCATTGTTGCCGTGGACGAGTATTTTGAGGGGTTGGAGAAAACATTTTATCAAACTGGTGTAACGGCATTGGAGAAGCGCTGGACTAAATGCATCGAGGTAGAAGGAAACTACGTTGAGAAATAAATTTATTTTAAATAGATTTTTAAAGTTTTTCTTGTCGTTTCGGAAACTTATCAATCAGCCCTCGTATGGTATATCACCCAACCTACTGAGGTTGGTCTGTCCATCTATAAGCTTGGTCCTGTCCTTTCTCTTAAACGAATGCATAAAGAATGGGACGTTCCCGAAAGCATTAAAGAAAGTTAAGATATCCCCTCTTTACAAGGGAAAAGGAAAAAAGTCGGTCATGAAATCGTTCCGCCCAATAGCCTTAGGGCCAGGCGTCAGCAAAGCGCTAGAAGTGGGAGTAAATAATAGACTGTTGGAATTCTGGAGGGCACATAATACCATGTCCGACCGGCAGTATGCATATCGGCAAGGGAAGTCTACCACTGACCTGGTGAGAGAGGTGGTGTGTTGCGTGGTGCGGGCGCGTGAGGCCAGCCAGCAAGTTGATGATATGCTGCGACCTCTCGCGTGCTATCGATACGGCGGACCACAAACTCTTGCAGGATAAACTCAGCCACTATGGCATCTGAGGTCCCGCATTGGCGCCGGTAACGTCGTTTTTGTCAGACAGAACGCAAACCGTGGTGGGTGACGGAGGTAAAGTGAAGTCATCAGAGTTGTGCAGCTTGATGGGCGTTCCGCAAGGCTCATGCCTTTCCAACACCCTGTTCAGCATTCTGCTGAATGACCTGCCGGGTTCTGTTAGCGACGCTGATATATGTACGCGGTATTCATGTACGTGGACGATGTGACAGCTGTAGTGAGCACGCCGACCGTGCCTGCACTAGAGAGAGCACTAAACGTAGCTATGCTACAACTCAACGACTGGTTCACTTCAAATGGTTTGGCTCTTAATAGAGAAAAGACCTGCTTTTTACAATTTAAGCTGAACGGCCATAGGCAGGATCCATTAAAAGTGTATGCTGGTGACGCCCCTATTGAGCAGGTCAGCTCCACCCGACTACTGGGGTTTCACGTTGACATTCCTCTTTCGTGGGAAACGCACATCGATGAAATGTGCGTGAGATTGGGGCGAGCGTGTTTTGCGCTGCGTCGGCTGGCGAGCACGGTAGATGTTGAAGTGGTCAAAGCCTGCTATTTCGCGACCGTGCATTCGCTTCTACTATACGGGGTGGTCGCATGGCCGAAATCGGTCGGATAGATCATCATCATCATCATCATCATCACGGGGTGGAGCTGTGGGCGCGCGCGGCGTACTGGCGCCGAATCTTCGCTATGCAGAAGCGAGCGGTGCGGGCGTGGGCCCGTGTGTCGGACGACGAGTCGGCGCGCCAACATTTCATCAAATTTAACATATTGCCCCTACCTTGTTTATACATATCGCAAAAACAATCTTGTTGTAGATATGCATAAGCTGGCGAAATCGGAACGGTCGGTATATTTCATCGGCCCCGAAGTTTATAATCGCCTGCCGGACGGCGTACGTGATGCACCTTCCACCGGTTCTTTTAAATATAGATTAAAGAAATGGTTGTTAAGTAATCAATTTTATGATTATAGCGAATTTTTTGAGTTGCCGTTGCAATTAATACTATGATGTAATATATGACACAATGACGTGTAACAGTGTTGCCAATAAATAATTTCTATTTCTATTCCAGGACCTAACCTATATGTGTGCCAAACTTCATTCCGATCTGTCCAGTGGTTGAAGCGTGATTGAGTAACAAACAGCCAAACTTTCGCATTTATAATATTAGTAGGATTGCTAGTGCATGTTCGTAGCTTAGTGTCGAAACTTGATATTATTTTCTATGGAGATAGCTGTCAAATAAAGATAAACAGTTTTTTACCGTTTTAAGTTTTGACTGTTTACGATTTTCTTGGTTTTTTGTTTCATTAGTGACAAACCGAGTCAAATTATAATTTTTGGCTACTTAAAATGGCAGTAAGGATTGTTCTGTGTATAAAAATATATTTCCTATTTATCAACTACTACCTATTCTCAACTTTACGTATAATTTATTACTCAGTTTCTATAAAACCCTGTGAGTGCCCTAAATCTTATATAATTTGAGGAAGCAGTAAAAAGGCGTAATTGAAAACCATTGAGAGAAAATGAAATACGAGTACCAGCTATGCCGAGGCGTTTTAATTTATTTCATATATTTTTAAGTGTTGAGACCAGGGACCGAAAACCTTTAAAATTTGCGGTAAAGGTAGAAATTCTAGGTTACATTTAAGATAAAGGTAACCGATATTTGGGTTAGCGAAACCTATAAACGTGTTACCTCTAGCTTTGGTTACCGGTGTTAATATCGGTTACCGAAAAAGGTCCTTGATTTAGAAAGGAATTAATAATGGCAACGCTAGCGATTTTTGCCGTATCGTCGGCATTATAAATGATTCAGAAAGTAATCTATCTTCATCCGCGTAATTTGAAGATTTTCTTGTTGTTTTTGCATTCAATTATTAAAATATACTCATCTGCATTAATAAAGTGACTTTAAGTTTTTAAATAAAAAAACATCCTGTCTACAGAAACTGGGTGGTGACCGTAAGTACTTTAATATATTTGGAATGACTATTAGACCTTATTTAACTGTCAAATAATGAGCTTTACAAATAAAATTGTAATACTCGGTGAGATTCTTAAACACCACATTGCATTGTGGTCACAACTTAGCCCGATTAATGGTGGGTCTACTCGGAGTCAGGGAAAATTAGAAATGTATTGGGAAGTAATCCATTTTCATCCGCGCCACTTTAAGAGTTATTTGTTGCTTATGCATGAAATTATTAAAATATACCCCTCTACGTTGAGAACATGACTATATTTTGGTTTTTTCTTTAGATTTTGTATATTCTCTAACTATCGAAAATGTAGATAGTTTTAAATTCTTTGCGATCTCGCAGTTTCATAGTTATTTAATTTAAAACTTAATGCCAGCTAGTGTTGTTGCGATAGCGATAGTCTATCGATAGTATCGATAGGCTATCTGTATTTTCGATACTATCGATTACGATCAAAATATGAATTTATTAATCTATTTAGCAAGCAATTTATTTTAGAATTCATCTAATATTACGCATTGGTGAAGCTAATCCGAGATGGTGGCCAACTTATTTGTTTATGGGCTGATTTCGATAAAACTCAGTTTGATACTTTATTTTAAAAAGAAAATAGCAACTGAATTATAAAATAACAAATATCCATAATGGTGGGCAACTTGTTTGTTCGTGGACTGATTTAGTTAAAACTGGACTTGGGACCATTAATTTGACATGATATTAACGGCGGTATGGTATAAATGTCAAAATACCAAGATGGCGACCAACTTTTATGTTTATGGACCGGTTTTGTAGTATCTTGGTTTAGACCCCTACCCCTAGAACCCTACGCCTGTCAGCTGTGAATTGTCAAGCACTCGTATTTTTATTCAATTTTATTTGTAAAATTAGCTTAAATTAGTTATAAAAACTCAAATTACATTAAAGAATAATCCATTAAATAACCTGTGAAAGTTTTTATTACCATAAATCAACTTAAACAAGAAGATTTGTGACTCCAGTGCAGTGCTAACCTATTTACCTGTCAACGGATTCGAACTGGCCAACGGAAAACCTGGGGAGTATTGTTTTCTTTTGTAAAGTAGACAATCAATTTACTTATTGTAATACTCATATATCATTTGAGAACAAGTTACACTACTGCCCAAATATAATTCAAAACAGACACGGCCCTCCGTATGCCGCAGAGCCTTTGTTTTGTCTCTTTTCTATTTACTTATTGTAGAATTGAAAGTGAAGACAGAATTAAGGTGCTCATGCTTTTACTTATCGTACTAAACATTGCACTGTAACACAGTAATATCAGAGAAAAGTAAAGCTAAGACATTTTTGCATCTGATCTGGTCTTATTAGAAATAGCTCTCAGTAGGTACCAAGTCTCTTATTAATTGACAAACTGTACAATTGATTTTGATGACTTATTTAGGCAGAGCTACATATTTACCAATATATAGTTATAAATACAATCACGGGGTTGTACAGTGACTAGTTTTTAAATCTAAATAAATTATTAAAAAGAAAAATAGGTAGATCTAGTTCTGTACCAGAGCTGATCTTTTTTTTTATTTTAAATAGTCATTTATTATTATACATTGCTCACAGACTGATAAAATTAAATTTTGAACATACGTTTTAGCCTTATTGCAGTTATTTTTACTTTTTTCTATTTTCTACACATACCTACGTTCCTACTTTATCAAGCAGCCGATACTGTCTCTGCATTGCGTTTCAGATGCCTGAAACAAGAAGCATGCTTGCGGAGCAGAGACTGCAGAAGCTACTGCAGGAACAGAAGGGCAATGAAGAACATATTGATCGGCTAGTAGAAGAAAGAAATAACTTGCAATGTGAAGTGAGAAATCTCAAGTCGGGCAATGATTCCCTGAGAACAAGCCTCACTAACATTCGCTGCTTGTATGATGAATTGGTTGCAGAAAATGAACAAAAACAAGCAGCCTTAGACAAACTCAAGGAAGAGAATGGTAAACATCAAGCAACACTAGACCGAGTTTACTTATTAGAACAACAGCTTCGAGAGGCTCACAATAGTCTTAATTGCCTACAAAATGACAAAATAATACAGGAGAACATGCATACTTGCTCATTACATAATGAACTGTCATTTGCCAACTTCAACCTGACCTCTGCTGGACTAGACAATGATTTATCTCTTACTGAGGAAATCAGCATGGAACCCGAGGTTGACCAAAGTGAGCCCAGTGAAGAGAAGTCTAGCAAGAAAACTTCGAGGTTTATCCAGATGAGACTAAAACTGATAATGCACTCAGTGGCATAAGAACTTTGAAGAGACAGTTAAAAACATACCGAAAACAGCATCACAAGAGAATCAAAAGGGCCGCATTACTTCAGGAAATAGACTTATTAAAATCAAATTATACATGTTTAAAGAAACAATATGAGGACTCTCAAAGACAGATGATTGACAAACCAGCTACCTGTGCAATACAAAATCTTATGAAATTCAAGAAAAAATGCACAGAAATGATAGCATTGCTAGATGACAATGATTTAGATTCAAGCACAGTTACAGAGGACAAAAGTGTGCTATCTGAAAACGACACAGCCGAACAATTTAACTCGGCTTTACTAGTACCTGTTGGTCCAGTGAGACAAAAGAAGAAAAAACGTAGATCTCACAAGAAAAGGAGGTCACACGCATCCCAGGGGCCGCTCGCCTCCCGGGGGCCGCTCGCCTCCCGGGGGCCGCTCGCCTCCCGGGGGCCGCTCGCCTCCCGGGGGCCGCTCGCCTCTCAGGGGCCGCTCGCCTCCCAGGGGCCGCTCGCCTCCCGGGGACCACTCGCCTCCCGGGGGCCGCTCGCCTCCCAGGAACCGCTGGCCTCCCGAGGGCCGCTCACCTCCCAGGGGCCACTCGCCTCCCGGGTCCAGGGTACGCCCGCTTGGCCGCGCGCGCCTGAACCACCGAGCGCACCATTGTTGGGTCACCGCATGCCGCGTGGAGCCTGCTTGCTCCCGGGTGTGCGCGCGCCGCCGCCGGCACGCCCAGCGTCGGGTCGACGCGCGTCCGGGCCTGTGCGAGTACCGCCGGGCATGCACACGTGGACGCCGGAGACGGTCCGCGCGCCTCGACCCGGCCCTCACGGCCGGACGGCGAGTCGCGGCGGCGGCGGCGGCGGTGGCGGCTCCCCTTTACTTACTAGCACGCCCACGCCGGATGACCGCGTTCAATGGACCGTACCCACGACGTCGGCACCCTGTTCGTCGTCCAACAAAGACTCTTCCGCTCAGACTGTTATATTTAGTGACGAAATAGGAAAAGGAATAGGCTACTTGCTTAGTAATAATGTTAAGCAAAAAGTATTAAATATTTGTATGCCGGGCGCCTCCTTCAAAGAAATAACTGATAAAATGTTAGGAATGAGCTATACAAAAAATATAACAGTTATTTTATTACTAAGTAATAGTAGCGGTTTGGATAAACAGGGTTTAAATAATTTTATTCAATCTTGCTCGACCCTTCAGGTCCAAAAATGTATAATAGGCACATTACCATATATAAAGTCGCAGGAAAAGTCGTATAACAATAGTTTATTTAATTTTAACAAATATTTATGCAATTTGACTTGTCATAGTGACAAACTTTTTATTTTTGACATTAATATATTTAATTCTTTTTATTTGACAAAAGGTACATTGTATCTAACTCATTTTTATAGAAAACAATTAGCTAATTTGTTAGCTAAAAATATTTTTGACCCTGTTATACAATGTATAACAAATGATTATAGTCACCGCGGTATTCATGTATCTAGGAACAGTAAATCTCAAAATTTAAACTAGTTTCACGGACAAAGGGAAAGCAATTTGAGATTATTCATCAGAATATTCAAAGCTTTTCATGCAAGGAACTTGAGATTGAGTTGTTCCTGGAAACTAGGAAAACTGACGTTTTATGTTTAACAGAGCACTGGCTGAAAGACTATCAAATGATTATTAACTATGATAATTATTATATTGCCAGTACCTTCAATCGAAAGTCCGACGGTGGAGGCTCATTTATATTATTACGGAAAAACATAAAAATCTAAAGAGCGCAAAGATATTGTTGGACTTTCGAAGGCAGGTTGTATTGAACTGTCCTCTGTTGAGTTAAAAATAAAATAGCGCACCCAAAGTTTAGACTGTGCACAGTTAATAATTCATTCATGGGGAACTGTATTCGCTTCTATAATAAAATACCAGATGATATTGTAAATCTGTCCGATAGCCAATTTAAAGCTAAAATTAAAACTTTTTTATGTTCTAAGGCCTATTATACGATAAATGATTACTTAGATGATAAAAACGTCTGGTCAACTGTTGTTCCAAATCAACGGAGTAGATTGTAATTATGACTCATGTATGATTCTTTATATATTTAAAAGAAAAGTACAAAAGATACAATTCCTGTGGAGTTTCTTCTGGCCGTTCTTCTCCACAGAAGGCGTACACTGGTAGTGAACGTGCCATCCATGATAGCTTTGACGTCGAAAAATGATTTGTAAAAATCTTAATTCGAATAAAAAAAATTGACTTTGACTTTGACTTTGAGACAAGGTTAAGAACAATATTTTGACATGAAATGTAAATCAATTTGTCAAATAAGATGCCACACAGACAGACATTAGAAAACAACAATAATATTCAAATATCTCAAAAACTATGCGTCGTAGCGAAAAAATAACGAAAATTTATGCCCCCTTTATAACCCATAACACAACCATGGCCATGCTATATAATGACCTTACTTGACCTTGACACTCACTTTTTTTAACTTTGTGAAAAATATATCTTAATGGTCCTGTAAACGTTAATTGATTGATTGAGAATGGTAAGATAGTTCCAATTAATAACGAAGCAATGTTAAAACTACTACTATTATTATTATAAAAAATGACAAAAATCCAACATGTCGGCCTATATTTCGTTCATGGATCGATTTTGTTAAAACTTGGCTTCTTGGGACCATTATTTTTACATAAGATTAACAACGGTATGATAAAAATGTCAAAAATCCAAGATGGCAACCAATTTTTATGTTTATGGACTGGTTTTGTTGAAACCTGGTTTAGAATAATATTTTAACATGAAATGAACATCCATTTGTCAAATAAGATGCCACACAGATGGACATTAGAAAAATCAATAATATTCAAATATCTCGAAAACTATGCGTCGTAGCGAAAAAATAACGAAAATTTGTGCCCCCTTTATAATCCGTAACACAACCATGGCCATGCTATATAGTGACCTTACTTGACCTTGACACTCACTTTTTTAACTTTGTGAAAAATATAACTTAATGGTCCTGTAAACATTAATTGATTGATTGAGAATGGTAAGATAGTTCCAATTATTAACGAAGCAATGTTAAAAATGACAAAAATCCAACATGTCGGCCTATATTTCGTTCATGGACCGATTTTGTTAAAACTTGGCTTGGGAATGTTTATGGAGTGATTTTGTTGTAACTTGGTTTAGAACAATATTTTGACATGAAATGAAAATCAATTTGTCAAAAAAGATGCCACACAGACAGACATTAGAAAAAAACAATAATATTCAAATATCTCGAAAACTATGCGTAGTAGCGAAAAAATAACGATAATTTGTGCCCCCTTTATAACCCGTAACACAACCATTGCCATGCTATATAATGACCTTACTTGACCTTGACACTCACTTTTTTTAACTTTGTGAAAAATATATCTTAATGGTCCTGTAAACATTAATTGATTGATTGAGAATGGTAAGATAGTTCCAATTATTAACGAAGCAATGTTAAAAATGTCAAAAATCCAACATGTCGGCCTATATTTCGTTCATGGACCGATTTTGTTAAAACTTGGCTTGGGACCATTATTTTGACATGAGATTAACAACGGTGTGATATAAATGTCAAATATCCAAGATGGCAACCAATTTTTATGTTTATGGAGTGGTTTTGTTGTAACTTGGTTTAGAACAATATTTGACATGAAATGAAAATCAATTTGTCAAATAAGATGCCACACAGACAGACATTAGAAAAAAACAATAATATTCAAATATCTCGAAAACTATGCGTCGTAGCGAAATAATAACGAAAATTTGTGCCCCCTTTATAAACTGTAACATAACCATGGCCATGCTATATAATGACCTTACTTGACTCACTTTTTTTAACTTTGTGAAAAATATATCTTAATGGTCCTGTAAACATTAATTGATTGATTGAGAATGGTAAGATAGTTCCAATTATTAACGAAGCAATGTTAAAAATGACAAAAATCCAACATGTCGGCCTATATTTCGTTCATGGACCGATTTTGTTAAAACTTGGCTTGGGACCATTATTTTGACATGAGATTAACAACGGTGTGATATAAATGTCAAATATCCAAGATGGCAACCAATTTTTATGTTTATGGAGTGGTTTTGTTGTAACTTGGTTTAGAACAATATTTTGACATGAAATGAAAATCAATTTGTCAAATAAGATGCCACACAGACAGACATTAGAAAAAAACAATAATATTCAAATATCTCGAAAACTATGCGTCGTAGCGAAAAAATAACGAAAATTTGTGCCCCCTTTATAACTTGTAACACAACCATGGCCATGCTATATAATGACCTTACTTGACCTTGACACTCACTTTTTTAACTTTTTCAAGGTCAAGTAAGGTCGTTCTATAAAAATTATTTCTTTCTTAAGGGGGCATAAATTTTCATTATTTTTTCGCTACGGCGCATAGTTTTCGAGATATTTTAATTTTATTGATTTTTTCTAGTCTATGTGTCATCGTATTTACGAAACGGATTTCATTGCATGTCAAAATATTATTCCAACCAAGTTTCAACAAAATCGGTCCATAAACATATTATGGGCGCTATTTTGAATTTCACAAGTTTACGTTCTCTTTTTTTTTAATAGCATATTAATCTCAGTATATATAATATATATAAAAATATTTATCATCATAACAAATATTAATTATAAAAGTATAACGAAATGCGTTTTTTTTCATACGTATGCGTCTTATCACACTTTAATAAGATATAATAATAAAATATTACAAATGTGAAAGTATGTCTGGATGTTTATATTTGTATTGATTTTGCGCCTCAACTATTAGATAGATTTAGATGAAATTTGAAATAAAGATTGTTTGTACCCTGGATTAACACATAGGATACTTTTTGTAGGAAAAGATCCTATTTTTACGGGGAAAATCGTACATTTTACTACAATTTGCGCCGTCACATTTTGAGGTATTCGTCTCCTTAGTGTATATTATTTTTATTTTAAAGTAATCGTAGTCCGTCTCATGACTAATTAATATTTCTAGTAGAACTATGACACTCGGGTAGACCAAACTATCCAAAATTCGATATGAAACTGGAAAAAGAAAGATACGCTAACCGCGACCGGGCGACCTCCTCACTTACTAATAAATAAGACAGGAGCCGGTCGCTCTTTGAATATACCAACCGACGACCGAGACGAAACGACGCGACAGGTGCGAGTGAGATAGACAGCGCGTCATAGCGCGTGCCGAGGTGTCGCGAGATCTCACGAAATAAAGGTAATTTTATTTCGGTTACCGGTATTACGCATCGGTGGTTAATACGCCAAAAGCTTACCTTTTTAAAATACCGGTAAAAAAATATAGGTGGTTACCAAATAATACCGGTAGGTATTTGCGGTACCGGTTTCGGTCCTTGGTTTAGACAAATAATCTTAAATGATCGTATTATATGAAAAGTTTTTACTAAAACATCTTGAAGAATAATTGAATCTGTCCATGTTAAAAGAGCGGGAGTCCAGATCGGGAGCGGGATCTTTCATAAAAGAATAAAAAATTTGAAGACTGACGCCGTCTTTACATGAAATTACAATACAATACAATACAAACTTGCACACAAAATAATTACAACATAATTATATTAATGTACATGAAAAAGGCGCTAGGCAATAAGCGGCCTTATTGCTTTAAACAATTTCTTCTAGGCAACCCATCAATGTGTGATTTTTTATATTAGTCGCGGGAAGGTGCTCATACTACCTACTAAATAAAAAAAAATAAAAAAAAATTACTGATTCGAGTCCCAATTTTTTATTCTTATTTGAATGGACTGTTGCCTTTTTGATGCCTAACCAACTCGAAAAGGTGCATTGGGGCGTTTTCTAATAGATAGCGTTACTAACTCGTTTCTTCAAAAATTGTGACTCACGCCTTTTAAACATGGACCGATTTAATTCAAGAATCTAATGTTTTCCTTTCTATGATCGAATAATGTTTTGCGATAAAATGACAAATAAGTTCTGTCTTTAGCTAACATCCTCCGTAATCGTGAGATAGAGCGTTCCGCTTTCGAAGGTGTTTGTATCCAGGTGGTCATTATTTTATAATGCCTATTTATTAAATCAGGGTAGGAATGCTTTACCTCTTTCGGCTGTAACTGTGGTACAACTGTAGTTATATCGAATCTGTAACTGTGGTACAACTGTAGTTATATCGAATCTATAACTGTGGTATAACTGTAGTTATATCGAATCTGTAACTGTGTTACAACTGTAGTTATATCGAATCTGTAACTGTGGTACAACTGTAGTTATATCGAATCTGTAACTGTGGTACAACTGTAGTTATATCGAATCTGTAACTGTGGTACAACTGTAGTTATATCGAATCTATAACTGTGGTATAACTGTAGTTATATCGAATCTGTATTTGTGGTACAACTGTAGTTATATCGAATCTTTAACTGTGGTACAACTGTAGTTATATCGAATCTGTAACTGTGGTACAACTGTAGTTATATCGAATCTGTAACTGTGGTACAACTGTAGTTATATCGAATCTGTAACTGTGGTACAACTGTAGTTATATCGAATCTGTAACTGTGGTACAACTGTAGTTATATCGAATCTGTAACTATGGTACAACCACAGAGAAATAGGTACAACTGTAGTTATATCGGATCTGTGGGACGCTACGTGACGGACATACCTTTTAGCACTTTCACCTTCGCTGTCTGTTAACAATGCGCGCGATTAATCCAGATTTCAGGTCACGCGTCTTCTGCGCCCGGTTCAAAGTGAATGGCGCTGAATGCATCCGGACCCTTCCGTGCGTGACCTGCCCACCTGACTCGCCAAAATGGCGGATGTACTAGTCAAATGTTAGGACAATCAGAATGTCGCATTTGTAAGTATGTATGTATAATGTACAACAGCATCAATGGTATATGAGGTGTTGATGATGATGATTAGTCAAATAGTACCTGGGTGACCGAGCTAAGCACGGAATCGTTCGACTACATGACATATATCGATCTATTTTTATTTTTAAGAGAATCGTCCATGACCTTGTATTTTGGAACACGTGTACATTTAAGTAAGCAGTATTTTTTCCACGATTTTCTCCTAACGAGCAAAAAAGCTTCATGTTAGGGAATTATTGACAAGATACACACGTAAGCTCGTATTATTTAAATAACGAGGGTTTTCCAATATATCTATAGTATTTTCAAATCGTTGTTTCCTGCTGTAAGTTTTAAATAACTAGCGAACTGTCTTTGTGTCTTTTTAGTAATGTACGAAGGCCATTTTACGTTTTCTCACACAAATTAAAATAAACATGCTAAATGTGTAGATTAATTATTTTTAAGTACTAGTTTATCAAATTTAAAACCATCAGTTGCAAGATGGACAAAGTTTTTTTTCCGTAGATGGCGTTACTTGACAGTTTTTATCAATGGAAACAATTTTGCTACGCGTGTCAGATGTTTCATCTATCGCGACTCCCATAAATATTAATAAATGTACTTTTATATTTCGAACAATAATTCCGGTCATGAATATCCTCTACCAGTACAGAATTACAAACGTTATTTTACGACTGAGAATTTAGGTCCCTTGTTAAAAAAATATTTTTTCTCGAGAAAGCATAAAGCTGTTTTATGGAGAAGGCGTAATTATTTGGCATGGTACCTATTTGTCTCAAAGCTCTACATTTCAACCAATAACTCCGGCTCCGTAGCCCAGGTGGTAGTGTATCTGCCTCCGACGCACAGGGTAGCGGGTTCGAATCCCGCCCAAGGCAAACATTTGTGTGATGAGCACTTGTGTTTGCCTTGTGTCTGGTTGTTGTTTATCTATATAAGTATATTGTATTTATCTATTTATGTATTGTATCAGCTGTCTGGTACCCATAGTACAAGCTCTGCTTAGTTTAGGATCAGATGGCTGTGTGTGAAGATGTGTCCCCACATATTTAATAACTGTTCTACAAAATTTTAAGTTATTGTAGTTTTGGCTCTGCGTTCATCATCTTTCCTCTTTTATAATAGGAAACATAACTCATCTTTATAAGTCTTAAACGTTCATATTAAATTTCTTAAATTTCTAAATTTCATAAGTGTCATAAAGTTTAATTTAATAGCCACGTATAAAACGGTCGCGTATTCCGATTATAAAGATCCATATCGCACGGCCAACGCGATAATTTTGTGACTCGTTAACGACACGATTTCAATTTGAGCGTTTGCTATTAATACCGCCGTCAGTTAATTTCACGAATCGCTCCAATCCGGAGCAAGCATTAAGCGCCTACACCTAATGAAATTATATCCGACACGCACACGCCACGCACACGGCACTGAGCCTACGCTAATAATCATCAACAGCTCATATACGTCCCCACTGAGGGGCTTGAGCCTATCCTGATTTAGAGTGATTAGGCCTTAGTTGATCACCCTGGCCCAGTGCGGGTTAGTCGACTTCACACACAACCTTTGAATTTCTTTGCAGGAGTGTGCACTGTGCAGGTTTCATCACGATGTTTTCCTTCACTGTATGAGAGCGTCTAATAAATGTACATATGAATTCAAAATTCGAAAATACATTAGTACGTGGTGGGGATCGAACCCGCGTCTCCCGGACGGAAGGCAGCGGCCCTAATCACTAGACCACCGACGCCCTCTAGATATGATAGAATGATAACATTATCTCGAGCGTGAGGTTCGTAACCGTAAGCCGTATGGTGACGGCAGAGTAGAATACATTTGTCACCAACCCCTACTCTTCCCGTGGGTGTCGTAAGAGGCGACTTAGGGACTACACATTGAACAGGGAACGGGCAGCAGCGCTCTCTGATACAGTAACCTTTAAACTGCGATCTCCAACCCGCCTGCCAAGCGTGGAGATTATGGCAAAACCAAACACTCAAGTGGAGGAGGCTCATAGTCCATCAGTGGACTGTAACGGGCCGTTGATTTGATTTGATTTGAGGTTTGTAACTACTTATAAATACGTACTTATATATCTTTGACTTTCAAGCAGAACTTAGTAACTTATTTCATCGATAAAGTTCAGGTGCGGTTTAGTTACACAAACGTCAAACTTGGTATCGCTTTGGAACAATCTTACTTTATTACCTAGTTATATTACACCCTTGACTTATTTGAATGTCACGAGTATTTTCAAAACATTTGTGGAACATAGATTTAAGATTTTGCTTTAAAAAAAAATAACCTTAAGATACAAGTTTTGAGAAGCAAATATAGCTTTATATAATAAGCCTAACTAAACTAAATAAAACTAACATGTTTTTCAAATGGTCATCATTATACACCGTGAAATTTACATCGTTTTGTTCCCGCCGTGTAGTGATAGTACCCGTCAAACTGAACAACTTTTCACGAAAAAAAAATTTCCTGCGAAAAAAAAATTTTTGGCCTCCATACAAAGTGAGACTCCCGACCGACCCATTTTGTATGGAGAGACCAAAAATTTTTTTGTCACAGGATTTTTTTTTTTCGTGAAAAGTTGTTCAGTTTGACGGGTACTATCACTACACGGCGGGAACAAAATGATGTAAATTTCATGCTGTATTATTATCATCATCAGTAGATTGCCGAAAGTAGTCTTCTACTCTGAGCTTTCTTGCGGGAAGCGATAAGCAGGGCGGCCAGTATTTGCGATACAAGGACGTGTTGAGACGAAATCTTGTGGCTTGTGACATACCGCCGGATCGCTGGGAAGATCGTGCACGTTTCAGACCGGAATGGCGACATACCATCCACAAAAGTGTAGACCTATACGAAACTAAACGTCTAGAAGAACTTGATGTGAAACGTCAAATACGGAAGGCACGACCAAAACCCTCCTATACTTATACCTATGATTCGGCTGGTCAACTGCACTGTACACCATGCAGCCGAACATTCAGGACTAAGTTCGGTTTTGCAAGCCACGTCAGAGCCCACCACACAAACTACCCGGATTAAAATGTAGGAGTCGCCGTCGCCGGATACGGTGCGGTGATCATCATCATCATCATCTCAGCCGAAAGACGTCCACTGCTGGACAAAGGCCTCCCCCAACGATCTCCATATTATTATACCTTCAAAAAAATATTCATGCATATTTTGCTAACAGACGAGTGCTCACGCTCTGATAATGACATCCAAGAACCGTCAAGGATACGAATTGAAATTTTACAAAATTAACAGATGGCTTATTGACGGCCCCGTAGTCTAGTTGGTAGTATGCCTGCCTACGAAGCACAGGGTCGCGGGTTCAAATCCCGCCCAGGGCAAACACTCGTGTGATGAGCACTTGTATTTGCCTTGTGTCTGGATGTTGTTTATCTATATATGTATGTATTTATCTATTTAAGTAATGTATATCAGCTGTCTGATACCCATAGCACAAGCTTTGCTTAGTTTGGGATCAAATGGCCGTGTGTGAAATGTCCCCATAAATTTTCATAATAAATATTTATTTTTTTAGGCCGTGTGTCCCCACATATTTTAAAAATCTGGCTAATGCAATACATTTTCATAATAAATAAATATTATGTATGTGAAATGTCCCCACATAAATATGTGGGGACATTTCACACATATTTATGTGGGGACATTTCACACACGGCCTAAATAAATAAATAAATAAATATTTATTATGAAAATTTATTGCATTAGCCAGATTTTTCAAGTTTTTCATCTGAGCCTTCAGGAGTGGAAAGATGTCATAGCCTATTATTGAAATTCACAAAAATAGACATAAATTCTAGTTCACGTTTCGTCAATTTACGTACCTATTTGCCTAATGTCAGGAGCATGATAAATTAACTTGTTCATCCATATTATTTTTATGTCGTATAAGCTAAATAACATTGTCTTATATTGTTTGAGTATTAGAAGCGTAATTTATACCTCACAAATAATTTAATTCACTTTGATTATGTATGTGTAATGCCATGCCACAAATAGCTATGGTAAATTCAGAAATCAAAATACCGATGTAGGCGGTAGGTGGTTTCTGCTGAACTGAATTATTATAAGTCAAGTAGTTTGTATACTTACTCGAAATAATCTTAAAACATAATTTTGTAAACAACTCAAAATTCATAGAAGTTTGTGTTTGAATTCTTGTTCATATAAATATTTATAACTCAGAATTTAATAGGTTTTTTAAAGGTTATGTTTTTAAGGCTAGGTTTAGCAAAATTAAATTTAAATTTAGATTTTAAAATTAGAATTAGAACATGACTTTCCAAATCGGGGCCAATATCATTCTTAATTCAAAAACATGCTTATAGAGGTAATCTCTCTAGTCCGACGCCTAACCAAGTGTAAAATGCTTAAACGTAGCCTTGTTCACGTCTCGACCAAACCTCTACATCATGTAATAGGAAACTCTAACAACTCCACGAACTACTTTGACCAACTTCGATGTACGAGTATCATCCACTTCAACTATGGGCTTATTACTGTGAAGTACTATTAGAGCGTAGGTGGTCTAGTGGCTAGGACCGCTGCCTCCCGTTCGGGACACGCGGGTTCGATCCCCGTTTTCGAATTTTGATATGTACGTTTATTCGACGCTCTTACGGTGCAGGAAAACATCGCGATGAAACCTGCACACTCCTGCGAAGTTTAAAGGTTGTGTGTGAAGTCAACCAACCCGCACTAGCGTGGTCGATTAAGGCCTGATCGCCCTGATACAGGGTAGGCTCGAGCCCCTCGGTGGGGACGTATATGGGCTGTTGATGTAGCGCATTCATAGACATAGACAAAGTTTCTCCAAAAAGTTGTAGCATGTACCTATCTTTATTATTATTACACTTAATTTAAGTCAAGATCTACTAGAGTTCTTTTCTAGATTTATTCCACCTTGCGTGATCAAGTTGCGATGCGATTGAAAGACAGCGAGCGTCTAGCTCTTTGAGATATTCTTGTATTCTTTTCACTATTGTGCCACAGACTATATTTGTTTTTTTTTTTTTTCAGTGGCTTCACGTCTTGTTTGGACGTATTTTGCCAATGACAACGTATTCACTCAACATAACACAAACGAGAAGAATGTTCGGTGAAAAATTGTTATTTGTTTGTGCTTGTCTTGTGGTGTCATAACTTTTTTATGTTGTGTTGTTTTAGGTACTCCTGTTGGACCCTCCTATATTTGGGTTATTATAGGATGAGTCCTGGCAGCTTCAAAATTCTTCATACGACGTAAACAACTTTTTTTTATAATATTCAGTTTAAAAACCATAATAGCTAATAATTAAAAATAAATTAACTTCACCTCTTATTTTATCATTAAACAGTATGTGATTTTACTTAATAAATAAATAAACAAAATAATATTTAAAAAAAAAAATTAATCTGTCAGAGCTCATGCTACAGTAACTTAACTATACCTGAGTGTACTTATAATTTTTTTTTTCGCTTTTTTATTTTTGTACTTATTAAAATTTATGTTAAATAGCGGTGCATTTTAGTTTCTATAATGTCACAATCTTATGAATAAGGTACCTACCTGTTTTATTTCTTTATTTATTTCAATTTCCTATAACACTACGCACACACCGTAACACTGTTCCATAAGTGGCGTCTGCGCAGAACCGGTCCGTGACGTAAGTGAGATAACAGTCGTCACGTGCCACGTAGTGTGTTGTGACAAATTTACATTCCCGTCGCGAGTTTAACCCTCTCGGTGACGAGTGAGGCCAGGAGACACGCGAGGGAGATTGGACCAGTTATACCATTAGCTTACCTTTGATGGTACAATTGATATTGCCAGTTGTATTATTTCCCGCTTATGAATTAAGTAGCACTAATTTGTAATATTGGATTGTACTTTTCAAAGGAGCTCTGAACTTGTTAGTTAAGTTCGCCAGTTAGTAACATAATGAAATTTCATGCATGGTTTTTAATTTCATTAAAGACGATGACGAGGCAAATTTTTTTTTTACTTCCCAATATAAATTTGTTTAATCAGCTGACATTCTTAGTATGGAGACTTATTTTTTTTTATATGTCAACCCATGTTCCTTGGAAAAAAATGTTCAGTTTCATGAGTAGGTACTGTCGCTGTATTTGGGATTGGTAACTCTGTTTTGTTACAGCCTAAGTATAAATAAATAAAATTTAATATTTTTTTATTACGCAATATTGTACATAAGAGTGACAGATAATAATTATTACAATTAGACTACGTACAGAACAAAAGGTTACGAACCCTGTTTCTTTAACTAAGAAAAGAAGTACTGTTTCTTAGGAAACAGTGATCAGCCGTGATATCTTGAGTTGTAAGGCAATTTACAATTCTGATAGATGGAGTAGTGAACACATGAAGATCAATGTAATTGGGTGAATTTATTCAATTTTATAAGCGTAATTTAAATTAAAGTTAAAAAAAGAACAGATTCAGAGGCAAAAAAAAATATAAATAATTATGAAAACACTAACCCTGGGTAAGACAAACTTCTCGGTTTCTTTCTCAGCGCATGAAAATGAACAACGGTTTAAAATTTTGCTAAAATTTATAACATGACTTCTAATTTCTTCTTGTTCTTCTGTGTTACTTAATAAGTTCTTTTAGCATTTGAGTGAAGCTGGAATCCAATAATATTACTGTAGTTTATCGGCCAAAATGCCACGTGGCGTTCACATATAGCTACTGCATACTAGTTTAGGTTCTCGAATGGCTACCACGGGCTGGAAGGCATAGTGTTGAACGGCCTCCCGCAAGGTGGGCAGATGACTTGGTGAAAGATGCTGGTGCTAGTAGCGCAGGACCTATGTTCAGCAGTGGACGTCTTCCGGCTGAGATGACGATGATGATACTAGTTTTATAAAATTAAATCCCTTTGGTGTTTAAGTTAATTTATTTTAGTCCTAGCGTGTTCACTTAATTTATTTGAGAGATATTAAATTAAAGAGAGAATAGAGTTCATTAATTTATCTAACGTACTTTAGACCGCAAATTAACAATTGGTTCGGAGGGGAGCTGCTGGGACGTGTGACGAGAGACGTCTGGACGCTACCCGCTTGGTGCGCCGTGCGATCCAAAAAATTTATTTATTTATTTACGGAAAACATACAGCTTACATGACACATAAGACAATAACATTTGAAACATTACATTAGCCAATTAAGTTTTCACAAATTATTGATACAAGACATTGGGTAAAAAACAATGGAGGATACAAAATGAAATTATAAAAATTTAGAAGAATTTTACGCCTGATAATTTTAAAAGTTTAAAATAAAGATGCTACCTATCTGTAATCGATATACTACTTGATTTGTTTGATGGTGGAAACAAATTTAGGAAACTTAAGATGGAAGATATCAACATCTTTGAATTTAGTGTTATAAGAATTGCATGCTCGTCGGATGAAGCGGTTTTTAGCGTAGTTGGTACGCGAACGCGGCAATGCGAAGGTTGCTCGAGTTGATAGACGAAAGTTGGCTCTTGGACAGTTAAGAGAGACCATGCTGAGGAGGTAAGGAGATTCAACTAAGTTATGTAAGATTTAATAAAGAAAAACGACATCCCTGTGCTCACGACGCACTTCCAAGCTATGCAGCAAGTTAAGGGGAATATTTTTAAATTTGTACTTTAAACGCTTCAGAAATTTATTCCGGATTTTCTCCAACGCAGTTCTATGAACAGAATATTGTGGATTCCAAACCGTAGATGCATAATCAAGATGAGATCTTACAAGAGAATTATAAAGTACAAGCAAAGTTTCTACTTTTTTAAATTCAGTACTTTGTCTAAAGACAAAACCTAACATCCTGAAGGCCTTGGATGCAATTTTTTCAATGTGCGATTTAAACAATAATTGGTCATCCAAGTGCACACCCAGAACTCGCACCTCGTTTACTCGTATGAGCTGTTTGTTATACAGTGTATAGTTATAAGAAGTTTGGTTCTTTTTTCTGCTAAAAGAAATAGTACAACATTTATCAACATTAAGAACTAATTTATTGTGCAAACAGTATTCGCCAAACCGATCCAAGTCCTTTTGTAAATTAATGCTATCCTGATTAGATCTAATAATTTGGAAGCACTTAGTATCGTCTGCGAATAATAAGGCATTGGAGAAATGGAAACATTTTAAAACATCATTAATAAAAATATTAAAAAGCAGGGGCCCGAGATGCGAGCCTTGGGGAACCCCTGAGGTCACAGGTATGAATGCGGAGGTAAAACCCTTCACGGCAACAGCCTGGGTTCTGTTCCTAAGATAGGACTCGAGCCATCGGAGCAAGTCACCGTGTATACCGATTTCTTCCAATTTCCTAATTAATAAACAATGGGAGATTTTATCAAAACATTTGGAGAAATCGGTATACACAGCGTCAACCCGGTGACCCCCATCCATGGCCACCAGAATTTTGTCCAAATACTCGCAAAGATTAGACTCTGTCGAACGCCTATTAATGAAACCGTGCTGTTGGGTAATTAGAAGCGGCCTTACCACCGGAAATAACATGCCATATACCACTTCTTCAAAAAGTTTCGGAATTGTAGACAATTTTGAGATGCCTCGATAATTACGCATATCATGTTTATTCCCACTTTTAAATATAGGTAAGACGAGGGAGCGTTTCCAAATAGCTGGCATTATACCGTTCAATAAAGAAAGCTTAAAAAAATACTTATAGGATAGGCTAGTTCTTTGCTACAACGTCTTAAAAATACGGGAGGGATCCCATCAGGTCCGCAACCCTTAGACACGTCAAGGCGACGCAGATACTTCTCAACAGTTTCAGATGATATGTGCATTGAGGATATTAACAGATTGGCATACTTATTATTATCAGTATCCATAGTAGAAGATGGATTAGTACCAACATCACTTTCAAAAACTGACTGGAAAAAATTGTTAAAAGTGTCAACTATTGCCTGACCGTTAGTGACGGTGTTATCATCAAGGAAAAGCGTATCAGGGATACTAGGAGTGGATTTTTTTGATTTAATAAAAGAAAAAAACCGTTTGGGGTCTTGACGGATATTGTTTTCGGAACTAGAAACGAATAAATCATAACTTGTCGCTATTAAAAAAAAAAAAAAAAATTTTTTTTTCCTGGGAACGCAATTCCGAAAAAGTATTATAATCGCTTTGTCTATTATAACATTTCCATTTCTTATGGGCTTTAAGTTTTTTGTTAATTAATTTTATTAATCTGCGGGGATACCAAACGGGATATTTACCTTTGGCGATTATTTTTATTGGCACTAATTCCGAGACTATATTATTAATAATCAGGTAGAATTTATTTACGGCTAAGTCAATGTCAACCTCTTCTAGGAGAAACCCCCAATCAACTTTACCTAAAGCGGCTGAAATCTTGTCGTAATCAGCTGAAAAATATCTACGCACAGTGCGAGGCGCTTGCCGCAACTCGGTGGCGCGGCGGGGCGAGTCGCGTACCACGCACAGCGCCGGGTGATGCCCGTCCTCCGGCCGAGACAATGGCTCAGTTCGAGTCACTTTACAGGGAACACTACAGAAAACTAGATCGAGGCTCCTATTGTTAACATTTAACACGCCACTGCATTGATTGATGTTCGTGAATGACATAAAGTCATGTATTTGTGAAATGAGGGTGTTGTGTGTAGGATTTGACAAAGTATATAAATAAGGTAAGTCTGGCACAGCGGCCCATACGGCGTCAGTTACATTAAAATCTCCCAGCACTAAAAATTCACTGCACGGTTGATCAAGAATTAAATCAGATAAAAAGTCAAAGAATATAAGTTCCGCAGGTGCCTGGTCATTATTTTGAGGGAAATAAGAACAAAAGATAAGAAGAGAGGAGGCATTATCTAAGCCTATACTAATATACGTAATATCGGGTGCACCCGGCAACATCGGCAGTGGTCGCGGCAGCGCGGCGGCGACCGCGAGCCCGGCCCGAACCGCAATCAACGTACCTCCACCCATCGACATACCTAGGCTCTCATAGTCGCGGTCCGTACGGTAAACACTGTAGCGAGTATCAAAAAGTTCAGAATCGTAGATACTAGATAAGAGCCATGTCTCACTCAAACATATTGCAGCAATATTATATCGTAATCATGTTGCAGCAAATTTTTTAGAAAAGTAGATGTTTTGGTTCGGAGACCTCTCACGTTTTGATAAAAAATATTTAAAGCCATTGATAAATGCAGACATACATAAAATACTATACTAACATTATCACAATTTGCAGGTTTGTTACCACGGTTATATTTAATATTGTTACCTCGATATTTCGGAACGGTTACACGCTCCATGGTCAAACCCGCAAATTGTGATGATGTTAGTGTAGTAACAACCACGAAAATCTTAAAACATACATAAAATACTATAGTCACCAGATCCCCATGATTATCTTATCGTGGTTTCCATAGTTCTCGTGGCCACACATTTGCTCGCCGGGCCCAGGTGTGAGGCTTCACAACTGGCAGGGTGTGAAATATAGAACTATGAATGCCGCCATGATTCATTGCAGCTACACTATTCCCAAACAAAACTGCCTTATGTTCGTGTTGTAGTTTTACATGTTAACTTTATAGGTACTCTTTTGTTTAAGAAGTACCTTTGAGTCTTAAGTCTTAATGTATTTTGTGAGGGAAATAAGATACCCAGAAACTTTGAGTTGGATACAAGAAAGTTGAAAGAAACAGTGAAGATTATGTCTGATTTATTCAACATTATTAATTAAATCATCAACAACTCATATAGGTCCTCACCGAGGGGATTGAGCCTACCCTAAATTAGAGCGATTAGGCCTTAGTTGACCACGCTGGCCCAGTGCGGGTTGGTCGACTTAACACACAACCTTTGAATTTCTTCGCAGGAGTGTACAGGTTTCATCACGATGTTTTTCTTCACCGTAAGAGCGTCGAATAAACTTATATGAACTCGAAATTCGAAAAAACATTGGTACGTGGTGGGGATCGGCCCCCGTCTACCAGACGGGAGGCAGCCCAGCCCCCGACGCTCTCATTATAAATTATAATTGTTACTTTTCATACAAAAAAATCTACGAGTTCCTGTAATGAGAGGTGTCTATATAAACGACTCCGTAGCCTATTCGGTACTATGCCTGTCTACGTAGCACAGGGTCGTGGGTTCGAATCCCAACCTAGATAAACATTCGTGTTAGCCTTGTGTCTAGATGTTGTTCATCTTATATAAATATATTTATCTATTTATGTACTTCGTGTATTTTACCCCCTATATTTCTCTTGGGGAGGCCTACGTCCAGCAGTGGACTGCAATTGGCTAATTGATTGTTTTGTTTAATTCGAAATCAGGTGGCCGTGTGTGAGATGTGTCCTTACATATCTATTTAAATTTTATTCTTTCCAAACCACCGGAAAAGTAAGTAGTTACCTTAAATTCAAAAACTTATTAAAATGTTCATAACTTTCCAATGATTCTGCATCAATTCAATATTATTTATTTAATAATACTTAAGTCTTACTCAATGCTTTGTTGACTATTGTTAAGTGGAAACTTTGTTGGCTTATGCATTTTTTTACTGTATATCTTTAATGTAGTAAATTAAGGTTGTTTGTTTCCCTAAAATAAACAAATAAATAAACAAAAATCATAGTGTATCGGTTTTGATGGTATTGGTACTAGAGCTTGTGGCTTAGCCGCCGCCACAAGCAGCTGATCACCACACGAAGAGTGTTGTAGAGGGTTATATGGCAATAACCAGGGCATAGTCCGAAGGAAAAAAGGTATTTATATATCTATATATTATTTATTATATAACTGTCAAGGGAAAATAGTAGAGAATAGTAGAAAAGCTTTAGGAATGTGCTATCGGAGATCAGGACATGAAGTGAAGTATTTAGCAGAAAAAAGACAAAATCGAAACGTAAGAAATCTAAATTTGAAAATGTTTTTAAAATGAAAGATAAAACTGCCAGCAAGAAAGATTGCCAGTCATAAAACAGGAAAGAGGACGAATGCCTCGTTAGAAGCTTACTTATATATTCGTCAAGTCTTCATAAAAGTAACAAGTAAGAGTATAGTAGCAAATGGCGAGCGCTGATGACTCGTACCCTACAATAAAAGCGTGTACTGGTTCAAAGCTCGCACTTGATCAATGTAAATGAGGCTTCATTAAAACGTACCGTTAGATCTCGCAGAATCAACGCTGCTGGACTTAACGAAAACGAACTCGACGTCGCAGGACTCGACGCTACCGGAACCCGATGTGAACGGATAAATTCAGAAAATCAAACAATAAATCAAATCGAAAATCAACGGCCCGTTACGGTCCACTGCTGGACTATGAGCCTCCTCCACTTAAGTGGAGGATTTTGCCATAATCTCCGCGCTTGGCAGGCGGGTTGGATATCGCAGATTAAAAGGTTACTGTATCAGAGAGCGCTGCTGTCCGTTCCCTGTTCAATGTGTAGTCCCTAAGTCGCCTCTTACGACACCCACGACATTGTTTAAAACAAACAATATCCTATCCGTACTTCCCTAATATTATTAACATTGTATTTTGATATCGACGTTCTCTTAAAAGTTCTTCGCATTTTTCGCCTTGAGAAGTCTGAAAATGGACGGATAGCTGATACTCCAAAGAAAATTGTTTTCTGATCATTACTGTGTACGTTGAGAGAAAAGACCACCTTCACTAAACAGGAGAGTTTCAATTTGGATGTCAGTATTTTCATAATTTCTTTTTACATTTCTTTTATACACCGTAAAAACCCGTCAAACTGAACAACTTTTCACGAAAAAAAAAAATTCCTGCGACAAAAAAATTTTTGGCCTCTCCATACAAAGTGAGACTCCCGACCGACCCATTTTGTATGGAGAGACCAAAAACTTTTTTGTGACAGGAATTTTTATTTTCAGTTTGACGGGTACTATCACTACACGGCGGGAACAAAACGATGTAAATTTCATGCTGTATAGGTACTTGCTTTCCGCCCGCGGTTTCACCCGCGTTAAATGAGTTTTCCCGTGGGAATGAAGTGTTTTATCGCGGTAAAAAGTAGCCTTTGTCCAATTCCAGGACCCTAATATATATGTGTGCCAAATTTCATCTCGATCTGTCCAGTGGTTGAAGCGTGAATGAGTAACAAACATCCAAACTTTCGCATTTATAATATTAGTAGGATATGTGTTTTTACATTACTGGGAAGAACTATAATATTGAAAATAGCAACTGTATTTAAAGCAAACGTTCTTGTATTTCTGGAAATAAGAATAAGTGCATTCATATAGTTTTTTTAAATTTTACCCCAGCCGGGAATCAAACCAACTCAATATGCAAAAATTACACTTTATGCATTGTATTTGTTCATTTTTAAAAGCTAAATAGGTGTTCGTAACTTACGTAAATTCTTCGTCAACATTTCTAACTTTAATTTCATTTTTATATTCTGTGCACTTTCTTTTGTTTACTCTGCGATCTCATTTTCCACCACTGTCAAGATTGGCTGGAAGAGATCTCTTTTAGAGATAAACTCGCCTTTGTACATTCATTTTTTATCCTGTGTATGTTTAATTGTGCAACAAAGTGTTAATTTAATTTTATGATAATGACGAGTCTTTGCCAGCCCAAGTAACCATTCTCAGGAGAAATTACAACTTATCTGTGGCCTAATCAATGAAGTTGCATTTCAAATTACATCATCATCATCATCAACGGCCCATTACCTTATATTAAATAATTATTATTTTAAAAACTCTTTGATTACCTCTTATACCTAAGCCTAACCTGACCTGATACTAACTACTAACCTGTTTCCTAAGACAGGGATTTACTTAGTTTTTATTTTCTAGTTGATAAAAATAATATTAATTATAAATTTTACTTAGTCAGGACTACTAAGTAAAATTTATAATTAATAATTTTTCATACAATGTTTAAATTAGCCTAAGATTTCACAGAATAAATTTATCTTTATCTCTACTGTACTCAAGGACACGCCCTACTGTTTCTCTTGATGACACGCACTTAGGTATAAGGCGATGTTCACACAAAAAAGCGTGGGGGATAACTTGCCACAAATCGCCTGGCAATGCGTCAGTTTTATTGAGTAGATAATTTATTGTGGTACTACTGTCCTCCCGCGGCAAAGCTCTTTATTTTGTAGGATTTTATCCGTGGGAATAAGACTTTTTCCCCTAAAAAGTACTTTATGTGTTAATCCAATTTATAAAATAACATATTCATTTATTCATACAAATCTGTTTAGCAGTTTATTGCATCACGCAATCAAGCTTACTTAGTTTAGGCATCGCATTCATATTTTGTCTACTTTTTTTATTTTATTTTTGTATTTCTATACTCTATGTTTTAGATTAAGTTTTTATTGAAATAAATTTTATCTTTATCTTTAAGCAGCCAAATATCCGAACAAACTTTCACATTTATGATATTAGTAGTATCTATCAGGTGAATGTTGAAGTCAATGTCAATATTATGATTAAAAAGGCGTAGATAGGTCACTTACAAGGCAAACGGTGTTATAACATGGCACAAAATTTACACAAGGACGGCAAGTCTAAGCATGAGTGCGAAAAAGAGACAAAGCGACGCGTGACTAAGTTCAGGTTGGCTGATTAGCCAACTTTTGGTGTGCCGCTTTTTGAGCGCGTATGAATAATCTATCCCTTTTTACCTAGTATGTCAATGGTTGAAGTGATACTGTTTATTTTAATAGTCTCTGTGGCTTGAGCAGAAGACTTCTGGGTTCTAATACCGATGATGTCCAGTAGTAAGTCAATTCTAAAAACTAATTCTTACTCTACAGTATTTATTTCTACTTCTTTGTCGGATAGTTCATCGTTAAATTTTATTCACACTAATTATATTATAAATGTGAAAATATATTTGGATGTTTAAATGTTTGATGTTTGTTTCGCCTTCACGCTAAAAGTATTAACGGATTTAGATGAAATTTGGAATAGAGATAGCCTGTAACCTGGATGTTCCCACGGGAAAACCGTACTTAGCCGCGGGTAATCTTAAAGTTTTCAATGACAGCACACGCCACTCTACTCTCGTATCTAGTTTTTGGCCTTATCTTTGTCTTTGACGCTTGCGTGTGGATATCGTCGGCGTCGTATGTAGCGCTCAGCCTAATACTTTCTGTCTAGCGGGTTTCCAATTTGTCTCCTACTAGAAATCCATGTCCATCTGTTTTACTTTGAGAAAGTATCAGTATTTACTCATGCCTACCATTTTAGTTTGGATAAATTGAAGGTTATTTGCGTTTAGACCGCTTCAGTGGTTTTAACCTACGGCCTTTTTTGTGTTTATTTTATCTTCGTCAGTTTTTTTACAGAAAACGGTGAGTTGAATTTCGTATGGATTTTTCATATTGTACTCGAAATTTATACAGCCAGTCTATGCATCTGATGGCTTTGACTTGAGAAATAGCCTTTATTCCGTAGCAGTAGGGGGTATTCGTAGTGAGAGTGTCCAGTTGGATATGCTGGCTACGGGACATCATATACAAATGAATATTTGCATTTCTCATTTCAGTTCTTAAATAGATTTTCTTTATAGTAGGTACAAATGTCTAATTGAAAAAATACAATTTTCCCTGATGTCGCCGGAATAGTTGTCCTTTATATTATATTTTCTATGAGTTCTATTTTTTCAATTTTTTTAGGTCATTCAAAATAATACACACAAAAATTTTTAATGTAACAATATATTCTGTATATACAAAGACGGCGTACATTATAACGCGAGTAGCAGCGGAAGGGCGATGGCGAGACAGGGGGTGGTGGGGCTGGGGCGGGGCGAGGCGCTGCGCTTGAGTGCCTCCAGCTCACTCACGTCGGGAGCCTCGTCGAAGTCGCCCACTTCGTTGTACTGCATCTCTTCAAACTTGCCGGACAATGCTGCAGGAGAAAAGAGATGGGTTTAGTTTTTGCACTGCGTGCTTTAAAGTTTTTTCTTTTAGACGGAGCTTTATAGTCGTGTATAATTTGCGTAGTGATAGAGGTCAATTGAAATGGCTGATCACTAACTGATTTGCCATTTAATATGTCTCCAATTCGCTTAGAAAAGAAGACAAAAGATTGGTGATGACGGACGACGACGGGCTTCTGTCGTGCGCTACGTTCGTCGTCAACCGCTACGCCGACTCTCATATCGTAGCAAATTACTACGGCACGCCGTAGTTATTTGCTACGGTATGAAAGTCATTTAAAAAGACTGTAAATGAAGATCCATTTTAAATTTATTTTAATTGCTAAACTTACTTTGAACGGAATTCTTTAGTTTATAAACTTTAAAACTTATTAAAATTATTATCGATTCTAAGACGAATTGTTTCTGAAATTAATATTTTACTACTACCTACTTTATGTCGATTACTAATTAATTTTCCAAAATCTACCATCTATTCATACAAAACGTGTATGAATGATGGTAGTATGTTTTTATGATTTCGACGTACATGAATAAGAACGCAAAAGGCCAAACCATAAACTAATGGCCAATAGGCAACTCTATCATTGGAAGATGTGGTCAAGCGAACGTACCCTATTCTCAGCACTTTTGCAAAGTTTTCCTATTTGTCTCGATATGATTGATGGTAGAATCCGCGATTGGTTTTTGTGATGACTTCATTATTTTATAAAAGGATATTTTTTTTACAGATCATTTGTTTTTTATAGTATCCTGAAAATATTTTCATGCTGATTCTAATAAGCACCAGTGCGTCCTACCCGATTTTACATACGGAGCCGAGACGTGGAACATGACGGTGAAGCTGGCCCACCGGCTACATGTCACTCAGCGAGCTATGGAAAGATCTATGCTTGGTATTTCGCTACGGGATAAAATCCGAAACGAAATCATCCGGCAGAGGACTAAAGTAGTAGATATTGTTGTAGTAAACTGAAGTGGCAGTGGGTCGGACACGTCTATCGTAGAACCTATGAGCGTTGGAGCAGACGGGTTTTCGAATGGAGACCACGTCTCGGGAAACGTAGTGTGGGACGCCCCCCTGCCAGGTGGACTGATGAACTGAGGAAGGTCGCTGGTAGTGGCTGGATGAGAAAAGCGGATGGGTGTGATCATGCGCTTTGGCGTGCCCTTGGGGAGACAGCAGTCCAGCAGTGGACTGTAATAGGCTGATTGATTGATTGAAGCATCGATTACACTTCCCGAAATATGGAACTGCAGGTATTTGCTGTTGCATTTCTAATTTGCCATTCTAACCAAGTGCAACCCAAACAGCAGTTTAATTCGAATTAGTCGCTAGGATATAGAGAGATTTTTTGTTGCCAAGTAAATTATTTATCTACCTATGGATGGATATATGGATTAACCAAAGAAAAAACGTCTAGAGCCTACCCTTAATCTAGCTAGTCCAGTGTTGGTCAACTTGCTTCTCGAATAATTTTTAATTTATTCGCAGGTGTGTGCAAGTTTACTCGAGAAGATTTGCTTCACTGTGAGACCAACAAGCAAACGCACACATTTTGAAATTAGAAAATATATTGGTACGTGGTGGGTACAAACCCGCGCCTCCCGGGCAGGAAGAAGCAGGCCTAACAATTACACCACCAACGCTTTCAAAATAGAAAAACAACCTTGTGTGTAACTCTACGCTTACGCATTGCAAAAGACATATCAAAGGGTAAGAAAAAATATCAAATTCCTTACACCCATTAACTTGCGTTTGACTTTCCCACGCTGAGGATCTTGAAATAAGTAAAACTCACAAAGAAACCAGGAAAATGGTCTCATTACGAGTTTTTTATTTATTCATAAAGTCTTTTACAGATTGTTACACGTAAAAACTTCCTATGTGTAATATTACTAGGGTCTGATGTTCGAGTCAAATTAAATTAACCATTAGGTATAATGGTTCGTTAAACCTAGCGTTTACCAGTCTCCGTCTGTGGCCGAGTGATCTTTGGCGGCTCTATAACACTGACAATTTGTGCTGTTTAGCTAACGTGGCCGAGTGGTCGAGATTTCGCCGCTCATTACGGAGGTTCAAGGTTCAATTCCCGATGGGGACAATGTCAAGCAAAAATCCCTTTGTGAGACTTTCCCCAGTTTGGTTAGGACTTTGCAAGCTGAATCACCTGATTGTCCGAAAATGAAAATGATTCCGTGCTTCGGAAAGCACGGCCGTTGGTCCCGGCTACTATCTAGTCGTTACACGGGCATGCCAGTGGTCTTTGGCGGCCCTGTAACACTGACGCTAGGATTTGTGAGGTCGGTTGTCAACTTTACAACCCACACGATGAAGAAACTAGGATTAGCGAGGTCGTTTCGACCTTACGATGAAGAAGAAAGCCAACGTGGCCGAAAGTTTTAAGTACTAATTAAGTCGAAAATTTTACCTAAGGTAATAATTAGTTCAGTAAACGACCGAAAAGCATTAAGACATAAGTCAGCGTTGTCGGGATGTGAGGGCAATATATTCGCCCCATGAAGTTAACTGGCCAGGGGGGGGGTGTAAGAGGGGAGAGGGGTGTTCCAACAAAGCTCATTCGCACGCGATGCACTAGCTAATGAACAGAAGGCGCAATGAGGGTTGAACAATAGAACTTATTAAAATATTACACAAAAACCACGACTACTCTCGCGTTTTTATAGGTTCTTTTTATTGAATTGTGGAATTATAAAAAAGCCATGTGATAAATAAAATTAACAATAACAATTAGCAACAACTTAATTATGATAATAACAAGACGTGAAGTCACGCTGGTCTACGATAGTTTTTGTATGATAGCTGTTGATGAGTCACACACAGTCTTCGTCTATACGAATAATTTTAGTCTTAAATAGTATACAATTTTAACACAGTCAACTACTAAAAAGGATACAGACGATTGTGATGTCATTTAATTTTATTTTAATTTTCTCTTTGTGGCAGCCCTAAACGCGAAGGCAGCTTGACTTGTTCCAAGCGGAAACGTTTCGGCTTGAACCTCCTTAGCCGAGGCTTTTGTCGGCGCGGGCGGGAATTGAAAACACCAAACATCGCAACACGGTTCATTTATTTTAACCAAATTACGAAGATAACAAGAAAAAAGAAAAGAGAGACGAATTTCAGGCCAGTATCAAAGAGTTATAGTAACAAAATAGTCGTATGAGCCATTTTAAGTTTAGGTTTGTGTGAAGTCAGTCGGTTGTCGATCATAGAAAAAAAAAACTAGTTCTATTCTTCAAAGTTTTTTAGACAAGTTTTTTTATACCTACATACAGAAAATGGTTACTTGACAAACCATTTTCTGTAAAGAACTATGACACAGATTTTAAGAGTAGTCAAAAACTTGGTCCATAATGGATTCGTCGTTTTATTCTATAATTAAAACTTTTGAGCTTTTTTTCGTCATTTGTACTTCTAAAGTAAACCAAAATCTTTAAAAAGCAAAAGATAGAAAGGTAAAATAAAACTTAAATAAAGATAACTCGTTTTTTTATGTATAAAATAGTATAATAAGTAGTGGAGTAAGGAATTATGGTTGTTTTAACTAAAATATTCTTTTTTACGATAAGGATTACTTAGGATTTCGAGCCACAGACAAGCACAATTTATTTTGCGTTAAATTTATAAGTAAATCTTCCATTTTAATTGGGATTAAGCTGAAGATTTAAACTGAACGTTATTTAAAAAAATCCTTTGATGAATCTATCTGTAACGATAAGTTACAAAAGACAGCCATTAATAACGCCGAAAATGTTTACCAATTTTCGTTTTTGTATAAATAAATTTGTTTGAAATGCTTAACACTTTTTAATTAAAGAAGTTTTAGAAAAATCATTAAAAGGTTTTGACAAAAAATAAAAACGAATACATGAATTAATAGCAATTTTAAGATAGTTTATAATAACAACGCAGCCAGTATGATGGGTATTCTTGGGTTGGAGGTAAGTAGAGTTGTAGAGAAGTCACTAAACAAGACTAAGGTTTTTATGCAAACCATAAATCCCTACGGGGTGTCACATGTATAGCACTTGTTGCACCATGTGATAAGGAAATAAATGAATATGAATAAATCTACAATTTATTTATGAGTTATGCAATTTTAACTGATAGCTATCAACCGAAATACTGTGTTAAAACTGTGCTACGAGTATGTCGAGAAAAATAAACACACGTAAACAGTCACTGGATGTACACGCTCTTGAGAGAAAAGCGTCCAGCCGTACATGCTAGCTAATGTACCATATCGTCGTCGCAGGAAAAAAAACCTGCTATGGGACATTTTCTACGACACATTTATTTACTGTCAATAGGTAAAACACACGCTGCCGGTCCAGTTATATCACTATTCAGTACTAATGTAGGTACAAACAGCTATGTATCTTTCGAGAAATACAAAACTATTCTCAACATTAAATCTAAAAAATATATATTATTTTATTGGCCTCCTGTATGAGGAAAGCGGGTGATCGATCGTACGCTTTGACGCAGTGGTGGACTGCTATAGACTGATTGATTGGCCTCCTGTAAAATTTGAATTTTGTCGCATAGCAGATTTGATCGTGCAACCACGGTTACTACGGTTTCTATACTTACAATATAACTTGATTGTCCCATCCGTGTCTCCTAGAGAGTTCTTGGATATGCAGCTGTAGGTGCCGAAGGTGGTGCGTCCGACCTTCCTGATCTTCAGCCTCATGTCCACCTCGTACCCTCGCTCCACCGCGGCGATCTCGAACCTTTTGTCAGCTGTCAAAATATATTATTTTTAGAACGGAATAGAATCTATATCTCTAATTGCGCTACTCTTCACGGTAGCTCCTCTTCCTGCTAATTTAACGATATAAACTCAAAACCTCTTGTGGGTAGCTTGATTATGGATACTTAAATTTTAATCTACAACTTTACTTAAATTTTAAAAAATAAGTATTGACTTTTCATTCGATTTCAACAGCCGACGAGTCAATTTCCAGAAAAGAAAGTAAAAATAATAATTTATAGTTCTGAAAGACTTTGGTATAAAAGTTCAGTTTCATAAGTAGACCTACCCGAGAGCTTTATACCCCTTGGTATACTCGTATATATATATATATCTAGCAAATAATTAATACTATTTTGCTAGTACTCATACCTACCACAGAATTAATAACAGTACTGCTAGAAATAAGCGCGTAAAATAGTAAAAATAAGCGTAGCGTCGTTAGTGGTCTAGTAGTTAGGGCAGCTGCCGCCCGTCCAGGAGACTCAGGTTCGATCCCCACCACATACCAATGTGTTTTCGAATTTCGAATTCCTATTACGTTTATTCGACGCTCTTGCGGTATTGTGATGAAACCTGCATACTCCTGCGAAGAAATTCAAAGGTTGTGTGTGAAGTCGACCAACCCGCACTGGACCAGCATGGTCGACTAAGGCCTAATTGCTCTAATTCAGAGTAGGCTCGAGCCCCTCGGTGGGGACTATGAGCCCATGTTGATGATGACTGCTACTACTGCTAGTACTTTTATATTAGACGATAAGCTAGTCATACTACAACTTCATGATCAATTATTGCAAGTAAAGTTAACCCGCTCTTATGAAATAAAACATCTAGATCACCTTTTATTTTTTCAAACAAAACTGTACTAATTTTTTGCTGTAAAAATGTTTCTCTTAATTTGGTTGGTATATTGGCTGAGCATTGACACAACATGGAAAAGTTCAGGAGCTTATTTGGGTCTGGATACTCCTGGACAGTCCCTTGGGATCTTGGTCCGTATATGTGGATCGTTTACACCATGCCAGTAAACCACGATAGAGCGGTAATCTTGTCGCTAGCACGTACGAATTTAGTGGATTGCATTAAATCTGCATGCCATTAGGCTAGCTATGAATATAATTTCTTAATGCAATAATTTTGTTTTTTTGATACAATTACTGACTGGACAATAATCGTTAACATTTTAAACTCTTGTTTTTTTCACGCAATTGTTCATGTTTATATTTTACCAAAATAATATTATTATATTGTGATTAGACCCGCTAAATCTATTTTGAAGATTAATTTAAAGCACCTAAAAATGAGGATAGTTTTAGTTATTGGTTAGTTGTCACTACTAGAATAAAACATTTTAAAGCTGAGAAAGAATTTCCTGTATAATCAAATTAAACTGCGCTCGGAAGCTTTCCACTAGCGAGATAGTCCAATAAATTTTGCTTACGCCTAAAAGTATTGGTTGAACTGGACTGATGTTATCCACTTTCTATAACGGCTTACTGGTATAGTGTAAACAAGCGTTAGCATGAGACGATGTTGATTCCAAGCGTAGTTTTGAATATGGTTTTTAATATTAAATTATATAGCTATAGTCTAATTCCACAGAGCAATGGCGGCGTATTTGGTAAAATTCAGGCATCGAATTGGAAGTTTGTGGGTTCGTCGTACATGTAACATTGTAACGTGTATATTGTTATTTTTTTCATGTGCCAAATTTTAAACTTCTTAATAGTATCTAAGTTTTGCTATAATTATTTCTGTGTAGTAAACATGTTTTTTTCTGCGAAGACATCTTATTTAAAAAAATCTTCGAAAACCTTAGGGCCGTTACCGATAAGCTTAAATAAATATACAAATATCATTCACTTCATTATTTCGTCCTAATATGTAGCTAATGTTCACCTCGTAGTCCTGTAGCTTTAATTTTATGATAGAAAAGAAAAACGCTCAACTTCAGATCCAACAATGGCCGCCAACTTGACAATGTGTTGGCGATAAAAGGTCAGCTTTTGTAAACACATGGAAGCCATATTAAAAGAAAAAAACATTGTAAATGAAAACGTTTTAGAACCAAAAAGTGAGCTACAATGGAAACAAAAGGGAACTTTTAGACCATTTCTTTTGAGCAAGCTCAACTTAAGCCACTGAACTCGACACTTTACTTGAAAAGACCGTGCGTCCACCAACGTGTCTGTCGAATTGCTGAAATTAGAACTACGGTCACTGGAAATGTTACATTAAAAACTGCCACAAAGCAATGGGGTATTATAAAAATAAAAACAAGTTGTCTTGGTTTCTATAGAGGCGGTGATGTGGTAAAATCTTTTTCAATACACCTTGCTCTAAAATTGAACTTACTCTATTAACTTAGTCTACAAATAAAAATATATGGTTATGTGGCTATAACCAGGGCAAAGTCCAAGGAAAAGAAGATATTTATATATTATATTAACTGACAAATAGTAGAGTACAGTAGAAAGGTTTAAGTATGTACTTTCGGAGATCAAGACATGAAGTGAAGAATTTGGCAGAAAAAAGACAAAATCGAAACGTAAGAAATCTTTTGAAAATGAATTTAAAATGAAAGATAAAACTGCCAGCAAGAAAGGTTGCCAATCATAAAACAGGAAAGAGGACGAATGCCTCGTTACACTACCCTTTACTAAACATTGTATTCCAATTTATGAAAGACCTATTTTCATTCGCATTCATGACTTGTTCTAAAATTGGTCTTTAGTATGTTTATATTGAAAGGCCTAAAGAAGCTTTTATTTAGACCAAAAAAGAAACACACGAAAACATTTTACAACGAAAAACCAATGTTTTTAGCACACATCTGAATACAATCCCTTTGTTGTTTGCTTTTGAATCAACAACGCTCTGGGATTCTTAGAAAATTAATCATGTTAATATAAATACAGCATGATTTTGCAATCCCTAGCAAAATTTAAATATTATGTTCAGACCGTCATAAGCAACAACTTTTCCCAAGGAACATGGGTTGAAAACCCCCAAAAAATCGATTTTTCATACAAAATACAAAATCAACTTTACTAATTTGTATGGGAGGTCGAAATTTTTTCGGGGGTTTCAACCTATGTTCCTTGGGAAAAGTTGTTGCTTATGATGGTCTGAACATTATATAAATTTTCATGCTGTACATCATCTTATCAACTGTTTCATTTTGATTTCTTTTTTTATTTTAAAAATTATACGAATTATCATCAACAGCTCATATAGGTCCCCACCGAGCTGCTCGAGCCTTCCCTGAATTAGGGCGATTAAGCCTTAGTCGACCGCGCTAGCCCAGTGCAGGTTGGTCCGCTTCACACACAACCTTTGAATTTCTTCGCAGGAGTGTGCAGGTTTCATCACGATGTTTTCTTTCAACGTAGAGTGTCGAATAAACGTACATAAATACTAGGTTTATATTATGAATTCGAAGATCGAAAACACATTGGTACGCGGTGGGGATTGAGCCCGCGTCTCCCGGACGGGAAGCAGCGGGCCTAGCCAGTTGGGTGGTCAAGACCACCGACGCTCTATTTTACGAGTACAAACTTCAAAATGTTTACTTCCTGGGTTTACCAGCTTACCCGATAGCGTTTCAATATTTATATAGTAGGTACTTTGGCGTGCCCTTGGGGAGGCCTACGTCCAGCAGTGGACTGCAATGGGCTGATTGATTGTTATTAGTACTTACACTGTGAAATGATTTGATCATTTATAGTCCAGTAGTTGATTGATCTCGGGAACGCTTCGGAATGACATTCTAGATGAACAGTGTCGCCCTCTTTCGCTCCAACCAGCTGGTTTTGTATTGTCATTATCGGAGGGACTAGAACAAAAAACATTAATTATTGCGTCTCTGTTTCAGCTTATCCGAAATTGCCTTTGTATGTCTATCAGTCTGTCTGCTTGTTCTCCTCTAAAGGTCGCGGTTCTCCTCTAAAGGTCGCGGTTCTCCTCTAAAGGTCGCGGTTCTCCTCTAAAGGTCGCGGTTCTCAACCGATTCTCGTGAAATTTTGTGAGCATATTTTTTTGTCTAGTCAGTTCTTGTAAATTTAAAAAAAATACGAAGTTATTAGGGTTGAAAACATAAAAAAAACCTAAATCTGTCATTTTTTCTTCTTTCTCCGGCCTAATCACATGTTCAATTGGGGTCGGCTCTCCTAATCGTCTTTCGCCAGCTTGCTTGGTTCTGGGTCGTCATAGGGTCTAAATCTATGGCTTTTGGGTCATTATTTACAGCTGATAGTCATGTGAGTCGGGGTCTACCGCGGCGTCTCGGTCCTGACTGAATGTTTAGCACTTCCCGGGTCATGTGGTCTTCGTATGCTTAAATCTGTCATTTCGAAAAATAAAAGCTAGTGAGGTCTACAACTCACTGCAAGCCACTAGTTTTAAATTAATTACCAATGGCAACACCTCATTAACTAGCAGTGATTGAAAATTAATTAGTGTTGCCAATTTTCTTTTATCATTATCATAATCGCGTGGGCTATAAATTCAATAACCGATCCCACGGGCCACTAATTCTGACATGGCTCATGTAAAGTTTCCGTAGATATAACTGGAACCAACAAAGTAATGTAAAATGTAATGACGGATCTAAGTGATGTAATGATATCCTATGGGAATAAATAATTTTTGATTTTGATTTTTGATTTTGAAAGACGCGAAGCACGGAATTATATATTCTTTGGACAATTCCGTGATTTAGGCTAGTGTTGCCGCTTGATAGTCCAATATTGATAGCCTATCGATAAATTGATTGATTGCTGCTTATCAATGGCATTGCACTAAAAGACACATTACATGACACTTATCGATATTTTAAGTAAAAACGATGATTGATAGTATAGTCTTTTAGTGCAATGCCACTGATAATCAGCAATACTATCGTTGAAAACGAAAAAACTATCGATACTATCGATAGTATTGCTTCTTAATATTGCATAAACTATCGATACTATCGATTTTACGGCAACACTAATTTAGGCTGCAATGTTCTGGCTAAACAGGGGCAAGTCTCACAGAGTTATTTTGCTAGACCAATTGGGATTCCAACCCAAAATATGCGTAATGAGAGCCGCAAGCTCTCCACTCAGCTACGGAGGGCGTTACTTAGTACTTTTTTTTGCTTATTTTGTTCATCAACATCAACATCAACGGCCCGTTACAGTCCACTGACTATGAGGTTTTGCCATAATCTTCACGCTTGGCAGGCGGGTTGGAGATCGCAGATTAAAAGGTTACTGTATCAGAGAGCGCTGCTGCCCGTTCCCTGTTCAATGTGTAGTCCCTAAGTAACCTCTTACGACACCCACGGGAAGAGTAGGGGTTGGTGACAAATGTATTCTACTCTGCCGTCACCACACGGCTAATTATTTTGTTACCTTATTTATTTTGTCATTATCGGCTTATTTTGTTACCTTAAAATAAATTTGGTAACTAAGTAGTTGTATTAAATATGAAAATAAGCCGGTGGCGCGGGAAAGTCAACGAGCCTTGAAATAGGGCTGTCTGCTCAAGGCTGCAAGTCGTTTTCAGTTTCAGTGTTTCATTCAGCGCGGTAAAAAGAGGTTAATAATACAAACTATGTAATGTATATCAGCTGTCTGATACCCATAGTACAAGCTCCGTTTACTGTGGGATCTGATGGCCGTGTGTGAAATGTCCCCACAAATGTGTCCCTACATAAACTTGTGTGAAGTGAAGATCAGTACTTCTACTTTCAGCCCTAAAAATATTTGACTGATAACAGGGCACCTTATATTTTACAATTTGGTAGGTATATTTGATTTTTCTCTTCTTTCTGCTAACAAATAAATTTGGCTGCAACAGACTCTTCTCTTTTTTAAAATAGCACATAATTTGAATTCACTGTAGTGATCGAATCGCATTGGAGACGGTTAATTAGAACTACAAGAAAAATTACCGCAAATAAAGTTTAAACTGTCAATGGCTTAGTTAAATGAAAAATTATTGCCTGAGGCCCATTTTACCTTAATTTAGAGTAAACAATCAAAAAATAAGAATCCATTATTTTATTGTATCACTCAGTAACATACTCGAGAGAACTTAGAACGCAGTACAAATCTATATCTATCCAAAACTGGTAAGTCGACTAACAAATTTTTATCGTTGTCACACGACACGACCAGAGCTTGAATTATGAAAACGACAAATAAACTTGCCTGAGTTAAGTTTTCACTCGACCGCGAGAAGCAGTAATTATATCGTTTCAAATTCAAACTTTATTATTACATAATTTAAATAAATATGTTGGGACATCTTACACACGGCCATCTGACACCTGATTATTGATTTTATGGCTTCGATTCGGGATGTCACGCTCTAATCCTTAATTTAAGTTAGACCGTTCTTTTTACCTTTTAATGATTGAAATGGGACAGGAGATGTCTCTCTTAATATTAGAGCTGTCAAACATCAAATTTGAACCTTATGGCCGTGTCGATTGCACAATTTTAGACAGCACTTAAAACATGCGACTTAAAAATCTTTTAAACTGACAGCTATGCCTTTATTTTAGGTTATCATTCGTTCAAATGAATATTATTCGTTCATCACCTTTCATTGGTCATAAAAATGAAAAGGATAGCTGGATTTAAAAATTAGAATTAGAGCATGACATCCCGAGTCGAGGCCAATTTGATTTAGATAAGAAATACTATTGCTATGTTTACAACGCATAAGTAGGGTGATTTACGTTTTTGGAATTGGTGCTTCAAAAAGCGCTAGAAACCTGAACTCTGTTTAATGTACTAAAATATGACATCATTATGTTTCCATCCTTTTTATTTCATGAAAAATATTATTTCAGCTTCCATGCTTCCTAAAATTTGTAGCACACCGAACTTATTATTCAGCTATTATGTCAGCTATGCTTAAGTCAGTTAATTATGCTAAATGAAATATTAGTAAAGTCAAGTTGTAGTAGGACATTCATTAATTTCATCAAAGCTTTAGCCTTTTAAACTCGAATTAGTTTTTTTTACTTTATAATCAAACTGTTTCAATAGTCTTTGCTTTGGCGGCTCCGTAGCCCAGATGGTAGTGTATCTGCCTCCGACGCACAGGGTCGCGGGTTCAAATCCCGCCCAGGGCAAAACATTCGTGTGATGATCACTTGTGTTTGCCTTGTCTGGTTGTTGTTTATCTATATAAGTATGTATTTATATAAGTATGTATTTATATATTTATGTAATATATATCAGCTGTCTAGTACCCATAGTACAAGCTCTGCTTAGTTTGGGATCAGATGGCCGTGTGTGAAGATGTCCCTCACATATTTATTTGCTGATATTATAAAAACGACAGTAACTCTGTTTATCTGTTACATGTAAATGGCTAAACTACTGAATAGATTCTGATGGAATTTGGTAAAAAGAGAAAGAAGAAAGAGAAAGGACGGACAAAGCTTACTTTTTACCATGCACACGCTTTAACTCTAAACACGTTACCATCTACATTCATCAACAGCTCATATACGTCCCCACTGAGGGTCTCGAGCCTACCCTGAATTAGGGCGATTAGACCTTAGTCGATCACGCTTCCAGTGCGGTTTGGTTGATTTCACACACAACCTTTGAATTTCTTCGCAGGAGTGTGCAGGTTACATCACGATGTTTTCCTTCACCCTAAGAGCGTCGAATAAACGTACATATGAATTCGAAATTCGAAAACACATTAGCACCTGGGATCGAACCCGCCATCTAGATTATAAAAAAAAATTATATCCTTCGTGAAAACACAATAATAATCGCGTAATAACGTTTACAAATCAGACCATTATTGTTGCTAGGTTTATTTAATTAAGTCGCTTAAATGAAACTAGGAAGATCTCAAATGAAATATTCACGGTCTTTATTTCAAATAAATAGACTCAAGACAAGAAATTAGCAGGGCGATAAATTTTGACTTTCTCTTCCTAAGCAAAATTCCATTTACACCTACGCATTTCGGCTTGACAGGCTTGAATGAATTACGAAGTTTAGATTACCTAAATAATTAAAGTGTTGTAGTGTAGGTAATTGAGAAGCTGGCGAACAAAATGATTATCAAAATCAAATCAACGGCACGTTACAGTCCACTGCTGGACTATGAGCCTCCTCCACTTAAGTGTTTGGTTTTGCCATAATCTCCACGCTTGGCAGGTGGGTTGGAGATCGCAGATTAAAAGATATCAGAGAGTGCTGCTGCCCGTTCCCTGTTCAACGTGTAGTCCCTAAGTCGCCTCTTACGACACCCACGGGAAGAGTAGGGATTGGTGACAAATGTATTCTACTCTGCCGTCACCACACGGCAAATGATTATAGTTTTACGTAATCTTTTACAGGCGTAAATAACCTAAATTCAAACATAACTTTGACATTCACTGTCTATTCACACCCTCCGTGCATCAGTCTACGTGGCTGAGAGGCTCCACTGGAAAATGGCTTGGTTAGGTCTTTGCAGACTGGATCGTCTAAAGAACCACCTGGTTTTTTCGAAAAGAAAGATGATTCTGTGTTTCAGAAGGCACGTTAAACCATTGGTCCCGGCTATTATCTATAATATGGATCGGACTGTTCTGTTCACCATATTTTATAATTTTACCATTATGAATTATTTTTAAAATATAGATTAGTAGCAGACGATTCGCGAAGAAAACAACAGAATCGGTTGAAAAACGAATTTATAGTGATTTTTTAAAATTGCAATATGTCTGTCTCTTTTAAAAACGATTTTTTGTATGGAGATTATATGGCGTTACTAACAAATAACGTCACAAGTGGGTATGTGCCTCTCTGTCTAATCTTGAATATCAAACCTTTATAATTCGGTCAATTTTAAAGATAGAGCAAAAATTATTTTAGTGTTCGGTAGCAGAAACTAAGAAGTTTGGATTTATAAAATTAAAAAAAAGTAGTCCGCTCCCCTATTACACGAGCAATTATGTCGCAGTGGCCTTTGGCGGTTCTATAAACACTGGGTTTATGAGATTGGTTGTCGATTTTACAATCCACACGATGAAAAAAAGAAGATAATCCAACCGATTGTTGCTAGAGTCAAAGTAAACCTAGGTTCAACCTTTTAAGCACTTTCAGTCAAAGATGTTCCATCTAGAAGTTTCTTTAATGGCGAGACAAAGGTAGGAAAAGAGATTTTTACTCACAAGTGAATACTTACAATGCACGACGAGCATGACCCGTTTGCTGACAGACGGCGGCACTCCGTTGCTGGCGATGCACAAGTACGGCCCCATATGCAGTCGCGACACCTTCGTCAAGTGCAGTACTGCACCGCTCACCGACGTATCTGATTGGTAAGACAGACGAACTAAGTGGAAATGAAAAGAACTCGTACAGTGTGTTACCAAATATCGCAACATCTTACGGGCAGTATTTCAGTCCGTGAAATTGAACGCTTTTGTTCTGAACATTCTCATTCACACACACACATATACACAAACTCACATACACAAACACACATATACACAAACATTACACACAAAACACATACACACACGTGCATACATTTACATACATTCTTATTCTTTTCATTGGTTCTTTTGTTCTTTTCTTTTGGTTGGTTCTTTTGTTTTATTCTGGGCATTCACAAAGTCCCAAAAAAGTATTAATCAACTTAAAGATACTGGCGCGAGACGAAGCGCTACAGAAATCTTTGGATCAGCTGACCGAGTCAAGTTATATAAAAATAATTATGGTAAGTAACGGAACAAAGTCATTTTTCATGGAATACCACACCAAGAGGTTTTGCGTTGTTTAATTAACACATTGTATAAATTTTATGGTTACAAGTCTAATTAACCTTCTTTGACCTTTTTCTAAACGGCCATTTTGTAGCTTATATCAGGAAATGTTTTTTTTTTAATTTGAATTCATATTTTGTAAACAATAAATTCAAATAAAAAAAAAATACAAAAAAATTACAAATTAACAAAATATTGACTTAAATGTAGATTTAAGTTAATATTTTGTAAATTATGAATTCAAATTAAAAAAAAAACATTTCCTGATATTAGCTACAAAATGGCCGTTTGGAAAAAGGTCAAAGACAGTAAAAATAACTGTTTGGTAGTCAGCTTGTCTATGAAACATAAAATGAAGCAAATCAGCTTATTCCCATACCAATTTTATTCTCAGCATAACAAGAAGTAAATTAATTAATCTTATAACATAGAAATTAAACACAGCAACTTTTGTGTCTACATGCTAGACTGTTGGTATAAGTAACAAACAAAAAAAAATTAAAAACTGAAACCCGACTGCGCAAAAGATGAAAACTTTATACTTTTCTATAGCCTATGACACCCGCGCTATGAAGAGCTATCTAACGATACCAAATATGTAAAAATCGGTCTAGTGGTTTAGAAGTTATGGTGGAACATCCAACTTTTGAACTAATACATACATACATAGCTGATAAACTCATAACCCTTCCTTTTCGTAGTCGGGAAAAGAAAACGGAAATTGTACAGTTTACTTTCTACCCAAGTCGTAAAGTCTAAGGGCCAAAACAATGTCTTTAAATAGTTTTACTTAGCAACTTAGTAACAATGAAAACAAGCATCGGAACATGCCTAAAAGCTGATAATAGTACCTATTCCTAGAATTAGGAACCCGGAACCCGGTTTAATATTTCACGACGACATCGCTCTAATTTAAAGTTAACACGAGAGCCATTTTCGGCCTAGAGCCTCACAATGTTAATTAGATTACCAGTATAGTAGCATAAGACAAATTCAAGTTGTTTTTGGTTCCATCTCATCTCAGATGTCGATTGGTGTTTGGCTGAGGGCTGAAGCTGGAAAGTTGTCTACTTCAGAATTACAGATAAACTGCCAACTGTGGCTTATGAATTTATAAAGCTGTCTACACCAAGTGGACAGTAAAAGTACTTAAAATGAGTAGTTTTTAGTTATGGAGCTAGTATGCTTACATTGAAATCTGTAGCGGTTTAAAAAAATATGAAGAACACTACCGACCTGTGGTCGAAGACGTAAAATTTGGTGGTGTTTGGTGGTAAAATGATTTTTTTAGATTGCCGAAAGTGTATAATTTAAAAAGGTAGATATAACAAATAAACAATATAAAAAGGTTCCCAAAATTGCTGCGTTTTCCGGAGCGCGGTCGCCATTCGACGGTTACTAGTGGTCAAATCACTGCACTATCTGTTTTGTAGTAGCATGGTTTGAAAGTGTTAAATCCATTACGTTTAATTTCTTTCTTTAACGTTAATGTAACTTGTTTGAACTTAGTATAATGCTAATTCCTGTACTTACAACGATAGCTCTGTGATGTAATTAATCTGAATTAACAAAATCGTCTGACTTTTTTGTGAGATGTAACTGTGAATTTGTTCCTCAAAACGTTTCGTTCTCATTTAATTTGTTAAGGAGCTCAAGCAGCTTAAGCCAGTTAAGTCAGTTCTGAGAAACGAGCCTCGAAGTTTTAGATGTTTGAATCGAGTTGGGGCCAGGGTTGCCAATTGCACGAAAGGACAGAAACCAAAATGTTTGAACGTTGGACTTCAATATGAACATAAAAATATTATTATAATATTGACTGTTTTGAGTTGTCTGTAATAAAAATATCACATAAATGTTGGAATTTTAGTATCAAAGTTCTTATTACTTTCGTCAGAATGTATTTGGCAACACTAGCTTTGGCGTTATCAATCGATTGAAAGTCTTACAAAACATTATTTTTTTACATTTATTTTGATACTTCCATATAAGCGGCTAAATTCATTATATATTATTTCAAAATGTATCGTGATTTTAATTTTTGTTGCTGTGGCTGTTCAAGGCTAAGCCCATTTTGGTTGCCCCCTTTATAATATAAATGACCGAGCGAACGAAGCATCTCCGTTTCAGCATGGCCAAAATTGCTTTTATATGTCTATCTGTCTGCCCGTCCATCTGTCTATCTGTCTGTTTGTTCCACTCTACAGATCCCGTTTCTCAACCAATTCTCGTGCGTGAAATTTTGTGAGCAGGTTCGATAAATTAATCACGATTCTTTTTGTCGAGTCAGTTTCTTGATTTTTTTTTAATGACGGGTTTATGGGGGTTGCCAGCTAACAAGGTCTACCGCTGAGGCTGTTTTCCTCTAAAGGTCACATTTCTCAATAAAAAAATATATGATAAAAATGAGATAAATAAATTTCAAGGGGTCGGGGATGTTTGTGGAGAAAAAATAAAATATATAAAGAGATATACAGATTCGTGACGTCTACAGCTCACAGAACCACTAGTAATATGTGGGGACACCCTACGGCTCTCTTATCCCAAACTAAGCAGAGCTTGTACTATGAGTATCAGACAGCTGATATACCTACATTACATATATATATATATATATTATATATATTACTTATATTGATAAACAACAACCAGACACAAGGCAAACACAAGTGGTCATCACACGAATGTTTGCCCTGGGCGGGATTCGAACCCGCAACCTTGTGCTTCGAAGGCAGGCATACTACCAACTAGGCTACGGAGGCCATCAACTTTTATGGTACGCAAATTATTTTTTAAATTATGACAGTTAAAGTTTACTGATAATAATTTACAGGATAATGAAGTTACCCAATAGTACGAAAATTTTCGATATAAGAGATCAATAGCTTCAGCTTTTTCTGATTAATTACATGAAACACATCACTGAATATCAAATACATAATTTTAACAAAAAATAGAAACCTCCTTCAAATTACCTTATATGGTTATCTCCACTAAAAAGTACCAAATAAAATAACATTTCAGATGGAACATTAAAAAAATATTGCCAATATCCTCAATTAAGTAGATAGGTAGTGTATTAATAAATATTTAGAATTTTTTACTTCCTTTTGGAGTCGGTGCCAGCCAAAAATTGTAGACGAAACTACGAGTAATAATTATTTATCGAATGAAACCTACCCGGACTTTCTTAGCCGCTCCTGTCGTTATCCCTTTATATTATCTGTGTCCCTGCGTTTGGTCGGGTGCGGCATTGCATCCCGCGCAGCACAACAAAACATTTATATCATAGACTATCAAAATTTTTTATTGACGACGACTTAAAACAGTTGCCCACGACTAATCGACGATTTTTTGGCTGGCACCGACTCCAAAAGGAAGTACAAAATTCTAAATATTTACTTTATACACTACCTATCTACTTAATTGAGGATATTGGCAATATTTTTTTCATGTTCCATCTGAAATGTTATTTTATTTGTTACTTTTTAGTGGAGATAACCATATAAGGTAATTTGAAGGAGGTTTCTATTTTTTGTTAAAATTATTTTTATTTTATGATTTTCAGTGTTTCATTCAATATATTTTATGTAAGTAATTAATCCTAACCTCGACACATTTCCTATTATTTTTCTTCATTATCCAAAGCTAGGTTTTGTTATTTAACAGTTTCAGTACAAAGATATTATATTTTTGGTATTTGCTTAGTTTAGACTGCGTCTTTCGTGTTTTGCAAGCGCGTTTAGTTGTTTATTGTTTCGAAAATAACATAAGTTAAACTGAGTAAGAGGCTACGAAGTAAGAGGTCATTTAGTAGTCCAGCTGGCCACACTGACAATGCTAAGAGGAAAGAATAGCTTCGCGATCCTAACGAAATAGGTATTTAAGAAAACATTTGCTATCGCTCGTGCGACTGACAATAGGTACTTTTCTTGATGAAATTCCCACTTCGGGAGAAAACGGTTTCCAATTATTAAATTTCAACAAATCACAATGACACAGTTTTAATAAAAAAAATTACGTAACTTGAGGTGCCTATATAAGTTTGAATCTATAGCGAATTTTGAAAAAAGGAAAGACTATAATCCTAGCCATTCATTGTGTCAATAACATACTAAAAAATCATTAAGATTGGAAAATATATTTAGAAGTGGAAAAACATTTTCTCTTTTTGTATGGACGAGCACGTACTATTCTTCCCTCTTAATAAGCTTACAGTTTACCCCGATACTTGGGCTATTCGTAAGGAGTTTTAGGTTTGAGATGGTATCTTGAAAGTCTATCGTTAGCTGATTACAGATAGTGAACGTAGGCTGGCTTCTTCTTTTTCTTCATATTGTGGATTGTAAGGTCGACAACCAACCTCTCATACGCTGGTCACACAATTAATATAGTACTGGGCCCTTGTCAAAACCCACTGACTTAACTCGAATAAGTCGTTACTCGAGCTAAGATAAGAATAAGCTCGAGTGGGTAGAAAGCGTCGGCCTTCTGTAGATATTAAAGCCGAGACACACGGCTTAACGTGCCTTCCGAAGAACGGAATAATCTTTCTTTTCAGACAATCAGGTGATTCAGGCAGCAATGTCCTAACTAAACTGGAGAAAGTCTCACAAAGACATTTTCGTTTAAGAGGGTCTTCACCGGGATTCGAACCCAAAACTTCCATAAAAAGAGTAAAACACTCGACCACTCGGCCATAGAAGCTAAATTATTTGTGATTTCCAATACAATATCCAAAGATTGCAGGTTCTTGTCCTGTCACGGTCGCCAATAATATGATAAAATCGAATAATATAATTTTATATGGAACAAGGGAAACGTAGATTTTCAGCAAACTGACAAAACAAATTTATTTCGTTGCCTAGCAACATTCCACCACAAACGGTATCGCGCGCGATGCATGTTGCTATCACTGGTTGAGGAGTTTCTGCTTTTATCTCTTATTCCATCATCAAATTTTGACAAAATTTATACGGATTTATCCCTATAGCACATTTTACCGAATGTAAAAAAAATCATCAAAATCGGTTGAAAACTGACTGAGATATGACTAAAAGAATAGACGAATAATGAAGCGAATGCTACATTCCGTTGAGGAATTTCCAAGTTTTGCCTCATGTTCCACCATCAGATCTTGACGAAATTAATATGGGACCACCTCGAGAGTAAATCCTATCGAATGAAAAAAGAATTATTAAAATCGGTTTACAATTGGCGGAGATATCTAATAACATACATTAAAAAAAATACAGACGAATTGAGAACCTCCTCCTTTTTTGAAGTCAGTTAAAAATCGAGCGTGTTTTGGCTTTAGGAAAACAAAAAAACAATTGAATAGCGAGAATGATTCTTCAAAAGCTTATTAATATTCGTAATGTACTGTATTTACACCCACTTGAAGCTCTTACTATAAATACAATGTAAAGAACATTTGAATCGTCTCTTTGAAGAAAATTTTGGATCACTATTTCCACGGTCTTTGATCTTTAACTGAATCACCTTTTTTCGGTGTTTTTTTATTAATGTATTTTTTTTTATTTTTCAATATTATAATCCATCTGGCAACCCTGGTCAAGTGGAACTTGCGGTGTGGGGAGGGTTGAGGTCGTGAGCTTACCCACAAACATTCCATGGAGCGGTTTTGTTCATCTTAAGTCTATTTTTATCTACGACTAGTTCAATAACAAGTTCTGAGAATAAGCCGATTGATAAACAAGTGTTAAGACTACATCATCTCTAGAAGAGATTTGAGGCTCAATCTGTTAAAATATTTTGATATTACATTATTTAAAATATTGAATCAGGGGACGTGTTTTTGGAGATTCAGTTATAACGGCAATACAGAATGGTTCAAAAATGTAGAAAGACGGCACCATTCGAGATGAATTACGTGTGCGAATGGTTTTCGAGTGCGTATTGACTACGAGTGACTCAAAAATGCGTCTCCAGAGTCGATTTCGGCCATCGCATCGTGACCATCTATTATACCTTATGTTTTGAGTTACAAAGTTGATAAGAATAATAGAAGAAAAATAGTCAAGCACTATTATAATAAGACTATAACAACGTTGTTGGTTCCGTTTCCATGCATTAAATAGATTGAAAATGTATGAATCCATTATAACATTTTTAGCTCCTCTTGAATCCGGCAACAGTCACATAATTTATCTTTTCATCAGTTTGTTTTTTATCTTAAAAGATTTTACTATTTATTATAGTGACACCAAAAATAGATTTTGTTTTAAATACTAGGAGAACTAACAATTACATAAACTTGAAAACAAATGTTTGACTTATTTTTTGTAAATAGGTAATCGCTAGGTTGTTAATGCAGGACTCATATTGAAAATAAAATGAACGCCTTCCGATACTATGAGAAGGAAAGAGACTTGAATTGTTATTCGCATCTATAGCCGCCCATTTTCTAGATCCTTATAGAAAGCCTTTATAGAAAAATTATTCCGAGGCATGCGGCAGCAGCACGACATTGCTGCATGTCATACATTTTGACAATCAGCGCCACTTCCCTACTAAGATATTGACTTTCCTACCAAAAACAAATGACATACGTCAACGTGGTACTGTTGCTGCATGCCGCAGAATCATATCTTGATGATATGATGAGACAACAACTTACTTTGCGTATCACTGAAGTTAGTAGCGGGCAGTACGTCCCCCGCCTCTTTTCTCCACACAACGTTCGGTGTGGGGACCCCGTGGGCGGCGCACCGGAGGGACACGTTGGCCCCTTCCCGGGCCACCTGGTCGCTGCTCGTCGGGTAGTCCAGGATGTCTGGTGGCACTGTCGAGAAAGAAATATTTTAGCTTGAAGTTGGGCCAAAAAGAGGCGATCATACATTATAGATATTCAAACTTTTATATCGGGTCTTTGTAAAATGGAACAGGTATTTTTTTTTTTATAAAAAATACAAAGAGTACTTTTTAAAGTCATGGCCACGTCGTATATTTGTTTTATTCTTTTAATTTAAAGCAAGAGCAATATTTTTTGCTAGTTAAAGTGTGTGTTCTTTCAACTATTTACTCAATCTGAGAAGTTGGAGTTCCTGTTCACAGTCGTAACAAATGGGTCCTTGCTTAAGTATAAGAACTAACCGACCAGTATCCGAAACAAATAAATATTAATGCATGTAACGCTATTACGAGTAGATTTAAACGCAGCACCGATTGTCACACTAATATTATATAAATGTGAAAATATATTTGGATGTTTGTTTCGCTTTCACGCCTTAACTACTTAACGGATTGGGATAAGATAGTTATATTCTGGATTTTATGGGAAAAATTCGTATTCCCACGGGAAAATCTTACATAACGCGAGCGTAGCCGCGGGCGGAAAGCTAGTCCTAAATAGTTTTTATTTATGATTTTTTTCAGACAACTTAGATAACGGTTACCTTTTCCGTAAAAGTAGGTATTAAATTGCAGCGCAATTTATGTAGATTTTTGATCTTATATGGGTAAATAAAAGATCGTGTGGTGACGGCACAGTAGAATACATTTGTCACCAACCCCTACTCTTTCCGTGGGTGTCGTAGGAGGTGACTTAGGGACTACACATTGAACAGGGAACGGGCAGCAGCGCTCTCTGATACAGTAACCTTTTAATCTGCGATCTCCAACCCGCCTGCCAAGCGTGGAGATTATGGCAAAACCCTCCACTTAAGTGGAGGAGGCTCATAGTCCAGCAGTGGACTGTAACGGGCCGTTGTTGATGTTGATGGGTAAATAAAATGATAAATGATAGCAATATTTTTCCTCTTTCCTCCAACATTCTATGCAAACTATTTTTATCAGCTATAACCATTAGTAAGAGAAGTTGATAAGAGTGTGATAAAATTAAAGCATCAGTGGTGTCGTGGTTAGCGCCGCTGCCTCCCATACAGAAGACGTGGGTTCGATCCTCACCACGTGTGTTTTCAAATTTTGAATTATTAATTTGAAGATAATATCTACAATACCTACGTTTATTCGACGCTCTGAAGGAAAACATCGTAAGGAAATCTGTACACTCCTACGAAGAAATTTTAAGGTTGTGTCTGAAGTCGACCAATCCACACTGGGCCAGCGTGGTCGACTATGGCTTGATCACCCTATTCCAGGGTACGCTCAAAAGCCCCTAAGTGGGGACGTATATGAGCTGTTGATGATAAACTGTGAGCTGTAGACCTTGCGAGTATATTTATTTTTTCGAAATGGTTGATTTATCATTTTTTTATGTTTTCAACCCTCATAACTCCGTAGTTTTTTATTTTTCCAAAATTGACTCGATAAAAATATTATATATATATTTACCGAACCTGCTCACAAAATTTCACGAGAATCGGTTGAAAAACGCGACCTATATATATAGGAGAACAAACAGACAGATGAACAAATGGACATACAAAAGCAATCAATTAGTGCTTGTATTGGGAGCATTTTTAAAAGGTATTTCAGAAAGCAGCGGTCTAGCGAATAGAATAGCTAATTCATTTTCAAACCTCTGTATTGTTCGGTCTTCATAATTAATTCAATTGCAACTTTACAATGGTAAAAGAAAGAGAAGTTTGGAGACAAAATCGGTTTACAATGAAACGGAGATCACGGACCATTTACAAAAAAAGACCTTGCTAAGATAGAGACTGAGTTTTATTTTTAAATAATCTAACTCATTTATCTAACTTATTTCACTTGACTTTTAAGATAAGATTGACTGAAATATTAGAAATAGGTATTGTTTTTTTTTTTCAAATGTTAAATGTTGAATAACTGTAATCCAAATAAAAAAAAAAAAAAAAAAAAAATAATAAAATAAAATAAAATAATTTATTTTCTGTATACTTAAGGCTAATACAACATAGTGGCTGATCCCTCCTTGTAAGCTAGAAAGCCTGTGTTAGGAGGGACCGCTCTTCCTTATATATTATTAACTTGCTATTTTATTATTAGAGCCATTAATAACAGGTGATATGCGTATACTTATATCTAACTAAAACTACTAACTTACTAACACCTAGACATAAAATCTATTCAAATAAATGTTTATCCGCTTACTCCGCTAGTCATCCAATTAAGGTTACAATTATTTTATTGTGTTAATGCTATATTTATGTGTGTTGTGTGTTTGTTTATATGTCTGTGCATATCTTTTATATATATATATATATATATATATATATATATATATATATTATAGCTATATTTATTTTATGTAGATATATAATATATGTTTAGTAGTTATATTGTATTATGGTACTTAATAAAAATTAAATGTCAAAATATCTTATGTAATGTGTTCCAGTAGAAGCTCTGTATCTCCGTAGGACTTATTCTGTATCCATTTCATTAAAAGCTGTTTACAATCCCGGTAACTTTTGTCATATATATATATTTCTTTGTTTATTTTATTGTATAAATAGGCCGAACGTGAGTTATATTGAGAGCGAGCAAACATAGTTTTTGTTTTAGGGACATTAGCAACAATGTCTTTACGCCTTTTCTTTGTAAGAGCAGAGTCGTATGGCAGCGATTTATGTTTTTTAGTAATTGTGAATACGATGTATAATTTTCTTACTGAGAGCAAATTACTAGTTTTATACAACGCCTCAGTTGGAAACAATCTTTTCTTGAAGTACATGACTTTAATTAGTGTACGTTGAGCCCGTTCCAGGTTTAGAAAATGAGTTTTTGTTGAACCACCCCAAACAGGGATGCAGTAGGTCAATACGGATTGTACCAATGAGGTGTATATTTGATTTAAAAGTATTTTTGGAGTGGACTGTAGACTATCATCTTTTTCCGGAACTACGTACCTGAGAGTTTTGAAGATCCAGATTAGCTTCCTAACCCTGTTCGTGACTTGTTCAAGATGGTGATGCCAAGACAGTCTTTGATCTATCAAAACTCCCAGGTACTTAGTATGTGTTACTTTTTCTATGTTTGGGCAGTTACAATTACCATGGATATTATTATTATGTGGATTATTATGATTATCATTATTATTTTGTGTTGTAGAATTATTATTCCTATTATTATGGATATTATTATTAAGACAACCGTGTATCTTTATAGAAAAATCATGATGTGGCTGAGAATTATTATAAATGCTGTAACAAACGTAGTTGGTTTTGGATGTGTTTAGCGTAAGTAGATTTTTTTGTAGCCATTTAGCAACCTATAAATTTGGATTGCAACAGACTCTTCTCTTTTTTAAAATAGCACATAATTTGAATTCACTGTAGTGATCGAATCGCATTGGAGACGGTTAATTAGAACTACAAGAAAAATTACCGCAAATAAAGTTTAAACTGTCAATGGCTTAGTTAAATGAAAAATTATTGCCTGAGGCCCATTTTACCTTAATTTAGAGTAAACAATCAAAAAATAAGAATCCATTATTTTATTGTATCACTCAGTAACATACTCGAGAGAACTTAGAACGCAGTACAAATCTATATCTATCCAAAACTGGTAAGTCGACTAACAAATTTTTATCGTTGTCACACGACACGACCAGAGCTTGAATTATGAAAACGACAAATAAACTTGCCTGAGTTAAGTTTTCACTCGACCGCGAGAAGCAGTAATTATATCGTTTCAAATTCAAACTTTATTATTACATAATTTAAATAAATATGTTGGGACATCTTACACACGGCCATCTGACACCTGATTATTGATTTTATGGCTTCGATTCGGGATGTCACGCTCTAATCCTTAATTTAAGTTAGACCGTTCTTTTTACCTTTTAATGATTGAAATGGGACAGGAGATGTCTCTCTTAATATTAGGTCCTTACATATGAAATTGGCGTTTTGTCGTACTGGCCACTTTGATCACAAATTTCTCCTATTTGGTTAGGAATTCGAAATTCAAATTTATACAGCTATTTCCACATGTAGTTGTGTTTCGTAAACCGTCATTCATTTGTTTTTTTACTTATCTTTTTTCTGTTTGCATCGCTCGATTTACAAAATGGAAAATTTGAAATATCGCGTTATTTACGAGTACGAGTTCCACCGTGGCACCAGTGCTGCGGAAACGGCTCGAAGGGTTAATGATGTGTATGGCGGTTGTGTCGCAAAAGAAAACACAGTGCGTTTTTGGTTCCAACGTTTTCGTTCTGAAAATTTCGACCTGCAAAACAAGCCCCGTGGACGGCCGGAGACCCAAGTTGATAATGAAGCATTGAAGGCTATTGTGGAAGCGGATCCATCGCAAACCACGTCCGAGTTAGCTGCAGGCTTCGGTGTTAGTGATAAAACTGTTTTAATCCACTTGAAGCAAATTGGGAAGATTAAAAAACTTGAAAGGTGGGTTCCTCACGAATTGAGTGAAGCAAACCGGCAAACGCGCGTCAACTGCTGCGTTACATTACTTGACCGGCACAATAACGAAGGGATTTTAAATCGAATCATTACCTGTGATGAAAAGTGGATTCTCTACGATAATCGGAAGCGCTCATCGCAATGGCTGGACCCTGGCAAGCCAGCCAAAGCCTGCTCCAAGCGAAAATTGACCAATAAAAAGTTACTTGTAAGCGTTTGGTGGACTAGCGCCGGTGTCGTTCATTACAGTTTTCTCAAATCTGGCCAGACGATTACGGCAGATGACTATTGTCAGCAATTGCAAACCATGATGGAAAAGCTAGCTGGTAAACAACCGAGGCTGGTCAATCGCTCTACGCCACTGCTGCTTCACGACAACGCTAGACCACACACTGCACAACAGACGGCTAGCAAATTAGAAGAGCTTCAATTGGAATGTCTAAGGCATCCACCGTACTCCCCGGACCTTGCTCCAACAGATTACCATTTTTTTCGAAATTTGGATAACTTCTTGCAAGGGAAAAAATTCAACTCAGATGGGGCAGTCCAAATCGCCTTCAAAGATTTTATTGATTCCCGTCCGAATGGTTTTTTTAGTAAAGGGATCAATGAACTACCTATGAGATGGCAAAAGTGCATAGATTACAATGGCTCATACTTTGATTAAATAAATATACTATATAAAAATTTTTCGACTTTTTGTTCCTCCCATACAAAACGCCAATTTCATATGTAAGGACCTAATATTAGAGCTGTCAAACATCAAATTTGAACGTTATGGCCGTGTCGATTGCACAATTTTAGACAGCACTTAAAACATGCGACTTAAAAATCTTTTAAACTGACAGCTATGCCTTTATTTTAGGTTATCATTCGTTCAAATGAATATTATTCGTTCATCACCTTTCATTGGTCATAAAAATGAAAAGGATAGCTGGATTTAAAAATTAGAATTAGAGCATGACATCCCGAGTCGAGGCCAATTTGATTTAGATAAGAAATACTATTGCTATGTTTACAACGCATAAGTAGGGTGATTTACGTTTTTGGAACTGGTGCTTCAAAAAGCGCTAGAAACCTGAACTCTGTTTAATGTACTAAAATATGACATCATTATGTTTCCATCCTTTTTATTTCATGAAAAATATTATTTCAGCTTCCATGCTTCCTAAAATTTGTAGCACACCGAACTTATTATTCAGCTATTATGTCAGCTATGCTTAAGTCAGTTAATTATGCTAAATGAAATATTAGTAAAGTCAAGTTGTAGTAGGACATTCATTAATTTCATCAAAGCTTTAGCCTTTTAAACTCGAATTAGTTTTTTTTACTTTATAATCAAACTGTTTCAATAGTCTTTGCTTTGGCGGCTCCGTAGCCCAGATGGTAGTGTATCTGCCTCCGACGCACAGGGTCGCGGGTTCAAATCCCGCCCAGGGCAAAACATTCGTGTGATGATCACTTCTGTTTGCCTTGTCTGGTTGTTGTTTATCTATATAAGTATGTATTTATATAAGTATGTATTTATATATTTATGTAATATATATCAGCTGTCTAGTACCCATAGTACAAGCTCTGCTTAGTTTGGGATCAGATGGCCGTGTGTGAAGATGTCCCTCACATATTTATTTGCTGATATTATAAAAACGACAGTAACTCTGTTTGTCTGTTACATGTAAATGGCTAAACTACTGAATAGATTCTGATGGAATTTGGTAAAAAGAGAAAGAAGAAAGAGAAAGGACGGACAAAGCTTACTTTTTACCATGCACACGCTTTAACTCTAAACACGTCACCATCTACATTCATCAACAGCTCATATACGTCCCCACTGAGGGGCTCGAGCCTACTCTGAACTAGGGCGATTAGACCTTAGTCGATCACGCTTCCAGTGCGGTTTGGTTGATTTCACACACAACCTTTGAATTTCTTCGCAGGAGTGTGCAGGTTACATCACGATGTTTTCCTTCACCCTAAGAGCGTCGAATAAACGTACATATGAATTCGAAATTCGAAAACACATTAGCACCTGGGATCGAACCCGCCATCTAGATTATAAAAAAATATTATATCCTTCGTGAAAACACAATAATAATCGCGTAATAACGTTTACAAATCAGACCATTATTGTTGCTAGGTTTATTTAATTAAGTCGCTTAAATGAAACTAGGAAGATCTCAAATGAAATATTCACGGTCTTTATTTCAAATAAATAGACTCAAGACAAGAAATTAGCAGGGCGATAAATTTTGACTTTCTCTTCCTAAGCAAAATTCCATTTACACCTACGCATTTCGGCTTGACAGGCTTGAATGAATTACGAAGTTTAGATTACCTAAATAATTAATGTGTTGTAGTGTAGGTAATTGAGAAGCTGGCGAACAAAATGATTATCAAAATCAAATCAACGGCCCGTTACAGTCCACTGCTGGACTATGAGCCTCCTCCACTTAAGTGTTTGGTTTTGCCATAATCTCCACGCTTGGCAGGTGGGTTGGAGATCGCAGATTAAAAGATATCAGAGAGTGCTGCTGCCCGTTCCCTGTTCAACGTGTAGTCCCTAAGTCGCCTCTTACGACACCCACGGGAAGAGTAGGGATTGGTGACAAATGTATTCTACTCTGCCGTCACCACACGGCAAATGATTATAGTTTTACGTAATCTTTTACAGGCGTAAATAACCTAACTTCAAACATAACTTTGACATTCACTGTCTATTCACACCCTCCGTGCATCAGTCTACGTGGCTGAGAGGCTCCAGGTTCGAATCCTGGCCACTGGAAAATGGCTTGGTTAGGTCTTTGCAGACTGGATCGTCTAAAGAACCACCTGGTTTTTTCGAAAAGAAAGATGATTCTGTGTTTCAGAAGGCACGTTAAACCATTGGTCCCGGCTATTATCTATAATATGGATCGGACTGTTCTGTTCACCATATTTTATAATTTTACCATTATGAATTATTTTTAAAATATAGATTAGTAGCAGACGATTCGCGAAGAAAACAACAGAATCGGTTGAAAAACGAATTTATAGTGATTTTTTAAAATTGCAATATGTCTGTCTCTTTTAAAAACGATTTTTTGTATGGCGATTATATGGCGTTACTAACAAATAACGTCACAAGTGGGTATGTGCCTCTCTGTCTAATCTTGAATATCAAACCTTTATAATTCGGTCAATTTTAAAGATAGAGCAAAAATTATTTTAGTGTTCGGTAGCAGAAACTAAGAAGTTTGGATTTATAAAATTAAAAAAAAGTAGTCTGCTCCCCTATTACACGAGCAATTATGTCGCAGTGGCCTTTGGCGGTTCTATAAACACTGGGTTTATGAGATTGGTTGTCGATTTTACAATCCACACGATGAAAAAAAGAAGATAATCCAACCGATTGTTGCTAGAGTCAAAGTAAACCTAGGTTCAACCTTTTAAGCACTTTCAGTCAAAGATGTTCCATCTAGAAGTTTCTTTAATGGCGAGACAAAGGTAGGAAAAGAGATTTTTACTCACAAGTGAATACTTACAATGCACGACGAGCATGACCCGTTTGCTGACAGACGGCGGCACTCCGTTGCTGGCGATGCACAAGTACGGCCCCATATGCAGTCGCGACACCTTCGTCAAGTGCAGTACTGCACCGCTCACCGACGTATCTGATTGGTAAGACAGACGAACTAAGTGGAAATGAAAAGAACTCGTACAGTGTGTTACCAAATATCGCAACATCTTACGGGCAGTATTTCAGTCCGTGAAATTGAACGCTTTTGTTCTGAACATTCTCATTCACACACACACATATACACAAACTCACATACACAAACACACATATACACACACATTACACACAAAACACATACACACACGTGCATACATTTTCATACATTCTTATTCTTTTCATTGGTTCTTTTGTTCTTTTCTTTTGGTTGGTTCTTTTGTTTTATTCTGGGCATTCACAAAGACCCAAAAAAGTATTAATCAACTTAAAGATACTGGCGCGAGACGAAGCGCTACAGAAATCTTTGGATCAGCTGACCGAGTCAAGTTATATAAAAATAATTATGGTAAGTAACGGAACAAAGTAATTTTTCATGGAATACCACACCAAGAGGTTTTGCGTTGTTTAATTAACACATTGTATAAATTTTATGGTTACAAGTCTAATTAACCTTCTTTGACCTTTTTCTAAACGGCCATTTTGTAGCTTATATCAGGAAATGTTTTTTTTTTTAATTTGAATTCATATTTTGTAAACAATAAATTCAAATAAAAAAAAAATACAAAAAAATTACAAATTAACAAAATATTGACTTAAATGTAGATTTAAGTTAATATTTTGTAAATTATGAATTCAAATTAAAAAAAAAAAAACATTTCCTGATATTAGCTACAAAATGGCCGTTTGGAAAAAGGTCAAAGACAGTAAAAATAACTGTTTGGTAGTCAGCTTGTCTATGAAACATAAAATGAAGCAAATCAGCTTATTCCCATACCAATTTTATTCTCAGCATAACAAGAAGTAAATTAATTAATCTTATAACATAGAAATTAAACACAGCAACTTTTGTGTCTACATGCTAGACTGTTGGTATAAGTAACAAACAAAAAAAAGTTAAAAACTGAAACCCGACTGCGCAAAAGATGAAAACTTTATACTTTTCTATAGCCTATGACACCCGCGCTATGAAGAGCTATCTAACGATACCAAATATGTAAAAATCGGTCTAGTGGTTTAGAAGTTATGGTGGAACATCCAACTTTTGAACTAATACATACATACATAGCTGATAAACTCATAACCCTTCCTTTTCGTAGTCGGGAAAAGAAAACGGAAATTGTACAGTTTACTTTCTACCCAAGTCGTAAAGTCTAAGGGCCAAAACATTGTCTTTAAATAGTTTTACTTAGCAACTTAGTAACAATGAAAACAAGCATCGGAACATGCCTAAAAGCTGATAATAGTACCTATTCCTAGAATTAGGAACCCGGAACCCGGTTTAATATTTCACGACGACATCGCTCTAATTTAAAGTTAACACGAGAGCCATTTTCGGCCTAGAGCCTCACAATGTTAATTAGATTACCAGTATAGTAGCATAAGACAAATTCAAGTTGTTTTTGGTTCCATCTCATCTCAGATGTCGATTGGTGTTTGGCTGAGGGCTGAAGCTGGAAAGTTGTCTACTTCGGAATTACAGATAAACTGCCAACTGTGGATTATGAATTTATAAAGCTGTCTACACCAAGTGGACAGTAAAAGTACTTAAAATGAGTAGTTTTTAGTTATGGAGCTAGTATGCTTACATTGAAATCTGTAGCGGTTTAAAAAAATATGAAGAACACTACCGACCTGTGGTCGAAGACGTAAAATTTGGTGGTATTTGGTGGTAAAATGATTTTTTTAGATTGCCGAAAGTGTATAATTTAAAAAGGTAGATATAACAAATAAACAATATAAAAAGGTTCCCAAAATTGCTGCGTTTTCCGGTGCGCGGTCGCCATTCGACGGTTACTAGTGGTCAAATCACTGCACTATCTGTTTTGTAGTAGCATGGTTTGAAAGTGTTAAATCCATTACGTTTAATTTCTTTCTTTAACGTTAATGTAACTTGTTTGAACTTAGTATAATGCTAATTCCTGTACTTACAACGATAGCTCTGTGATGTAATTAATCTGAATTAACAAAATCGTCTGATTTTTTTGTGAGATGTAACTGTGAATTTGTTCCTCAAAACGTTTCGTTCTCATTTAATTTGTTAAGGAGCTCAAGCAGCTTAAGCCAGTTAAGTCAGTTCTGAGAAACGAGCCTCGAAGTTTTAGATGTTTGAATCGAGTTGGGGCCAGGGTTGCCAATTGCACGAAAGGACAGAAACCAAAATGTTTGAACGTTGGACTTCAATATGAACATAAAAATATTATTATAATATTGACTGTTTTGAGTAGTCTGTAATAAAAATATCACATAAATGTTGGAATTTTAGTATCAAAGTTCTTATTACTTTCGTCAGAATGTATTCGGCAACACTAGTTTTGGCGTTATCAATCGATTGAAAGTCTTACAAAACATTATTTTTTTACATTTATTTTGATACTTCCATATAAGAGGCTAAATTAATTATATATTATTTCAAAATGTATCGTGATTTTAATTTTTGTTGCTGTGGCTGTTCAAGGCTAAGCCCATTTTGGTTGCCCCCTTTATAATATAAATGACCGAGCGAACGAAGCATCTCCGTTTCAGCATGGCCAAAATTGCTTTTGTATGTCTATCTGTCTGCCCGTCCATCTGTCTATCTGTCTGTTTGTTCCACTCTACAGATCCCGTTTCTCAACCAATTCTCGTGCGTGAAATTTTGTGAGCAGGTTCGATAAATTAATCGCGATTCTTTTTGTCGAGTCAGTTTCTTGATTTTTTTTTAATGACGGATTTATGGGGGTTGCCAGCTAACAAGGTCTACCGCTGAGGCTGTTTTCCTCTAAAGGTCACATTTCTCAATAAAAAAATATATGATAAAAATGAGATAAATAAATTTCAAGGGGTCGGGGATGTTTGTGGAGAAAAAATAAAATATATAAAGAGATATACAGATTCGTGACGTCTACAGCTCACAGAACCACTAGTAATATGTGGGGACACCCTACGGCTCTCTTATCCCAAACTAAGCAGAGCTTGTACTATGAGTATCAGACAGCTGATATACCTACATTACATATATATATATATATATATATTATATATATTACTTATATTGATAAACAAACACAAGTGGTCATCACACAAATGTTTGCCCTGGGCGGGATTCGAACCCGCAACCTTGTGCTTCGAAGGCAGGCATACTACCAACTAGGCTACGGAGGCCATCAACTTTTATGGTACGCAAATTATTTTTTAAATTATGACAGTTAAAGTTTACTGATAATAATTTACAGGATAATGAAGTTACCCAATAGTACGAAAATTTTCGATATAAGAGATCAATAGCTTCAGCTTTTTCTGATTAATTACATGAAACACATCACTGAATATCAAATACATAATTTTAACAAAAAATAGAAACCTCCTTCAAATTACCTTATATGGTTATCTCCACTAAAAAGTACCAAATAAAATAACATTTCAGATGGAACATTAAAAAAATATTGCCAATATCCTCAATTAAGTAGATAGGTAGTGTATAAAGTAAATATTTAGAATTTTGTACTTCCTTTTGGAGTCGGTGCCAGCCTATTTGTATTTAAGAAAACATTTGCTATCGCTCGTGCGACTGACAATAGGTACTTTTCTTGATGAAATTCCCACTTCGGGAGAAAACGGTTTCCAATTATTAAATTTCAACAAATCACAATGACACAGTTTTAATAAAAAAAATTACGTAACTTGAGGTGCCTATATAAGTTTGAATCTATAGCGAATTTTGAAAAAAGGAAAGACTATAATCCTAGCCATTCATTGTGTCAATAACATACTAAAAAATCATTAAGATTGGAAAATATATTTAGAAGTGGAAAAACATTTTCTCTTTTTGTATGGACGAGCACGTACTATTCTTCCCTCTTAATAAGCTTACAGTTTACCCCGATACTTGGGCTATTCGTAAGGAGTTTTAGGTTTGAGATGGTATCTTGAAAGTCTATCGTTAGCTGATTACAGATAGTGAACGTAGGCTGGCTTCTTCTTTTTCTTCATATTGTGGATTGTAAGGTCGACAACCAACCTCTCATACGCTGGTCACACAATTAATATAGTACTGGGCCCTTGTCAAAACCCACTGACTTAACTCGAATAAGTCGTTACTCGAGCTAAGATAAGAATAAGCTCGAGTGGGTAGAAAGCGTCGGCCTTCTGTAGATATTAGAGCCGAGACACACGGCTTAACGTGCCTTCCGAAGAACGGAATAATCTTTCTTTTCAGACAATCAGGTGATTCAGGCAGCAATGTCCTAACTAAACTCGAGAAAGTCTCACAAAGACATTTTCGTTTAAGAGGGTCTTCACCGGGATTCGAACCCAAAACTTCCATAAAAAGAGTAAAACACTCGACCACTCGGCCATAGAAGCTAAATTATTTGTGATTTTCAATACAATATCCAAAGATTGCAGGTTCTTGTCCTGTCACGGTCGCCAATAATATGATAAAATCGATTAATATAATTTTATATGGAACAAGGGAAACGTAGATTTTCAGCAAACTGACAAAACAAATTTATTTCGTTGCCTAGCAACATTCCACCACAAACGGTATCGCGCGCGATGCATGTTGCTATCACTGGTTGAGGAGTTTCTGCTTTTATCTCTTATTCCATCATCAAATTTTGACAAAATTTATACGGATTTATCCCTATAGCACATTTTACCGAATGTAAAAAAAATCATCAAAATCGGTTGAAAAATGACTGAGATATGACTAAAAGAATAGACGAATAATGAAGCGAATGCTACATTCCGTTGAGGAATTTCCAAGTTTTGCCTCATGTTCCACCATCAGATCTTGACGAAATTAATATGGGACCACCTCGAGAGTAAATCCTATCGAATGAAAAAAGAATTATTAAAATCGGTTTACAATTGGCGGAGATATCTAATAACATACATTAAAAAAAATACAGACGAATTGAGAACCTCCTCCTTTTTTGAAGTCGGTTAAAAATCGAGCGTGTTTTGGCTTTAGGAAAACAAAAAAACAATTGAATAGCGAGAATGATTCTTCAAAAGCTTATTAATATTCGTAATGTACTGTATTTACACCCACTTGAAGCTCTTACTATAAATACAATGTAAAGAACATTTGAATCGTCTCTTTGAAGAAAATTTTGGATCACTATTTCCACGGTCTTTGATCTTTAACTGAATCACCTTTTTTCGGTGTTTTTTTATTAATGTATTTTTTTTTATTTTTCAATATTATAATCCATCTGGCAACCCTGGTCAAGTGGAACTTGCGGTGTGGGGAGGGTTGAGGTCGTGAGCTTACCCACAAACAATCCATGGAGCGGTTTTGTTCATCTTAAGTCTATTTTTATCTACGACTAGTTCAATAACAAGTTCTGAGAATAAGCCGATTGATAAACAAGTGTTAAGACTACATCATCTCTAGAAGAGATTTGAGGCTCAATCTGTTAAAATATTTTGATATTACATTATTTAAAATAAAGAATCAGGGGACGTGTTTTTGGAGATTCAGTTATAACGGCAATACAGAATGGTTCAAAAATGTAGAAAGACGGCACCATTCGAGATGAATTACGTGTGCGAATGGTTTTCGAGTGCGTATTGACTACGAGTGACTCAAAAATGCGTCTCCAGAGTCGATTTCGGCCATCGCATCGTGACCATCTATTATACCTTATGTTTTGAGTTACAAAGTTGATAAGAATAATAGAAGAAAAATAGTCAAGCACTATTATAATAAGACTATAACAACGTTGTTGGTTCCGTTTCCATGCATTAAATAGATTGAAAATGTATGAATCCATTATAACATTTTTAGCTCCTCTTGAATCCGGCAACAGTCACATAATTTATCTTTTCATCAGTTTGTTTTTTATCTTAAAAGATTTTACTATTTATTATAGTGACACCAAAAATAGGTTTTGTTTTAAATACTAGGAGAACTAACAATTACATAAACTTGAAAACAAATGTTTGACTTATTTTTTGTAAATAGCTAATCGCTAGGTTGTTAATGCAGGACTCATATTGAAAATAAAATGAACGCCTTCCGATACTATGAGAAGGAAAGAGACTTGAATTGTTATTCGCATCTATAGCTGCCCATTTTCTAGATCCTTATAGAAAGCCTTTATAGAAAAATTATTCCGAGGCATGCGGCAGCAGCACGACATTGCTGCATGTCATACATTTTGACAATCAGCGCCACTTCCCTACTAAGATATTGACTTTCCTACCAAAAACAAATGACATACGTCAACGTGGTACTGTTGCTGCATGCCGCAGAATCATATCTTGATGATATGATGAGACAACAACTTACTTTGCGTATCACTGAAGTTAGTAGCGGGCAGTACGTCCCCCGCCTCTTTTCTCCACACAACGTTCGGTGTGGGGACCCCGTGGGCGGCGCACCGGAGGGACACGTTGGCCCCTTCCCGGGCCACCTGGTCGCTGCTCGTCGGGTAGTCCAGGATGTCTGGTGGCACTGTCGAGAAAGAAATATTTTAGCTTGAAGTTGGGCCAAAAAGAGGCGATCATACATTATAGATATTCAAACTTCTATATCGGGTCTTTGTAAAATGGAACAGGTATTTTTTTTTTATAAAAAATACAAAGAGTACTTTTTAAAGTCATGGCCACGTCGTATATTTGTTTTATTCTTTTAATTTAAACCAAGAGCAATATTTTTTGCTAGTTAAAGTGTGTGTTCTTTCAACTATTTACTCAATCTGAGAAGTTGGAGTTCCTGTTCACAGTCGTAACAAATGGGTCCTTGCTTAAGTATAAGAACTAACCGACCAGTATCCGAAACAAATAAATATTAATGCATGTAACGCTATTACGAGTAGATTTAAACGCAGCACCGATTGTCACACTAATATTATATAAATGTGAAAATATATTTGGATGTTTGTTTCGCTTTCACGCCTTAACTACTTAACGGATTGGGATAAGATAGTTATATTCTGGATTTTATGGGAAAAATTCGTATTCCCACGGGAAAATCTTACATAACGCGAGCGTAGCCGCGGGCGGAAAGCTAGTCCTAAATAGTTTTTATTTATGATTTTTTTCAGACAACTTAGATAACGGTTACCTTTTCCGTAAAAGTAGGTATTAAATTGCAGCGCAATTTATGTAGATTTTTGATCTTATATGGGTAAATAAAAGATCGTGTGGTGACGGCACAGTAGAATACATTTGTCACCAACCCCTACTCTTTCCGTGGGTGTCGTAGGAGGTGACTTAGGGACTACACATTGAACAGGGAACGGGCAGCAGCGCTCTCTGATACAGTAACCTTTTAATCTGCGATCTCCAACCCGCCTGCCAAGCGTGGAGATTATGGCAAAACCCTCCACTTAAGTGGAGGAGGCTCATAGTCCAGCAGTGGACTGTAACGGGCCGTTGTTGATGTTGATGGGTAAATAAAATGATAAATGATAGCAATATTTTTCCTCTTTCCTCCAACATTCTATGCAAACTATTTTTATCAGCTATAACCATTAGTAAGAGAAGTTGATAAGAGTGTGATAAAATTAAAGCATCAGTGGTGTCGTGGTTAGCGCCGCTGCCTCCCATACAGAAGACGTGGGTTCGATCCTCACCACGTGTGTTTTCAAATTTTGAATTATTAATTTGAAGATAATATCTACAATACCTACGTTTATTCGACGCTCTGAAGGAAAACATCGTAAGGAAATCTGTACACTCCTACGAAGAAATTTTAAGGTTGTGTCTGAAGTCGACCAATCCACACTGGGCCAGCGTGGTCGACTATGGCTTGATCACCCTATTCCAGGGTACGCTCAAAAGCCCCTAAGTGGGGACGTATATGAGCTGTTGATGATAAACTGTGAGCTGTAGACCTTGCGAGTATATTTATTTTTTCGAAATGGTTGATTTATCATTTTTTTTATGTTTTCAACCCTCATAACTCCGTAGTTTTTTATTTTTCCAAAATTGACTCGATAAAAATATTATATATATATATTTACCGAACCTGCTCACAAAATTTCACGAGAATCGGTTGAAAAACGCGACCTATATATATAGGAGAACAAACAGACAGATGAACAAATGGACATACAAAAGCAATCAATTAGTGCTTGTATTGGGAGCATTTTTAAAAGGTATTTCAGAAAGCAGCGGTCTAGCGAATAGAATAGCTAATTCATTTTCAAACCTCTGTATTGTTCGGTCTTCATAATTAATTCAATTGCAACTTTACAATGGTAAAAGAAAGAGAAGTTTGGAGACAAAATCGGTTTACAATGAAACGGAGATCACGGACCATTTACAAAAAAAGACCTTGCTAAGATAGAGACTGAGTTTTATTTTTAAATAATCTAACTCATTTATCTAACTTATTTCACTTGACTTTTAAGATAAGATTGACTGAAATATTAGAAATAGGTATTGTTTTTTTTTTCAAATGTTAAATGTTGAATAAATGTAATCCAAATTATGCTCTAATTAAAGAATCTAACACTTGTTTTAATCCATGGTAATTTCTGTCCTTGCGTACAATAGGTATTTGCACTCCAATAAAACACGTGTTAACGGAGGACATTAGTCGTATATAGCCACTTCGTAGCAAGCCTACGTCGTAGCAAACTGCTACGAACCATTACATAATTTTAGTTTTAATTTAGTTAGCATTAGTTAGCATTTAGTTTAGTTAGCATTACGGATATGTAATGGTTCGTAGAAGTTTGCTACGTAGTTAAATGAACTTACCAACAACATCTAAATAGGCGGTTTGGCTCTTCATAGGGTCTGTGTTCAGCTGACACATGTACCATCCTCTGTCCGACTGTCGCACGTCATGAATGTGGAGGAACCACACTCTCCGGTCGCTGTGGTTCACGGCGATCCTGTGGTTCTTCGTGATCACGTGCGTGGCTATCGTCAGGATCGTCTGCGTATCCACGCGTAGCCACGCCACCTGGAACACACGCCACATTACCACGAAATAGTATTGTGACAACTATCGATAGTCTATCTACCATGTTTATTGATATTCGATGTATTGATAGTCGTGGAACACTGGGAGTAAATGACGTGGCTTTTAATTACTGTTATCCAAATTTACGCTATTGGATTATAAAACGTCAAAATTGACATCTGACATTTTGTTTAACCAATTAGGTATAGTTGCATGTGGCGCCATTTTGTTTCAGTGTTTCTCCCAATTGTAAGCGTGTCGAAAATAATCAATATCTTGGAATATGGAAATACAATCGACACCTACGCTAGCTATAGTGTCGATAGAGTCACAAGTGTTTGGTAATCATAACTGTAGATAGTATTGATGTTCATCGACCCTATTCCCAGATATGGATTCCTACTATTAATATTCTCATTGATTTTCTAAGTCAACAATCGATAAAACTTAACATACGTAGGTCTACACTACCACATAGGTCAAGGCAAAGATGAAGTTCAGGATAAGTTAGCTGCTGGAAAATTAATGAGGAATGATATTGCTGTAGATTTGTACTTCGTAAAATATAAATTTTGTGACAAACTATTTATGATAAAAACTATTTTTAGTTGTTTACACAATAGAATAATAAATCTTTTTCTTTTCCTTTAATTTCGTATGAATAGACTTTTGTAAGTTAATACAGATTATCTTTGATCAATCAAAACCAGCGCAATCGACTAGCTTATTTGCTCTTTAGGATAAAATTGAGCCCCTTGCGTTTTGTCCCTTTGGGGAACGTGATTATTAGGCTGTTTACAATGTAAGAATAGGCTGACTTACCCTATAAGATCCCAGGTCATTGACGACACAAGTGAAAACCGCTTCTCTGCCCAATGAAACAGTCAAATTGTTAAGGCTATCTTCAAAGCGTGGGATCTCTGTAACAAACAAAAAAAACAATATTTAAAAAAGCAGGGTTTGCTATCCCTGCTTTATGAATTTTCAAAATTATGTTAGATTTTTTTCTACGATAGATTCAATCTGACTACGAGGACGTGGAAGACCAGCCTTCACTTGATTGACGACGGTCCAAAAGGACCTGAAGGAAGCCCTATTAGATGCCAGCACGGCACAAGATCGTGCAACGTTAAAAAGGAAGACAATGAAAGCCGATGCCAAGTAAATGGGATAAGGTTTAGACAAAGATTAAATCCGATTAAAAGAAAAACAGCTACTGCACCGTATTTTGATAGAATTAAAGTGTCGTTTGTCGTGAGCCGTGTGGTGACGGCAGAGTAGAACACATTTGTCACCAATCCCTACTCTTCCCGTGGGTGTCGTAAGAGGCGACTTAGGGACTACACATTGAACAGGGAACGGGCAGCAGCGCTCTTTGATACAGAAACCTTTTAATCTGTGATCTCCAACCCGTCTGCCAAGCGTGGAGATTATGGCAAAACCCTCCACTTAAGTAGAGGAGGCTCATAGTCCAGCTGTGGACTGTAACGGGCCGTTGATGAAAGTGTCGTTTTTAATATTCACTGCCGCCGAAGAGTAAAAAGCTAAAATCGAAAATACGAAGTCCATTGATGCAGGTTTGCACACCGTCGTCGTAGTGTATTCTAACGAAGCACGTCGCAGATTTTCACGACACGACGTCACCGTATCGTGCGTATGTGTTTAGGCCCTTATTCAAATTAATTTTCAATCTTGTTCCATCCAACTACCATGTAAATCGTTCTAACTCCAACAGAGTCAAAATATCCATAATCGTTGGGAACAAATTCAGGAATCAATAATTTAGTTTGTTCATTCAACCTTACATTTACACAGGATATAACAAAGCTCTTATAATATATTCAAGCAAAGTTAATGTACTTCAAATCTCGTGCCGTGAATATACCGCACGATTGAATTAGTTTATTAATTTTATTGCGTAGGTAGAATAACGAAAATCAGCCTGAAAATGCCAAAATGCTATTAGTTCAAGTCTTGCAAACCAATCTTAAAATAGGGGATCGGACTGTTCACCAAAATTTATGAATTTACCATATTTTATGAATTATTTTTTAAAATATAGATTAGTAAAAGACGATTCGCGAAGAAAAAAATAGAATCGGTCGAAAAACGAATTTACAGTGATTTTTTAAAGTTTCAATATGTCTGTCTATTTCAAAAACGATTTTTTGTGTGGAGATTATAATGGCGTTACTAACAAATGACGTCACAAGTGGGTATGTGCCTCTCTGTCTAATCTTGAATTTCAAACCTTTATAACTCGGTAAATTTTAAAGATAGAGCAAAAATTATTTAAGTGTTCGATAACAGAAACTAAGAAGTTTGGATTTATAAAATAAAAAAAAGTAGTCTGATCCCCTATTCACTTCTCTATTTACGATTTTGACATTTTACTACATGTACTCGTATGTTTAATTTTCTAAAATGAAAGAAGTAACGAATACGAAATTCCTAAAGAAATAAGAGCAGATGGGAGACTTCAAATACATTTACTTTGATTGATAAACAAGATCGAGCGGAAGCGCTCCGGCTGTCTACGAAACCGCAGTTTCGTAACAGGTTTCAATGAAATAATTTTTGTTCCTTATCTTCACCATGAACTCATGTTGCAGCATTGATTAAATAAATAAAAAAAAAATGTATTTATTACACTCCACAAACAAACAAACAATAAAACATAGTAAACTTAACTACTGCACAATTAATACATTGCAAGATTGTTTGTGGGGCATCTGGAGCCTAAACTAAGCCAAGGCCTGTATCTTAGGACTCCAGGTCCCCCTCTCAGTCATCAATACAGTGCAATTTAACTAAAATAATTTAATTGTATGGAATGCGTGGTGTGTGTGTGGTAAGTAAGGAGTGTGAGTGTACCTGCCCAGCCCTGCCACAATAAGTCTTGGGGTCGGATTTGATGTCTACCACTAGGCAGGGTGAGTGGAAGTGTGTAAGTGTGTATAAGGAGTGTAAGTGTACCTGTCTAGCCCTACGACAATAAGTCTTGGGGTCGGAATTTAAATCTACCACTAGACAGGGTGAGTGGGAATGTGGATTGTCTCCTCAAAGTAGCACAACACTCGAAATTTTATTATAACATTTAAGATTGTGCTTATATTTTTATGTGTTGATCCAGAGCATATTTTTTGTGATTGCCTTTCATGTTAATCTATCGGTTGTGACTGACGAACATCCAAACAACAACAAAGGGACCCGTGGTGCGCACAAACTCGCTTTTTTCTTCATTTGTTCCACTTTCGGAAAGTCTACCCCTAATTGTGAACTTCCAAGAAGTCTTCGAAAGTCGTCTAAATAGACTATAAACTCATTTAAGTCAGAGTAAGGAAAACTAACTATTTCAGATGGAGTTTCTCAGACGGGCGCATTTTTGGTGCAAGTTTGGTGCGACTCCACAGCCCACCTAATATCATATCCTATTTGCCCTAACTCTTGTTCACTGGATGAGCTCATGGGTGTTGGTATATTGGTAACAACATCAAGCAATCGACACGACAGAATAGAATACACAAAAATTAGATATTTATTATAATTAGAAGACAATACGAGTAATATCTATATTTTTAATATTACCTCTTCCAGGTAATAAAACGGCTTACAACGGCCGATCCCAAATAATTAACGCTTCATAACTAATGCATGTCGTGCAAGCATTATAATCTCTCCCGGATTACTATACAAAGTAAACATTAACTAACATAAGCCTGTTTCTAACAGACGTGAAAACCAACCAACTAGATCATATGTACACATTATCAAAGTATTAGTAAATGAAATGAGATACAATCCACATCACAATGTCAAGTTCATCGTAACATCTTGAGAAGATTATTTGCTTGGTGTTGGACATTTGACTTTATTAAAAACTGCGGATACTGATGTATCGGGCTCAAAGTAGCAAGCTGTCAAAATAGACCGGGCTTTTATTTTGTATTTGTTCCTTTGTCTGAGTTAAGAGGTAACTTAGAAATCAAATCAAATCAACAGCCCGTTACAGTCCACTGCTGGACTATGAGCCTCCTCCACTTAAGTGGAGGGTTTCGCCATAATCTCCACGCTTGGCAGGCGGGTTGGAGATCGCAGATTAAAAGGTTACTGTATCAGAGAGCGCTGCTGCCCGTTCCCTGTTCAATGTGTAGTCCCTAAGTCTTCTCTTACGACACCCACAGGCGGTAACTTACAACTTAACAAAAGAAAAGTTTGAGCATATTAGGTGAAGGTCATCAAGTAACTTATAATTTCTGTCACATTAACAAAATACTTCTTACCAACTACGAGTATAATTTCTATAATTAATTCAGCCGAAAGATGTGCAGTATAATTTTAGTTAGTTAGTTAGTTAGTTAGTTGGTAGGCTCCCGTTTCCGCAATTAGACTCTGAATTGGTCCGTTTTGCGTTCGGTTTTGCTGGTTACTCCAACCAGCCCAGCTCCTTCCAGAAGCTCAGAAGCCTCCTGGGACTGTCACAGGCTTCGCGGAGCGACCCCACTTTCTGGAGGATTTTTGCCCGTTGGTCAGTCAACCCTACGCATTCCAGGACTACGTGGGTGACCGTTTCTTCTGCTTCCAGACATCCTCTGCATAGAGGGCTGTCCGTCGCGCCAATGGTGAATAGGTGTTTATTGAGAGGTATGTGACCTGTTAAACTGCCTACAACTATTCGGAGGTTTTTACGGTTTAGGCTGAGAAGTCTGTGTGTTAGTCTCGGCTATAGTGTTGGGATCACCGCCTTCGACAGTCTGCAGCTTGTTAGCCCATTGGGCGCTGTGTTCGTCCCGAGTAATGTTGCGCAGCCATGTTCTCAGTTGGCTGAACGGTATCGGCAGGAGAGGCTCAGGGCCCAACACCGGAGCCTCCGATCCCCTTCTAGCCAGTTCATCAGCCGCATCATTACCCAGTGATCCGCTGTGTCCTTTTATCCATTGAAGGATGACCTTATTCTTTGCACATACTCGTTCTAAGGCTAAGTGACACTCGAAGATAAGCACTGAGCTGCAGATGTTGCCTCGAAGTGCTTGGAGCACAGCCATGCTGTCGGAAAGTATTCTGATGGTGAAATCTTCAACCTCCCTTCTTAGGATGGCGGTGGTTGCCTCGGTAATTGCTACACATTCACATTGGAAAATAGAGCTATAGTCGCCTAAGGCCAGTGATATTCTGATGTTTAAGTCTAGTGAAAATACTCCTGCTCCGGTTCCAGACTCCATTTTAGAACCATCAGTGTATATTCTTAGTTCATCCGTGCCTGAATGATCTTTACTAGCTTCAGATTGTTGAATTTCGTAGTTCTTGGTGAATATGTAGGTTTTGGGGACCCTGTCGCATGGAGCTTGGCACATTGGCTGTGATACTATAGCATCTTTCCAGAGTGCCGCGACATAGCCGTCCTGGTAAATCCTTTCGCCCGAAAGTTTTAAGCGAAGGGCCGACATCCTCGCCTCATGTTGGATCCATAGGTCCAATGGCCTAAGTCCTAAGATAATTTCCAAGGCGGCTGTCGGGGTGGTGCGCATACTGCCCGTGACTGCTGTGCAGGCAAGTCTTTGAAAGCGCTGTAGCTTGGATTTGACGGTAATTAGCTTGGTCCTGGGCCACCAAGCAATGGCACCATATGTGATTATAGGCCGTATAACAGAAGTATATAGCCCGACGAGTCTTTTACATTGCCAAAAGGTGATGCAAGCTTTTTGTAGCTTGTGGTCAATATGCTTATTCCAGAGCAACTTACTGTCAAGTGTCACTCCCAGGTACTTGACTTCATTGGTCAGGTATAACTCGGTATTGAATAACTTTGGCAGTCTAAGCTGACCTAGGCTGCGTTTGTTTGTGAACATTATTAGCTCAGCTCATAATTTTATTTAAGTTTAAATTGAAAACACTATGACCAAATGGCTGGATAAAATGTTGTTTATGGTAAACAAAATTACCCAGCTGAACTAATTATTCCGACGGTAACGGGCCGTTGATGAAAGAAATGTTTATGCCGAAAATAATTCATCTAGAAAATTATTAAAATTTCGGCGCGCCAAATTGATTTTACGAAAACATTGGGGTTTCTCTAAGGCCTCTCCGAAGTTGAAAATATTGTTCAATGATTTGGCGGAAGCAAAAATTATGTTACAAAACCTTCAAGTTTATCAGCGTATTGAAATGTATTTTGCATATATAGGTATAGAATGATAAATCTTTAAAGGTATCATTGGCAATTTTAGCTACCTATTCAGTTTGAAAAAAGAAAAATTTTTCAAATCTATTACAAATTGTAAAGTTGAAAATCTATTATAAATCGTAAAATGAAAAACCTTTATTTGCGTTGGAACAGGGTTAAAAATCAAGATCTTATGTTAACATTGTCTCCTCTATCTATACCTATCGCATCGTAAGAATGCCGTCCTGACAGCTGTCATACAAGTACAATTTTTCTTCTGTATCTTTTGCACCCATTTGGTTTTCATCGGCATTTTTACGATGCGATTACTATAATAGCTAATATGTAAAAAGCATGCAAATTAAATTTTAATCTACATTATACGACCATAATCTCACTATATAAGTGTTAAGAACATGGGTTTTTACAAACTTACGCTTCGTTTTTACTATAATTTTATTATATGTTTTTTAATAACTGTCTTTGTATACTTTTTTTAGCTATCTTTCTAAACAGACCAATAAGGTTACCTTTGTTTTAAAATTCAAATGATTCATTCGTTACTTACTAGCCTTTTGTTAACGCATTCATACGACCTTTTGTAACTTTGAGATTTTCTTTGTCTTCATATTATTATAACCAGCATTTTGTACTTACAGTCTACAGTTTTATTTATGAGCGTAGTGATCCCTAAATCCACCTAAACCAGGGCACTAGCATTTACAATAAGTAAGAAATCACCAACACTACGAGGGCTGATTGATAAGTTTCCGAAACGACAAAGAAAAACTTTAAAAATCTATTTAAAATAAATTTATTTCTCAACGTAGTTTCCTTCTACCTCGATGCATTTAGTCCAGCGCTTCTCCAATGCCGTTACACCAGTTTGATAAAATGTTTTCTCCAACCCCTCAAAATACTCGTCCACGGCAACAATGACTTCTTCATTTGATGAAAATCTCTGGCCACCTAACCATTTCTTCAGGTTTGGGAATAAGAGGAAGTCACACGGGGCCAGATCCGGGGAATAGGGTGGATGCGGTAGTAATTTGAACCGCAATTCATGGAGTTTGGCGACTGCAACCATTGACGTGTGTGCAGGTGCGTTGTCATGGTGGAACAAAACTTTTTTCTTGGCCAAATGTGGTCGTTTTTTCTGGATTTCTTCTCTTAATTTTTGCAGCAAGCTTGCGTAGTACTCTCCATTTATTGTTTTTCTTTTTTGCAGATAATCCACTAAAATAATCCCTCGAGCATCCCAAAAAACAGTCGCCATCACTTTGCCGGCCGACAAAACCGTTTTTGCTTTCTTCGGCGCAGGTCTTCCGCTCTCAGTCCACTGCTTAGATTGTTCTTTTGTCTCGGGAGTATAATGATGTATCCAGGTTTCATCGACTGTTACATAACGCCGCGAAAACTCGTTAGGATCTCGGTTAAACAGCGCCAAACACTCCGATGAATCGTCCACTCGACGTTGCTTTTGGTCAACAGTGAGCAAACGCGGCACCCATCGCGCGCAAAGCTTTTTCATTACCAAATGTTGGTGCAAAATATTAAAAACGCGTTCAGATGAAATGCTCACCATCTCTGCTATCTCTCGCAACTTCAAGCGCCGATCATTCAATACAATTTTGTGAATTTTTTTGATCATGTCCGGATTCGTGACTTCATTTGGACGGCCAGACCTGTGGGCGTCTTCGCAGCTCTGTCTTCCACGTTTAAAATCAGTTACCCAGGTGTGAATTGTACTCAATGCAGGAGCAGAATTACCTAAAACACTGTCTAGCTTGGTTTTAATCTGGGTTGCTGTTTTCTGTTTTAAAACGTAAAACTTTATCACCGCACGAATTTCGTTTCTTTCCATTGTTAAGAAAATTTACGACAGAGAAAGTTCTACGTCCTATGAAACAAATTCCACCAGTTCGATTAAATTCAAATTTGGCGTTCTATTTTCAAAAAGATGCCAAAATATAATGTATTTTTTTTTTTTGCGTATCATTTTTTTAAGTTCGTCGTTTCGGCCAGTTATCAATCAGCCCAGGTATAACAAATTGTTTTCTGCTAGCCATCGGAAAAGTTTGCGTGTGAATAATTTATTTGTCAGTTTTTTTAGCTCCCAAGGAAGTTTGTTATATATTTCTATACACATACTATAATTGTTCTTTAAGAAAAGAGGGGTTTTTGGACAGTGGTCTAAATTATTTCGATTGCTGTAGTTAATCTCATTTAAAATTTAACAGCAATCAATTGGAAATAAAACGCGCTACGAACAGTTTATCCTAACCTAAACAAACACACGTAATATAGAAAGTAATTCGGGTCTAATTGTGGCCGTATACAAATGTTATCTTTGAGGGTTGGGACCTTTTTCCTAACACGTTCCTGCGCTGAGCATTATTGTGCCAAGAGCAAATTTGCTTGCGGGACGCAATAAGCAAGAAAACGCGCCCTAGGGAGCCATTTTGTTTTATTTGGTCGACTGAGCCGATAATGAACGTTGTTTTTTTCTGCACGCGACGAGAAGTCAATATACTGATGTGCAATAAGGTTCCATCTCTAAAGGTATATATCGTGCTTAGGTTGAAAAGACTACAAAACCTACAGCTGACTTAATTAACTCTAATGCTGGTGGTAAATTTGTGGATTTGAAAACAATTTATTCGATATTGCCTGAAAACTATTTACGTGACTTAGAGAATAAAGATGAGGCCTTTGTCCAGAAGTGAACATGTTTTGGGTGAGATAAAGATGATGAGGATACTGATAATGATCATGATAATGAAGAAGTTTCTCCATGATAATGCAATTTCCCAGATATTACGTACATATCAGTACATTTAGATCACTCATAAGAAATGCGGGCATAAACATTTTCTGAATTAAAGAATAAAATGTAGACACTTTTATGTACTAGATTAATACTGGTACTTTGGGAACTTAACAGACTAACAAAAGATTGAAAGAGCAAAGCAAATTTAAATTATTTCGTTTGAAAGAACAAACAATAGGACGAGATAATGATTGTCAACAAAGCTTAGGAAGCGTTTGTAATGGTAAAATTTTGCTGAAATAGATTGCTGTTGATGAGATTCTGCTGAAATTACAGAGGTAAAGTTGGAATATTTCAAGGCTGTGTCGAGTGTTATTTTATCTGTTTATTGTCTGTAAAGAAGATAAGCTAAAATTATTATTATTCAATAAGGACACTTTATAGCACAATTTATAAATATAGCACAATTTATAAATAATCAAAGTCGGTTAATTTACTTGTTTCAAGGCCAAAATATAAATACAATCCAATCACATCTTTTGCATTTTTTAACAAACCTCTCGGTAAGGACATTTATGAGATGTTGATAATGATGATGATGAACTTAAAATGTAACTTAGTGATAACTACCTTTCCGCCCGCGCTTTCACTCGCGTTTAATGAGTTTTCCCGTAGGAAATAAAAGATTTTCCTCGGTAAAAGGTAACCTATGTCCTATTTCAGAGCCTAACCTAAATGTGTGCCAAGTTTCATCCCGATCCGTTCAGTAGTTCAAGCGTGATTCGGCAACAAACATCCAAACATTCGCATTTATAATATTAGTAGGACTAACAGGATAATTTATTCTTACAAGTAGTATTAGTAGTTCTTGTAATACTAACTAGATGTTATCAAATCATGATTATTCGAAAAAGAAAGAGTCCACTTTAATTTCTTTTATTGCAAGGCCCGGCATTAGAATAGAACAAGTAAAATTTTAAAACAAAGCCTTACTATTATATTACCATAAAAACTATAACTTTTTATTCTACAACTCCGTATCGTTGAATCAAAATGGAGTTATTTTCGAACAAACCAAATGCTTATTTACGATTTATTGTGAATGTGTTTCGAATATGATTTACGTTTAAAATACCGGCCGTAGCTGCGAGAGATGATCTTTATCGCTTTATGTGCTAAAAGAGGGGCGGGAGAGAAGTTCTGAGCCTTAGGGAGAATTTATGTAAGAGCATTACCCTTATAAGAGTCTGTAAAAGAAAGTTTTAAATGCTTTTATGTCGGGCGTATACAAGACACATCATTTCGTAATACTGTTGTGAATTATGAACAATATTCCCTCTGCATTGCGGAGATGTTTATACGCTTATTTGCTTGTCTTTAATGTACGAGACTCGAATTAAAGCGGGTAATTAACGTCTCTTATTCGTTTGTTGTTCTTGTCAGCTCAAATGATTCCCCACTGGGCTTGAGCATGCTCTGTACCGGGCCTTACACTGGCGCTGGCCCAGTGCGGGTTGGTGGACTTCACACACTTTTTTTGTATTTTTTTTTAGGTTTTTGGTACGTGGTGGGGTTCAAACTAGTGCCTCTCGGACGAAAAACAGCGGCCTGCCACAACACTGTCGATGTACTCAAATTTTGTATGTAATAATTAACAATTAATAATTAAAAAATAAAATAATAATGACATGATTTGATTATTATTGTTTTTGTACCGAACCTTTAGAATATTATTTATAAGCATTTTGTTCTCTGTCCAATTTAATTTAGTGATTTAGGTAGAACACTAATCATTGCTGGTTGGTATTTGGCGGCTCAAATAGTACAATTCCCCGCTGCATGACGACAGTTGATAAAATAAACCGCCAATAGCTCTTATCTTCGCGCGATATAAACTTGGAAACTATTGGAAGTCACTTTATATGCCGCGCGGTTTATTTTATCGACGGTGGTCATGCAGAGGGGCAGAGTTTATAAGATTCTATTGTGATGATAATTGCTTCAATATTCTTTGCTAGACCACGGACTTTTCCACCTCTTAAAGTTAAAAATACCTCGTTCTGTTAACAATAACTCTAAGAATATTTCCTCTAACGCCATAATGCTTGGCCGTTTAATGGAACGGCCATGTTTCGTTATAGCAACGACACGAGGTGATAAAAGAGAGAAACAGCGTCGTTTCAATTTTATTACTGAGACGCGGTGAGGATCTGTAGTGTGTGTTTGTACTGTACATACTCTAATCGGAAATATGCGACAAATTTTAAGACTGATCCTTGCCCTGCCTGCATTCTGCGCAAAAGGTTTTAGTTCGATTCTCAGTTGAGAGGAACTATTTGATTTTTGGGAAGATTTTGTTTGAATCATTTTGAATTATGTGTATTTCTGGTCAGAGAATTCTACTGAAGTTATATTATCCGTGGTTAAAACACTTTCAATAATACGTCTAGTTTGTTAATAAAAATACTATCTAAGTAAGTTGTAAAAGAACCTTTCGTTAAATAGAATAATTGATTGTCAGGCTTTAAAAAAAAACTAGTTTTTTTTTTTATGATACAAGAAATATACAATTTAAATAAAAGCATCATTAAACCATTGTAGGTTTGTCTTGATGCCAGATTCGCTCGACGTTGTCAACTATACAATAACGGTAAGTATTGTGATAAAATATACATTTTCAGTTAAGATCGCACACTATTCCCCTTATCACAGAAAAAAACAATAGTTCAGTTTCGTTTGAATAAAATGACGTCGCACCGTTTCTGCATTCCGCACTCGCAGGCGCAACCTTGAGTGCACGTAAAAAACCGGTTATACGACTCACATATACAGGTGGTTCACTGTTTGGTAGATTGTGAGTTTTTAAATAACTGTCGAGAAATTACAGTGGAAATGTTTTTTGTCGTAATGTGTTCTTTAATATCTTTTGGAATTTGGTTAATTAAGAAGTCTGGTAGAATATATTGAGAAGTTCTTTTACCGTAATAATAATTTATTTGTAAGCGAATGTTAAATCAAAAGTTAAATGACTTGCCATCGACTCGCTAAGAAGAAGAGAAGGAGAAGAAGTGAGTTTTGATTCGCTCCTACAAAAACTCGCAGAACTAAAATTTTATAATACTTACATTTTTTTTAGTATATTATATATATATATTTTTTTTTTTTATTTAATATAATTTAACATTAATAAAGTAGGTACTAAATTTATAGAAGGGTTTATTAAAATTTACAATCTAGTTTCAAATTATTAAAATTTTAGCCTACAGGTCCATCTATTTTTTCGCAAAGCGGTTAATAAGATTGTCCTTATCAAAAAAGCTACCCTTTTGCAGCAGCAGAGCTGATATCAGACTACGAACGACCCCTTATTCGCTGCGGGCCATCCCTAGTGGATCCTTCCCACTTATCTCAATTTTGAGATTGTAGTACAGTACTGTTACATTTCTGCTATCGTACACAAGATTCCATATTTGATGTAACTTTTAAAGAACAAGACCGTTATGAGAATAATCATTTTTAAACACAAGATTTGAATATTTGTAGCGTTAATAAGTTAACTGCTACAATATTATAGTCAAGTGTCAATACGTATATCTAATTACCAAAAATAAAAATTAATAGGTACTTAATATTTACAAATTTATTTAAATAAAATATACCATAACAACTATAACTACTGCCTAATTAATTAAACCTACGTTATACAAAATAATAAATAAACTAAACCTAAAAATATTTACTATTACTTATACGGAACCTTTCTTAATATAAATCCTTGTACTTGACGCTCGGCGCGTTTAACTATAGTAGGCCAAATTCGCGCATGCGCGGATCGAACCCCGACCAGGTGCGCGGACGCAAGGTCAAGATGCGGGCACTCTTTGACATTTCGTCTCCTACGAGAGAACGTCTCAGCTGTTCTTATCTAACTTTAAAAAGAACTAATTATTTAAAAAAATTTATAGTGCTAGTGTCGTGAATATCCCTCTAGGGTGAGTTTTCATTAATTAATTATTTATTATATTTTAACTTCGTTGTCCGCAATATTATTTAAAAGCCTATCAGCTGTTTGGCTATTTTTTTAACGGTCACTGGACTTGGTACCTACGGCGCCACGCAGCTGAAGGTCTACTGTGCCTTCCTTACACTGGATCTCTACGATTCCAGGATTCCACCTCCACCCTTTCACCCTACTGCTAAGGGTTGGTTTGATTGTTGGCTGCGAGCTGAACTGAGCCGCTTGAGAGATTTGGCTATTATTGGAAGACTTCTACCGGTTACCCTCCTGCTGCTGCGCTGCTGCCGATTGCCCCTAAGGCCAGTGTACTTACTCTTAACGGACAGTGAAACGAAAGTGCAAGGTTTATTTTGGCAAATATACCCACCTAAATTAATCTCTGGTTTAATTTCTTTTCCTGTAGCGCATAGAGCCTAGAATACCTAGGTACTCTAGGTTCTACCAATCTAATACGTTACATATTAAAGTACAAGAATAAATATTGAAGAGTGCTTTCATGAGGAGACAATCCTGGCTGCAATTTTGGGTTATGGTTGTTTTTTTGTTTTTACAACTTTAGTAAAGTCATCAGAACTGAGTAAGCATTATCGTAACTTGAAGTGGTTTGCAAAATATATAGTAAAGTTAAACCTAAAACTTAAGCATTAAGTAAGTAAGTAACACTTTAATGCATAACACATGGGACATACAAAGAAAACATTATTATAAAATGTGCGCAAAGGCGGCCTTATCGCTAATAGCGCTCTCTTCCAGACAATCTTTTTTCCATAGAGAAACAGTGAACGGAAACGGAGTAGTGAAGGAAATATAAAGCATTCAAATCAAAAATTAACGGCCCGTTACAGTCCACTGCTGGACTATGAGCCTGGTTTTGCCATCATCTCCACGCTTGGCAGGCGGGTTGGAGATCGCAGATTAAAAGGTTACTGTATCAGAGAGCGCTGTTGCCCGTTCCCTGTTCAATGTGTAGTCCCTAAGTCGCCTCTTACGACACCCACGGGAAGAGCAAGGGTTGGTGACAAATGTATTCTACTCTGCCGTCACCACACGACATTAATTAGAGTTATCCATTTTAAATTGTTATTATAGTTTTATTTATGTTTCTTTAGCGCACCTAATTGCTGTCTACCAAATTCGTAATAGAGCTGGCGCGGCCATATATGTGTCATAGACATACCAAATTATAAATAGGGCCTATAAACTTATATCTTTTGTTCCTTTGAGTTCTGATCTCATATTCAGTCTCAGAGCATGTTTTTAGGCATCCTTGAAAAGGAAATCACCAAAATCGAAATCTCACTCATTCAACATTTTTCAATTGTAAAAAGGAGTTTCCAGGAACCCATTGTGAATTGAGGTAACTGCCACGTTAATACTAACGACTGTAGCAAGGGTGATGGAAATAGGTCAATGTCCACGATTTCGGCAAACGTTTATTTATTTTGCCTTTTCATGTTATTCCCCTTTGAATTACTTTATATATCAACATCAATGGCTCGTTACAGTCCACTGCTGGACTATGAGGTTTGGTTTTGCCATAATCTCCACGCTTGGCAGGCGGGTTGGAGATCGCAGATGAAAAGGTTACTGTATTCTGATACAGTAAAGCGAGCGCTGCTGCCCGTTCCCTGTTCAATGTGTAGTCCCTAAGTCGCCTCTAACGACACCCACGGCAAGAGTAGGGGATCGTGTAACTAAGTAATATTGTTTCCTGAAAAACAATAGTCTAAAAATATGATAAAATCTGCTAATCGTGTAAAGTCTTGTGGTATAACAACATTTTTTTAGGTTCCTGATGGATTGTTACGTGGAAATATTCGTATTAAAAAAAGAAGAGTTTACGTTGTAACTGCCAGAATCGAGGGCAATATACCTAATCTTTGGGACGAATCTAACAGTTTACTAGTAGTTGCCGATGGAAGGTGATAAATGAAATATAATACGGTTAATGTCCAAAGTTTGAGCCCCGGGGAAGACAAAAGAATGACAAATGAAACAAATGTAAAACGAGTTAGTGAAAATAACAAATCACATGCACCTTTAATTTGACTCAAGTATTTTAATACTTCTTTCTTTCTTTTCGAGTCGATTCGGCGACTAAATTTGGGAAGACCAATACTCTGCCATATATGGCATTATCTGTGGCATTATAGAGGTCTTCGCGTGGATAGGTGGTGGGGTACGCTGGGCAAGACAGTAAGTGAGTCATTGTTTGTGTAGAGACACCACAGAGACATGCACTATCAGTTGTATATCCCCACCTAAGCATGTTTTCTTTACTTCGACCGACTTGAGTCCGGAGTCCGTTAAGAGACTTCTACGTAGGCCAAGGTAAACGATGCCTAGGAGGGCTCTCTGTCCTTCAACACTAATATATACTTTTCATTCCTAAAAAGGAGAGTTTAGGGTTTAATTGCACACATCACACCTTTTCGTAAACATTTAGTGGCTCAAACGTTTTAATCTCGTCAAACTTAACATATTTTTTCGCATCTATTTTTAAATTTATGATGTCAGCAGCAGCTCACATACGTCTCCACTCGAGTGCACTCTGAATGAGGATGATCAGGCCTTAGTTGACCACGTTGGCCTAGTGCAGACTGGTCGACTTCACACACAACCTTAGAACTTCTTCGCAGAATTTTGCAGATTTCCTCACGATGTTTTCTCCCACTGTGAAAGCATCGAATAGACGTACATATGAATTTTCGTGGTGGAAATCGAACCCGCGACTCTCGGAATGGAGGCAGCAGCGCCCTAGTCACTACACCACTATTTTGACGTCACAATTTTATTATAATAAATAGCATGCTTGGTTAAGATCAACACAAAGTGAAGAAAGTCCGGTTTGCAAATAACTGTCATACTTCCACACAAGTTGTTTTGAAGAGAGGGACCGATGCTGTAAGTAATGTATCTAATACTCTTTGGATCTTTATTAATAAACCATCCTTTGAATATTCTAAGCTTTGATCAAACGGACATTCTGCCTAGTTTTTTTTTAACTTGACTTACCTGTAAATATCTACCTCTATATAAAGCATAATATAATATTCATCAACAGCTCATATACGTCCCCACCGAGGGGCTCGAGCCTACCCTGAATTAGGGCAATTAGGTCTTAGTCTACCACGCTGGCTCATTGCGGGTTGGTCGACATATAATATTATTTCAATTCAAGTTTTGAAGCCTTTGTCCGTTCATTTGTAAAGCCGTAGTTTTTTATTTTTTCAAGGCTCTTTTTGCTAATGCAAGTTTTTTAAAGAGGCGACATTATTAAATAATAAATTTGATCTTACAGATTGAACTTGTTAATTTTACGTACAACAAAGAAAAAGGTATCATAATTAAAGTTACAAAAAGCTTCAGTCCGACTTACAAAGACTAACAGAATAGCTCCACTATCTTTTAACTAAACTAGAGCATTTTATGCAGATTCCTTTGCATATAAATAGACAGACAATGAAATTTCTTGGTAAAATTATTTTAACAACCGCTGGTAAAGCTTTTCCTAGCCCTCCTTTGCCCACTGTGGAGTAAATGCTACGTTTTTAACTCCTTTGTAAAATTCTCCAGAATATTTCTTTTTACTTGATTACTGGCTGGGAGGTTTGTTAGATTTATAAAGTTCGTACAATGAACTTTTAAAAATCTTCTTTACCTGAGAAAACAAATACTCTGTTGTCTGTTTCTCCATCTGTAACTAAATCTTAGTTTGTCTTTCTAGTAAAGCAAGTGTTGGTGGTGTAGTGGCTACGTCTGCCGCCTTCCCGTCGACAGCGTCGTGGGTTTTCAAATTTTTGAATTCGTTTCTTCAACGCTCTTACGATGAAGAAAAACATTGATCCAAAGAAAACCTACCTATACACAAACCTGCAAAAAAAAAATTACGTGTGTCATATTGTGTGTCTTGTTCAGTACCAACCAAATCCTCATTATTGAACTCAAAATTAAAACTATAGCAATTTGCAACATAGTAACTTCAACACACGCGTCTAACATCATAAATATATCGTGTACAGTTTTCTCCATGCTCTTTTTACCAACTCCGAGCGGGTCTTAGACAAAGTTACCAAAGTGGTTTAAAATATGACCCGGCGATATAAACGTTACAAATCTGAGTTTTAAAAGTTGCAACTTTTAACAACTACCCTCCGACGACGTTTGTTCGCGGAAGAAGTTTATTTGGCTTAAGCCGAGCCGGGTGTAATCCTCTTCCCGGAGAGCAATATAAGCCAAGCTTTAGATATTTTTGCGGTCATTAATCGTCTTAAGCCGAATAATTTGTTTGGAATCACTAACTAGGTTTTTTGATGACGGGTTTTTAACTGGCTATACATCTGAGGCTTGGGCTAGAGGCTTTAGCTCCGATTCTTTATTGAAATGTAAGTTAAACTAGTTAGCAGTGGTTTATGCGTGATACGCGAACAAACTTACAGACAGAAAATTCTAAAAACTATTGTTTTGGCTTCTATTGCTCTTATAAAGACGCCTCATATAAATTTTTCTCAAATATCTTCTACGGTAGTTAACAGGCCAAGTTGTGTGAAACCATTTGGGCCAGATGACTACATGAAATCCAAAATAATGTAAACTCGCCCACAGGCCAGATACTTAGTGGGCGACTTGCCCCCTAACCCTACAAAATATCATTTGTAAAAATATTATACTGTCGGAGCATTGCACCGTCGAAACAGAATTATTTCGGAGCTATGTAGTGTCGGACCTGCGTTCTGTCGAACCAATAATGTTTTGTCTAAATAGTGTGCGTCGGAAATCGGTTGGCGACTCCTAGTAAAAAAACACAAAAGATCTTTTACTGACAGGTTATCTCAAGTCTTAGTACGTAGGTAAGTATGAAAACATAGTACGAGATTTGGTAACTTATTTCTTTCATCCATATAACTTGAACTTTCCAAAAGTACTTTATAATGTTCCTTAAGTAATTTAATTCAAATTCAAATTCAAATAATTTATTTCAGATAACAATCCATATTATGTTAGTAGAATCTTAAGAACTATGTTAGTTATGGGTGATGTAATTAAAACCGCCTAGACGCGGGAGCTGGGGCAGCGTGCAAGCTAAGCCAACGCTCCAGCAGTGGCGAGTCCCAGCGCTCCGCCAGCGTACTCAGGATACTGTTCGGGCTGCCGCAGATACGACGCATCAGAGACGCGCAACGCTTCCTTATCACCGCATGAAAACCGTCAGTTTTCGCCTCAGCAAACATCATCGAAGCGCTGCAGTATCTCGGCAACCCAAGCAGCATCCTGAATGCATTATTATACTGGACGCGCAAAGCATTGCATGTCCGCTGTGTAAAATTAACCCATAGACTGCACGTGTAGAAAGTCTGACAATACGATTTAAACAATGTAACTTTAGCTTCTTTACTACAACGCACAAATCTACGAGCCAACATGTTGCAGCGAACACACAATGCCCTGCGCTCCCTCTCCATGTCTACCTCATCCGACAAAGTATCGGTGACCCAGTGGCCCAGGTATTTAAACTTATTTACAATTTTTAATTGCGTACCACATAACGTAACAGATGGAACTCTATACTTCTTTTTGCCCGATTTGAAAAGCATGATTTCACTTTTTGAAGCATTATACCTGAGCCCATGGGCCTCCGCATACGTTTCACACAAACCTAACAATCTTTTTAGAGCACCGACCGAGGGACTCAGCAGTACCATGTCATTTAATACTTTCAAACTTTACTATTAAAAGACGCGTAATCTTTTGTTTTTACTTTCAAACAAAGCATTTTACTATATTCTTTTTTATTCTTATTTCCAGTACTTTGGACGGACTTTGTCGGCCTTACAACCCGTACTATAAGAAAAGAAAGTAAGCACTTCTTATTTCGCATTCAACAAAATGAAAAGCTTAAACCTATAAATTAATTTGTTATAGCATCGTGTCTCGTTAAGGCACGCGTCCATCAAAACTTTTAACCGACAAAAACTCCCGCGCTTTCCTAACTCAATAAAATGAAAGTGAAGACGCGTTGACAGGAATAAATCATTATTTGCTGAATGAAACTTCACTTAATCTCAATTTGAGGGAGCACCTTTCAAAAGGCGGTGCATTGAAATTACCCTACGACTTTGTTGCGTAAATTATGGCATTGACAGGCAATATTTTCTGTTTACAACGACGCGAGTACAAGGGTACGCTTTCAGGCGATGACTTGCGACGGTGGTGGTGGTATAAATATTTGCGTATCGTATCGGACGCTTGGCGCCGCCCCTATATAGGGCTTGAAATAGAGGTACCTAATGTAGAAAACGGTGGTGGTTTAAAACTGGAAGATTTCTTTTAGGTAGAAATACACGACTCAGTAAAAACAGTATTATTAGAACTTTCAATAAAAATATGATGTATAATCTCTTTTCGATATTTACTATACACCGTGAAATTTACATCGTTTTGTTCCCGCCGTGTAGTGATAGTACCCGTCAAACTGAACAACTTTTCACGAAAAAAAAACTTCCTGCGACAAAAAAATTTTTGGTCTCTCCATACAAAGTGAGACTCCCGACCGACCCATTTTGTATGGAGAGACCAAAAATTTTTTTGTCACAGGAATTTTTTTTTCGTGAAATGTTATTCAGTTTGACGGGTACTATCACTACACGGCGGGAACAAAACGATGTAAATTTCATGCTGTATTTTTTTTTTTTCATACCAATGGTGGGTTTTGAAAAAAAATTTAGTTACCGGAACTTGATATGAAGAGTATAATACCACCATCATTCATCTTTTCTTCATCCATCGTGTAAGGTCGTAAGGTCGACAATTGATCGGTTTATCTTTCATCAATGACCCCGCTCCTATAAATTCTAATACGTACTTATTTTACAAAATAAAAAATATATCAATAAATTCTTTAAAAGAGTTTCGGTATCGACTTACCGGTAAAAATCAATACCGGTTTTTCCGTTTTATACCGGTCTTAAGCCCCCATCTCTCGAACGTGGATCGTCACGCGAGCTCCCGGCTCCAGTAAGAAGTTTATTCCACTTTAAATACCCCAGCGCGATCGATGGAACTGCGAATTAAGGGCAAACCCACACCACGCTCCAAATGATGTGTAATTTTAAAACTGTATCAATAGTTGGATACGCTCAGAGTACCGGAAAAACGTAGACGTCGTCCGAGAAATAAAAGAGATAACGGAAATTATACTTATTGAACAAAAACTACAAAAACTGTGATCATTGAAGTGAATTTTAATTCTATTTGAAACTATTCGAACTACTAATATGTCATGACCAGTTAGTTATTCTAGATTAAAATTTTACATTCAACGGGCAATGTTTACTTATTTCTGTTGTTCCAACTTGATACTTGCAGCGATGTGGCGATAGCGTGCGAGAAACTTCAAAATTAAAATCTCAGTTAAACAAGTTTGGTCACGAATCGTAGATGGCAGCACATTTGTTGTGTTAACGAGAACGAGCTCCTATCTCACTTTATAACCTCTAAAGTTTATTATAGCGTCCAGCTGACCCGTGACAATTTTTGCTGCATTGTATAAATTGTGTCGTTGTTCGGTCAAATAAACGGGCTGAGATAACAGTGTAACGTTAATAGTCCTGTAGAACAGTATAATTTTCAATGTTAAATTGACGATCCGTATAGTTTAGTTTCTGGTTTGTACGCGCACCTTTTACGATGGTTCTGGGTACGTTACAGACTACAGTCAAAATAAATTACAAAGGGTTGAGTGACGTTACAGGAAGCTGCTGGGTGCCATTTAGCGTAATCCTTGAGAGTCGCACGTGGATGACATTCAGCTGATATTATGATGAATTTAGCAGCTTATTAAATCACTACCGTAGAACGTCACCAACAACAAATAAGAGCAAACAGACTTTAGCTAACCACGTTTGCCTGCGGATTGGTCAAACATCTTGATAACCACTTTTTGATTGGCTACAGCACTATAAACCGAATTGCGTCCATAAATAATTAGCTTCAAGGCACAATCAGGGTTAGAATAGGGACGAAACTTATGCAAAGTTCAGAGATAAGGATAAGGGAGTGACGCAAAGGGGACTATTTAAAATATTGAGTAAGTAACAAATTTGCGAACGATCGGGCCAGCGTGATTCGGCAACTTTTGTCGGGAGTTGGTGGAAGTTAGCCGCAAGTTGGCAACTTCTCGACCGTGTTTGAACCTTATCGGCAGTGGAAGTAACAAGCCGAGATAAATGAAGTTTAGTTGCTCTTAATTTAATGGCTTACGGAAGTTTGTGGTAGAGTCTGACTAAAGATTCGGCTTCGGTAGCTTTCTTCGGCTTTTGTCGGCACGGGGTCAGTATTTTGGTATAGTCTGAATGAAACAAAATTAAATGAATAGTTTATAAACAGTTTCTGACACCGCGACGTTCATCATTCATCATTCATTCTCATTTGGGGTCGGCGCAGTATGTTTTCTTTCTCCATACATTCCTATCAGCCGTCATTTCAACACTTCAACATTTCAACGCTTACACATTTGGACGTTGTAGTGAAGAAACATTATAATTTTTGATATAATTGGGTATGAAGTAAAATAAGTGATGTCATCAATCAATATTATACTTCTGAGACGCAATTACCCGTACTATCAATCAGAAATAATAAAAAAAATACTAAAACTGACAACATTTCTTATTATTATATGTACTTGTACGTTTATTCGATGCTCTTACGGTGAAGGAAAACATGATGATGAAATCTGCACACTTCTGCGAAGAAAATCAAAGGTTGTGTGTGAAGTCGACCAACCCGCACTGGGCCAGCGTAGTCGACTAAGGCCTAATCGCTGTAATTCAGGGTAGGCTCGAGCCCCTCGGTGGGGACGTTTATGAGCGGTTGATGATGATGTTGATAAAGAATAATATTCATCAACTAACAAGCTGAAAATTATATGCATGTATCCTTCCACTTGGCTCTTTTGATTCGGCTGACACAAACATTAGGCCGAAGCTGTTTTCGGTTTGTCAGCAACTCTAGTTTCGGTTACGTGACCGGAGGGGGCCGTACACCAATTATCGTCCAATTATTAATAAGATCCGCACGTGCACCTACAACAGCTTTGATGTCTGTTTTTATATGCCACTTGGACGTGTTTGCTCGAGTTTGTGTGTCTGTATCGGATATTACCGGTTTCTAAACAGATAAGAATATGAATGTTACCGCAATATTGGATAGATGTTTTTTTGTTTCACACTTTAAGTACAGAATTAATATGCTACTAATTTAGGCTAAATAGTAACAGGGCTGGGGCCACGTCTGCCGTAGAACCGATGAGCGTTGGAGCAGATGGGTTCTCGAATGGAGATCACGTCTCTGGTGGACTGATGACCTGAGGAAAGTCGCTGGTGGTGTCTGGATAAGGAAAGCAGGTGACCGTGCGCTTTGGCGTGCCCTTGGGGAGGTCTACACCCAGCAGCGGACTGCAATAGGCTGATTGATTGATTGAGTAACAGCAGAACATATTTTTTACAAAATATTTACGTTCTTATATATGACTTGAGCTTTAACTGATTACAGCATGCTACACACCAAGATAAACACCAAGATACTACCTATAGCATAATATAGTTAGAATCGCCCAAGAACTAAAAATAAAATGTAATTTATAAAGGCTGTAAATAAATAAATAAATTAATTTATAATATACGAGGTAATAAACTAATTCACTGACTGCGGCCCGAGTCACTCGTGTCGCCACAGAACAATAAAAACTTTAACCCTATATTAATTAAATAGTACAATCATAATTTAAAAATAAATGAACTACTTCACTAACTATACGGCCAGAGAGCCACTAGTATCTCCCACGGAGCACTAAAAAATTAAATCTCATATCATATTCAAAGAGGAAGTGGAATAATACCATCATTAGTAAATTATGAACAGAGGTCAGCCCCAAGAGTTGTAGGTTTTTATCATGTATCCTCAGCTTAGCCTCACAGTTATATCTCTGTCTTTTTTTAGTCAGTTAGGGCAGAAAAGGAGGGGTAATAACTCCCTAAGCCGGCTTAGCGCTTTTCTCGCCCTCTGTGGATACACTGTCTGTAAATACACGTGGTTAGTGATGCGTTATGAATATGATATTTGTAACAGGTAGCAGTTGTTATTTATAAAGTTTACAGATTGTATGCTCTATCCCTAAATTTTTATTTTAGGCATCTACAGAGTGTTCAAGACAGTGTTAAGCCTAGTTAACAGTTAGGTTCATAAAATTAAGTACTCTCGTAAAGATAAGCTGACAGTTCTATAGATAGTTTCAGAACTCACAAAATATTTTGCAAAACGTTTCATTTATAGGGACTGGACGAACTGTAATCTAATCTCTAATACTCGTAAAAGTAACTATCATCATCAACAGCTCATATACGTCCCCACCGAGGGGCTCGAGCCTACCCTTGAGTAGGGCGATTAGGCCTTAGTCGACCACGCTGGCCCAGTGCGGGTTGGTTGACTTCACACAACCTTTAAATTTCTTCGCAGGAGTATGCAGGTTTCATCACGATGTTTTCCTTCACCGTAAAAGCAAAGCAAGAATAAACGTTCATAATATATTTGAAATTCGAAAACACATTGGTACGTGGCGGGTATCGAACCCGCGTCTCCTGGACGGGAGGCAGTGGCCCTAGCCACTAGACCACCGACGCTCTTATTAAAGTAACTAAGTATATTGATGACCTATTGCGGAAAATAGGTTTCGACCCTCGTTCCGGGTCTTTCCTGGTGCAAAGGTTATCCGTGGCTATCTATCGCGGGAATGCTTGTAGCCTATACTTGGATTACTATAGGATGAGCTCTGACAGACTACAATTTTAAAGACTTATTAATATTATTTCGTTTATTTATTTATTAATTAAGTAAAATTACATACTGTTTAATGATAAAATAAGAGGCGAAGTTACTTTTTTAAATATTTTAGCTATTATGGTTTTTAAACTGAATATTATTAAAAAAAGTTGTTAACGTCGTATGAAAACTTTTGAAGCTGTCAGAACCCATCCTATAATAACCCAACTATAATGGGTTCCTTTGCGGCGGCGGGGGAAGCGGGGGGCAGGATTTTTTGTAATTGACATCATGTTTAGTTTTAAGGATTTTGTATACATTGTGACATTTGAATTTGAATAAATTGTATGCTATAACACTAATATTATAAATGTGAAAATATTTGGATGTTTGTTCCGCTTTCACGCCTAAACTACTGGACGGATTCGGACAAAATTTAGAATGAGGATAGTTTGTAACTTGGATTAACACATAAGATACTTTTTTACAGGGAAAAGTTTTATTCCCACGGTAAAATCTTACATAGCGCGAGCGTAGCCGCGGGCAAACCGCTAGTAGTTACTAGCTTTTTATTAGTTAATAAAATGACGAAATTAATAAAATTGCGCTTCCTTACTTTTTAGTTCAAAGTTGATGATATTATTATTTATCCCATATTCCATTGCCAGTCAATATCATCATCTGCACCAGAATATGCTAGCAACTCGAATGGCGGCTGAGACACGAATGTGTCAAAACGCAGATATGACAATCAGGCGGACACGTGGGCACTACTTGTAACGCGGTCTACATCCTACTGCTGGAGTACTGAACTGAAGACCCATACTATACATATTGTGAGCAGCTGGCCATTTTATTAATTAAACTCTCTCTGTTTACTTACATCGTGCATGTCGTCGTTACCTGTAACTGGAGTAGCATTTAGCTTTTCAATTGTGTTATAGTTTATGCGGTATTTAATGTATACTCTGTTGGTAACCTAATAAATAAAATAAAATAAAATAAAAACTTAAAAAAAATAAACAACACTGTCGAGTATTGTTGTTGACAAATTAGTAGAGAGGCCAAGTTGAAAATTATTAATTTTCGTTGGACTGAAAAGGTTTATATACCGACAAGTGGTATCGTTAGAATCAACGTGGTTTACTGATCACCAAAACGTATGTTGTCGCTTTCTAAAATGGTGGAGCAAGTAGTTATGACGTCACAAAGATGGCGGCCGGGCCTATTCTATTTACGCTATGTTTAGATAATTATGGGCCGATTTACTCAAACAGGGTCTCAAATGAAAGATAATTAAATGAACTTTATTTTATGTTAACAACTCAATAAAGTAAACCTAAAACCAAATAAAATATTTTCAAAAAACTACATTTTGTAAAATCAAACATTTTTATCATGTGAGAAACTCGGAAACCGTTAGGATTATGGAAATTTTACTCAAAGTGTGCCCCAAAGACCATCACACAATTGGAAATTGTCTGTCTCTCAGAAGGCAAAATCGTCACATCAGTTCCAGAAATCCTTGCCGAGTTCGAAGACTTTTATGGTCGTTTATATGCCTCGCATGCCGCAAAGCCTCCGCCTGACGCAAACGACCCAAGAGCCACACTGACACGCCACTTCACTGAAGATCTCCCAGACGTAGATGAAGACGAAACTGAGGGGGCTCTCCAACAGCTTAAAAATGGGAAGGCTCCTGGCGAAGACGGAATCACTTCCGAGCTTCTCAAAACAGGAGGTACTCCAGTACTGAGAAAGCTAAAGGAGCTATTTAATTCCATCATAGCCAATGGAACTACCCCGAAGGCGTGGATTGGTTGAATGTCAGTTGAATGTCAGTTGCTAATTATAGAACAACAAAGACTATTTTCGTTTGCAGAACGATCTGTCAGATACCGAGTATAAACCTTATTGAAATTTTCGATAACTAGGAAATTGAATGAAAAATGGTAAACCACTTTTTTTGGTCGACCTTACAAGTGTAAGTACTCGAAAGATAGGTACTACAAATAGAAAATAGAAATAAGTAAAGGTAAATGTGCGAAAACGAGCGCGTCTCGCCATCAAGCTGTGAAGTTTGGCGAGTTATTTACGTTAAAAATGTAACCTTACATTTATTAAAATAATAAAAAAAAAAAATATAGAGAGCAGGGTGTGCTGTTTTTATTTTTCAAGAAAGGAGACAATTCTTTCCTGAAAACTTTAGACCACTCACGCTCTTAAGCCACGTCTATAAGCTGTTTTCGAGAGTCCTCACAAACCGTCTTGCCGCAAGATTTGACGCCTTCCAGCCTACGGAACAGGCTGAGTTTCGAAAAGGTTTCAGTACCGTAGACCACTTCCATACAGTGAGACTGGTTATACAGAAGTCGCAAGAGTATAATCAGCCGCTGTGTCTAGCATTTGTGGACTACGAGAAAGCTTTCGACTCCATTGAAACCTGGACTGTGCTGGAATCCTTGTAGCGATTCCAAGTCGATTGGCGGTACGTGGAAGTACTGAGAAGCCTATACAATATGGCGTCGATGTCCGTCCAAGTACAGAGTCATAAGACAAAACCCATCCAGTTGCTCAGGGGAGTGAGACAGGGGGATGACATCTCTCCGAAACTATTCTCCAACGCACTGGAGGACGTCTTTAAAACCATAGACTGGAACGGATTGGGCATCAACATTAATGGCGAATATCTCAGTCACCTCCGCTTTGCCGACAACATACTGCCATTATGCCATTATGCCAACAGCCATTATGGCTGAATCGTTGCAGGATCTGCAAAAAATGCTGCACAGTCTTAACGCTGCCTCATTGTCAGTCGGTCTCCGGATGAACTTGGACAAGACTAAGGTCATGTTCAATGAACTAATCATTCCGGAACTGATCCCGATCAATAGCGAAGTGCTTGAAGCTGTCCAAGAATATGTGTACCTCAGATAGACATTGCAGTTGGGCAGAGACAACTTAGAGCGTGAAATCGCAAGAAGAGTACAGTTGAGGTGCGGAGCAACTGCGTCATGTCTTCTCGTCGACTACACACTGGTTCTAAATCCATTTTGAACACAAAATAAACGGTAATAGTTTTTATTCGTGTCAACTTGTAACCTCTTGTAACCAATGATTTCAAATGAATGAAGCGACAAACGCCAAGGTTCACGGTGCAGGAATTCCCCGGAATGAATCGCTCTCAGTGTTGGCGATGTAAAAAATATAATGGCGGCTGTACACTCTCGCACGTGAGAGACCTGCCTCTACCTCGAGTGCGTACATTTACCCTCTCATGTCAATCAGTACAGACCAGTACCATTGAGTCTTTTGTTTTGAATTATAACGCAAGTACGTGCAAGTACGAAGAGCTTTATTTCGATACGATACGAAGCGTTATTTGTTACGAAAATTTTTGAAGTTCGCAGTATAATGAAGAATTTTTTTTACTGGCACATAGTTAAAACTAAAAGTTAAAACTAGTGCCATGATATTAATAAAAGATATGTTGCCTGTTCTACTTTATCATTTTGCTGTGATTCTACCCGTTTTGTTACGTTATTTTCAAGATTATTCGTACCAAAATCTAAGAACCGTAGTCAGTTTGGCGCTATCCACGCTCACTTAGTCGACTGCAGTTCCGTTGTTATAGCTTGATTTCAATGATTTAAGGTTTATTAGAAAGCTAATAAATGTAACTATATTTTTGATAATAAGTTAAATTTCCATAATCCTAACGGTTTCCGAGTTTCTCACATGATAAAAAATGTTTGATTTTACAAAATGTAGTTTTTTGAAAATATTTCATTTGGTTTAAGTTTACATTATTGAGTTTTTAAAGTAAAATAAAGTTCATTTAATTATCTTTTATTTGAGACCCTGTTTGAGTAAATCGGCTCAGTAGTTATCTAAACATATCGTAAATAGAATAGGCCCGGCTGCCATCTTTGTGACGTCATAACTACTTGTTCCACCATTTTAGAAAGCGACAACATGCGTTTTAGTAATCAGTAAATTACGTTGATTCCAACGATACCACTTGTCAGTATAAACCTTTCCAGTCCAACGAAAATAAGCTAGTTTCTACGAATTGGCCTATCTACTAAATAGGCAAGATCAAATGGATAGAACATACTTCTTCTGCTATAAGCAGTGGGAAGGGAACAGCCTCCGTGGCCGAGTGGTCTAGTTTTCGATGCCCATTACGAAGGTTCCGGGTTCGATTCCCGGTGGGGATACTGTCAAGCAAACATCTCTTTGTGAGACTTTCCCCAGTTTGGTAAGGACATTGCAGGCTGAATCACCTGATTGTCCGAAAAAAAGATGATTCCGTGCTTCGGAAGACACGTAAAGCCGTTGGTCCCGGCTACTATCTAGTCGTTATACGAGCCAAGTCAGTGGCCTTTGGCGGCTCTTAAACACTCACGCCAGAGTTTGTGAGGTCGGTTGTCGACCTTACAACGCACACGATGATGATGATGATGATGAGTGGTAAGAGTTGATGGGAGCTGAAATTTATTCAATACTATTCTACTGTATTCTAGTATTAAATATCACCTAGTAGATCTGGCCCTACCATACTCGTAACGGTCGGTATGTAAACAAGGCTTAGTCCCTCACTCTATTATTCAAACACAACGGAAACAGTATGAAATTGTGATCATCACGGCTCGTTTACCCTCCACTTGTTGATTTTGGATAGTTTTATGATGATTAACATTATTCCTAAATTCTGGAGACGGTTGCCCATTGTGGTGACGTCATGATTTCATAGAAAATAAGCAAGAACTAATTTCGGCGCTGCCATTATGCCCTCCGTGGTGTAGTTGGTAAGCACGTTGGCTGCGTATAGGCCGAAGGTCGTGGGTTTTTGGTTGTTTTCTATGAATTTTAAATAATAATAATAAAATGTATTTATTTTACTGCCTAATACAAAAACAAGAGACTTATGGTAATACTAAAGGCAATAGTTATATTATTTGTAGTGGGAGTCAGGAGTCCAAACTAGGTAGACCCCGTACTATGGAGCTCCTGGCCTCCACCTCTCAGACAAAAGATACAAAATTTTAGAAACAGTAATAAAGGTAATTAGGGTAATTTAGACACTAATTAAGTACATAATGGAAGTATTTATACAAAAATCATTTGTGCGAAAGTGCAAATGAGGGGTTTAAAGGTGGTGTATGTGTGTGTGTTGTGTATGTGAAGAGTGATTGTGTAATGAGTGTAGCGATGAAAGAGAGGGAGGCCAGCCCTACGCAGATGAATGCTTGGGATCGGAAATCCACTAGCCTCTCTCCCTTCCATCAGGTGTGTGTATGTGTGTGAGTGTGCGGTGTATGTATACGTACATAGCCCTACGATATAAATCTTGGGATCGGTAATACCACTATGTAGGTGTGTGGGGTATGAGGGATAAGTAGGTTGTGTACGCGCAAACAAACATTTCCCTACAATGTGATCTTGGAATCAGTGTATAACACCACTATGTTTGAGATAAAAATAACTGTTACTAAATTGTTAGGAACTTACGTGAGCCATAGTTTATCATTTGACGCGAGATGTATAGCCGTTCTTAATTAAATTATTTTTTTATAAGATTTTCAGTTTCGTCATAACTAAGACTCAAAAGCCATTCTGTAACCACGCTTTTACAATTAAACCTAGACAAGGGATAAATTTTGTGCAGTCTATTTGCTTCATTATAAAGATAGCCACTCAATATAAATTTGCGGGTAAAGAAAGTATTGACTTTAGGTATCCTGCACACCATATAACTCCTCCTAGTTCCAGCTTAACTATATGCTCAACATTGTATTGCAAATTGGAATGCTGGCGCAAAATCGTACTGAGTATGTATAACTTCCTAACAGTCAAGACCTGCGTATCTTTATATAGGTCAACCGTTGGGTTCTGGATAAGAGTTTAACAAAACTTTCATTATCAATTAATAACATAATTTAATTAGGCCTCAGTAAACCACGCTAGCCCAGTGCGGGTTGGTCGACTTCACATACAACCTTTAAATTTCTTCACAGGAGTGTGCAGGTTTCATCACGATGTTTTCCTTCACCGTAAGAGCGTCGAATAAACGTGCATATGAATTCGAAATTTGGAAACACATCGGTACGTGGTGGGGATCGAACCCATGTCTCCCCGACGGGAGGCAGCAGCCCTGGCTACTAGACCACCGACGCTTGTAGTTAGTTCTGCATAAGATACGTAAATAATAAACTCATGTAACTCATATAACACTGCTCTTTTTGGTCGGGGTTAAAAATATTTCCGGTACAAGAATGCGTCCTCAGAGAGACGACGGGCCACTATCTAAAGTTGCCGAGGTTCAACTTAGGGGACAAGATAGCGCTAACTCGAACGAATGGCTTGCGGCAAAGGTCGGACGTTTTTGCAGTTTTCTGAAGATTTTCCGCAAAATTTTATAGAACGATCTATTAAATTTGTTGAAGTGGAGATTTGGATTGAAAAATGGTTTCATTTTACGTAAGGTAGGTAAATATATAATAGCTAAAAGAAAGCGGACGTGGGCAGGCCATATAATGTCGTAGATCTGACGGCAGGTGGGGGAGGAAAATGCTGGAGTGGAGACCACGGACTGGGCGCAGAAATGTGGGAAGGCAGCCTGCGAGATGGACTGACGATCTGACGCGAGTTGCAAGAAGAGACTGGATGCGGAAAGCATTTGTCCGCACAATGTGAAAAAATATGAAAGAGACCTATACTCAGCATTGGGTAGACAAAGGTTGAAGAAGAAGAAGGTAAATAGTAAGTGAATTCTGCCAGGTGGACTGATGACCTGGTGGTGGCTGGATGAGGAAAGCGGGTGATCGTGCGCTTTGGCGTACCCTTGGGGTGGCCTACGTCTGCCTCTGATTGATTGAATAAAACAGTGTGATAATGATTAAGATTTTAATAAACTTTGTAAAAGCTACACAAAAACTTGTATAAGTTTAGGAAGGTCATAAATTATGTAGGCTACTTTTTGTTTTTACCCATAGAAAAACTTCCGAAAAGATTTTATAACACAAATATCTGATACCTAAATATCATGTTTTGCAAAGGTGCTTGAGATATAAGCATCGCATAGCCCGAGGCAGTCGTCCTTATATACTGCACGTCGCTAATAATGAGGCAATTTCGATATCCACTGCTGCCTACGATAAAGTTGAATCGCTTGTTTCCAAAACAGCACTTTTTGGAAAACAACCGATTCAATTGTCCTTCATTCTTTTCTTAAAAATAATTTTATTGGTCGATGTTTCAACAAAATAGAACAGATCGCACAAACTATCCTCTTTTTAAAAAGGAAAAAATATGATTAAATGTGTGTAATGTAAAGTAAAATAATTAAATATCAAATAGGTATGTCACCTGTTTGAAGATGAAACCCATTATTTTTACATTTTTACACCTTCAAATTTTTTATTTTAATTTAACTTTATTTTATTTTTTATATAGTGCGTGCATGTTTCTTAGAAAATGTTGTTTTGATCAGTCAGCACGCTGTTGGGTTAGCTAACCACCGTAGATAAAATAAACCCGCGCGACATACAAAGTGACCAATAGCATCTTTAGGTCACACGAAGACAACTGCGTTGGCGGTTACGTTTTATGTCGCGAGGTTTATTTTATCTACGGACGTTATGCTGGCCCTGCTGGCCTAGTTTAAGTAAGTTGACGTCACGCACAACCAGATTTTTTTTTGCAGTTATTTACATGTTTCTTCACAAAGTTTTCATTTACTAAAGCATTAAATAAACGTTCGCCGTGAGGTGACGGCAGAGTAGAATACATTAGTCACCAACCCCTACTCTTCCCGTGGGTGTCGTAAGAGGTGACTTAGGGACTACACATTGAACAGGGAACGGGCAGCAGCGCTCTCTGATACAGTAACCTTTTAATCTGCGATTTCCAACCCGCCTGCCAAGCGTGGAGATCATGGCAAAACCCTCCACTTAAGTGGAGGAGGCTCATAGTCCAGCAGTGGACTGTAACGGGCCGTTAATTGAAATAAACGTTCATATGCATTCAAATTGTTACATTGTGGGATTCAAACAGAGCGCCTCCCAGACGGAAAGCGTCACCCTTCACTACACCACCGATGTTCTACATTCTTAATGTTTAACCCGAATACAATGAAAAGCATCAATGTATCGTCTGTCTGATATGTCGGCCTGTTTCAGAAGCAGCTTCACTTCCTCCGAAGGATCACGCCATTTCTGCCCCGATGTCTGGAGGATGTACATTATAATGTCAGAAGAAAATAACATTTTGGTTACCGCTACGACCTAAATAAATAAGGAAATATTTCGTATTAATGCTATAAAAGCATGAAGAATTGCGTAAAAGATCTTGCTGTTTCTTGGTAGTTATTGCTTACGGGGTGTTAGATTCAGGACACGGTAGTTGGTTCCGTGGTCTAGATAGCAGTAAGTCCCCTGCCAGGTGGACTGATGACCTGAAAAGGTCGCTGGTGGTGGCTGAAAGAGGAAAGCGGGTGATACGTCCAGCAGTAGACTGCAATAGGCTGATTGATCGATTGATTGGTGCCTGCCTTCGAAATTCAAGTATATGTGTGATGAGCACCTGTGTTAGCATTGCGTCTATTTTTGACTGTATTTTATTTTATTTTGTTTGGGAAGCTTACAGCTAAAATTTACAACGAATGTATCTGTATAGACAACACAAGCGCTAATTACAAGCCTCCACATGTAGGATATATATAACACTTTATTGCACAATTAAACATACACAGGATAAGAAATGAATATACAAAGGCGATCTTATACATTCATTTCTTATCAGATTGTCTGAATCTTATTAAAGACCAGAATCTGCCATAGATATGTAGTTGGCTCTGCCTAGGAAAGTTAGTTGAAGTAGAAAAGTTTATACGATTCATTTCGTATTTTATAATTTGTACCTACCTATTAGAAATTTTTAAGAAATAAAACAAAATGCACAGACATGTAACTATTAGAAGCATGGAATTTGTAATTCGTTGATTATAAGTATTGACACTGAGCATAATAAATATACTACATGTGAATAATATGACGTCACAAACTTTAGCTACCTTGAACTATAAAGTTAAACAAAGCTATTTAGAACTAAGCTATTCAACTATTTAGATATTTTGTAAAAAATAGATGTAATAAATGTATATCCAAAGGTTCCATTTGTTACTTACAATTTTCATAGTTTTAAAATATTTCTTACAGTAACCCCAAATACGGGTATTGGAAATGTTTGTGCTCGCTGCACCTCTCCACTGCTAGTTGTAAAACACACACGTAATTTGCTGACTCTCCTCCGTGAGTTTGCATGCTCGTCCAGCATACCGGATATTAAGGGAAGAGGATTAAAACAAGCAAAACTTTTCATCTTGTGGGTTGTAAGGTCAACGACCGACCTCGCGAGCCATGGTGTCAGAACTTATTGTGCATGGCTTTTGAAGACTATATCCGTAAATGATACGTGACCAATGGCATAACGTGCCCTTCGAGTTGGAATATTTCCTACATTTATCCCAAATAACTAAGGCCCGGTTTCCACCAAAGCGGAGAGGAGAGGAGATGTGTCGAGCTGAGCTGCGAAGCTGGCTGGCTATTTCCACCAAAGCGGAGAGGAGAGGAGATGTGTCGAGCTGAGCTGCGAAGCTGGCTGGCTATTTCCACCAAAGCGGAGAGGAGATGTGAGAGTGTAAGTGCGTAGCGACGAAGCGCGGGCATCAGCGGGGCGGGGAGTGGGAGCGCGGGCGCCGTCGCGAGGCCTCGCACGCCGCTCGCCGCGCGCATCTCGCCGCTCACCGCCCGGCTACACACATCTTCGCACAGCCGCGCCTCGCTTGCTATAGAAAAATTAGACATCTCCTCTCCGCTCCGCTCGATCCATTTTCACGGAAGCTAAGCGGAGAGGAGATGTGGAAATAACGAAATCTGATTGGTTATTAAAACACATCTCTCCGCTCAGCTTTGGTGGAAACCGGGCCTAAGTTTGAAGTTAAAAACTGCTTGCTACGCCTCGCCGCCGCTAGTTGTAAAACACACATGTAATTTGCTGACGCTCCTCCTTTAGCATACTCTTCAAGCAAACCGGGTATTAATGCATTATAATCTTAGAGAGGACTTTGTCAAACAGCAAATATATTTTTATTAGACTTTCCCGTTTAGCTAGGACAATGCAAGCTGAATAACATGATTGTCTAAAAAGTAACATGGTTCCGTGTTTCAGAAGGCACGGTCGTGAGTCCCGGTTACAATTTACGGTAGTAAGTAGTCGTTTTTGGTGGGTCTATACACTGACATCAGTTTTTGAGAGGTCAGGTTGTCAATCTTACAATGATCTTCTTCTCATTATTTATTTAAAAACAACAATAGAAACTTTATCCAATTGTTTTACTTTTTTTTCAGACATTGTATTTTACATTATATTATAATCATCAAACATGAATAAACACGGATATAACTCGAGACATCAGTGATATTAAGACTATTTTAGATTTAAGTTGATAAATACAACTTGTATTGAAATAAATAAAAATTTCAAACTGTAAAAAAAATATCCTATTCGTTATGCATCCGAAAGAGCACCAGCAAAAATGTATTTAATTTAGTGAACAATAGGTAGAATTTTATTGTATCGTGTTAGTAAATTTTTATTGTATTGTAGAAGGAAGTCTTTAAAAATATGTGAGCTTATTTAAATTGCATTTAGATAGCAAGTAACGTAAAACAGTATATATAATAGGGGAGATATTTCTGCCAACAAACTGCTTTGCAGTTTGGCGGAATCTATATTGATTTAAGTCACTGTTAAAAAATAACTGAATAAACGATTTATTTATTTTTTATTCTTCATAGTGAGGGTTTGTGATGATGATTGGTGACCTCACAAACCCTGGTGTCAATGTTATAGAGTCATGCCACTGACATGGCTCGTGTAACGTCTAGATAATAGCCGGGACCAACGGCTTAACTTGTCTTCTGAAACACGGAATCACCTCTATTTTCGGACAGTCAGGTGATTCAGTATGCAATGTCCTAACCAAACTGGGAAAAGTCTCACAAAGAGATTTTTACTTGACAGTGTCTCCACTGAGAATCGAACCCGGAACCTCCGTTAGAGCGTTGAAATCTCAACCACTCGGCTACTGAAGCTGTTACAATGATTAAAAGAGTAGATTGATAAAGATAAAGATATTTTATTTGCGATAGATATGGTAGATACAAAGATGTTAGTATAATTCCTGATTAGAAATAAAGCACTCAAATATCTAGCCTAAGTTTAAAGCATGCAAATATCCATTTACTTACAAACTAGTACAATTCTGGCATAATTCAATTTTATGGTTAATAAATTCTTTTATGGAGTAAAAAGTGTGCTGCATTAGCCAAGATTTTACAACTTTTTTAAATCTACGTATTGGACTTATGGATTGAAGACAATATGGTAATTTGTTCCACATTTTTATGCACATAGCGTAGCAATTTTAATTTTTATTTTTTATTTTGATGTTCCAAGACCCTTTATTCCTGTGCTTCCATCTATATCTTCAGCATATTTGCTTCCGTAAACGGTTTGCCGACGGACAGACCGGTAGTGAACTTGTTACGTCGACGATTTTGTTTTACGAGCTGAGTAATTTTACTGAGTAGGCATTACTGTAATTACAGGTAGACAATTAAGGTATGTAATTTAGGTAATTGTTGTCTTCTGTACGAAAGGGTTTAGTTAGGAACATAAACAACGTGTTTTTACGATACTGAAGATAATGTGAAAAACCTAGTACGATACACGTCCGCAAAAAAATTGTATTTATTTTCGCACAAAAAACTATCCACTGTGGCTAACAAATGCGTGATCGATTTCGATTGCAATTTAGGATTGGGGTGATATGGAAAGGACATAAAATTATAACAATCGTTATGATCATGTTATCAAAAATATTTTGTAACTTGGCTTATCACAGAATTATAAGGTGTAAATAAATTAGCTGACACTATTTTAAAGGATCAACCTACCCATGAAACTGAACAACTTTCCCCTAGAAACATGGGCTGTTGGACGACAAAAAAGTTGTCCCTTTCATACAATGCCATGTGGCCAGCTAATCGATGATGCATATTTTTTTGTCGCCGTTATGACGGAGTTATGATTGTTGAAAATGTAAAAAAACATAAATCAGCTATTTGGAAAAATACTCGCGAGGTCTACAGCTTACAGAGCCATCACTAGTCTTATAGTCTCGTTTCTCTGTAATTAAGATGAGTTCATATTTGTTTGTAGACACTAAACGTTTATCTCGACGAGTTCTAATTCGGAGAACGCAGTTGATAACCTAACCTTACTTATCTCAAGTTCGCAGTACGCAGCAACTGATAGCGCAATGTAGACTTAAATGGCGTGTTAGTTGGTACTGTTGGTAGTACACCTTCTTACAAAGAATGGTACCAACCCAACCACATTACCAACTTACATTGCAAGGTTGTTATTCGGCAAACATTCGTGTGATGAGCACTTGTGTCTAGATATTGTTTCATCAATAGCTCATATACGTCCCCACCGAGGGGCTTGAGCCTACCCAGAATTAGAGCGATCAGGCCTTAGTTGACCACGCTAGCCCAATGCGGGCTGATCAACTACACATTTTCTTAGGACAGTACAGATAAAAGTGAGAATATCTCGTCTAAAAAAAGACCAAAGTCGAAATAAACTAGCATTCACGTGTACAGCCATCAGCATCACCCTTCCCTATCACTTCGAATGACTTCCGGGAGTGCACGGTGCATTCGAAAAGCAATCCAATGCATTTTTTACGTTTTTTACAGTTTTATTTCATCGTACGGCTCGAGGCTCGCGTCCACTTGCAACGTACAGACAAAGTACCCTCAATTTTGGCACAGATGGACTAGAGTATGGACTCTCCAGCTCCAGTACATGGGTACTGGAGCTGAAATGATATTAGTCCCGTCTTTTTTGTTTTTCTCAATAGGAAGAGGGATAGGAGATGACCGAATATTCGGAACTCTTTGAAAGCGCGCCTTTTCTGTTTTTTTTTTTTAAAAATTTTGACTACGTTGACGTGCTTTGGCAGCTGACTTACAGAGTGTTAGTCAATGAATTATCTATAGTCTAGAAGAGTAACTGTGCTTCAAAATTGACCTTCATCAACATCAACATCAACGGCCCGTTACAGTCCACTGCTGGACAAGAGCCTCCTCCACTTAAGTGGAGGGTTTTGCCATAATCTCCACGCTTGGCAGGCGGGTTGGAGATCGCAGATTAAAAGGTTACTGTATCAGAGAACGCTGCTGCCTGTGTTAAATGTGTAGTCCCTAAGTCGCCTCTTACGACACCCACGGGAAGAGTAGGGGTTGGTGAAAAATGTATTCTACCCTGCCGTCACCACACGGCTAATTGTCCCTACCAAATGAATATCAAAGAAGCAAAACTATACCATATGACATTCGAATATGCGGTACAATGGTGTTTTATATGATTCGGTTTGTAAGAACGTCGAAAGTAAGTTTCAATGTACAACAGTGACATCATCTGCCTATTTGTCGTGGTCGTCGTCTATCAAAATTAATTATGTACCATGTTTTAGCGGGCTTTGTTAGACGGTTACTCTTCTAGACTATAGATAATTCGTTGGTGTAAGTATTATTTTGAGCTAAAGTTTAACAAATCAATCTTGAAGTTTTATAGTATGATTATTTTTTAATATGTAAGGTCGAAAAACCTCTACAGGGTTTACATCAGCTTGCAAGTCAGCGAAAGTACTTATATTTCATTTGTTTTTGTATTATTTTGGTAAGTTTTTTAAATACACACATGATTTTTTACTTCAATCTGCCGGAATCGGTAGCATTTTGTAACGCGTAAACAGAGCAACTGGCAGCCAGTTTGAAATGTCACTACTTTCGAAGTTTCCTCTTTTTGGGAGCACTATACCTTACGTACTGGCATTTTCAGAATGTGTAGGTGGTAAATAGTTCTATATAAGTGTTGTATATCAATTAAGTTTAGGTTTGGGTACCATCTTCAACTCAACCTTTGAGTTGTTAATTTTACATCAACTCTCACCAAAGGGATTTTTATTGCTTGTTTTTTATAAAACAAAAGCATCATTTTAAGATGTTTGATTAACAAGAAATAAGTATTTACAAGTAACCAAAAATATGGGTTTTAATTTACTGCCTATTACTTTTATACAAAGATTTTTTTTTACTTTATTGCAACACACGTTTTTTTATCGGCAAATTAGAATAGAAATAGTAATATTTTTATTTTTCTTCTCTCACATAGATAAAAAAACATTAAATGAATATTAATCTAAGACGTACAGTGAATATTAATCTAAGAATAACACATACATAGCAATGATTTAAGTATCAGGTGCTAAATTTACATATAATATATTCTTTAGGTACCTAACTAGCACTTTATTTCAGAAAATAAGGTGACCTCTTTCTTTAATAGAGATATAAGACACTAAATAACTTTGCTAATTAATATGTTAAGCTTTAGTTACTGTAAAAAACTATAACAACAATTTTTTTTAGCGCAGGACCGGTCGTTGTGGTGATCGTTGGGGAAGCCTTTGTCCAGCAGTGGACGTCATTCGGCTCAGAGGATGATGATGACTGTAAAGAACTTATTCTTTAGAGGTACCCGCCACCTTTGGTTTGAAAGAACAATCTAAACTATAGTATAATTTCAGATTCATTTTTGATATTCGATGTGAAAATATTATTTTTTCAAAATATAGTCTTATTTAAAAAAAATCTATCTCTCTTTTGATTATTAGGGCCGCGAGGATGGTTCTTACAGATAAAAAATATTCATAACGTTTTGTATTTGATTTACAACATGCCTGCTGCTACTAGGTTCATAACAATATATAATAATATTGGTGTAGAAGATAATTTTAAATACATAACAAACAGACAACTGAACCTAATTATCAAATCAAATCAAAATTATTTATTTCAGACATGGAGACCATAAGTAGTTAGTAAGTCTCTGGACTTATAATGCTATGTTAGTAAAACTAACGAGGGTTCTTACTTAATATATTTGAATGACGATCGATGAGTCGTCATCCAATGCCACATAATTGGACTTAATACTTAATTATATGAGGTCTCAAACGAACAGCAACGTTTCGGAAAGTAGATCAGAATTCTTATTTACACAATTCTCGTTTAAACATTTAAGGAAGTTTTGGGATAAAGAAAAAGATAACAACGACATAAAGTTTGATTTATTAGCGGAAAAGGAATTTAGAGATAAGACGATGGAAGAGGAAGCATTTTAAGGCTTCATAAAAATTGCCCGAAAGCAATAAATAAATGTTCTGAGGATAAGCCTGCATTTTGGCCACAAAATTTATGGCAGTTCAGAACTCGAGTTTCTCTATTTAGGGGTTTTTTAAATAACTTTACGACTTCAAATCGTTTGTTTTATGATCGTTATTTTTTGTCACATGACTTTTGTTAAAGTCAATGAATTCATCATCATATATTTCGTGTGGGTTGGTCAACGACCGACCTCAAAAACCCTAAACTAAGAGATGTAACAACCAGTAGTAAATAAACTATACATTTTATTTCATTACGACTGACTGCTTTAAAATAACTTTAATCTTTTAAATAATTAATTTTATATATATTTTTTAACTTTTTACAAAATTTAAATATTTGAGCACACATGCTACCTAATTTTTATTAATTTCTGAAATGACTCCCGCACTGTTTACTGATTAAACAGTTTTCAAATCAGATTAAAAGTAATGTTACAGTTTCTAGTCACGAAGTGGAAGACAATTTTGTTACTGTTTAAAAAAACTAGGCAAATTTACTGAAATCTAGTACCGATAGCATGCCACAGCATAATTAATAGCAAAAAAATAGCTTACCAATAGTATCCTTAAAACAAATCACTACGTGGAAGACTAGTCCGAAATGTATGTAGAATACTAATTTCGCTAACATCATCATTTAGTTAGATCACATCACATTACACCAAGTTTAGTAAAAGTTATTCTTTGTTAAACACTTAGCGCGACATCATCGTAGCGTTTCGTAGAAGTTCGTAGCCGTAGCCGCGTAGAGGAGCTACGTGCGGCCTCGGCGGCGTTTGACGCGCGACTGATCCAAGAGCCATCGCTGACTCTTGACGCCAAGTTTACTACGATGTACATGCGCCCTAAGTGAATCAAAGTTGGCTAAAACTGTTTATGTACGTTGCTATTTTGTTTTTTCCGGTAGAAAAGCAAAATATGCGACATACCTATGTGGAGTTTTTTCGGTGAATTCTTTCCTACATAGTCCACGCATTGTGTAGTAAACTCACCCGAAGAATGTTATGACGAAGGAAGGTGTACAAGTAACATACTGGAGTTGATGAACATGTGGAATTTTATCAGTTCAAACGTTTTAAAGAGGTACTGGTTAGGAGGTGATTTTTAGGCCAATTAACATTCTATAGCGCCCAAGTCGACAAAAATTAATAAAAAAAGAATACATTATAGATTATAGAGTATTTTTTCGATGATTCTAAAGGTTATGGACCAGCAACCGCCACAAGCTGCTGCACAACACGAAGAGTGTAATTGTAGAGGATTGATATGTGGCAATATCCAGGGCACAGTCCGAAGAAAAAGGTATTTATATATTATATAACTGACACGGAAAATAGTAGAAAATAGTAGATAAGCCCTAGGAGTTTACTATCGGAGATCAGGACATGAAGTGAAGAATTTAGCAGAAAAAAGACAAAATCGAAACGTAAGAAATCTAAATTTGAAAATGAATTTAAAATGAAAGATAAAACTGCCAGCAAGAAAGGTCATAAAACAGGAAAGAGGACGAATGCCTCGTTACAAGGTCCAGTTTTTGTCGTGATTACAAAATATTTGCACTATGCCTAAGTTAATGCAAGCTGTTCAATGAAACTTATGAAAACGAAGTATTTATCATACTTCAGTTTATTTTACGTTTTCTTAACGATTAGTTTTTTTGTTTTGGTAGCAATTGAATCGAATATATTTATGTATAAATCTTATAGACTGATGAACGGAGTCGTGTTGAAGAATATTTTGATGTTTTTACGTAATTATCCTTGAGCAAAGACGAAATAAAAACCTTTTTCCTACCTACGCTTGAATTTTAATAACACGTAAAAACCACAAATTGCCAGTGAACTGAAAAATTAAAATATTTTTGCTCTATTTTGTATTCTACTTTTTTGTTACTAAAACCGAATATTCTTTCGGGAATTCAGATAATGTAGGCAAAAATGGTTTCTTGTAAAAATAACAGGTACTTTGTTATAATTCGTCGAAAAAAGCTTGTAGCGTTAGGCAATTTTTTATTTTATTTGTAAACAAGTGGTATAAGTTGGGAATTTTTATCCATTCAGAGGTTAATATTTCAGTTTTTAAGTTAAATATTAAAAGGTTAGGTATCATTCCTGTATAGTGTACTGTTGCAATAAAGAATATATATTAGGTAAGCCTAATAAATTTGCATCAGTGTTTTCTGATAATCACTCTAACCCTTTCATTCAAAATGCTTTTTAATTACAATAAATACTTTGAAAAATCTGGATCGAAAAAAAATATTATCATCAAACCTACTCACAAAGTTTCACCAAGATTGGTTGAGAAATGCAACCTGTAGACACAAATTACGTAAAGCCGCGGCGCACGCGGTAAAATGGCGGCAAGCATAGTTGCCGTCGTCGTCGTGTGAGACGTCGAGATGTTTTGTATACCTACCTATGTACTCATGCTTTTAGATAAATGATGCTCTGTCTACCCATTTAGGAATGCACGTACGATAAGATGAATGTGTAAATGAATTGATGTATCGGTGTAAATGTAAAGCACCTAAACGGCTCTATTTCAGAATTAGTACAGTAGCAACCCTAGGGAGTCAACCAAGTTTAGGTAGTTATTTTCGAGAACGGCGGGAGTGGACTTTCTGGAAACGAAACTTATTTATTTTGTGGTAGCAACCAACCCTAGTGAGTCTGGCAAGATGACGTAATTATTTTTGAAGAAGGCGAAAGTGTTCCTTCTGTAACCTTTTTTATTTTGTGCTGTAGAGGAGAACAGCCAGACATCCGTCTGACATACGAAAGCATGCCCAAACTGAAAGAAGACGCTTCGCTCGTGCTTTGCGCTCGCTCGGTCAAAAAACGTAATTAAAATTTCAATTCGATATTATACAAACGGCTCCGTAGCCCAGGTGATAGTGTATCTGCCTCCGTCACATAGGGTCGCGGGTTCGAATGTACATTTTAATTTTAAAGTTGTCAAACATTAAATTCCAACTTCCAACGACAAGTGGAATATCTATGAATTTAGATTATCATTTATTTAAAATAATTACCATTAGTTAATTTCCTCTCTTTAATAAATAAATGGACTTAAAAATAAGGATTAATTCTCAAATCAGATTTCACTTATTTGCAAATTCTAATAGGTCGATGAACCTTATCTACAAAAAACTCCATCTTCAATAAATTAACTCAATGTTAAGTGATGAGTCTATCTTAAAAATTGATATCGTCTCTCATTTAATTTGTCACAAAAAAAATTGGAAACATTTATTGAGGCTGCGAAAAATATGCTGAATTCACAGTCCTAAATAAATAATAAGGCTTTTGAGGGAAAAATGTTGACCCTTTCGGTCGTAAAGTCACTGAGTTTGTTGAATGAAACTCGGGAGCGATCTTGTTTGACGTGATGACCTTAGTCACATCACAGCTTAGCGAACGCTGCGTATTTCTAGAAAAAAAAATATTTTATTAAGTTTTACAATATATAGGTAAATCATTTAATTTATATATTTAATTAACCTTAAAGAAGAAAAAAGGGAACGTCTCAACTTATGCTGCCAAAGGAAGTAGTCCTGGTAATAAACTCTGTTTTTCAAATAGGTGGGGCAATCACAAACTAACTTAATATTTTACCGCATATTTAAAACATTTTCTTTTGAAATAGAATTAAAAAATTGTTATAGAATCAACAAATATGCAGAACAGTTAATATTACCGGTAACATGCAGTTAATTTTTTTCCGTGCGGTGGAATATAATAATATCAAAATTCAAAATAATGGACAGAATCAACCATAATAGTATATCATTGAACTAAACCCTGTATTATGAATGATGTTACTGAGGTGTACAAACGCTAACTTGGAACTACAACTTGGAATTACAAATACAACAGAATTCGATCTTAATATTGTCGTCGTCGTTGCGTAGATGTTCGTAGCATTGTGCTACGGCGTAGCGGCAGCCGTAGCAGGCATCACCATAAACCGTATCATCAACAGCTCAATGTCCCCAGCGAGGAGCTCGAACCTACCTTGAATTAGGGCGATTAGACCACACTGGCCCAGTGCGGGTTGGTCGACTTCACACACAACCTTTGAATTTCTTCGCAGTAGTATGCAGGTTTCATCACAATGTTTTCCTTCACCGTAAGAGCGTCGAATAAACGTAATATGAATTCGAAATTCGACAACACATTGGTACGTGGTGAGGATCAAACCTGCGTCTCCTGGACGGGAGGCAGCGGCCCTAGCCACTAGACCACTGACGCTCGTTACCGTGTAATATTTTAAAACATCTCTTGATATTTTTTGCAGTTAACTAAAATCATTTACTAAAACCGTATAATCAAAGTACAGGTACACATTTAGCCAACATTGCAACCTCGGCTACGTCAGTCAGGTAAACTCTCAGGCTGAACTATATGCCCGTGGGGGAAATATGAATGCCGTCAGCTGGCAGACGAGTTACACATCGCATCTCTAGCTTTAGCAGCAAACTGTGCGCGATCTTCTCAAAAGCATACCTAAAGGCAGTAAAGTGGGGCAATTAGGAACGGTATGGGGTAAGTTGAATAGCCAGTTTCCGTTTTTAAAAGTTGATGAGGAAAGTTGGTCACTATTTTTCTAAGTGCCTTACAACTTAGATGAAGTTTATACGTAAGACCTCTTAACTAAATAATTTATTTCTTTAATTTACGTATAGTGAGGGCATGAAAGAGGCGACTTGGGGACCACACATTGAACAGGGAACGGGCAGCAGCGCTCTCTGATACAGTAACCTTTTAATCTGCGATCTCCAACCCGCCTGCCAAGCGTGGAGATTATGGCAAAACCCTCCACTTAAGTGGAGCAGGTAATCCAGCTTTGGACTGTAACGGGCCGTTGATGAGTGCATGAAAAGTTTTGTTATCTTAAAGTCTGTTTCCGCATAATTGCCAACATTTAAAGGAAACCTCGCTTGTACCTATCCTTGTTCAATATTTAAAAAACTTTCTGATCTGAAATTATAATGCAAATAACAAAACCATTTTCTTGGTAAACATTTTTGTTTATTTTTTGTCGTAACAAAAAACAAAGGTCAAACTCTTAAAATGGTTTTAGGCTAATGATCACATTAACATCTATATTATGAATAAATAAATAAATTAAATATAGTACTAAAAAAAAGAACAAATGAAGTGTTGGTAGTAAAAAGTAGTGTTGGTAGTACCTGCTGGCCTCATGTTGAACCAAATATTTCTGAAACTATGTTTTGCTATTTTCATAGCAAGCAGATGTAAAAAGAAAACATGTTATGTAAATATCATAACATGACATTAGAGAAGACAAAGTTAAGTAAAAACGGTCTTGAATGTCTCTCTAACAAAATATTTGCCCAATGTAACTCAAAGGTCCGAGATTACAAATGATGGGCATTGTGAAAAATCATACCTCTGAGTAATTTGAGAAGTTTTTTTTTGTTTGTGCTTACTTAGGGCCGGCTTTGTGTCCATCGGAGCACAAACTAAGCCCTTTGTTCAAAGGTCCTGTGGGCCCAAGGCAGTTTTCTTATCAATCTTTTGGCCTCCATAGATATAC